>ONZH01006691.1:0-606112 GCA_900303285.1 Rhinella marina
GTTTCCAGGCCATGGACCCAAAATCTCTGTGTTTTGTTCCCTGAGCCATTTAGTTATCACCTTTGCTTTATGGCAAGGTGCTCCATCATGCTGGAAAAGGCATTGTTGATCGCCAAACTGCTCTTGGACGGTTGGGAGAAGTTCCTCTCGGAGGACATTCTGGTACCATTCTTTATTCATGGCTGTGTTTTTAGGCAAGACTGTGAGAGAGCCGATTCCCTTGGCTGAGAAGCAACCCCACACATGAATGGTTTCAGGATGCTTTTACAGTTGGCATGAGACAAGACTGGTGGTAGCGCTCACCTCGTCTTCTCCGAATAAGCTGTTTTCCAGATGTCCCAAACAATCGAAAAGGGGATTCATCAGAGAAAATGACTTTACCCCAGTCCTCAGCAGTCCACTCCCTGTACCTTTTGCAGAATATCAGTCTGTCCCTGATGTTTTTTCTGGAGAGAAGTGGCTTCTTTGCTGCCCTCCTTGAGACCAGGCCTTGCTCCAAGAGTCTCCGCCTCACAGTGCGTGCAGATGCACTCACACCTGCCTGCTGCCTTTCCTGAGCAAGCTCTGCACTGCTGGTAGCCCGATCCCGCAGCTGAAACACTTTTAAGAGACGGTCCTGGCGCTTGCTGGTCTTTCTTGGGCGCCCTGGAGCCTTTTTGGCAACAATGGAACCTCTCTCCTTGAAGTTCTTGATGATGCGATAGATTGTTGACTGAGGTGCAATCTTTCTAGCTGCGATACTCTAACCTGTTAGGCCATTTTTGTGCAGTGCAATGATGACTGCACGTGTTTCTTTAGAGATAACCATGGTTAACAGGAGAGAAACAATGATGCTAAGCACCAGCCTCCTTTTAAAGTGTCCAGTGGTGTCATTCTTACTTAATCATGACAGATTGATCTCCAGCCCTGTCCTCATCAACACCCACACCTGTGAATGGAGCAATCACTGAAACGATGTTAGCTGGTCCTTTTAAGACAGGGCTGCAATGATGTTGAAATGTGTTTTGGGGGATAAAGTTCATTTTCTAGGCAAATATTGACTTTGCAAGTAATTGCTGTTAAGCTGATCACTCTTTATAACATTCTGGAGTATATGCACATTGCCATTATAAAAACTGAAGAAGTAGACTTTGTAAAAATTAATATTTGTATCATTCTCAAAACTTTTGGCCATGACTGTAATACAGACACACAGTGCACACAGGTATGTCTGGGATGTGTCTGCAATCTTCTGTGGGGCACTGCTCTTAGTTATATTGGTGAAAAACAGGTGACAGTGTCCCTTTAAGGCATAAAGAGCCCTAGCGGAGATAGTCACTAGTTAATGTCAATCAGTTCGAGAACGTAATATGCTCTTTGTTAGGCTCCATTCACACGTTCTGTTTTTCTTTCCTAATTCGATCCTGATCCTGATCTGGATCCATTCATTTCAATGGGCCCTGAAAAAATCAGGATCGAATCAGGAAAGAAAAACAGGACGTGTGAATGGAGCCTTAAAGAGACTAAGGCCTCTTTCACACTAGCGGCAGCACGGATCCGGCCCCTAAAGGGTGCCAACGGATCCGTGCTGCCGCTGATACATGTGTGGAGCTGGAGCAGTGCTCCGGCCCCACACATGTTGACAGACATTGGGACAGAAATACATACAGACATACACACACAAACACATACATACTTACATACTCCAGCCCGGGACGCCGGCAGCACGTCTTCACGCGCCTCCTGCGCGCAGTGATGACGATTCCCCACAGCGCCCTCTGCTGGGCGCAGTGGGGAAACGTCATAGCTGCGCGCAGGAGGCGCGTGAAGACATGCTGCCGGTGTCACTGCCTGGAGTATGTGTGTATGTATGTATGTATGTATGTATGTCTGTATGTCTTTCTGTGTAGCCGGATCCGGAATGACCCCCCCATTGCAAGTCAATGGAGGACAGATCCGGATTACTGGTGTGTCACACCAAACGGATCCGTCCCCATTGACTTGCATTGGGGGTCATTCCGGATCCGTCTTGGTGCAGATGCTTGGACGGGACGGAATGCTTTCAGGAGCATTCCGTTGTCTTCAGTTCAGTTTTGTCCCCATTGACAATGAATGGGGACAAAACTGAAGCGTTTTTTTTCCGGTATTGAGCCCCTATGACGGAACTCAATACCGGAATTTAAAAACACTAGTGTGAAAGTAGCCTAAGAAAGTACAAAAATATATTTTAATTGGAAGGAAATATATTCATGAACAATAACATCTATTGTAATTGTGATAAAGTTGTCCATTATGTAAATTTGTTTTTATTGTTTGCCAGTTACATCATTTCCCCTTTCCATGCTGTCACTACATAAGAATGGTTTAGGATCACTACCAAAGTCACAACAGGTCTGAAGTCAAGATGAGATGCAACTTTGTTTTGCTGTGGGTTCTTTTATCTCTGCATTTCTTTACCACATACGGTGAGTTCTTTTGTTTTTGTTTGTTTTTAACTTATGCTTTAACTAACATAACTTCTTATTAGCCAGGCAGAATTGTTAATCATAGACTGATAGCAGAAAGTACATAACATAACTGACTGAAGTGATCAACATTTGTGTATTTTTTTAAGAACATAAGGTTTTCTATTCTTTCTCCAATTGGAAAAATGTAAGGCTCATACACAGAGCAAAAAAAGACAATGCTGTGCAAATGCTGATTTTATTTACTTTATTCTTGTTTAATCTTAAAGCTATTTATGATGCATTACAAATTTCAGGAGAAGATGGGAAGATGGCTAGGGAGACATGAATATGCTGCAAGAACAAAAATAGTCCATAATAATCCATTTACATTTCATAACAGGGAAGTAAATATTTTGTTAGTCTTTTATTCTCTGCAGATCAATTCATATGTATATTGTCCAAACATACACACCTTTATATATGGAGAGGTCATAAAACATTTTGCCATAAATCTGCCCCATATAATTTTAGGTTACAGTACAGTGTACTATATTTCGGGGGGGGGGGGGTGTTATGTATATATTACCAACTGGGAATCCAGTACTGACCTAGCAGTTGTCATATTGTTGATTCACAAATAACAAAAGACATAGGTTTAACGCCTTCCCGACCAGCGCCGTAATAGTACGGCGCTGCGGGAAGTGACTTCCCGACCAGCGCCGTACTACTACGGCACGTTGATCGGGCGGGTGCAGGAGCTGTGCCCGCCCGATTAGCGGTGGGGGTCCGGCTGTGCCCAGTAGCCGGACCCCTGATGTATGCACCAGCATCGGTGAAAACACCGATGCCGGTGCATTAACCCTTGTGCACATGCGATGCGGGCGGTGGGAAGGGGTTGCCATCGGGTCCCCGCACTGCTGTGACGGGGACCCGATGGCTGAGATAGCAGCCGGATGCCTTCCTTAGGCATCCGGCTGCTATCTACGGAAGCCTGTGAGATCCAGCCCCCTGGATCTCACAGGCAGTGTGCTGGAAGTGTATTACATTGAGTAATACACTTCCAGCCAATGCATTACAATACAGAAGTATTGTAATGCATTGTAAGGGGATCAGACCCCCAAAAGTGAAAAAAAAAGTGTAAAATAAGAAAGTAAAAAAAAAAGTGAAAAAAAATAAAGTTTCACAAAAAAAGTTTCAAGTTCCCTAAAAAAAAAAAGCGTCATTTTTACAAAATAATATAAAAAAAAATTGTAAAAAATAGTGAAAAAAAATAGACATATTAGGTATCGCTGCGTCCGTATCGACCGGCTCTATAAAAATAGCACTAGCACATGATCCACCCCGTCAGGTGCACACAGTAAAAAAAAAAAAAAAAAAAAAAAACTGTGCCAAAACAGACATTTTTTGGTCACCATCCCTTACAAAAAGTGAAATAGCAGGTGATCTAAAAAGCGTATGTACCCCAAAATGGTACCAATCAAACCGTCATCTTGTCCCGCAAAAAATGAGACCCTACCTAAGACAATCACCTGAAAAATAAAAAAAATGGCTCTCAGAAAATGGCAACACAAAAAATATTTTATTTTGTTCAAAAATGTATCTAATGTGTAAAACTTTCCAAAAATAAAAAAGTTAGACATATTGGGTATCGTCACGTCCGTAACAACCTGCTCTATAAAAATATTACATGAGATGGCCCCCCGGGTGAATGCTGCAAAAATTTTTTAAAAAAACCATGCCAAAACAGCTATTTTTTTTCACCTTGCCTCACAAAAACTGTAATACCAAGTGATCAAAAAGTCTTATGTACCCCAAAATGGTACCAATCAAACCGTCATCTCGTCCCGCAAAAAATGAGCCCCCACATAAGATTAAAAATCAATGGCACCCGCAAACCAATCCATCAAAATCTGTTCTGCAAAATCCATATGGCACTCCTTCTGTTTTGAGTCCTGCCATGTGCCCCCACAGCAGTTTACCACCACATATGGGGTGTTGCCGTATTCAGGAGAAAATGGGTAACAAATTATGGGGTGCTTTTCTCCTGTTACCTCTTGTGAAAATGAAAAATTTGGGGCTAAAGCAACATTTTATTGGAAGAAATGAAACTTTTCATTTTCACAGCCAAGTGTTTCCAAATTCCGTAAAACGCTTAGGGGGTCAAAGTGGCCAGTTCCCCCCCCCCTTAATATATTCTTTGAAGGGTGTAGTTTCCAAAATGGGGTCACTTTATGAGGGTTTCCACTGAAGGGGTACGTCAGGGTATCTCAATTACAAAATGGTGCCTAAAAACTATTCTAGCAAAATCTGCCTCCAAAATCCGTATGGCGCTCCTTTCCTTCTGACCACTGCCACAAACCCATAGAGACGTTTACCACCACATATGGGGTATTTCTGTAAACTGCAGAATTAGAGTAATGTATATTGAGGTTTAGTTTGCTGTTAACCCTTGCTGTGTTGCAAGAAAAAAAAATTATTAACATGAATAATCTACCAAAAAAGTGAAATTTTGAAATTTCACCTCCATTTTCCTTTAATTCTTGTGGAACACCTCAAGGGTTAACAAAGTTTGTAACAGCAGTTTTTTATAACTTGAGGGGTGTAGTTTCTAAAATGGGGTCATTTATGGGGGGTTTCATTATGTAAGCCCCTCAAAATCACTTTATATCTGAATTGGTGCTTAAAAAAAATGGTTTTGGAAAATTTGGTGAAAATTTGAAAAATGGCTTCTAAACTTCTAAGCCCTCTAACGTCCTGAAAAAGTAAAATGACATTTACAAAATGATGCCAACATAAAGTAGACATATGGGAAATGTAAAATAATAACTATTTTTGGAGGTATTACTGTGTATTTTGAAAGTAGAGAAATTGAAATTTGGAAATTTGCAAATTTTTCCAAATTTTTGGTAAATTTGGGATTTTTTCATAAATAAGGGTGAAATATATTGACTCAAATTTATGACTGGCATGAAGCACAATGTGTCACAAGAAAACAATCTCAGAATGGCCTGGATAAGTAAAAGCGTTCCAAAGTTATTACCACATAAAGTGACACGTCAGATTTGCAAAAAATGGCCCGGTCAGGAAGGTGAAAACAGGCCCGGGGTTGAAGGGGTTAAAAAACAAACAAAAAAAAAAAACAACCACACACTGCAGCATTCCGCCACATTCAACTGTATCATCGTCCTGAGGACAATGGAAATGCTCATTGCTCACAGCCCTGGTGCTGTACCCACTTGTCCCTAGGTGGCAACACTAGAGGTAGTCACCTTACCTTACCTAATTGGCTGTGCATTTCTGGCAATAGGGAAGCTGGGCACATACCGCTTATCCATTTACCATCTGAAACTTTGAAAAGTGCACAGGCAGCAAAATCGCCAGTGTAAGGCTAGGGCTACACGACGACATTATGTCGCAGTAATGTAGAGCGACAATTTTTATAATGTAAGTCTATGGTGTCGCACTGCACACGACATGCTGCGACTGCGACACGACAGTCGCAAAAGCTCCAAGATGGATTTTTCTGCAACTGTCGTGTCGCAGTCGCAGCATGTCGCAGTGCGACACCATAGACTTACATTCTAAAAATTGTCGCGCGACATTACTGCGGAATCAATGTCACGTGACAGCTGTCCGTCGTGTAGTTGTGCACTATGTGTTGCGCAACACATGTTGCCATGTAGCCCTAGCGTGAGTGTGAGTTCAGGTGCGACGGAACTTGTCCAGACTTTCAGAGCAAATAATGCACTGAAAATCTTCAACTGTTTACAGCACAATACATGTGGATGAAATAAAAAAAAATATCTGGGATTCAGAGCGTGCTTTGGGTTTTCAAATTAGAGAATACTTATGGATCTAAAAATTAAATGATAGCATAGCTGTCAACAGTAATCTTTACCAGCCCATAAAAATACACAATTTATCTATCTGAAATCAGTAGTAAGCATTTCGTTCAGGTACTATTTAGGCATGAGAAGAAGGATTTATTTTAGTAGACTTAGCATGCTGCAGTCTATCACAGCTCCACATAGTTGTATCCCAGCTTTCCTAGGACCCTGAAAGGCAAACCTGCCTAGCTATGTGACAATTTAAGAGGGAGGAGTGGGATTTATTTTAGTAGATTTAGTATCCTGCAGTCTATTACAGCTCAGTATGGTTGTGATCCAGCTTACCACCTTACATAGTGGCAAAATATTCCACAGCAATTTACAGGCATTATCATCATCATTTTGTTACCCTGCTTTCCTGGGACCCTGAATGACAAATCGGTCTAGCTATGCTACAGTATGGAGGATTTGTCACTGTAATTCTTATTGAGCTTTTCCATGCTCCTGGCTAGCAAATCCAAATAGGTATTCTACAATACTGAAGGTTTACTAGTTCATAAACAGGCTGATCTGGCATTCTGAAAAACCTCTGAGGGCCAGTGATGGGGGCATAGTGGTTATATAATATACACAAAACGCTGCCCTGATATATTATGTGAATCCATCTTATGGTACCAGGGCAATGTAATCTATTGTCACCAATGTAACTGCATAGTGTTGTCCAGCTTTTCCAGGACTTTGAATGGCAAGCATGTCTAGCTATATGAAGGGATTTATCACTACATAGATCCTAAATATAATATTAAGACAACCATGAGTATATTCTGTATCTGTAGTTCGATCTCCAGCATACCTCCATATGGTAGGCAGCTTGCAAAACTGCTGAAAGGCAAATCTAGGTAGATTAGCTATTCACTTTAACTAGAGAGATATCAGAAAAATATGCGTTTAAAGATAGTAAGTCCAAAATAGAATTACATAGAACGCTAAAATTAGAACAAACCAAAAAATATTTTATTAGAAAATTAATTAGGTAAAAATAAATGGGGATCAACTCATAAAACAAATCCTTAAATAAGACAAGTAAGAGCCCGTTGGAGTAGCACTAATCATATGCAGATCCAACTATTGGTCTATGCTCCAACGATACTGCGAATGGACATGTGTGTACACACAATTGATAAGTAACGCAACTCCTCTCTCTGCTAAAGAGTATGTGTACCGATTCTTGTATATGTCCAAAGATCGCAGATTACATGTCCAGAGCATCAAAGGCCATAGAGCATATTCGTGCTTCAGGACATGTGTGAACATATGGTGCAAAGCAGGTAATTGCGTATGGCAGTCAGCCTCTAATTAAGCATGCATATGCATTTAAATGTGTATATGTCCGATCACAACATGAATCATGTCCACCAAGCAGCGTATATGTTACAAATAGAGATGAGTGAACATGCTCATAACTAGCACTGTAGCGCTCGGCTCCCATGCGCTCGCATGGGCGCAGGCATCCGTATCCGTCCTCCTCACCCGACGGATCCGGATGCCTGCGCCCATGCGAGCGCAGGGGAGCCGAGCACTACAGTGCTCGTTACGAGCACGTTCGCTCATCTCTAGTTACAAACGCCTGCCCACGGACAACACTTCACTCCCTAACCTCTAAGGCGTTGACTGCTGGTAACCATCAGGGCATCCAGGCTCAACGTGTTTCTGTGCCCTACAGGCACCTCGTCAGGAGCACATCAAACAGAGTAGCATCACACAGTCAGAGAGGACTGCCTCATGTGGCAGTATGCCGAGAGTAAGGGTATCGGCGCTATGATGGCCGTATGCTGCCGCGCCGAGTTTAAAAGGGCGAAACCCCGCCCACAATATGTGTCATACTGCCTGCCAGCCAATCAGGAGGCAACAAGCCTCAGTACAAGTAGTTATGGGCCACAATCGGCAGCTAAGTGAGGTAAGTATCATATGTGGGAAGCGGAAGCGGAGCTGGACTCTGATATGGGCTATGTACCAGACAGTCGTGTAAATATTGGCTACGACGATATGTGATAGCCAGAGTGCTGGAGATGTTGTTGCCTATATCTGGGTCCGAGAGAAGAATGTCCCAGTTATCTGTCAGAATTTGGCGAATCTCGGCAAGCGCCTTATCATATGTGTCAATGATTCTTATAATTTCTGACTGTGCATCTCTGGACTTAGGACACAACAGTTGTTCCCTGGTCGCACTTATAGAATGTTGATATGCCTGTTTTAGAATGTGCTGGATAACTACGGTGAGTGAATCTCCGTCTTAGATCTTGTGCCGCAGATGTAAAACCAGCCATTTCAGAACAATTCCTACGGATACGTAGATATTGGCCTTTGGGAATGCCCTTTTTCAGGGCTATAGGGTGACCACTATCCCAGGCCAATAAATTGCTGGCAGCCATAGGTTTTCTGAATACGTGCGTGGAAACATGGCCTGTCTCACTGATGGTCACCATCAGATCTAAAAAAGCAATCTGTTTATCATGGATTTCTGAGGTGAAAAACAGGCCGAGTTGATTCACATTTAGGGCAGAGGCAAATCCCTGGAATTCTGTCTTGTCCCCTATCCACAGAAGTATTAAATCATCGATGTAATGAAGCCAAAGGGGAATAGATGTAAAATGTTCCAGGGATTCGTTAACCACCACCTCCTTCTCCCACCAGCCCAGGTAGAGATTAGCAAAAGTGGGGGTGCAAGGGCTCCCCATTGCAACTTCCCTGAACTGGTGGAAGATTTGTCCGTCAAAGATAAAGATATTGTGCGTCAGGATGAATTGTAATAGCTCTATCACGAACAGATTATGGCGCCCAAGATGTTCACCCCGCTGTCGGAGGAAGTCGAGGACCGCTCTACATCCAAGGTCATGTGGAATGGAACTGTAGAGGGCCTCGACGTCTAGGCTAGCGAGACATGTGCCCTGTTCAGCATAGATGTCATATAGTCTGCCAAGGACGTCCATTGTGTCTCGGAGGTAAGCCTACCACAAATGGTCTTAAAATCTCATTAATATACGTGCTGATGTTAGAGGTCAGGCTTCCTATGCCCGAGACAATTGGTCTGCCTTTTAACGGGCTAGTGCCCTTGTGTAATTTCGGCAGACTATAAAATGCCGCTAGAATCGGGAATTATAGTAAAAGAAATGCCTTTTCTGTTTTGCTGATAAGGTTATCTGCTAAGGCCCTATCAAGAATGCCAGATAGTTCCCTCTTATATTCGGGCGTTGGATCAGATGACAGTTTTTTGTAGGTGTGTTTGTCATTCAGGATGCGAAGGCACATGTCAATATACTGCTCGTGACTGAGAATGACGATGTTTCCGCCTTTATCTGACGGTTTCAGGATGATTTCCTTATCTTGTTGAAGCACCCTTAGTGGGTCACTTTCAGCACAACTAATGTTATCACGTCCCATAGGGAGGCCCTCCAAAAACCTCAGTTTGTTGGTAACCACCGATACAAATGCATCTATCGGTGTAACATCACTTAGAGGTGGAAATTTCTGAGAGGGGGATGTAAGTTGGTGAAAGGACCATCTCCAGGGTCCCGCTGACCCTCAGAATAGAGGTCAGCGAGAATTTGAACAACTTGGAGGTCCTGTTCATCAATAGCAAGTTCAACACATTTGCGATGGTCGTGGGTGGCGAAAAGTTTACGCCACTTAAGTTTACGTGCGAAGAGGTGTATATCTTTAACCCACCCGAAGAGATCAAACCCTCGGATGGGTACAAAAGAAAGACCCCTGCATAAAACCTGCATTTCGATATCTGATAGACTGCGGGAGGATAGATTCACTACCTGTAATTCATCAATTTGATGTATTGATGTAAACGTAGTTATTTTTTGTTCCTGAGCATGTATTGGGAGGCTGGTGGGGTATTGTCTAAAACACCCCCTCCCCCTTGTGCTTTTTCTATCTGTGCCCAGTTTGCAACAACCTCTATTCCCAAATGGTCTCTGATAGTCCTGACCACTTGGTCCCCCACTTGTGGTTCTGATGAAGTGCCTCTTGGGGGCGCAGAAACACGTTGAGCCTAGACTGCAGGGGTCATCTACAGGGCACCTATGAAATAAATGGATGCCCTGATGGTTGCCAGTAGTCAACGCCTTAGAGGTTAGGGAGTGAAGTGTTGTCCGTGGGCAGGCGTTTGTAACATACTCGCCGCTTGGTGGACATGATTCATGTTGTGATTGGACATATACATATTTAAATGCATATGCATGCTTAATTAGAGGCTGACTGCCATACGCAATTGCCTGCTTTGCACCATATGTCCATTTTACACATGTCCTGAAGCACGAATATGCTCTATAGCCTTTGATGCTCTGGACATGTAATCTGCGACCTTTGGACATATACAAGAATCGGTACACATACTCTTTATCAGAGAGAGGAGTTAAGTTACTTATCCATAGTGTGTACACATGTCCATTCGCAGTATCGTTGGAGCATAGACCAATAGTTGGATCTGCATATGATTAGTGCTGCTCCAACGGGCTCTTACTTGTCTTATTTAGGGATTTGTTTTATGGCTTGATCCCCCCCATTTATTTTTACCTAATTTATTTTCTAATAAAATATTTTTTGTTTTGTTCTAATTTTAGCGTTCTATGTAATTATATTTTAGATTAGCTATTCAACTGTATATTCTATGTCTGGTACTATGAATATACTAGTGCTGGTACTATGGCTGGCATTGTTAACAAATCTATTTTGTATTATTAACTAGGAGATTACTACCAACAAAATGGCCACACTCACTGTGTAGACAAAATTTATCCAGACTAAACTCAGCTTCCTCCTCCTAAACTTACTTGCTCACATACACGAGCATCAGAGGGGGAGAGGGTGCAGGAAGAAGAAATGGCTGCTGCCTGGGCAAACAATGCACTGATCCTGTGGATAGGGAATTAACTTCTCACAAGCCCTTTAAAAATGCAAAATGTCTGTTTTGTCCCAGACTAGATTTTTATTCACTGAAAAAGTGATTATAAATTATGTCATACTTTACAGGCATTTGGGAAAGCAGATTTGTTAGAAGAAGGTGCAAATGTTTAAAAACAACCAATAATGCCATTCCGCATGAACATTTTCAAGAGGTTAAAGTTTTACATGAAACACAAAATTGCAGAAGAAAAGAAATCATGTGAGTACATTGACTTGTCTGTCTTGAAATTCAAAACGTCAAAATTCTAAGCAATAGGTTGTAGAATCATAATATGTATTATCATGAAGGAACGTTTTGTATTGGTTTTTTGTTTATCTTGTAGTACATTACTAGGAAATAAGATTCATTTTAAGGACACTGGTGGGTATCCGAGGCACAGATCCACCTTGGGATTTGTGGATAAGATAGGGGCGGACTGGGAACTTAAAGTGGCCCTGGAATAAAAAAAACTAAAAGTGGCTCCATGTTGTAGGCAGAGCAAAATTGAAAGAAACAGAAAGTGGGGCAACACAAGTAGGTTGAGTCAGCAATACCATAGTGCAAAATACCATCCCAGCAGAATCACCACCACAGTACAGCACAATATACTGCCCCAAAAGCTGACCCTCTGTGGAGGCCATCAATATCTGCCATTTTCTGTTCTCCTCATCCAGTTGTCTCTGATAAGAATATGGAGCAGAGTGCTTAGGAGGTGAGATGCGGGCATAGCAGTTGAATTCAGTACAGCACGTGAAGTAGCTTGCAGAGTACCTGATTCTCCCTACATTAATTACCACCGGATGCTCATTATGTAACAGGCCAGTGGCAGAGATAAGGGCATCGACCCACCAGGAAATTTCCCTGTAGGGTGTATAGCCAGTCCACCTTTGATCAAAGAGATGGTATACTGTAACTATCAGATTGTAATTCCCAGCATAATATAACAACTTGGTCTAGAAGAGAAAGACACCCTACTCCATGTCATAGTCAGACCATTCTCCAAAAATATAGAACATTCGCATAGCCATTTTTAACTGCATTGTAAATTTTTTGGTTATCATTGTATACATGGGATGAATAATAAGATCTTATAGGGCATTTGTGAAAAACAAATAGACCCTAATGGCAAATCACTGGCTCCAACATCCCCTCAAAATAGGGTTGCTGCTGCTGGACCTTGTCAGAACCAAGTCCCAGGTTAGGAAGGTCTAACGCTGACTATACTAGACTCTAGTTATTGAGAACTCTTGCCAGCATTGGGTATATGATTTACTAAATATAAATGGTACTAATATGCAGGCATGAGGAGATGTACAAGTCCTCCACAGTTTTTCCACACATGTAAAGTAAAAGAACTCTTCTATGGTAATAACTTCCTTTTGTTCTCCCATTTGTTTATCATGTCCCATTTAATTCCATTTTAGCATTTTACTAAAGAACAGTAATATTGTGTGTGTGAATCCAAAAGCTGACTGGGTTAAAGTGGAGATATTAAATCAAAAGGTAAGGTTATATACATATATGACATATAAAATCAATATAATCACATCAAATGCTTATAGATAAGACAATGAATGAACCAAAATTACCGGTATGCTCATTTAAAGAGGTTGTGCCATGAAAAATATTCTACATTTTTGAACTCAGCACCTGGATCTGAATACTTTTGTGATTGCATGTAGTAAAAAGAAATTGGTATAGCCACTAGGCTATTCAATAAAATGTATCTATATAGCGCCACCTGCTGTTTCTTTTCCTTACCTTTTGTCCACCTCACTGAGTAGGTCGCACAGGCATATACAGGAAAAGAGCTACAGCAGAAAGAACACGCCCCCTGAGCTGCCAGCTTAAAATAAACCTAGTAGAACTGAAGCAATGAATAAGATTTCTGGTTCCATCTAAGAAACAAGGGTGGTTATAGATCTGTTAGAGATTTTTACATCAGTCATGGCTTAAACCCTTTATGGGATATTGCTAGGATATGCAATAACATTTATTGGTGGGGGTCTGATCTCAAGATCCTGAAAACTGTCCCTATGGCAGTTCTTATACACATTGGCACTACAATAAAATGTAGGAGAAAAAACTATCACACAAAATGATTTACAAAAAGTACTAACTTTTTTTTCTCCTTTTCAAAGGTGAAATAAAAGAAGAAGAGCAAGAACTATGGACATTTTCCATGCTTTCTGCAATACCAATGCTTCTTCATATCGCATAAAAGGGTGACTTAACTGATTGTTTTAATATTAAACTCAGCAGCCATTAATCCTTTCATGTACAAATAAAACCTAAATTGTGAATTTAAAAAAATTACACTATCTGTCCATACCCATATATTTTTTTTAATTAGACACCTGGCACATTGTCAAAATGGCACTAAGCACTTTATACACCCCTTCATGCCAAAATGTAATTTTTCATGAAAATTGCATAAAAATTTATATCAGTGGGTAAAAGTGTGACCCAAGCAGAAAGTTATATGTACAAAACCTCCTAAAAATAAAAGTGCAACATGCGCAGAGTACACACATGCCACTTAGTCTAAATTTACATTTTTACTCTGAAAAATACTGTAAGATATAGACTAATATAATGCATTAAACGAAGTCCGCTTTCAGATAAGTACAGTGCCTTGCGAAAGTATTCAGCCCCCTGGAACTTTTCAACCTTTTGCCACATTTCAGGCTTCAAACAAAAAGATATAACATTTTTAAATTTTTGGTGAAGAATCAACAACAAGTGGGTCACAATTGTGAAGTGGAACGAAATTTATTGGATCATTTAAACTTTTTTTTGTAATAATAAAACTGAAAAGTTGGGCAAAATTATTCGGCCCCCTTGCATTAATACTTTGTTGCGCCACCTTTTGCTGCGATTACAGCTGCAAGTCGCTTGGGGTATGTCTCTATCAGTTTTGCACATCTAGAGACTGAAATTCTTGCCCATTCTTCCTTGCAAAACAGCTCGAGCAAGGTTGGATGGAGAGCATTTGTGAACAGCAGTTTTCAGCTCTTTCCACATATTCTCAATTGGATTCAGGTCTGGACTTTGACTTGGCCATTCTAAGACCTGGATACATTTATTTTTGAACCATTCCATTGTAGATTTTGCTTTATGTTTGGGGTCATTGTCTTGTTGGAAGATAAATCTCCGTCCTAGTCTCAGGTCTTTTGCAGACTCCAACAGGTTTTCATCCAGAATGGTCCTGTATTTGGCTCCATCCATCTTCCCATCAATTTTAACCATCTTTCCTGTCCCTGCTGATGAAAAGCAGGCCCAAACCATGATGCTGCCACCACCATGTTTGACAGTGGGGATGGTGTGTTCAGGGTAATGAGCTGTGTTGCTTTTATGCCAAACATATCGTTTTGCATTGTTTCCAACAAGTTCGATTTTGGTTTCATCTGACCAGAGCACCTTCTTCCACATGTTTGGTGTGTCTCCCAGGTGGCTTGTGGCAAACTGTATATCTTTGAGAAATGGCTTTCTTCTTGCCACTCTTCCATAAAGGCCAGATTTGTGAAGTGTTTGATTGTTGTCCTATGGACAGACTCTCCCACCTCAGCTGTAGATCTCTGCAGTTCATCCAGAGTGATCATGGGCCTCTTGGCTGCATCTCTGATCAGTCTTCTCCTTGTTTGAGATGAAAGTTTAGAGGGACGGCTGGGTCTTGGTAGATTTGCAGTGGTCTGATACTCCTTCCATTTCAATATGATCGCTTGCACAGTGCTCCTTGGGATGTTTAAAGCTTGGGAAATATTTTGGTATCCAAATCCGGCTTTAAACTTCTCCACAACAGTATCACGGACCTGCCTGGTGTGTTCCTTGGTCTTCATGATGCAGAACCCTGAGACTATCACAGAGAAGGTGCATTTATACGGAGACTTGATTACACACAGGTGGATTCTATTTATCTTCATCAGTCATTTAGGACAACATTGGATCATTCAGAGATCCTCAATGAACTTCTGGAGTCAGTTTTCTGAACTGAAAGTAAATGGGCCGAATAATTTTGCACACCCAACTTTAAAAAAAAAATCGTATTTAACTATGGTAATTGAAAACAAAGGAAAATCTTTTCTGTCAGAAATATATTAGATTCCTCCCTAGTGATAATCTTTATCACTATTACTGTAGCGAGTATAGCTAGAGAGGAAGTTCAGATATTTTTTAGTTATGGGCAGGATAGCATATCTCCCAACCGTCCCGGATTGCAGTGGCTGCCCCGGTACGGGGGAGCTATGTCCCGGTCTTTGGCAGCTGTCTCTGCATCCACAGGACCCAGAGACAGTTGCCTGTTGCAAGAAGAAGCAGACAGCCGGAATCGGCTGCCTGCTTCTTTCATCCACCGAGTCCCCCCCTTGCCACCCATTGAGTCCATGGTACCCTCCCCTTGGGGTCATGTACAGGGAAAGGTTAAGATCTAATTATGTCCTCCTCTTCCTGCAGCCTACTGGCAAACTCTCCCACTGCCTCCCCTCCTCCTGTAGGGTAGAGTATGTTTTAACCTGGAATATCTCAAGCTGTGTAGTGACTAGAAATGTGAATCCAGTCTAGTTTTAACGCTGATAGCGGATTGGGCTAGCTGCCCTTCAACTAGAGGCAGAGCCTTTAGAAACTGGGTCAGAAGTGAGACCTGTTTCTAACACCTGTATCTCAGGAAGTATCATGTATCACTTTAAAACCAGATCTGGTTGCCACAAAGTCTGAGATCCAAAGTCCATGCAGCTTTATCTTAAAGTGCAGGAAAACCCAGCTTTATAATCATTTTAAACCACATATAAATTTTACATATTTTATAACCACACACTATAAAATTATGCATGCTGTTGTATATCTGTGCTTATTATGTCAAATTATTAAATATTATATTCTTTATATACAGTACTGTGCTAGAGTTTTAGGCAGGTGTGGAATGCTGCAAAGTAAGAATGCTTTCAATAATAGAGTTTTTGAAGGAACTCAGCAGGGAGGTTGTTCATCTTGAAAAACTAACCACAGATCTGTGGATGCAGGCTTGTTCAAATCCTTCTGTCTCTTCATGACATCCCAGACAGACTCTATGATGAGGTCAGGGCTTTCGATAGTATACATATACTATAAAGTATAGTATTTATTATGTACAGCTATTTGCACAATAAAAACACTTTTTTTTGCAAAATTTTTTTTTTTTTTTGCGCCTCCACATTCCAATACACAAATATTGCAGCAATGAAACATAATGTTAATTGCAGTGAAATGAATGGAAAACAACAATTCTGGGACCATTTTTCTTTTTCTATGGTTTTCTGTGATCTATAAATAATATATTCATTTTATAGTTCGGGTCATTACAGATAGAGTATATAGGGTTGCTGCCTTGACAAACAAGAAATGCCAATAAGGTCTATATGGGTAAAAAGGGGGGGGGGGGTGTGGCTTCAGAGGCATGGCTTAACACGGGTGTTATTTGACGTCAAAGGTTTGTTCATTCTTTGCATTTTGCAGCATTTTTTCCTGTCATTTTAAAAATAAAATGCAGCCAAAAATTATGGAAAAGCCTCATTTGTGAACAGAAAAATAACCACAAAGCCAGGGAAAATATCCCACACATTTCAGTGCTGCTACTATGTGCCATGGAGTCAAATGTAAGAGCCCAGGCTACCCTGGTTTGCCATACTGGTTTGTTGTAAAACAAATTGAAAATGAATTGTGCTGAATTAATTTCATAGAAAAAGTGAATTAAAATATATTAAATATTCCTCTGGTGATACTGTAGTGTGTTATGAGTATCGCTAGAGAATCGGTCTGCATGTTCTATGGTAAAGATCAAATATGGACAGGATAGGGACAGTGTAAAATGTAAACTTTGATGTTTCTGTGGGTGCGGCTCAAGTGTTTGGTGTGACATATTT
The DNA here is from genome assembly GCA_900303285.1 of Rhinella marina. Lineage (NCBI taxonomy): Eukaryota > Metazoa > Chordata > Amphibia > Anura > Bufonidae > Rhinella > Rhinella marina. Next base: position 17,105 of record ONZH01006691.1, read on the forward strand.
GATGCAGTGAAACAGATGCTGTTAAATGTTTGGGTTGTGGCACCAATAAACAGCCTAATTGGGCTCAGAGAGGTGATTAGAAGAGTAAGCGCTCATCTTCTCACTCCTCCCCAAAGACCTCCATATGTGACAATCATACAGCAAGTCTACTGTCTCGTGGAGAGGGAGATTAATAACAGGCACAATAATCTGTTACCCTCTCCTTCTTCCCGCAGAGTGTCAGCATGTCCCAAACGGGGCCCCTCTCCTCCAGCCTGGCTAAGATCACAGCCAGATGAAGATTTGGGGGAAGGGGGGGGGGTGTTAAAATCTTCGTTGTGTTTTAAAAGTTGACAAACCAATTGTTAGTGGTCATAAATCCAGAGATACAGCCTTTAGAAATTGGGTCAGGAGTGGGAGCTGAAGGTCGATGAGATTCACTTCTAAGGGATGTATTTTGTGCCGTAGGACACCTAACACCTGTTTGTATTTTAAATCCTTAAAACATCACTAATGTTAAACTTTGCATTAATCAATAGTACAGTGTGTGCACTTGAGGAATAATACTTTGGACATTATAACACTAGTATATGGCATTTTTAGCAGTTTTCCTCTGTGCACAGTGAATATCTAGTTTGCAGTACTCTCAGACATAGTGGGTGGAGATTAACTGCACAGAGAAAGTAGATGAGAATCTGCTTCCTAACCTTCTGTTAGGCGTTGAGCAGCAGCCCCATAAATGGAGGTCATTATGACCTGTATTGTTGTGAATAAAGCACTTATGAAGTTTCTATCTAAGCCCATGTAGCTTCAGCAGTCTGTTTGTGTATTCTCCTGCTCACTCCTAGCCCCTTCCCCATAGACTTGCATTGACATGTGTACTATGATCCTCCTGTGGAGCTGGTCTGTTTTTGATGGGATTAAGGTATTTTGTGTTTTGAGTTAATTATACTAATTTAAGCAAAATTGTGTGAAAGGTTTGTGACTATTTAAGGATCCAGCGATTTTCCTTTTTTTTTTTTTTACTCCTTCTTGAAGCCATAACTTTTTTTTTTCTGCTCACATAATTGCATGAGAGCTTACTTGCAGGACAAGTTCTTTCTAATGGCATCATTTAATACTACTTGATACCATTGGAATATGTGCGACTTTTTGATCACCTTTAATTCAAGATTTTTGGTGGAAGAGAAGCATTGAAAAAACAGTTTATAATCCATTTTAAATTTTTTTTTTCCTGTTACACATTTCACCATACAGGATATTTTTATATTTTAATAGTTCTGGCATTATGGGACACATCAATGCTAATGATGTTTAAATATTTTAAATTAAGTCTCCCTAGGGGCTTTAACATACGATTATCTGATCGCTTCTCCCATAGACTGCAATAGTTTAATATTGCATCCTATGAGAGATTCACTATGTTCCTATCTAGCCCTGCGACAGAAGGCCTGAGGCTGTCATGACAATCATAAAGCTCCCTTTATCACTGCATGGTGAGCTGACCAGAGCATTTATGGAGTTAAAGATCTCTGATCACCATACTTTTGAGTCAATTACCGACCTTCTACTGTAGTGGACTCTCTCCAATTGGCTTTAACCTCTTCCCGATGCAATTTACAATTTTTGTATTTTCGTTTCACGCTCCCTGCCTTCCCAAAGAGAACTTTTTTTATTTTTCTGTTCACAGCCATATATGGGCTTGTTTTTTGCAGACAAGTTGTACTTTCTAATGTCACCATTTTTTTGAGCATCTGAGCATACTTATTGATAATTTGGGAGCGCTATATGGGGAGTTACTGATTTCAACTTGGTAGGGTGTCCGGTTGCACGCAGCAACATGCTCTATTTATGCTTTATACAAAGAAGTTCAGAAGTTCACACTTCAGTTATTTGGTCATTTCCAAAACCAATAGTGAAGCCTAATCAGAGATCAGGTCTGTTCTGTGTTGACCCAGATAAGTTTTGGGTTCACAATAACTGATGGAAATAACTGACAAAATAAATGAAGTGTGAACTCATCCTTACAACTCGCATGACCAATGACTGACGCCTGATTGGAATGGAAAAAAATATTTATTTTGCAGCATAGTTAAAATCAGGGCATTAGCCCAATCAGTTCAGGCTTAGATGGGGTAGCATTTAATGCGAGATAGGACAATATATAACCTCCAAGTAGCTGTAATACTAATGTGACTAGGTGCTGCCGGCGAATGTTACTCCCATATCAATCACCTGGGTATCCCCCTCAATGGTAATGTAGGGTCAATGAAGCAACCAGGGGAGAGGTAAATCTTTCCTCATACAGGTAGCCACCAGGTATTGAACTTTGTGCCCAGATGCACCTCAGGAGAAACCTCTCTTCGGTGTCATCCAAGGAAGGTAGACTGGAGCAGTGATATGTAACTAACTCCCTCACTATCACAGGTTACTAGTGCCAAACTCTCTAAATAATTGACTTGTTTATGGAAGGACAAAGAGGTGTCGGTGAAGGTCCATTCACCGATCTTAAATTGCTCACTAAAAAGTATCTACCCAATGATAATACTTTCATTGGTACCTCATAATTGACAAGCTGCAGTTGCTGGAATGTAGCAGTTATGAGATAAACATCAGGCAAGAGGAAAAGGAGGCCTTACAGTCACTGGAACATGACATCAATTATCAAACCCGTGAATGAGGGAGGGAATATAGTGGTGCTTGATCATAAACATTACATAATTACCTACTGATCTGACTAACCTCTTCAACAACTCTGACATCCTAATGGGGGCATGCAAGGACAAACTTATTAATAAGTCTGGGCTTGCCTTCCTGCACACCACATCATGGCAACATTTTACCAAAACTGAACCAGGGGCTAAATCCACTCAAAGGCAGACCTATCGAGTCAGGGGTAGGCAGCCCAACATCAAACATCAGTGCATATGTTGACATCTTAAGACTGTTACTAGCCTTCCCTCATACACCAGGGATACTATGGATGCGCTCAAAGACTGGATAGTATGTTGTGTGAAGAGTACATTTTTAGCTAGCTTTGATGTGGAAGCACTTGGAAGATTTCCACTAACACAAAGGATTCCCTCAGGTGTTGATTCAATTCATCTTGGAACATATGGGGGGGGGGGGGGGGCATTTATTAAGCTGAAAAACTGCTAATTGCACCACAATCTGCGCCTTCTCCCTGCTCACGCCAAGTCTAAAAAAGTGGGCAGGAATAAAGCAGTAATGTGTAGATTAGCTTTCTTGGACAGGGCTGTATCCTACACCTGCATTTTTTGGAACAGAAAGTCTGGCCCCTCAATAAAGCAGTCCTATCCAAATAAAACAAAACTTTTTTGTGAACGGGTCCGAATTAGAGCTGCATTTTTTGCACGATCGTGTGCATGAGGCCTTAACATACAAGATGTTTAGGCCTTGTGTACTTGGGGGAAATTGCCAGCAGTATTTTCATTTCCAAAGTGACTGCACTCAAAAGAAACTGGGCAGGTCAAATACTTCTTTTGCAGGAACTTATTAGGTTTACTTCAGCATGTGATATTTGCCTTTTCCTCACCAGTGATCAATTATAAACCTTTTGTGGGAGAACATAGTAGAAAAGTGGGTCCACACTGTAAATTGCACATTTATGAAATTGAGCTCCAGCGCATGAAGAGAACCCACTGCTTCACCTGATCAACCCCAGTAACAGGATTCCTTATGAAAGGGAGTCTCTCAATATACTTATGCTGCCTTATCTGAAGTCAGGGACAGGCACCCTGGTTAAAGCTGTGGGCCAATTTTTGTCTTGCAGGAGTCCCTTCAATGTGTGTGTATTCCGAAGTCCTCAATATGCATGAGCCGATGACTTATACCACTTTCCCCTTCTGCACAGTACAACAGGCAGTGAATATTTCCAACTTCTGGTTTAACATATTAAATGCAAATCAACATTACATGTATAAAAAAAAAAAAAATAAAAAATAAAAAAAAAAAAAAAAATAATAATATAATATCAAACTTTCCCACACCACTACCTTCACATTCCTTGTTTGAACTTGAGCATGTCAACTCAACTGTACTATGGAACGCTTATTTGCGGACACCATATACCAAAACAAGAACACACAGGTATGCAGTTGCAAAATGGCCATTTATTGCCTACATAGATGGGGATAAAAAAAGGGTACACCAGGATACAAGCAATTTAGCCCTATACATTATATGTAAGCAGTACCCGATCTCCAAAATGGATAAAAGTAATCTGTCATCAGAAATACTGTGAGGTTCTTCAGCACCTCTCCTCTTCAGCTGCCACAGGTCTAGAAAGCAGGATAAACAGTGCAACTTTTAGGCTGGATTCTTTACTGTTCACATTTGTAATACTATGAAATTTCCAGAGCACAGAGGATTTTATATGTCAAATATTGCCCAAAATACATCAGCTGTGCAGTCCAGATTGTGGTATACCTCCGTAAATACAAAAAGTTAAAAATGGCTGGTGATAAACTCTTTACCTTCAGATATACATTCTTGAATGCACTTCAAAAAGGTCAATTGCTGTAAATTAAATTGAAGAAAATGTTTAACTACTTTTGCATATTCATACTGTGTATAGGAAAAAAAAAAACCACCAAGCAACATATATTTTTCAATTAAACTTCAGACAAGGCTATACAAAATATTGAGTGGTAAGCTCAGGCACCATTTCATACATCCAATTAAGGCAGTATTAAGCCTGCCACAGTTGTACAGCAGTAATTAAGTGTTGAGGGGAACGATACATAGGGAGGTGTGGAAAGAAATAATAAAGTGTACAATTACTAAGGACTGCACCAGTAAGTAGTTTGTAATACACAGTAGTTCTGCAGTCATGAATGCAAATATATACAATAATGAAGGTCTAAACATACATTCACCCCTGTAAAATTGCTGATGGGGGGGGGGGGGTAGGAGACTATACTTTACATCGTTGTTGAGTTACTGAAGATTTCTAAATTCACTTTGATATGGTTTGGAAAAAAAAAGAAAGCTGGAATTGTGCTTAATCCTGAAAGTGGAAAAATTAATCAACTAAACCCACAGCATTTCTGGTAAAACCTGGTCCTGAGCTTAGCAGACCAGAAGTTACCATTCAGTAACTGTATAGTAGATGTATACATTTACTAGTGGTAAAGCTTGGGGAAAGGGGAGTATACAGTATAGTTACTAGACTCCAGTTTAAAAATGGGCAAACGCATTTACTTTAATAGGAAACAGTCTCACTGCTAAAACTATTTGCATGTGTGTATATCCCCAGTGAGGGTAACTAACCCAAGCATTAAAATGTTTATTAGAGTTTAAATTGTACGTTAATTCACATTTCAACAAGACACCATTTGATTGTGGCGAAACATGATTTATAAGAGTAGGAAAATTAAAAAGGTAGTGAAAGAATGTACGTGTATACATTTTAAATCGGTAATCTGAAGTCTGTTTGCCATCAGAAGATTTTATTTTCTACAGTAATTAAAGGGTGAGGACAGTTCATAAAAGTCCAAAAAGGGTGAAGAATTTTTTGGTCAAAATGTTCTAAAGATAAAAGTTATAGTTCATAGCTGCATATAGCCACCCAGCACATACAAATAGGGTTCTTCAATCACATTCTTTAAATAGAAATTTTATAAAGTTAAAAAAAATAAATAAATAAAAACCCTCAATGAAAGTGCACAATTTGAGTATCCCGGGCATGATCAGATGACAGTATCGCTCCAGAATGATGACAGAAAATCAGCCATGAATTACAAAGAACTTATTGAAAGATTATTACAAGCAGATCATTGCGTTAGGACCGTCGCCATTTCTAGCTTATCTGGATGGCTGTGACCTCGTACTTTAAAAATCAGGCAGCTGTAATACAGTTCTTTCTGAGAGGACTACTTCAAGGAGCAAACAGGACTGTATAGTGATTTGCTAAAGGAAATGAACACATTCTAAAAGCATATGGCAACAGGTTATAAAAGTGGGAAGGGTTTAGATTTCGAGGTGATGCTTTACATGCTGCATACAATTTTTTTTTTGTTGAAAGTTGACCAAGCTAAAAATCTCTTCTAATGTGGATACAAAGCCATGAGACATAATGCTGAACGTGACACGGATTTTCAATTAAACAGCTTAAACACGCAAACACCAATGCATGTTATGGGAAGATCAATTACAAAAACCACTGTGAAAGGTCATTTTTTTCACTACTGCAATATGAAAGCAAGTGTTTGCTTAGAAAAAGTAGTATTTGTACAACGTCACCTTTACATCTACATCATATACAAGCACAAGGAAAAGTGGACTCTGACCAGGCTCGAATGCTTAATAGTGCCCCCAATACTTTTTTCCTTTATTTTTTTTTTTTTTTTTTAACAGGGTTTCAGCTTTTATTAAAAAATTGAGCCCTGGGTGTAAAACAAAAATATATATTTATATATAACTCTTGGAGATGAAAGTATATCAAAAGATGTGACTGTTGTGCCAGTTCTGAGGATACTGTTTTACAGAATAGACAATCTTTTCACCAATTTAATACACAGAAAATAGAAAATAGCTATTTCATACATTGTATTACATAAAATCACTTTAAAAATCATTACCCTTCATCAGGGCTAAGATTTTTAGTTTTTTTTGTCATCTGCTTTCATAGGCAGTGCTGCTGGTTAAATCACAAAAAAACCCCAAAAACAGATAACTGGGAGACAAAACAGTTGAAAGAACGGAACTACTCAAATCTTAATTCCAGTAATCAGACAGGCCCTGAGGGTGCTGCAGGAAACCAAACATCTAACAGCTAGATACGTTTTTACCAACCATAAGCTTTGGAAACAGACGATGGACTACATCAAATTTGGAAACCGCTTACATTAAAGAGAAAATTATTCTGAAATGACAGCCCCCCCCCCACCATATGGATGAATGGAATTGTTGTGGGCAAGTATACAACTTCATGTATGTATGACGCATCTGTATTTTCAGCGATGGGACCATAACCTAGATGAATACCTAGGAGATTACACCACTAATATTGAATAATGCAAGTCACATAGGAATCATGAAGGACAACTTATCAGATAACAAGTTACAATAAGATTTGCAATTCAACCAAGACTGGGTCTGATATGGAAGATGGAATGGGACAGATGTAGTTTACCAAAAAAAAAAAAAAATGCTGGAACCTAAAACAAATTGTGACGGCATGTGAGCCTGAGCAAATGGTAGAACATGGGGAATTTACAGCCCTAATGCTATCAAAAGGACAGATATGCAACATCACAAATATCTTTAAGGGCATTCATAACTTCACAGATCGATGCATGACATTAACTAGCAAAGCTGAGTTCACATTAGTTTAGTTTTCCATTCTTCTGGTCAGAGGAACAGGAAAAAAAAAAAAAAAAAATTATATATATATATATATATATATATATATATATATATATATATATATATATATATATATGTTTTTTTTGAGTATCAGTTAGCACTAAAATGAATTGATCAGTTTTTGTTTTGTTTTTTAACATACTAATCATCGCCCGTCAAAAATAACTGACAAACTCACCATAACCAATGCTCAAAATGCTTGATCCGTTTTTTTTCCTCTGACGGAGTTCAAGAACGGAAAGTTTAACTGACGTGAACTGAGCCTAAACCACATGGATGACAATAAAATAATTTTCTGCAGAAAAAAAAAAAAAGGGAAGGTACAACCCAGCAATAGAAACCATAATTAACAAAAAAAAAAAAAAAAAAAAAAAAAAAAAAAAAAAAGTAGCCTTCAAATTACATTAGGAAACAGTAAATAAATCAGTGCTTCTGCTTTTTACCAATGCATAATGGATTTAATGGCATTCATAGGCAAGGACAACAAAAATACCGACAGACAGATCTGAGTGCAAAATAAACCATGTTTGAAAAGCAAATGTATCCCTTTGACCTTAGAGGGGGGTCTTCAAATTGTTCCAACCTCTGGCGGTGAAGGGGTTAAGCAAAAATTAAAAAAAAAAAAAAACAAATAATTTTATTCTTACAATTTTACAGAGTACAATTTTATGAATAAAAACTGGACATTGCTTCTTAATAAAATATCCTTTCACACGTTTTATTAACTCAATTTATAAACGTTAAAACTTTAAAGTCACAGGTAGGATAGCCTAGGCCACATTTACTGCAAATAAAATAGAGATGGGGGAGGATTTTTTTTGCATTCACCTGCTTTGCTCAATGCAAACAAATGGCAAAAGGTCACGTTGAACGGTAACTAAATATAAGCAGGGGAAAGTAATCAGCCAATATCAAGAATGTTACTGAAAAGAAACCTTAAGTGAAAAATGTAGTAGCAACCTAAAGACAACACACCGACTTTCTGACATGATCTATTACATTTATTTCTTATGCTGAACCCAAAAATACATGGGCGAATGCTTCAGGTAGTCAACACTGCAGAAGTTAGGCATTTAAAGTTTCATAGAAGTAGCTGGTATTCATTAAATGACTTGTACATACGCAGTGATGCCTATTGTTCAATGCGACGTGGACATTGCCCAAACAGAAATTTACAACAGAAGTTCTGATAAGTGACATGCTCTTCCATTATGAACAATGACCCTAATTGAGTTTGTAAGGGTAGGACTTGTTATATTTAAAGTACTTTGTGCTGCTACATACATGTCACTTCTGCAGAAAGGAGCGGACTACCTTAACAGTAATCCTTTGTCTGATGCGTTACAGTTTAACAATATATACAGTACCTGAGAAGTTGTAGATGCGGATAATCTAGCTTGGTTTCTAAGTGAACGTTTAATTCAGATTCATTGCATTTGTGGTAACCTAATTGCCCCCAAAGTGGGTCTAAAATATTCTCCTAGTTGCTCTTGGGCCGATAACAAGAAGTTCTAAGTTGGGTCATTTTCAGACAACAGTTGGCACCACATGCTCCACAGGAAAGCAAACTACACATTAGACAAGAGTGGACAACCCCATAAAACAAGCACTTCTTAGAAACCCTATGGTATCGGTTTTAGAGAGGCATGTGGTTACAAGTGCATTCAAAGCTAAATTTGATGCAAAAAAACAAACATTTAGACCTTGTTTAAAGAGTGTGGTTTTGATGCATTTTAAGCCAAAATAAAAAAAATTCTCTTGATCTAATCACATTTGTGGCTAAAATAAATCATACAAAAACCACACATAAACACGGCCTTAGAGGTGCAAGTGTAGACCAGGCAATTGTCAGGGCTACACGAGGCATTTTACTTTATCACCAAATCTTTTATAGTCATGTGGAATCGAGAGTTTATATTAAACATATCTACGAAGGCACTTTAGGAATTTAGTGGAGACTGTAGATTATATGTACCTTACGTAAAATACATAAACGGTCTATAGAAACTGTATGTGGGGAAACCCACAGGCAGGAGAGAAATACAGTCATTTGTTAGCGAAAGGGGGAGAGTCCTGTGTTTATATCCATCGCATCCAGCAGTAACACACTCTAAAGGGCCCTTGGTTAAAAGTTCAGAAAAGATTGTGTTTGAGAAGTGACCACGTTGGGAAACAAAGCAATAAAGTGCATTGAGAATTATTTTCATTTAAAAGCAGTTTTAAAAACATAGCAGCAAGAGACAAGAAAATGTTGCAGCTAGAGGCCATTTAACCAGTGCAATACAAATTTTTCAAAGAAAAAAAAAAAAAAGAAAATTACCAGCAAGACTCTTTAACCCCTTCACGGCCAGGCGTCAGGGAACAAAAAGTTGAAGACCACCTTTAGGCAAGGTACATATTGTTGTAAAGCTACACTACAGTTTGAATTGTGGAACCTTATCAGATGGGGAGAGGTCTATTTTTTTTAATCTGGGAATTTAGATGGAAAGTCTTAAAAATGCAGGATGTTGGAAACTGGCCAATGATCGCATGTGAAACCCCACCGTAGAATGTAAACTACTTCTACTCGCTCCTTTTGGCTACCAAACTAAATGATTAGAGAGGATATTGGAAGGAAACAAAAAGTTATGTTTTAACAAAGTAGTTATTTCATGTGTTCAATAGACTATCTGCCAAAAAAAAAAGTTCCAAATGGTTCCAACCTCTAAAGAGTAATATCCAATAGTAATCAGGATTGGTTAAGCCAGAAATAGATACTGGGGTGAGACTAAATTATAAAAAAAAGAAATAAAAAAATATATGGGTTAACAAGTAGGATCTTTGGTGACAGTGTTAGACTGGTAATCTTTCCTTTCTCCAGTAATATTATGAATGTGAATCTGCATTAATAACCTGACAAAGGAATCTGTCACCAGAATTTTGGACTATCTGCAGTAATACATGAAAAATACTACAAATAAGGAGTGCAAATCACTTTTTGCATTTTCCTACTGCACCCATGTTCCACTATAGTCATGGTTTAAAGCTGCGCTGAAATACATTGTCGGGACTGCTGTGCATGCGCACAGGCATCCTCTTCCATTATGTTGGCATGACAACAGTCCTGACTAATCATGTACAGGTTTAAATCCTGACAGTGAGGGAGCAGGAACCTGTAGGGAAATAAAAAAAAAAAATAAAGATCTGGATCTCCTTATGTGCAGTACTGCTGATGAAAGTCCAGGATCATGGTGACCGATTGCATTTAGGGCTGAAATTCAAAATTTAAAAAGAAAATGGACTACCATTGACCTGATCACATCGTGGAAGAGGTACAGCAAATGTATGACTTTTGTATGACTATTCTCTTTGCAGCCACCGACAGTGGGTTTTCTTAAGCCAAAAATAGAGGGAATAGGTGGTATTTTCCCTTGGATGCATATATGGAAGAATGTGTGGAACGGGGATAAAAACAAGGTTGTGCTTTACTTTTAGGAGAGCTAAGGTAGCCTTCAAAAAGTAGGGTAAAATCATTGTTTTTTCCTAGGACCATTAAAGAGTTGGGTCTCCTTATTAACTACTCATTGGGATTCAGCTATACTTAAAAGGGGAAATAGCCTGGTATCTAGCTGTTGTCAATGGAATTTTTTTTTTTTTTTACAAGACAAAAGAACTCATGGGAGAGTAGAAAAAAAAAAAAATTAAGCTTGTTTAAAAAGTAACAAAAACACAGTTGGGGAGGAGGACAGATTCTGTACCAACCCCAATGTCAAATATTGCCTCCCTGCAAAAAAAAATGCAGAAACACGGCTTTGACAAAAGGGAAGGAGCCGTGAAAAAGCAGCTTTAGGTTGGCCATACTTCACTCCTACAGACTCTTTTACAGCTGTACAGGTCCATGAGAACGATTGCCAAGCCTCAGTCAGCACTACCTCCTGCTTGGCAAGTGTACACCATTGATGAGAGGCAGAAGTGGAGGGTGGAGTTCCAGCTGCGTTAACAGTGAGAAGTGGTCAGAAGGTATGTGGGGGTGAGGGCAGCCAGTGATGTTGTTCTCCGCCATCCACTGAGGATCTAAAGGCCCCAGGACGCCAAGAACATCCATGTGTGTCTTGGAGTAGAAGATGTAGTCAATGACACCCTAGAGGATTTAAAAAAAAAAAAAAAAAAAAGAAAATAATTTAAGTCAAACCTGAAGTTCTCTTCAGCTATACACCTAGGCAAAAACACAAGCTTATGAAGCAAACAAGCAATCTTTGCCACAATCAAAGTGGACATGGAGCACAGCACATCCTTCATATGTCAATGTATAGATATAGAAACTAATTTTAAACCTGTATAAATAAGACCCAGTATAACTGCAAATAAACTTTACTTTGTCAACTGTATTGGCACCTGGAATGTGTTCAAACAACTGGCTTTGCAGTATTCGAATAAATATTAAAAAAGGCTTTGCCTGAATAAGGCTACTTTTACACTTGTGGCAGCAGAATCCGTGCTAACGCTAGGCCACCGTGCCGCTGGAAGTCCACTCGGGCCCCATTCACTATAATGTGGGCGGGTTGGAGGTACGGCCGCAGTACAGCAAACAAGCAGAGAGGCAGCCGGACAAAAACTGCAGCGTGCTGTAGTTTTTGTCCGGCTGCCTCTCAGCATGTATGTCGTGCTGCAGCCGGACCTTTGGTCCATCCCCATTATAGTGAATGGGGCCAGAGCAGACTTCCAGCACAGCACAGTGGGCAGTTAGTAGGGATCCGGCAGGCTGTTCCCCGCCTGCTGGACCCTGCTGCAGCAAGTGTGAAAGCAGCCTTAGTATAAATAAAAAAAAAAAAAAAAAAAAATTTATATATATATATATATATATATATATATATATATATATATATATATATATATATATCTATATATATCTATATATATTATATTATATTATATAATAATATGTGTGCATTCCATATTTTGCAGAACAGTCCTTGTCCAGGAATGGACACGGAAAGGAAATAAGTTCATGCACAAGCCCTAAAGGGTCTCAGATTCTGGGTTATCCTCACTATGTAGGAAATAAGCACTCAGCCAAACACTGATTGAAGCAGGTTCACAACTCAGTCCATCAACACACGAGATGTAAAACACAGCTTAGAACTTACTTTGAAATCAAAGGTATAATTGGTGTAAGGCATTAAGTTGTTTTCATAAGCGCTCCTCAGCTGGAAGCCATGTGTAATTCTTCCATCTGGAGTCCCATTCTTCCCATTGCAGCTGAAGTTGGTGAGACACTCATTGTATCGAAGCTCCTTAAAGTCCTTATGATTGTCAGCTACCACTCCATTGGTTAGATATTCCACCACACCTAATGAGGGGGAAAATAAAAGGGAGGATTCTCAGTAGTACAAAGGAGTATTTGATACATACCGTATTTTTCACTTTATAAGATGCACTCCATCCCCCCCCCCCCAAAAAAAAAAAAAAAAAGTAGGGGGAAAATTGCCATGCATCTTATAAAGAGAATACTAGTGAGCGCTTCCATTAAGGAAGCGCTCACTTGCGTGTAATAGATGCCGGGAGCGGGGTAACCTACTCGCCCTCCTGCGCTGCAGCTCCGCTCGGGCCCAGCGCTGCACTGTCCTGACCGCATACAGCGTCAGGACGTAGTGCGCGCACTCTGACCTGACGCTGCACGCAGTCAGGTGACAGTGCAGCGCCGAGTAGAAAAAACAGAGGAGCGCCAGGACCCGGAGTGGTGTTGCGGCGCAGGAGAGGTGGGAAAGTTTATTTATTTTATCCTGATGGGCTGATCTGAGGTCTGATGGGGGCACAGTGGGCTGATCTGAGGTCTGATGGGGGTCTGACATGGAGGGCTGATATGGGAGTCTGATGTGAGGTCCTGAAATTTATGGGTGGTCTGATATGAGGTCTGATGAAGAATATTTTTATCATAATCATCATCGGGTGCGTCTTATAAAGCAAAAAATACGGTAAAAAAAAAAAAAAAAAAAAAAAAAAAAACCCACAGAAGGCACAGGGATTAGATCTTCAAGAAACCTGGTAAACACCGTCTAACTGGTACAGGAAGAAGAGGCAGGAAATCAAACTCCTTTAATAAAGAGTGTCAGACAAAACCTCTTACCTGAATCTGGCAAGGAGTTGAGATCAGCACACAACACGAACGGGATGGAATTTGGATCAGGTGCCGGGCTGCCAGGTCTGCTTGCTGCCTTCTCTAGAATGCTTTTAAGTTCAGAGACAAACATCATGGTTTGTATAAGCTTGACATCAGAATATTCTGGGTCCCAATGCATGTGGGCATTAGCTACCATAAGAAGCTGTTTATCAGTTGAATGATGAGCCTTCATACCTTAAAAAAAAAAAAAAAAAAAAAAAAAAATTTATAAAAACATTACACACAAAATGGTAAGTCAAAACTAGACAGTGGCTTAACGTGTCTGCACACAATTAAAACACCTAAACATGTAAAGATGCAGATTTTTTTATTTATTTTTTTTTTTTTAACACCGACTACTCCAGTGACTAATCCAATCACAGACTTCACCTTACGCCTAACATGGTATTTGAAGAGTTATCGCCAGGTGAAACATGGGAAGCAGCCATTATTCGTTGCATAGCTCTCACGGAGGTGATAACCCCTTTTATCTAGTCCTCGGGATCCCTAGCGTTACTGACAGATTGGGAACTGACTGGTTCTTCCTAGATTGAAGCAGCATGAGGTTCACGCTCACTCTGGATCAAAACCCAGCACCAAGCGGATCATAAAAAGGAATAAGTGCCAATTACCTGCACAGAAAGTGTTAAGACTGAGACTAGCTGGCCATACAGAGTAGGTTAAAGGGGTTTTCCAAGAGTTTATAACTGATGACCTATCCTCAGGATCAGCATCTGACCAGGTCCGACAGCCAGGAACCCCAACGATCAGCTGAAGGCACCAGTGCTGTGGTCTTCTATCACCTTGCCACTGGCCTAGGAAAAGCTGAGAAGGTTGTGTCGCTAGCGTGAGCGCTGCTGCCCTCTCAAACAGCTGATCATCAGTGGTCCTGGGTGTCTGACCCCCAATGATCAGATAATGATGACCCATCAGTAATAAAGTCGCAGAAAACCTATTTAATGTGGTCAAACCACACAGATTTCAGGCTGTGTCCAGATTTTAACATTCAATGGAAGATGTTGGGGGGGGGGGGGGGCGCTCCTACCAAGCAGCTAACGCAAGTGGGTGTGTCAGGGGAGGTGTGGGATAAACACTTTGAGGGTGTTATTTCAGTCTTACTTTGGAATTTAAAATATTTTTGCTGCGTTTTTTTTAATGTGGTCAGATGTTTCTTTATAATGTATTAGAGATTTTAAAGTATATATCACAAAAAGTTTTGTTTCATGGTATTATTGGGTTTCATTTTTTAAAAATTTTTTTTAAAGTGCCATAAAATATCAGAATAAAAAAAAAAAAATGTAAACAAAATAACTGTGAAGGAATCTTCAATTACCATACTCTACTTCAGTACTGTATGGGGGAAGAAACACCGACTGAAATACACCTACCTCCCCCAGGGAGATCTTTGTGGACTTCAAGCAAAACACAGACGCCAATGTTATCCTTCGTCATAACTCTATTAAGCATAGCTTCGGATCCCTCAGAGTTGGCCATGGCTACCTGGTTAAACTCCACAGTATGTTTTGCCACTAGAGAAAATCTTTAATGAAAAAAGGGAAAAAAAAAAAAAAAAAGTTACAGATGACCATATAAAATACTGAAATGCTAAAGGGAGTCTGTCACTAGGTAATTCACGGCTAAACCAGCCAAATACTTACTAATGCTAGCTCAGCTATGCCAGCCATACCTTTCACTTAGTGATCTGTTGCTTCATACTGGAGAAAAAGTACTTTCAATCCAAATGAAAAGTTAGAGGGATTGTGACATCGCAGACATATCACTAGGATATGCCATCAAAGTCATATAGGTGTGGGTCTCAGCGCTGGGACCTGTACCCATCTCCAGAACAGGCCCTGGAAGGATAGGAGACTGCACTATGCTCCCTGTTAATTTTGAGTCCCAAAAATTTTTTGAAGTTCCATAAATGTGAATGGAGACTGCAATGAGTAAACATGGCCACTGCTCTATTTCCTTCTATAGGAATACCACAGATAGCGGAGCCTGCTCTGCTATTTTTTGGTAGTCCCTTAAAGATGAATGGATGCTGCTCTCCACTAACTTTGGGGATCCCGTTTTGGAGTTAGGTGCAGGTCTCAGATGCTGGACCTATCTGACATTGGTAACACATCAGTAGGATATGCCACCAATGTCTAAGAGGAGAAAACCCCCTTTAAGTGTACCAAGGATGGCCCAAGATACTCTCTACAGCCTTGCTCCTCCTGCTTCCACTGCCTTACTCTCCATGATTAACAGGGCCTGGAGACAACTATGCAGGGAGAAGGAGAGAGGAAGACATTGTACCTGGTTTAACAGTGAATTTCAGAGCGTCAGTCTCCATTTAAAAACCAAAACATTTGCATCATATTCTGTGTTTGAGTGGATTTCCTCCAGGTACATTAGTTTCCTTCCACACTCTAAAATTAGGTTAAAGGGGTTCTCTGGGATTTTCATGTAGATGGCCCATCCTCAGGAAAGGCTATCAATATGAGATCAGTGTGGGCCCAACACCTCAGTTGATCAGCTGTTTGAGAAAGCCACGACACTCACCGGAACGCTGGAGTGTTGTGGGCTTCTCAAGGCTTACCAAGCACAGCGCCATCCATTGGATAGACACCTTTCTTAGCACTGCAGCTCAACCACATTCACTTGAATAGGACTCAGCTGTGCCATGAATGTTTAGGCCTTTTTATACAGTTCAGCAGCACCCCATCGATCGGATATCGATGACCTATCCTGGAGGTCCAAATCCTAAGAGTTCTGCAGAATATGTAACAGTACTGAACAAATCCTGAAACTCATACACTCAAATAGTTTACTTTTGCCTAAACAGTGAAAAGTCAAAACTCCAGAATGTCAGACAGCCATACAGTTACATTCCCCCAACAATTGTGGGGATCCATCTGAAGGAGGCGGCCAGATGTAGCTGCCAGTGGCAGCCATTAACCCCTTCCAGACGATACCAACATTAGGGTAGTTGTTAGGGTATCCTCTGATGTCAGTGATGCCAGCAAAGAGGGAGCGTGGAGGAATGCAGAGGAGATCTGCTTATAATGTGATCTGTGTATGTATACGGATCACTAATTATTGGCTAAAAACAGATTTCAGTAATCTGTACACGGGGACAACATGGAACAGAAACATTTAGGAAAATGTTAAAAAAAAAAATTATATTCATAAATAGGTAGGGAAAAAAAACCCTTAGCACACTTCACCATGCCTCTTGATCATGTAAAGCAGTTTTAACAAAAGAAATATATTGCACTGCTCGTGCCGTTGGCGCAAAGCGCAACCATAGTAAGAGATAAACCACTTGGTTCTGATCCTGCAGTCACCCATGGTGCCAGCTCTAACATTGCTTGGGACATTGGACAGTGTGCACCAAGAACAATTCACTTACTTTTCTGTTCTGAAAAATATTGCACAACCATCCACGTGCTTCTTCTCTTGTTCTGACATTATTTTGGCACGCGACTTTGGAGAAAAGAAACCATCATATCCACGTTCTTTTAATGCTGGCAGGAAAAGGGCGAAGTATTGCTCGGTTTCAACTTCCTAAAAGACAAAAAGGGGAATTTGTAATGATGAGCTTGTATTCGTTTTTATACAAACTACAGGGTGGCACACAAAACAGTAGCCCGCCTCCAGCGATAGCATGGCTAGATGAACGAGCAAGTGGATTGTTTTTTTTTTTTCTTTAATTACCCACAAAAGTCATAAAAGATGCTGAAAGTGGTATCAGTTCATCTATGGGCACGTCAGATTATGTTGGCTGATACTGCAGATAGTGTTTGTGATGTTTCCTTGAGTTCATCCACTGGATGTGGATTGTTAGAGTTCACTTTGTTTTAAATTTCCTAACAGAGATAGAGATATATATATATATATATATATATATATATATATATATATATATATATATATATATAAAATTGCATGTGGACAAGTCTGGGCAATGTGGTAGCCATAACTCCTTGCTCAGAGTTCATGAACCCGTACCGGTGAGTTCTGTGAGGTGCGGCATGTTGCCCCATCTTGTTGGAAAAAGCAGGACATTTTTTTCTTCGGCAGCATCACTGTTGAACACACACATTAGTCACCATTTTCTAACACAGATAAACCCCTTTGTGCAGTGGGGTGAGGTCCACCAGTAGTGTACAGTGGGGGCTCACAGGCCGTGTGCTGCAGCAGAGACAGAAAATAACCACAGCAGGTAAACGGCCAAGATGGGAGTCAATGCATCTGAGAAATCTGACAGCGAGAGGGGACCCCTTGTGTAAAAAGTTATGGGTGTTGGAATATGGCAACAAATCCCCCCCCCCCCTTTAGAAAAAGTTTTTTTAAACAGCAGTATAACAAAAAAAATATATATATATATATATTTAGAATTGTCATTTTTACTGTATTGCCATATAAACTAATCCCATATTGTCAGTGTTTTTTTTTCACTACATTATAGTAAGCATTAATCCCTTAAAGGGGTTTTCCGAGTTATATATACTGATGACCTATCCTCAGGATAGGTCATCAATATCAGATCGGCGGGGGTCCGACACCCCTGCCGATCAGCTGTTTGAAGAGGAGGAGGCGTGCGCCGTATCAGCACTGCCTCCTCCTCAAACAGCTGATTGGCGGGGGTGCCGGATGTCGGACCCCCGCCGATCTGATATTGATGACCTATCCTGAGGGTAGGTCATCTATATATATATATATATATATATATATATATATATATATATATATATATATATATATATCTATCTCTATCTATCTATCTATCTATCTCTATCTATATATATCTATCTCTATCTCAGAAAACCCCTTTAAGGACAACCACCATTAAAATAAATGCCATCCTTTAAACAAGGCACCAGTCACAGAGATGTTCCTATGTAGGAATACAGTGAATCTGGATTTTGAAAAAAAAAAAAAAAAAAAATAATGAAGGAAGTTTCTTTCAGGTGTGACCCTTCCTTTAGGACAATATATCTTTAAAAACACGCCAGGATCACTTTTGGACAATATTTACGTGTTCAACTGATTGAGCAAATCCTTTTTTTTCCACTCAACAGATGACTGATGCAACGCTGCCCTCTTGTGGATGAGAAATGCATACACAGAAACTGATCAGACCAAAGGGAATAGTTAGAGCTTAGAAGCTTACCTGAAGGCTGATGATATCCGCATCACAGCTGACTATTTCTTCCATGATGCCTTTTTTTCGGTACTCCCAATTTAATGCCCAGGAAGGGCAATATCCGTAAAGCTGCCGAGTAGCGTATTTATCACAAAGGACATTGTAACACATAACTGTGAAGGAAACTGGAAAATAAAGGCATACAACTGCTATTAATTGAGTGATATTCCTAGCTCCGTTTTATAGATACTTTAGGAGGAATCACCATCGGCATCTCACAAATAAAACGCAACGTGCAGATTTTCTGTTGCTGCGTTCAAACCTGTCATATGATCCAGCAGCCTGATCCAGTACAAATGTCAGCCATCACCTGGCCAAAAAACACTGATGCCAGAAAGCGGCCAGACATCATTACAATCAATAGGGATCTGGAGGTGAACTAGTGAATCCAGCAACGCAGGCTGTAGCCTGCTGAAACAGCCTGTTGGGAACGTTCAGAGATATGGATGCAGTGTTAGAGAAGCTAACGGGCTGAACTTTGCCTGACTGTTGTCTAAGGACTGTATAGCAATCAGCTCATTCCGCTTTAAAGTGACCATTTGGCGTTTGTACCATTATATTGGATTAAGGGTCCATTCACACGTCCTGTTTTTCTTTCCTGATGCGATCCGTAAATCATACGGATCCATTCATTTCAATGGGTCCTGAAAAAAGCGCGGACAGCACTCCGTATACTGTCCGCATCCATTGTTCTGTTCCGTTATGCGGACAGAGCTTGCCCTACTTTCGTCCGCATATGCGGTCCTATTATAGTCGATGGGTCTATGCATCAATATGTCATCCGCAATTGTGCATCCGCTTCCAGGAAAGAGAAAAATACCCTACCAACATATGTTCCTCCTTTTTTTTGGCAGAAAAACAGAATGGATGCGGATGTACAATTGGGAAAAACAGGAGGTTTTTGCGGAAACCCGGATCCACAAAAAAAAAAAAAAAAAAAAAACCCGGACCGAAAATCGAAAAGAAAAATACAAACGTGTGAATGGAGCTTAAGGCTACATTCAGACTACCATAAGTGTTTTTCGGTCCACAAAACACGGTTACCGGCCACATGCGTTCGGCATTTCGTGGCCAGCCCAGCAATTGCTGACAAGAACTGGACCCAGAAATACAGTGGTCTGAAAGCACCCTTACAAGTAACGGGAAGATTATCCACTGCGGAAATCCAGGATTACTTCAAACTGTTTTTTTGCTTTGTGTTATGGCATTTACTACAGAATAAAAGACATGACAACTATTGTGTAGGTCAGTCCAACTTGTAGGATACAATTTTTTATTTATTTACAATAAAAGGAATTTTTGAAAATAATTCACATTTGTGTTGCTGCATTCTGAGCCCCATAACAATTTAACCTTTCAATCCACAGAGCTGTAGGTTTGCTTTTTTTTTGCAGGATGAGCTGTAGTTTTCATTGGTAGGATACATAGATGGAATAATAACATTAATTTTAATGGCTCATTACAAATGTGTTTAGCAAAAGGAGAGATTTTTGGGGCTTTTTAAGGCCCCTTTCACACGGGCGAGATTTCCGCACGGGTGCAATGCGTGAAGCGAACGCATTGCACCCGCACTGAATCCTGACCCATTCATTTCAATGGGGCTTTTCACATGGGCGAATTTTTTCACGCATCAGTTCGCCGTTGCGTGAAAAATTGCAGCATGTTCTATATTCTGCGTTTTTCACGCAGCCCTGGCCCCATTGAAGTGAATGGGGCTGCGTGAATAATGCATTGCATCCGGACGCAACAGATGTTGTTTGTAAACATTCAGTTTTTAATGCATTAAAACGCTTCGCACCCGCGCGGAAAAAAACTGAACGAACGCACACAATCAAAACTGACTGCGATTGCGTGCGGATTTTCCTGAACGCATCCGGACTGAATCCGTGACGCCCGTGTGAAAGAGGCCTTACTCTGATTTTTAATTAGCAGGCTCTGAGGTTACTGTTAGTCCTCTGGCTGCCATGGAAATCCCTAGGCCCCAACAATCACATGGCGAAGGGGCCGATTTAATAAGTAGGAACACCTCTCTTTCTACCCATTTAGCTGGGGTCTTAGGCCTCAGCATTGATAGTAGCATTTAAGTGGGTTAAACGGTCAGGATCAGCGTTATCACTACAGAGCGTTACATTGTGTAACACAGCTGAACCTGCAAGTATGAACACGAACGTAGAATAAACACTAAACATTAGCAGGCCCCAAGTTAATGCTTCTTCATTGCCCGTCAAGAATGGGAACAGCCAGGGAAATTTTCTACATCTATTTTCACTGTTCAGTCTGTACAGATAAGGTTCTTTAAGGTCCGCTAATACAGCTAATGAGCGGATTAGAAACTTTAATTTGTATTCTGTAATCAGTCTTTGAAGCAAAGAAAGCTTAAAGCCACACAGCTCTAATCTTTTTTAGGCACATACTAAATGGTATGTGCAGAGATAAAAGTCCTTCCTGCGATTCAGAGACCCTTATAGTTTCCCTTCAGACACTACAAAGCAGACAACACTATGTACCGAATTTTTCGCTTTATAAGACGCACCCCAGATTTTAGAGTAGGAAAATAAGAAAAAAATATTTTTCATCTCACCTCATATCAGACCCCCATATCAGCCCTCCATGTCAGAACCCCATCAGCCCACTGTGCACCCAATATCAGCCCACTGTGCACCATGAGACCTCAGATCAGCCCACCCTTCCCCATAAGGATAAAATTTAAAAAAAAAAAAAAAAAAAAAAAAAAAAAAACCACCACACACCATCATACAACCAGGATCCTGGGGACAATAATCATTGCACATGGAAAAGGTCACATTGAAGCTGAAGATAATCAAATCATCAATTACAATGGAAATAGGGCAATTATGGGGGGAGAAGGGAAATTGTCCCTAATTTACCCTTACAGTAAACTCAGCCCAGGGATACCCCGTGATGGTGGGGGCCCTGTCCTCGAGCCTAACCTGATACGCCCTATACCACCCTGACCTGCTTGACACCCAACTAAAGAACACAAAAAGGTGCCCTGAATTAAAATCAGAGTAACCTATTGAGTAAGGGCCAAAAGGCACAATGTTACAGTACTAATAAGACATCTGACATAGATTAATTAATGTACAGATGGTAAAATAATGTACCCAGAATACCGGTTATTGAAATTAAAAAAAAAAAAATTAAACTAGTATACAAGTCATAGATTGAGGAGCCAGAAACATCCTCCCATCAAAGGAAGCAACTAAAGTTCAGCTGCTCATTGAGACCCGATGGAAAAACCGTTTTTAAACGGGGGTATCCCTGGGCTGAGTTTACTCTTACGGTAAATTAGGGACAATTTCCCTTCTCCCCCCATAACTGCCCTATTTCCATTGTAATTGATGATTTGATTATCTTCAGTTTCAATGTTCCCTTTTCCATGTGCAATGATTATTGTCCTCAGGATCCTGGTTGTATGATTTTTTTTTTCTCTTCCCAAAAAAAAAAAAAAAAAAAAAAAACAAATGTACTGTTTAACTGCCAACGTATTGAGTATATTCTATGTACTCTCGCCATTAATTGGACCATGCATCAGTCTTCTGTAGAAATACCTCTTTAAATTTTGATACGGTTTATCTTTGCAGTTTAAAAAAAAAAAAAAAAAATGTGAGCTCTGTGCAAGGATAGAGTCATTGTTGCCTGGCAACAGAGTCACATGATCGCATCATCGGCAGGATGCGATCTGGCACGCAGGAAGTGGTGTTTAGATTCTCTAATCACTTCCTGCGTTCCAAGCCTCGCTCTGGAAGAGGTCAGAGCTTAAATAGGCGCGTGCTCTTCCATAGATCGAGGACACAGTTTGACTGCCAGGATTCATCTACACTGGTTGGTATTGGTGAGTGTGAGGTGTCATCAGCTCTTCACCTCCTGTTTGTTTAATTCCACGCTGTGGTCATCTAGCGTTGGGTTTTTTGCCCTCGTCCTCCGGGTTTGTATTTACTGCATTAATAGGTGCGCTTTTGCACTTTGTCAACTGCATTTCTGGTTGTCCCCTGATGAGCTTTAATGTTTGTAAAGTGAAACATGCATGTCAGGAATAGGCATGCGGCATACTGTATTTGCAGGGCATTGATTATCTTTAACTAGGTTGTTTTTCTGGGGGGTATAGGCCTGTGTAATAGAGGGGGGTCTCCGTTTCTTGTGCACAAACCGCAGACTCTCGCAGCCTCTCATTTAGAATAAATATTGTGGTCTGTTTAACCCCAGCATTCTGTGTATGATCCAACTACCGACTATAGTATTTTTGGTGTGTTTTAATCCACTGTTATTTGTCTCAACATTTGATGTCCAGTGTTGGTACAATTTGATACTGTGTGGTTACATAATTGTTTGGATGCGGCCAAGCATCCTGATTGTCTATTTATGTATATGAACATTGTTTTTTTTTCCCTATTTTAATAATTATATTAATAAAAGGTACATTTTATAGATTGGTACACACTACTTGGTTATGTTTTGTTGTTCACTTTAGTGTTTACAGCCTATGCTAATTTGTTTTGGGCTTGTGTAGTCTTAACTGGGTTAAATATACAAAATCATGCCCCTCATAGCATAGAAAACCACAATACCTGAAGGAAGAATTTGGTCTCGTTCTTTTAAAGTAATCCACGGCCTCTGAGGAAGCTGTTCTGGATGAACTGCAAATGTACAAATTGGACAAGATGTCAAACATCCACTTGTAAATATTCACACAAAAAAAAAAAAAAAAAACCCAGGACAAATAGCAACACAGACTAAAAGCATGGCTACATGAATGCCTATTACTACTCCACTTCTGTTTGCTTAGGTGTAAGCTTCAGTCCCCACTTTTACAAATCAGTATTTAAAGGGATATTCTGCTGGATGTTATAAGCCAATGATGCCCAAGCTGCCGCCCTCCAGCTGTTGTAAAAATACAACTGGGAGTTGTAGTTTGGCAACAGCTGGAGAGCTGCAAGTTCAGCATCACTGTTATGCCCCTTTCACACGAGCGGGAGACTCGCATGTCTCCTGCAACGCATCTACAGGGCTGGACTCCGGCATTGACTGGGATCACATATAATGCTATGCGATCCCTGTCAGTGCCGAGTCCAGCCCTGTAGATGCGTTGCAGGAGACATGCGAGTCTCCCGCTCGTGTGAAAGGGGCATAATAAGCCATAACCATTAGACTGATGGGGGTCCTACCACTGAGACACACCTCCTCCCAAAATGAATATGAGAGTTGCAGAAATAGTCAAGTGCTGTACTAGGCTGTCGAACCCCCATAAAGATGAATGAGCGGCAGCTGACATGCTTGATCTGCTGATCCATTCATTTGAGGTGGCTTGAGGGTTACAGAGTCCCCGTTCTCATGCTTGATAGGACCTACACCAATCTAATACCCTGTCGAAAGAGGATAACTTAATATTTTTTTAAGCCATTTAACAGCTACTGTAAGAGGTCTCAACTCAGGATAGCATAAGTAGTCTTTCACGTAGGGGGATGCCGTGTGTGGAATCCGCTGCGCGAAAGAGTGTTAAGCCCTATTCAGGACAGCAGAGGCATGGAGCATTAACATGAGTGATAATGCTCTGTGACCTTACTACAAAAATCACAGTGAGAAAGTGGTCACTGATTTTGTAGTAAAAAGATCAGAGAGGCACAGAGCATTATGACTCATGTTACTGCACAGTGCTCGGTTGTCCTGAACGGGGCTTGGCTCGCTTTCACGCAGCGGATTCCACGCAGGGCATGCGCTCGTGTGAAAGAGCCCCAAGTTGTTTCATTTTAAAGCATGTGTCTCAAAACCCTTAAAGGGTTGTCCCGTGACAAACACTTCTTTCCTGTGGCTAGGTAATAAGTGGCTGATCGGTTAGGTGTATACATGTAAATATATTTTTTTCTTTTTTTGAAATACTTGTGCCTCTCCAAAGGATAATGCTGGTCTCATGTATTTTCCAGATGTAAAAGTGGATTCTCATATCCAGAAGACTGACATGAGAGCTTGTGATCTGTTAGGGAGGCCTAGATCATCATTATATCTGGAAGAATTTTAGGTAACCACCTGCTAGATTGTCAAGCATGTAGTTCAGTAGCTTTCTGATCCCATCTGGCTCCTGGTACAGACTGAGAATATCCTGTGATAAAGGATTGCCTGGAAGTGAAAGAGAAATGAGTTTATGTGGAGAAGAGAAAAAAAAAAAAAACCCAAAACATGAGAAGAACTTGCAAAAACAAGTACCTTTTAAGCCCAGGGTCTGAAGCCTGAACAGTCGCCCCAGTTCATAAGGTAAAACCCGTAACAGATTGTTATTTAAAAGCAATTCCCTGTGTGAGAAACAATGTTTAGAAATCAAATGAAACATTTCAATTCCACACTGGCAACAAAAAAACCCATCTGAGCCAAGTTCACACAATGTTTTTTCAATACAGTTCAGTCATTACATTAACCCTTTAGCGATTAGCCTGTTTTGCACCTTAGTAATTTTTTTCAGCTAGAAATTTTATTTTTTAGTCGATGTAGTTACGAGGGCTTGTTCTTTGCAGAACAAGTTGTAGTTTTTAGTTGTAGCATTTGGGATACAAGTATTTTCTCGGTCAGTACATCTACAGCAATACCAAATCGATACAGCTTTGTGTTTTACTGCTATTGCTAAATAAAAATCTTTGCTGGATCTGAAAACCATAACCAATTTTCTTCCAACTAAGCTGTTTGAGGACTAGATTTTTGACTAGTTTTCATTTTACCATTTTGGGGAACATGGGACATTTTGATCACTTTTTATTCCATTTTAGGTGTGGCGTATCAAAAAAAACAAAAAACAAAAACCACACACCTTCTAGGAAAGCAAATTTTCCTTATTTTTACTAGGGGATTTTTTTGTAACTAAGATATTTAAATTCTTATTTTTGCCACAAGAAGACTGACACTTAGATGCTGCAGTTGCTACTGACTGCACCGGGAGTTAAAACGGTTGGGATCAGCAGTTTTGGGGATGCTGGCCATTAGAGCAGGTGACCAACAGTCACTAACCAGCTATGTACTTCTGTCAGGCTAAACACGCACTACAGTAAACACGTACGTGCAGGTTTAAGACACAAACAGGCAGTCATTAATGGGTTAACCCCTTCGTGACCACCAATACACCTTTTTAAGGTGTCACTAAAGGGCCTTCGGCTCGGCCGATGTCTTCACAGCGGCCCGCTCTAAGCTGGGGGTCCTGTGCAGAGGAGAGTGGGAGACCGGCTCTCACAGCCTGGACTGGCAGAAGTGCCGATCCGGGCTGTTTAACCCCCTTACATGCCGCAAGCAATGGCGCCCGGCGCATGCAAGGGGTGACAGAGGGGGCGGACTCCCTCTGTTTCCCATTGTCACCTTGCAAATGTGATTGTGGGGTGCTGATGTGTGTAAAGGCTGGCTGAGACCTGGTATATGCCCCAAGTCAGTCTTGAGCATTTTCTAGTCATGGGTCTTTGGAAGCTGGTTTTATTGCACAAAAACACAAACTACATGTATTTGGTATCGCTGTAATTGTACTGACCCAAAGAAAATATATACTGAAAAATAAACACTGTACAAACGCCTTGGAAGTTTTGCCGTCCCCCCCACCCCTCCCTTCCAGAAAGTTAATCAGAAAGCGTACCCCAAAATGACACCATTAAAAACAACAACTTTTTTGGTACTGGACAAGCCTTCATACAGCTACATAGTTGGGAAAATAAAGTTATAGCTCTTGGAAGGAGACGAAGAAAGGAAGAAAAACGCTTTGTCAGTAAGGCCCAAAACTGGCTGGTCAGTAAGGGGTTAAGACAAAGAGCAGGTATAAGTAAAAGTAAGGAGAAATGAACCAAACCTATAAGTAACAAAAAAAAAAAAAACAAAAAAAAAAACCTCTTTAAAGTACAAATCTGAAAAGCAGCATTGGTCCACAAGTGGTTAAATAGATAATATCAGGCACTTTTCGGTCAAACCAGGGTCACCTACTCACCTGAGAGACACAACGTTCCCTAGCTCTGCTGGTAAACTTCTGAGCTTATTGGAAGAGAGGTCCAAATAAACCAGATTGTGGAGCTTGGCAATATCAGGTGGAATACGAGAGAGGTTGTTATCACTGAGGTGCAACACAGTCAAGTGCGTCAATGACCAAAGCGATGTGCTTAGACTTCGCACCCTCCCTACACAAAAGAGAAATAGGATGAGAAAGGGAAGAAAAAAAAAAATTTGAAGTAAATGTTGTAAACTCAGACAACCCCTCCACCCCCCATACTGCTGAATACAGCAAATTATTCTAAATCAGCTGATAAAAGGGGTTATCCAATCCCTATAATGACCCCCAGAATGGTGTGGCGGCCATAATTGCTGTGGTCCTGCAGCGCCGGAGGTTGAGCAGCAGCCAAGAGCAGGCCACGACAGTGCCAAGCCTCCCTAATGTTACCTGAGATGCAGCAAAGGCCATGTAGGGATCCAGAGGGACGCAGGTGCTGGCTAGTGGGCAAGTATGCTCAAGGAGGGTCCCAGGCATTGCTGGGTGTCATTATGGGGATTGGATAACCCCTTTTATACTGTAGAGGAGCCACAGACTGAAAGTTCTCAAAAAGGTCAGCCTTGAATGGTCAACTATGTGATACATGAACAAGATGGGTCCTCCAGCGAGGCAATCTCTCCTCCAAGATATCTATATGCTGTAAATGAGGGCTGACGGGTAGGCGCCCCCTTTGCTATACATGATGGGGGCACAATCAAGGCTGGATCACTACTTCCTGCGCCGGATCTCCAGCAGAACGTCATGTGGACCGCCTGCCCCGGGACACCGCATTGCAGGCCACAGACTCCTTCCAATCTGTGGCCTGTACAGCAGCAGGGGAAATGGGAGTGAGGCAAGTGTTTTTTTCTTGTTTGTTTTGTCAAATCAAGTGCACACACATTTATAAATGCAAGGGGGCATGAGAGCTACAGGGGACACTGCAAGAGGAGCATCAGAAATCTGTATTTTGCTTAGGTTGAAGAGGGACACACACTTACCAGAAATTTCCAATTCATCCCAGTGAGACTTCTTGCCGTTGGCCACCTCTTCTGCTGACATGATGGTATATATTCTACGAGGATCAGGAGGGTCATATTTTTCTTTGGGCATCCCTGTTAGTCTAAAATATTAGTAGAAAAGGTGGAAAAAAAAATTCAGAATTTACTTCCAGAGTTTGGAAAATATACATTCAATTAAAGGGGTCGTCTGGGATTACTATGAATTTAACAGGTATGCTCATGTAGTTGCTTACTTCAAACACCCCTTTAATTTGTATTCTGACCCGGTTACACAATGTAAGAAGCTGAGATGTTGAGATCCTGTATATGGCATGTCCTATTGTTGGACCCCTAATAACATCCAGCTCGTTAGGGTGCCTTCACAGATAGGGTGCCACAGATTTAGTGGCAGAAAATTCTACGATTGAAAATCTGTTTATTTGAAATGGACAGTAACCGCATAGATTTCTGCAAGCCTCATTCAGGTGACTGGACCTGATTTTCAGTTACAGAATTTTCTAGCACAAAATCTGCCGCGTGTGAAGGCACCCTTACATAGGCACTCCTCCATCACCACCTAACATCCAGCTAGTTTACAGCTCCTCCCATGCAGCTAGTTACATAGATACTCCCCATCTCTGTTGCCAATTTCACATGTCCATAACAGGAAATAAGCGCTGCATGGACATGATCATGTGACCACAGCACAAAAACGGGAGATAGGAGCAACTTTTATGAAAGTAGTGTCAATTTGTAAAGGATGTTGATACAAACCAGAAAACCCTTTAAAGAGACGCACAGCATGTAATGTAATTTACCTGTTTAACCCTTTAAAGCTGTTCTACCAAGTTCAAGTTGTCCCTTATCCACAAGATAGGGCACAACCGATTGGTTGGGGGTCCAAGCGCAGGGACCCCCACAAGTTTGGCTATTTCCAGTGGTCCAATAAAGAATGAAGCAGCAGGGTGACCTCTGGTTCTTCCTGATCAGTTGGGATGCCCACTGACCAGTTTGTGGATTGAGGACACCTTGAAAACTTGGCACAACCCCTTTAAGGAATGCTTCAGTTTTGGCCTCAAAAAATAATCAGGAGATTTGCGATTTCCAAATCACGGGCAGCATGAAATATTGATGGGCTCCCTCATTACAAACAACTAGTACATTCAAAACCACTACAGCATTTATGAGAAGACATAGCTCCACAACAAGCTGGGCACGTAGAAGTATGTTGGGTGGCTCACTTTGGGCTTCTCCCCGCCCTGCTTGCCGGACAAGTCTCTCCCCACCTTTAAGTCCTCTCTACACATACACACACTTTTTTTTATTATCTGAACTGAGGTGCCACTTTAGAAAGATTTTTTGGTGCAGAAACAGTAAACCTGGTCCACAACGTTGGGCAGCTGTCCCTGTGGAGTATAATTAAATGTTAAACAGGAAGGGGGAATTTATTAAAAGGGGGTTGATGAAGGTCAGACATGAGCTGTGAGTCTGTTTTGAGCTCACCTGGTAGGAACCTCTAGGTTACAGCACATGACTGAGTGTGCCATCAATTGGCTGGCAACAATTATGTACATCTAGATGGCAAATCACACTTCCAGTCTGCACTCAGGAGAGTCCAACCACATTGTGCCATTTATCACATTGTAGTTTTAGGGCCCGTTCACACGACATGAAAGGGTCCGCAATTTTGCGAAATAGGTGCGGGCCCGTTCACTTCTATCGCCGGCTCGCGATCTTGCTGAGCTGCGGCTCTGCAAGAAAATATAGAACATGTCCTATACTTGTATAGGTATTTTCAACGGGGCGCCCAGCCGTGTGTTCCGCAAATTGTGGAACACACGCCGGGCGGCGCTCATAGTATTGCGGTTCCGCCCACGGCCGTCTGCATGCGGCCTTAATGTCTGCCAAACGCCAAGACAAATTCTGGTGCAGATTCTTAGTGCATCACGGGTACATTTTTGGGCATAAATTTTGCTCTGTGGTCTCTTCACAGCTTATCAAGCACAGCACCATACACAAGATTTTGATATGGATGGCCTATCCTCAGGACAGCTAATCAATATCAGACCAGCAGGATCCAACAACCTGGGCACCCTCTGATCAGCAGTTTGAGGAGGTAGTATATTTAAGTCGGCACTCTGGTATTTCTGATGTGACACTCGCAGCGAGGAGAGGCATATATATGAAGAAAAGATCGTCACTTTGTTGATATATTGTGCTGTTTATTGTCACATTGTAGCCATCTACAATATCTATCCACAATGTGGCGATAAACAGCACGATGTATCAACAGAGTGCAGATCTTTTCTTCAGCAGTTTGAGGAGGTCCCAGTGTTTCGGTGAGTGCCGAAGCCTCCTTACAGCCTACTGGGCACAGCTCTGTCCTCTGGATAGCAGCCTTGCTTGGTATTGCAGCTCAGCACCATTTACTGGGACTGAGCTGCATATAGGCCATGTGACGTCACTAGCCTAGGAAGAGATGACAGGTGATCAGTTCTGAGTGTTGTACCCCCATGATCGATCGGATATTGATGACCTATCATGAGCATAGGTCGCCAATTTCAAAATCTCGTACAACCCCAAGCATTTTGCCAAAATCTGTACAGAACAACGCAGGACCTGTACAATACACAGCGTGCTCAAAGTCCTCATATTTGAGATCCTGGCTCTGCCCATCCAACTTCCGCAGATTTATATAGGAAAAATACTTTCAAGCAACACCAGTGGGTGCCAAGAGCTAATGATCACGAGGACTCACTAACGCAAACTGGGTCCTGAACTCCTATTGAGTCAATTGAAGAAAGCGACCAAGCATTTTGCCAAGGGTATCCATCACTAGTTTAAGGTGACCTTAGTTAGGGCAGCATAAAAAAAAGGCAATAGATTCCTTTTAATAAGTTTGGCTACACTTGTGGGGTAGATTCAGAGCTGGTCTTGTGGGAAACCAGCCTTCATTAGTATAAGGGTCCATCCACAAAACACAGACACCGGCCATGTGCCGGCACTATAGAGATGCCTTATCTTGTCCGTGGCTGCAAACAAGGATAGGGTCTATTTTTTTTTTGCGGGGCTGCGGAAGGGAAGTGCGGATGCGGACAGCACTGTATCTTTTGCAGCCCCAGAGAAAATGAATGGGTCCGCACCCATTCTGCAAGATTGCGGAACCATTCATATGGACGTGTGAATGGACCCTAAAGGGTATAAAAATAGAAGCCAAAGAATCACCAGTACAGTCAGAAAGCCACGTTCTACCATTGTAAAGCCAGAGCAGGCAAACAAACAATAACACACTGTCTGGGGTAATTAAAAAAAAAATTAAAATAAAATTATATAATCTCACTGCTGACACTGCCTCATGTAGGTTCCACCATAAACATGCATGTGTTATTAGCGAGAGGAGAATGCCACTGCCACACACGCCTGGCAACTGCTTACATCCCCCGTGTTAGCAGACCAATCATCTATATTATACGGTACCACAGTACAAACCCTGCCGACAT
Source organism: Rhinella marina (assembly GCA_900303285.1). NCBI lineage: Eukaryota > Metazoa > Chordata > Amphibia > Anura > Bufonidae > Rhinella > Rhinella marina. The sequence goes on from ONZH01006691.1 coordinate 48,309, forward strand.
GACGTACAGTGACATGGTAATCATGTGAGCACAGCCCTGCACTTCGGACAGTTGGGCTTCCACTGCCATGGCCAGAACCGGAAACGACTGCGAGTTTGGCCAATTAACCCCCTAGACGCCAAAACATGTAGGCAGACGTTTGTCTCTGTCGCCATCAGCACTCCTGATGTGTTGCCATGCTGACCTGGCAAGGCATCAGGGAAGTTGAAGGGGACAGGGCCTTAAAAAAGGACCACAGGCCTGCCATGACTATGTGCCTATTAGGTTATGCCATGGCCTAATAGAATGCATCTATCATCAATATCAGATTGGCAGGGCCGACTGCTGGCGTCCCCAACGATCAGCTGTTTGAAGAGAACGCAGCGCTTGTATGCGCTCTGTTCACTTCTCGGTTTAACTGCTTGCCACAGACATTGCAGCGGCAACAGAATAGGTCATTGATATTACAAAAGCAGACAACCCCTTTAAGGAGCTAAGGCTAGCCCAGTGATCAGCCGATGACTCCGGGTGCTGCAGTCTACCATACAATTCCACTGCAGTTGCCATTCCAGGTGAAATGTGACATTACATGCTACACAATCAGATCTCTACAGCATTTTACAAATGGTGTAAAAACCTGGGAAGGTCTATACATTCAGACAGAAAATAAACTAGATGAGAGAGTACATGATTTCACCAAGAACGAAAAGTCACTAACCACTCAACATAAAGCTGGGCACTTAATCCAAACGGAAATCCAGACTGATTAACCTGACCTAATCCATCTCTCTGCTGTATGGAGTCCTTACCTACTAGCAGCAAGGAGTCCTGTGCTGAGCACTAAGTGGGAGAGGGGCCCTTCAGCATCCGGACCATGCTTGGGGATACCCCAGTATATTCATCTTTCAGTCTATTTTTTTGAGATTGAATCTGCCAGGTCTAGAACCCAAGACTTGCCATATGAGGCGCAGAAGCTTTACCAGTCAGCTACAGGCTCAACTGTTAGAGCGGTTGGCCACTTTCTGGCTACTTGTTACCAATGTGTATGTAAGATTACTATACAACTTATTAATTTGTTGGTTTACTGTGCAGTTTGCTATATTTCATAAGCCAAATCTCTTGTGCTGTCCACACAGAAGTCCTGTCCATAAAATGGCCGCTGATGGAGAGTCATGTGACCACTAAGTACACCACATCTGCCCTCACAATGCTGAGAATTTCGTGCAGTGTATTTCAATGGAGGAGACTGATTTGCCTGGTCACATGACTCTCCATGGGCAGCCATTGTACGGACAGGAAAAAAAAAATACTTGACCAACAAGAGAGAATACCTTACGAAACATGGACAATTGCACAGAATATAAAAAAAAAAAAACACAAAACACTATGTTAGTAAGTGCCATAATGCCATCTTACAGACACAGTAGGCAGACAATAGCCAACCCCATTACTGGAACTCTACACACGCATGAAGTACTGGCATCTACAGATTTATCTATAATGGCAGTACATTTATTTATTTTTTAAAGGATAAAAGCAAATGTTTTCAGTAATTACAAAATTTAAAGGAGTTTTCTGAAACTTTAGTACTGATGACCTATCTTCAGGAGACCTATCCTGGGGGTCCAACACCCAGGACCTCCACTGATCAGCTGTTTGAGAAGGCAGCAGCGCTCCTGTGAGCACCACTGACTTCCCGCAGTTTACCAAGTAGAGCGCTGTACATTGCAATTCAGCCTCATTCACAACGGGGCCGAGTGGGATACCGAGCACAGCCGCTATAATGTACAGTGCTCTGCTTGGTAAGCTGGAGAAAGCCAAGGCACTCTCAAACAGCTGATCAGCGGGTGGCCCGGGTGTCGGACTCTCACCGATCAGATACTGATGACTAGTTATGAGCCTTACGTGTGTTATCAAGGTTATCAAAGAATCCAGTTATAGATCCCGCTATCACGGACCATAACAGAATTCTATGACAGCATGCACCACAGAAGCCTCTAAGAGGCCATAGACTTCTATTATGAAGGAATGCAATACAGAATGGCTTCTGTGGTGCATGCCCATAACCTGAACCCTTACGACAAACTTGAAAACACAAGTTGGCTCATCACTACCGACGACCTATCCTGAGGATAGGTCATCAGTATCAAAATCTCAGAAAACTCCTTTAATGGTGTAAAATGAATTACAATAAATACATTTTTTGTAATCCCCTGTATGAAGTGAATGTCACAAAACCACTGGTGCAGATCAATATGGTGGTGGTAAACCTGTAATCTCTTCTTTAAGACATTCCATGATACATAGCGGAGTGTAGTGCTCTGCATAGAAGGGTGGTACTCCCAGCTGCCATTGAAATGGTCTGGTCTCCAAGGACAGATGGTACTCCCATTAAGTGCAGCTCAGGACGGTGGTAGTAGTCACATCCAGCTGCAAGTCCTCTATACATCTATCCCTACCAGCATGGCAGAGAACCCACTGCCTCACACATCTCTAACAAGACAATTAATGTACCTCCATGTAATCAAGGTAAAAAGTTCAATTAATTTTGATTTAGGTCATAATCGCCCAACCCTTATATACTTCCCTTCCACAGAACAGTGGAGGGGAGCTTATCTGTATCCAGCTTAGCGTTTTATATTTGGATTGGAAGAGAGATTTAGAATTAACACTTAAACGTGGCAAATGTTTGTTACCTGTTAAATCAGCATGAAGCGAGCTGAACGCTGCTCTATCTGTAGGTCAGTAGATTCTAGAGGACTGAGCACCAGTTAAGACAATCTCCAAGCAAAACGTCTCGAGCAGCGTTATGGGTGAAATCAAGAGGGCAAAATACCTGAAAGAATTGAAGGACATTACTGACTGCACGGGAGAGATCTGGGTGGTGAAAGGGACAAGACTAGTGCATTTAACAGATACAGAAGTGTCTCCGAAATCCACAGCTTTCACACACCAGCTTTCCAGTTGCATTATATATTATGTAATACTGGCCATCTTTTTTGAGAAGACCACCCATCCAGAATACTACTTTTCAATACAATTTCGGTCAGTCATCTCTCTGCACAACTACAGATTCAGGATAACTGCACCATAGTGCAAATGTCAATTATAGATTAAGGGAGTGACTCTACAATGCAAATAACTATGGTAATTCACCCCCACTCAACTATGTACATGGCTAATCCGTGTACATACCTGTGGTTAGTAACGACAAGTTAAACCTTTAATAACGCATGGTGGATATATCCATCATGGGTGGGCAGGTATGGTGATAGGGAGGGTGCCAGTTGTACATTACAGACAGCACCCGGCCACAATGACCAGGATCGGAGATACTACAACCCTGTCCATTTAGCCCCTCAGGTGCAGTGGTCAATAGCGACCACAGCATCTTAGTGGTTAGACAGGTGGGGGGAGGCCATGGCATAGCCAGCTGCCCAAAAAGTCATGCCTGAAGCATAGCCTGACAGGCAGCCAGTAAAAATCCCATAGACTGCAATAGTACTCTATTCTAATTTAAAAAAAAAAAAAATTCAAAGGCTTTAATTTCTTTTTAGAGTAGTAAAACATAATAAAATACACAAATTTGACACCACCCTAACCATACTGACCCACAGAATAAGGTCAATATGTTGTTTTTAGCCCAAACATTTGAGTGAACTGTGGGTTCCTTTTTTTAATTTCACCCCACAAAATCCCCCTCCATTTTACTATACAAGCTATGGTAAGTTGAATGGTGCCATTAAAATATACAACTTTCCAGCACCATAAAAAAATAAACAAAAAAAAAAAAAAAATAAAAAAAACCCACACACACCACAAGTTGGTTGAGTCAATAAGGGGTTAAATAAAGGGCCTCCTGTATCAGGCATACACTGAAACATTGCCATATTTCTCAATGTATGCATGCCACAAACCCAGTGGAAATAATACACAGAACTGCTATTTGACCCCTGCAATATTTTACAACGAGTTAAAGTGGTCAAGTTGCCAGAATTGGGACAGCTACACCTGATTCATCAACAGGCGTCACCCAGTCACACCATAGTGCAGGGATGGCCAACATGCAGCTCTCCAGCGTTTGTAAAACTACAACTCCCACCATGCCCTGCAGTAGGCTGATAGTTGTGGACAGTCTGGGCATGCTGAGAGTTGTAGTTTTGAAACAGCTGGAGAGCTGCAGGTTGGCCATCCGTGCCATAGTATAATATCCTGACCCCAGTCCTAGCTACAATGTAAAGAGCACCCACCACCACTCCTGACTTGTGTGCTGTAGTAACTACCTTTATTTCCCATTAAACAACCCTGGAGCTATTTTCTCATAGCTCTGCATTGTTCGGTCCCTTTGCTGTTCTTCCTAGAAACCCAATAAACTGGGTGTTACCATTTCTCTTGCCAAAGGGGCACGTCCTTACACTGGCATCAGGTATTGGACAGCGAGTGCAGTGACAAACCCCCCCACTTAGTAACACGCAGTTAGCAGTTTAGTCATTTGTAGTAAGAACAAGAACAAAACATCAGAGTTCTTAGAAAGGATGTTACAGATGGTTATACGGTATGATGGAGAAGGGTGACAAGTCCACTTTAAAAGGCTTTTCCAAGACATTAGCCGAGTACCCATCCTCTGGATCAGGGATGGCCAACCTGATGCTCTCCAGCTGTTACAAAACTACAACTCCCAGCATGCCCAGACTACCGACAGCCATCAGCAGGGAATTGTGGGAGTTGTAGAATAGCTAGAGAACCACAGGTTGGCCATGCCTGCTCTGGATAGTTCATCGGCATCTGATCTGTGGGGGTCCAACACCCAGGACCCCCACAGATCAGCTGTGTCGCTTTCCCTGGTACTAGTGACAACACGTTTATCGGTCACATGGCCTTGGCACAGCTCAGCCCCAGCGTGATACTGAGCACAGAGAAGGCAGCGGTGCTCACAGGAGGTGATCGGATTCAGACTGGTGGAGGACAGCAGCAATAATCCAGCACAGGTCACTACACTGCAGTCATAGCTTTCTGCTTCCAGCGCCGTCCACTGTGGTTTTTCTTCTAGAGTGGGGCAGCTGCTGAGGGTGCTGGGTGTCGGACCCCCATCAATGTGATATTGATGACCTACCTCAAGTTGTCCTTAGTGTGAATGCCAGCCAAAACCAGGAAGAGCCATGAATGACCAATATCTTATCTGAAAAGGTGTTCTGCCCTGACCCTCCCCTATCAGGAGTGCTCAGTGAGCCCAGTTCATGGATTTAGATTACCGCTTTCACCACTGAAAACTAGTGGAAAGGCAGCCATGTTTCAACACTGCACTCTACATTAAAGGGTTATTCCCATCTCGGACAATGGGGGCATATCGCTAGGAATTTTTTTTACCCAGCTGGTGTTGAACTGGCCATTAGAGAAAGTCCTGTGTATACTTGTTATTTGACGTGATATTTGGGGGTTGTTAGACATATTCATTCCTTCCTCTCAGGTATAGTTCTACTTTGGGTGAATACACAGCTACCTGGTCCTATTCAATACGGGCATTACCCAGTTTTTGATACTAGGCTGCACAACTGCGCACACATGACATGTCATCAGCAGCTGCACAGTGTAGAAGGAAGGTGGGCACCAACCCCCTCCCCCATGCACCCCCGATGAAGTTGGCCACTGCCACCAATGAAAATGCTGGGGGGGGGGGGGCTGTTGTGTAGGGACTGAAGGCACCAGCCACTGCGCCACCAACACAAACAAGAGCATGGTAGGGTGGTAGCATCAGTGACAGAGGAAGGGTGGGGGAATAGTACACACACACACGAGCAGAGGGTCCGGCTTCTTCCCAATGATCTGAAACAGCCAACAGCACGAAGGAACACTGGGGTGCCTCAATAACCCCAGTGTTGGCAGTATGAGATAAACTATGGGGGTCACTTATTAATTTGTGGCATATGGTGTTATTACTTTAGTACCACCATGTGCCTCACATTAATAGCAAAATTGACCCCATCAATTACCTGCTCATATAATGGGCAACATGGGGTTATGTGTGAGGTACATGATGAGGTTACTTAGTATTAATGTGACGCGCGTGGAAATTCAAAATACTAACACCATGTGCCTCACATTCATAGTAATTAACTGCATCATGTACCTCATGCATTACGTGAGGAGGTACTTATTGGGGTTGCCATTACCGTGAGGCAAGGGGTATTTTTGAATATCATGATGCTTCTCTTGGTATGAAAAATCAAACTCAAAATTCTGGTATCATGACAACTATAGGTTCTACCGATGAATCCTACATTTCCCATCATGCCTGGCTTTGCAGACAAGGAAGGGGGTCTAACAGCAGGTAGTAAACCAGTGACACAGAACTCCTGTTCCCACACCGCAGCTTCAGCCCATCTCCGGACCATATGATTCCACTAGCTGGATGGAGGCGTTAGGCAGGCTTTTTTTCTACACAACGGAACCCTATGGATTCTGGATACTGTATGGGTCTTTGGTGTTTTCCAGCAAAAATCAAGCCCTCATATGGCTACGCTGATGGAAAAACAAAAAAAAAGTTATAACTAGAGATGAGCGAGCAGTGCTCGGGTCCCGTGTGCAATGCCCGCAGGCATTGCGGATCCGTCCTCATCTGCATGTAAGTCAATGAGGACGGATCGTTTGGTATGACACTCATACCAAACGGTTCCGTCCCCACTGACTTTAAGACGGGTGAGGACGGAACCGTTTGGTATGAGTGTCATACCAAACGATCCGTCCTCATTGACTTACATGCAGATGAGGACGGATCCGCAATGCCTGCGGGCATTTCACCCGGGACCCGAGCGTTACAGTGCTCGTAACGAGCACGGCTCGCTCATCTCTAGTTATAACCCTTGGAATGAGACTATGAAAATAAAATATTGAAAAAAAACTGCTTGGTCACTAAGGCTCAAAAACAGGCAGATGACAAAGGGGTAAAAAAAAAAAAAAAAAATGTAAAAACCATAATAAAAGCTGATATAGGGGTATAGAGAGTAGAGAGGGGTCTAATGAAGGGAGAGGAATGCTATTTGACAACCTGTGGATACTAGTTCTGATATGGACAATGAAAAGGTAATCCACATGTCTTATTTTGTGGTATATGGGTGGGGGGGGGGGGGGGGGGCGGAGGAGAACAATTAGTATCACCACATCCAAAAAGACAGAAATATTAAAATATCGCATTTCTTGCATGCAGTGAACATTTGAAGAAAAAAAAAGAAAAAAAAAAAAACTGAGCCCTCACAGAACTGTGTCGACAAAAAATATAAAAATAGTTATCAGTTGCAGAATATAGCAACCAGGGCTGTGGAGTCGGTAAGCCAAAGCCCCGACTCCTCAATTTCCCCTCACCCCGACTCCCTCATACATGGAGCATGTTTAAGGCTACTTTCACACTAGCGTTTTTAAATTCCGGTATTGAGTTCCGTCAAAGGGGCTCAATACCGGAAAAAAAACGCTTCAGTTTTGTCCCCATTCATTGTCAATGGGGACAAAACTGAACTGAAGACAACGGAATGCTCCTGAAAGCATTCCGTTCCGTCTTCAGACCGGAGAACAAACCGCAGCATGCTGCGGTTTGCTCTCCGGTCCAGGCATCCGCACCAAGACGGATCCGGAATGACCCCCAATGCAAGTCAATGGGGACGGATCCGTTTGGTGTGGACACACCAGTAATCCGGATCTGTCCTCCATTGATTTCCAATGGGGGGTCATTCCGGATCCGGCATACATACACACAGACTACATACAAACAAACATACAGACATACATACATACTCACATACTCCCGGGACGCCGGCAGCAGGTCTTCACGCGCCTCCTGCACGCTGCGATGACGTTTCCCCACTGCGCCCAGCAGAGGGCGCTGTGGGGAATCGTCATCACTGCGCGCAGGAGGCGCGTGAAGACGTTCTGCCGGCGTCCCGGGAGTATGTATGTATGTCTGTATGTTTGTATGTATGTTTGTATGTATGTCTGTTTGTATATAGTCTGTGTGTTGTTTTAATGTGTGTCATGTGTGGGGCCGGATCCGTGCTAACGCTAGTGTGAAAGTAGCCTAAGTGATAACTTTAAACAAACTTGCATAAAATCAATAGTACAGATAAGTCATGACAAAAACAGTTTGTAATCTATCAGGCTTCTCTGGGTACAGCTCACTAAGGGCCTGATCAGAGGCGTAGCTAGAGGTTCAGCACATGGGGGCGGGCGAAACATACTTGAGTGGGCCCCCCACTTAGTGGCTTCCCAAACGCACGTTTCCAACTTCACAGGCACATACTACTAGTTGTGGTTATAATACTGTATTAGCAAGATGACTATATAAACTGCTAGATCATCTATGCTGTTAAGTACAGTACAATAGACTTTCTACATACCATAGTGTAAATACTCTACCACATAATGCAGTAAAATATAGGAGTAATACGAGTAAAAAACAAGGGGACTCCTATGTTAAAGGAAACCTGTCCCCAGTTTTTACATCACTAAACTAACAGTCCCCTGCCCCCATCAGACCTCAGATCAGCGTATTGTGCCCCATCAGACCTCAGATCGGCTTAATGTGCCCCCATCAGACCCCAGATCGGCGTATTGTGCCCCCATCACCCAGGGTTGCCCCAGACCCCAGATCGGCGTATTGTGCCCCCATCAGACCCCAGATCGGCGTATTGTGCCCCCATCAGACCCCAGATCGGCGTATTGTGCCCCCATCAGACCCCAGATCGGCGTATTGTGCCCCCATCAGACCCCAGATCGGCGTATTGTGCCCCCATCAGACCCCAGATCGGCGTATTGTGCCCCCATCAGACCCCAGATCGGCGTATTGTGCCCCCATCAGACCCCAGATCGGCGTATTGTGCCCCCATCAGACCCCAGATCAGCTGAATGTGCCCCCATCAGACCCCAGATCAGCTGAATGTGCCCCCATCAGACCCCAGATCAGCTGAATGTGCCCCCATCAGACCCCAGATCAGCTGAATGTGCCCCCATCAGACCCCAGATCAGCTGAATGTGCCCCCATCAGACCCCAGATCAGCTGAATGTGCCCCCATCAGACCCCAGATCAGCTGAATGTGCCCCCATCAGACCCCAGATCAGCTGAATGTGCCCCCATCAGACCCCAGATCAGCTGAATGTGCCCCCATCAGACCCCAGATCAGCTGAATGTGCCCCCATCAGACCCCAGATCAGCGTATTGTGCCCCCATCAGACCCCAGATCAGCGTATTGTGCCCCCATCAGACCCCAGATCAGCGTATTGTGCCCCCATCAGACCCCAGATCAGCGTATTGTGCCCCCATCAGACCCCAGATCAGCGTATTGTGCCCCCATCAGACCCCAGATCAGCGTATTGTGCCCCCATCAGACCCCAGATCAGCGTATTGTGCCCCATCAGACCCCAGATCAGCGTATTGTGCCCCCATCAGACCCCAGATCAGCGTATTGTGCCCCCATCAGACCCCAGATCAGCGTATTGTGCCCCCATCAGACCCCAGATCAGCGTATTGTGCCCCCATCAGACTCCATAATGGAAGCGCTCACTTGTATACGCCTGATTGTACTAAGGCCATCCCTGCTGGGCCCCCCCCAGAGGTATTGGGCCCAGAGCATCGCCTCCCCTGCCCCCCCTCTCCCCCCAGTAGCTACGCCTCTGGGCCTGATGTATGAAAACTGTCTAGGTCTAAGACTTTTTTTGTTGCCCATAGCAACCAATCAGAGCTCCCCTTTCATTTCTCCAGAGCACTATATGAAATGAAAGGGGAGCTCTGATTGGTTGCTATGGGCAACAAAGAAACTTCTACACCTAGACAGTTTTCATACATAAGGCTCTAGGTGTTTTACATCAGCAGATAGAAGCCATGAGAGCAGCTAACCTCTCCAAACATGAGCTCAGAGGAAACAAAGCACACAGAGAGAACATGCACTGGACATAAAGAGCAGTACACAGTCATCTCAACTAAAAGCCGAAATCCTGAGATCAGGAATAGAACAGACATTTATAGGACATTTCATCATTTTCACAAATTCTTATAAAAATATATTCAGCACTTATTGCACTGAACTAAATGTACTAATTCATTATATATTGTCGGAGTCGGTCCATTTTATACCGACTCCACCAAAATGGTGACCGACTGACTCCACAGCCCTGATAGCAACTAGAGTTGTCATGATACCAAAATTTTGATTCGATTTCGATACCAAGAAAAAGTATTCCTCACATCCGCCCACCGTGCCCCCATCAGACCAGCCCACCGTGCCCCCATCAGACCAGCCCCCCCCGCCCCCCCCATCAGATCTCAGATCAGCCCACCATAAAAAAAAACAAAAAAACCTCTTACCTGTCCTGCCCCGTGGCTCCGCTCCGGCGCTCCTCTTCTTCTCTTCCCGGCGCTGCACTGTCACCTGACCGTGTACACGGTCAGGACAGTGCAGCGCGGGCCCGGAGAAGAGGAGCGCTGGACCCGGAGCAGGACAGGTAAGAGAATTTTTTATTTTAGTATCAAAAAAAGAGCAAATTCAAGTCAATGTATAGGCTTTTTTTTTTTTTTTTACTGGACTCTGCAGCACAGAAAGGCTCATGGATAAGAATGTGTGGCGGCCGTTTCGTGCAAATTCTGCAGACGGATCCAGACCCAACTTGAATTGGTCCATGATCCGTCCACATCGCAAAAAAGTAGTTCATGCACTACTATTTTGCTGTGCGCAGGCACAGACAGAAACCCCATGGAGGCACTCTGTGGCGCTTCTATGAGGCTCTGTGCCTCCGTTCCAAACCAGACGTGCCGGATTGCAGACCCATCCATGATGCAGGCTGCACGCGGACAGTGCCCGTATATTGCAGACCCCGTTTGCAGGACGCAATATGGGCACAGCCAGGCTACGAGCGTGTGCATGAGGCCTTACTGCCATTTTTTCAACAGGATAAGGGCTCATGCACACAACCGTTGTATGGTTTGCCGTCCACAAAAACAAGGATTCCGGCCATGTGCAGGACACAGGGAGGGAAGAAAAAAAAAAAAAAAAAAAAAGCTTGTGTGCATGAGTCCTAATACTGTCCTACACACAAGGGTTTCCTAGTAATGCATCTTCCAGACTGCAACACTTCTTTGGCCTGTCAGTTACCAATCGAGCATTTGTAGGACCAGTTGGGATGCCACCATCACCAACCTACAAGTGTGCTGGATCTACAGGCCCAGCTGCAAAATCTGTGCGCAAATGTGCCACATCTCATCTTGTATCCAGGCTAGCGGCAACCCACCAGGGTACTAGAGCCTCCTTTCAATTCTACAGTTTTCCCCAAATCGCATCCTTTTGCTCTGATACTTTGTCATCATTACATTCCAACATGTTCTTTGTGCATTTTTTTCAGTTTCTCAGTACATTATATAGACCACTAAAGGCTTCCATAGGGGTGCGTTCACACAACCATGAGGGTTTTGCAGTCCACAAAGCGACACGAGCACACCACATCACAGTGCAGACCCACTGAGGGGCTTCTGTGTGCTTCTGCATCCATGCAGCCGCTGCGTAACAGATAGACCACATCAATGGGTCCATACTATGAAGCTACTGGTGTCAGCTTGAAATAAAACTTACCTTTTGTTCATTTTGCATTTTTTGTCCCACAGAAAAAGAAATGCTCAATATGCTAATGTGGCCCCATGTGCCCAGGGGGTGTTTTCTAGCATTGCAAGTGCCCAAACCAAATGGCTCTAAAAGGGCCCTTCACACAGCTCAACTAACCAAGAGTTCCTTCCCGACAATCACTTGATCAGTGAAGGAGACAGGTGCATTTACATGCAGTGATCTCCTCCACAGTATGGGGACAAGTGGTCACTAATGCCATAAGGTGCCCCATAAAGGTGGTGACTGGAGGACAACCCCTTTAACCAATATGAGCTCCTTCCCCACTTCTCCTGACATCACTCTTCACCAGAGGTCGCGCTACGTTTTTTTCAGAAGAGTAAAAATACTCCTCTGACCATTTTTGAGGAGTATTTTTACCCGAGGAGGAGTACGAAATTTGCGGTAATTAAAATACATACTGCACAGGCCTGCACTTGCTCACATCTGTGTTGGAGGCTGCATTTGGAGCCTCTGTTGCAGATTCTGTTGAAAGACCAGACAAAAAAGCCTTGTATGCAGGAGTTTTTTGTCTGGTAAAAAGACAGATCGCAAATGGAAACTGAACGGGTCCCATTGTAGTCGGTGGAGTCTGTTCAGCTTCCCTGTGGGGTGACAGAAGGAGGGGGAGCAGGGTCAGTAGAGGGGCGACGGGGGGAGCAGGGCCACTAGAGGGGCGACAGGGGGAGCAGGGCCACTAGAGGGGCGACAGGGGGAGCAGGGCCACTAGAGGGGCGGCAGGGGGAGCAGGGCCACTAGAGGGGCGGCAGGGGGAGCAGGGCCACTAGAGGGGCGGCAGGGGGAGCAGGGCCACTAGAAGGGGAGAGCTGGGTTATTAGTGGGGTGACAGGAGGAGGGGGGGCAGAGAACTGGGAGACTGGACAAAACCATGGTTGGGGGAGGGGGAAAATCACTAACCTGAAGATGGACAGCTTTGCACTGCCACAACTCTCCCATCCCTCACCACCTGGGGGACACAGGCCGGAGGCAGCTCTTCTTCCAGGGCAACAGTGACATAAGTCGGCGGCCCTTTACCTCTCCAGCCGCACTGTTTTGTTCCCCAGGGTCCATGTTCTGCGCGCTCTCCTTCCAGCCCCGGGAGCAGGCCCCTCCTCCTTCCAGCTCCCGCCGGCTTCCTCTGCCTCACGCGATCTGTATTTCTCTGGTGCACCAATAACAAAGCTCCTTGCTGTAAGGAGCTTTGTTATTGGTTATTTCAGGCACAGGCAGTATTGCTGTGCTGCCTGTGCCGTTCACTGCGCTCACTGCGCTGATGAAAAACTGGGAAAAGTCTAAGGCGTAGTAGTACGCCTTAGACTTTTTTCAGGGAGTAAAATTGCCTAAAAACGCGTCTATGACGCATTTTTATGCGTTATTGCGACCTCTGCTCTTCACCACATTCAAATCTCAAGCAGGAAGACTACTTGCCCAGCCTGTGGGCATCGGCATCAGTTTTTACTGTAGATACACCGCCTTCCTGCAGCCACTGGAAGAAGACAACCATCAGCAAGAATAGCACTGCACTGGAGCCCGGCGACCCCCATCTGACACCTTCATATCAAATGTGCAAGATTTGGAATAAAGGGGAAGAGGGGTAAATTACTGCAGACAAAGGGGGGGGGGGGGGATGAACTGGGATTGGCTAGAAATGGCAGATTTGGGCATGTGCAAGGTAGAAAGCGCCCTGGGCACATAGGCCATTATTAGCATATGAAGCAAAGCCCTTTCCTGCAGGATAGAGAAAACACTAAGGCTACTTTCACACTAGCATTCTTTTATTCTGGTATTGAGTTCCGTTATAGGGGCTCAATACCGGAATAAAACGCTTCAGTTTTGTCCTCATTCATTGTCAATGGGGACAAAACTGAACTGAAGAGAAGGGAATGCTCCTAAACGCCTTCCGTTCCGGAGAGCAAACCACAACATGCTGCGGTTTGCTCTCCGGTCCAGGCATCTGCACCAAGACGGATCCGTCATGACCCCCAATGCAAGTCAATGGGGACGTTCTGTCTGACAATAGAAACCGGATCAGTCCTCCATTGACTTTCAATGGAGTTAATGACCCAGCAATGTTAAAGATAATACAATCGGATCCGTTCATAACGGATGCACATGGTTGTATTATCAGTAACGGAAGTGTTATTGCTGAACCCTGCCTAAGGGAACAAAGGGTACATTTTATATCAGATGTATGTGTACTGCAGGCATATCGTGGTAGTTCAACATATGAAGAGAATGATAGGCTTCATGTGAGCCGTATACCTAGCATTCTAAGCGTTAAAAGGGGAATGCAAGAAAATCCTCCCCACAGGTCTTATGGTGTCAGAACACAAAGGCATCGCTGCAGCCAGCGACAATGTGGATATCATTTACAGAACATAAAGGTAAATTGTGGACACCCCTCAGGGGCTGTAAGCAGTGAGGTGCACCACACGTCTGAGCTTTATGTTAAGCTTATACATTGGCATTCAAAAGCCTTGATTCACTCGTCATAATCCAAAACACCTTCTGGCCTTGGTTGGATGGTACAATTTTTTTTATAAACTGTATAGAAAAGCGCATCATCCAGCAGTTTCCTATACCGTAGACTACTGCCATAAGACATCACAAGGTTTTTTTCTTAACAGGACGACAACTGCATGCAAACGGCTCTAACAGCCCAGCAGCTGACATGTAACATGGGCCTCCAGTTGTGACAATCCCAATTTGATCCAGTGCTCCCCTAGCAGACCCCCACCACCTTGCTCGTAGACACCTCCTTAATATGAATCATACATAATCTACACCTAGTCATAACACAACCTCTTACAGAAGACATAAAAAAGCCATTTGTAAACCAGCAGGGGGCTTCAAACCCTAATGTATGGATGTAATCTGTTGCTGCCTTTACAGAACGTAAAAACTAGAGGTTATGGCAATTTAACCTGTTAAACACCATCTAATTCTTCCCATTCTAGTCACTTCTACTTTATCCAACCTCAATTGCTATTACTAAAGCCTGGTTTACATCAGCGGCAAGGGGAATGGCAAGAGACTGTGGCAGATTATGGAAAAAAGTCAATATGTTTTGTAGACAGCAGATGCTGGATCAAGCAATACCAGTTTTCTGTTCTTATGCCGAAACACAAAACCAGAATTTCACCGCGGATGTGAACACAGCCCAACAAGACAGAGCAAAGGTTTGAAAATAAACACATGATCCTATTAAAGAAGAACTCCCGACAAAATTTATTCCATGTCCTGCTAGAAATGTACATGATATAATCTGTAGTGAATGTCATTTTCTTACCAGTGTCTGAATTTTTGACTTATATCATCCTGAAGTTTCTTATCTGTGTCATGTGACCAGCAATTAGACCCACCAACTCACATATAGACTTATGTGTGGACAGGAAGTCTAATTCTCTATGTATTCCTATGAGACTGAAAGTGAGGCTCCCATAGGAATGAATAGAGCAGTTACTGGCTTTCTGTCCTGGGTCAGTTGGAGGTCAGGGAGTTGGTCACATGACCCAGCTACAATAAGAAGAGAGGTTTTTACTCACAGAAACAGTCACTGATATGAAAATGGCAATCACTACAGATTATATCATGCACCTTTCTAACAGGTCAGAAAATAAAGATTTTTGCGGGAGTTCTTCTTTAAAGGGGTTATCCCACCTTGTTGTTTCTGCAGCGGCTGCTCAGCTTCCTTCCCTCAAACCGCTCAGTTAGGGGGCGTTATCTGTTATTTTGAATGACATTACGTTCAGGACTCAGCTGACCTGCTAACTCCGCCTCCTCTACATGCGTGCGCGCTCCCGTGTAAGCCATAATCTTGTTTATTAGACATTTCATACCGGCATACTAAAAGCAGGAAGATAAGACCGTGATTGCGCAAGCGCGAAAATGCGCAGGCCCGCGATGCAAATCGGAAAGTCTGTAATCCATACAAAGGATGATGCTGCGCAAGCACGGCCAACTCAGCGTCATCTCTCGGGTGGCCGTAACCCTTGACTACAGAACAAACAATAAGAATAAAGAAGGTCAGATATAAAGTGAAAGAGGAATAATGGATAATCAAATGTATTTGGTAAGTTGCACGTTGTGCCATGGAGAACTAAATAAGGCATACTTCAGAACATGGGATAAACCCTTTAAGGGTGGGTTGACATTTGCATCTAACGGACCCAGCAGGCTGTTCTGGCAGAGAGTTCACCGAAACCGGCCTAGCCAGATTCCCAGACCCCATTGACCATTATGGGATCTGGAGGGGATCCACCTGCTTTTCCATGAAGTGTCAGCTTTCAGCAGCATAAACTGTTGCATGTGAAGGTTTTTGTCCAGCCAAAAAACTGACACTTGTGCCGGAAAGTGGCTGGATCCCCAGATTTATCAAAACCGGTGTAAAGGAAAACTGGCTTAGTTGCCCATAGCAACCAATCAGATTTATCCTTTCATCTCCCAAAGGCACTCTGAAATATGAAAGGTGGAATCTGATTGGTTGCTATGGGCAACTAAGCCAGTTTTGACAAACCTCCTCCTAAGTTTCTCAATAAAATAGTACATTTTTTAAAAAATATTTTAGATCTTGAAGTCATAGGGTGAAAGCCTCATTGGCAGTCTGTGTGATCCTAATAGATATTCACAAACTCCTCCGAAATAACAAGGGGCTAGATGTAAGCACTGGGGGAAAAAAAGCTGAGGGAGAAGAATAAAACCCATTGGTAAGCTAACAAGGCAAAATGAGCCTTGGAGTGGAGAATAGTGGGGCGCTAATGCTAGAGAGTGGAGCACTGCTGGGTGAATAATCCCTACCGCTGGTTTTGTTGTTTTTTTCTTCTGTGCTGGGCCGAGGCTATGTGTTTGTCTCAACCACCTCCTCTTCCTTCCTACAGCTCCCACATATACATCATGTGATATATATAGACAAAAGCATACAACGCTTATGCAATCACCACTACAATAATATTTTGCACTTCAGGTCTTCAGGCATTTACAGAAGGCCTCTCCAAAGTGGAGTGAAAAACAAGTTTGGGAGCAGGAAGTGAGGCTAGGCCTCTGCTACACCGTATCACCAGGCATCATCATTTCTGATACTTGTTAGAGACACTTTCCACAACAGCAGAAATGGCTTATAGCTGACTGCATACAGCACCATAGCAAATAAGACCACACCAGACACAGGTCAAAGGATTAAAGGGGTTTCCTGCCCTACAACAAGTACAAGTCGTTAAAGAGAACTTGTGTCCATGCAGGCAGCATGTTATAGAGCAGAAGGAGCTGAGCAGACTGATATAGTTTTATGCGACAAGATTCAGTATACCTTGTACTTATATTCCTGCTCATTCTGGGCTTTGAAGACAAGGAGGAGGTCCTATCAGTGATTGACAGTCTTCCCTCTATGGCTGTGTATACAGAGATAGCTGTCAGTCACTGACTGAAGACAAGGAGGGGGTCCTATCAGTGATTGACAGTCTTCCCTCTATGGCTGTGTATACAGAGATAGCTGTCAATCACTGTCTGAAGACAAGGAGGAGGTCCTATCAGTGATTGACAACCTTCCCTCTATGACTGTGTATACAGAGATAGCTGTCAATCACTGACTGAAGACAAGGTGGAGGTCCTATCAGTGATTGACAGCCTTCCCTCTATGACTGTGTATACAGAGATAGCTGTCAGTCACTGACTGAAGACAAGGAGGCGGTCCTATCAGTGATTGACAGCCTTCCCTCTATGACTGTGTATACAGAGATAGCTGTCAATCACTGACTGAAGACAAGGAGGAGGTCCTATCAGTGATTGACAGCCTTCCCTCTATGACTGTGTATACAGAGATAGCTGTCATTCACTGACTGAAGACAAGGAGGAGGTCCTATCAGTGATTGACAGCCTTCCCTCTATGACTGTGTATACAGAGATAGCTGTCATTCACTGACTGAAGACAAGGAGGAGGTCCTATCAGTGATTGACAGCCTTCCCTCTATGACTGTGTATACAGAGATAGCTGTCAGCCACTGATGGCTCCGCCTCCTGGACGTCAAAGCTCAGAATGAGCAGGGGTTTAAATGTATAAATTGCACGTTTTACTGAATCTGTTCCCATAAAACTTAGCTCCGAAGATGAGCCGAAGTTATTACTTTGCAAAGTCTTGCGAGACTTTGCAAAATAACTTCATGAAGTCATTTTTACGGTAAAAAACGTTTCCTGAACATTCTAATACTGTACAGGGCTCTGGCTCCAGTGTTAGAACAAAGTTTCATGCAAATCGCCTTCAGATGTTTCATCCACAGTCGATTCGCTCATCGCCAATTGTGTTCAACATGACCGGTTCCCTTTACAGGTTAACATAGTTTTTAACATACAGTACTTACTGTGCAGTGTGTATGATGAGAGCAGATCTCCAGTCACATGACCCCATGTCCACCAAAGATGGAGCTTCTACAAACACATGTCCACTTCCTGTCTAGTAGGCAGTGTACACACTCTTTACAGAGGGATCGTAGGAATTTCAGGACTACCGACTTCCCATGGTGGTAATGTGCTCATGACCAGAAGAAAGAAGAGAAGTAAGGGACGCGACCTTGGCGGAAGCTCCATCTAGTTTAGTGGACAGTTACGTCACTGGAGATCAAATTTTGAGATACAGACCATGCAGATAAGTATAGTACACATGTTGCAGTTAATGTAATATTTACTGTTGTCCAGGAACCCCTTTAAATAAAGAATCTACAAAAAAAAAAAAAAAAACACACAACAACTGTCCAAGCCTAGCGATACTCCTGGTATATCTACAAAAATAGTGACTAAGGTAAGGTAACAAACCTTTAAGGCTAGTTTCAACCTAGGGTTTTTGCTGGATCCGGCAGGGTTCAGCAATAACGCTTCCGTTACTGATAATACAACCATGTGCATCCGTTATTACCGGATCCGGTTGTATTATCTTTAACATCGCTGGAACGGATCCGTCCTGAACTCTATTGAAAGTCAATGGAGGACAGATCCGTTTACTATTGTGTCAGACAGAACGGATCCGTCCCCATTGACTTTTATTGGGGGTCATGATGGATCCGTCTTGGTGCGGATGCCTGGACCGGAGAGCAAACCGCAGCATGTTGCGGTTTGGTCTCCGGTCTGAAGACGGAACGGAATGCTTTCAGGAGCCTCCGTTGTCTTCAGTTCAGTTTTGTCCCCATTGACAATGAATGGGGACAAAACAAGCATTTTATTCCGGTATTGAACCCCTATGACGGAACTCAATACCGGAATAAAACGACGCAGGTGTGAAAGTAGCCTTACACAGCTTTAAAGTGTTTTTCCAAGACTAAGAATGATGACCTATGCTCAGGATAGGTCATCAGTATCTGATCGGTGTGGATCCGACACCTGGGACACCTGCCGATCAGCTGTTTGAAAAGGCACTGGTGGTCTTGTGAGCGCCGCAGTATTCTTGCAGCTTACCATGCACAGCTCTGTACATAGTATAACGGCTGTGCTTGGCATCGCACTCTGCCCCATTCCCTTAAACAGGATCTGCACCTGACTGATCTAGGAAAAGCTGGAGAAGACTGCGGAGCTAGTGCAAGCGTCAATTCCTTCTCAAACAGCTGATCAGCGGGGGGCCCAGGTGTCGGATGGCCAATCCAGAGCATAGATCAGTATTAAAGCCCCGGAAAACCCCTTTAAATATATTCTGAATGCCATGAAAATTATGTTTACAATACACTATCGATTTTACTGAAAAATAAGATCAAGTTCAGGCGGCTATATCGCTTTGGAATTTGTACATCTCTGATGTGTATGGGGTATAAGGATTCCACAGTATTGCTGGAATAGGGACTGCAGTGATCTGTGTACTGGAAGGAGCACACAACAGAGCTCCTGCCTGTGCCACTGTATCCTGGCATAGCACATTGGTCACCGATGTTAGGATTTAGCAGAGTGGGCACAGGCAGGAGCTCCGTTGTGTGCTTCTTCCAGTACACAGATCACTGCAGTCCCTATTCCAGCAATACTGTGGTATCCTTGTACTCCATATATATCAGCAGTGTATGAGCCTATTTCTGTAAAACAGTAAAGTCAATAAATAAGGTATATTGTAAAATACATTTCGTGGCATTTAGAGTATTATTAAATACAGTTGTCTAATATGTTACCCTTTAAAGGGGTTGATCAATCTGAGACACTGATGGCATATTGCTAAAATACATCAATGTCAGACGGGTGCAAGTCTCACCTCTGAGACCCACTTTGTCTCCAGAATGGTGCCCTCAACGTGAAAAGGAGCACACCGCACGAGTGCTCTCCAATCATTGCAAATAGAGAAGGAGTTCAGCTGTTATCTCCCCCCCAAGTTGAACAGATGTACATGCGCCACCACCTTCCGTTCACCACTACAGGAGTTCCAAAAAACAATAGGCACGCACCGGCTCGGCTATTTCTAGCAGTCTCATGGCAGTGAATGGAGCGGTTGAGTGGTGCACTTTCCATTAACGGCTATGAAACTTCCGAAAACACAGCGCTCGCTTGGCTATTTTCGAAACTGCCACAGTAACGAATGGAGAGCACACCGCACACATGCAGTTTGCTAACCTTCACTACGGAAGCACTGTTCTGGAGACAGAAACTGGTCCCAGAGTTCGGACCCACACCTATCTCACATTGATAGCATATACTAGCGATGGGTCAACACCTTTGCGGGGATTGGGGGGGTTGGCCCTCCCCTCCTTGGGCAGCCCTGTGAAAGGAAGCATATTTACCTCAGTTACCTACTTCCCCACAGCTTCTCACCAGCCTCGGCTGTTCCGCTGCACTCCCCAAATATAGACTTCCATTTTGAAGTATGAAGTCAATGACTGGCTGCAGTAGCAACCTGCTCTCCTTGCATCATGCCAAACGGTCATGTGACACAAAAGAAGCAGGTCACAGCTGTGGCCAGTCATTGGCTGCATGAATCAAGATGGAAGTTTCCATCCTAGGAGCACAGCGGAGAAAGTAAGCGAGTTCCCTTCGCTGGTCCCCCCCAAAGGGGCACAAGCACTTTAGGTCATGTCAAACATATCCATACATATACCATTTTAATAGTTTATGCCCACCTTTGGGTGAGGATGAATAGATTAGTGTGCCTGTACATATAGCATATGATGTACATAAACATATGCTTTGTTAGGCAGAGAATGCAGGGGGTTAATAGAGCTGGGCATTAGAATAAATCCTTAAAAGTGAGGTTCTAGCAGTAATCCCCAGCCTGTGTCCAGACTGCAGGCACTTTATTCTCCTCATGGCCCAGCATGGGAAGGGAAACAAAGAGCACACCAGAGAGTAGGTCACAGGCGAAAGGAAGGAAAAGTGAACAACAAACAAGGCGAATGCAATAAAAACCTGACGTACTGACGTCCAGCAGACAAAGGCACAGGAAAACTTGTGTGAGGGGAGGCCGAGCTGGAATTTTATGGGGGGTGGGGGGACAATAGGCAGCTCGCCGTGGTGGCCAATGGAAGATGGGGGGGCCTTACCTCCATTCACACCTCTGTGTGCACGGGAAGTAAAGCGTGGCGGGGCCTTACCCAGGGAAGAAGGAGGGGGTTAAAATTTGGTAGAGTCCGGGCACATGGGCATACACATAGGACCGTGTCAAGACAAAGCACCACATCCCCCCCCCTTCCACCTCACATTCACTGCCCCCTCCCTCACCTGCATTCAGCGCCTCACAACACGGGCTCAGTCGCTGCGGTTTCGGGCCTGGTTGCTGCTGCTGGCGGCGGCTGGGGGTAGGGGCTAAGCGGGAACCACTAGACAGTAAATACATGCAGGCAGCAGGAGGTGCGGGGGAACTGGCCGAGCTCAGGTCTCCTCCGTCCGCTTTCCCTCGCTAGCTCCCGGTGTAGTCGGCGTGCTCCTCTCCAGACACCACGTTCGGTTGCTCACCTCCCCGGCCGCTTATAAGCGGTGCCCGCTGGGTGCAGGGATATAAATATTGAGATGAATAATCAGGGTGAGGAGGATGTGTGTGTACACTGAGGGGGGATAAAAGGGGCGTTCACAGGCCGAGGCGGGCTCTGCTGATGAGGAGGTGATGATGACAGAGGAAGAGGAGGAGAGATGGCCAGTCCCGCACGGCTCCGACTATTTTTAGTCGTTAGGGTTACGTAGTCTTGGAGTTGTCCTGGGGGTCTGGGCAGCGTGCTGGTGTAGGGCAAGGGGCCAAGCCATGTGTCGGGTATAAGCATGGCAGCCCTTTGGCCTATAGCGTGGAACTTGTTGGACGCCCCCCAATGGTCTGAGGCGCCCAACGTGACAGGAATATGTATGTGTAGTCACTAGTGGTTCAAGAAAATCCAAAATAAGCCTTGTGCCTGCCCCCAACACGTGGTGGAGCCTCAGGGGCAGCTGTACAACTGGATGGACCAGGCCATGGTTATTTCCACCTGCAAAACAAAGTGAAATTGAGGGCATATGGAAATTTAGTAGGCCCCTTTCACACGAGCGTTACGGATTCTCTCAGGATGTTTTCAGTGAAATTTTGCAAGAAAGTTGTCAGTTTTGTCTGCGATTGCATTTGTTTGTTTTTTTCCGCGTGGGTGCAATGCGTTTTTCACGTGTGAAGGTTTACGAACAACATCTCTTAGCAACCATCAGTGAAAAACGCATTGCATCCGCACTTGCCTCAGGATACAATGCGTTATTCACTGAAGCCCCATTCTCTTCTATGGGGTCAGGGCTGCGAGAAAAACGCAAAATATAGAACATGCTGCCATTTTCACGCAACGCAAAACTGATGGGTGAAAAAAAAACGCTCATGTACACAGACTCATTGAAATGAATGGGTCAGGATTTAGTGCGGGTGCTATTCGTTTATGTCACGCATCAACCTACGCGGAAAACTTGCTTGTCTAATATGCCTGTGTGACTGAGGCTACCTGCACACGTTGTCGAATACATGTGGTTTTTCTGAGTGGATAAACCACAGAGTTTTCAATTGAATGGGGAGATCTGCGGCAAGTCCAATTAGAAATTGCGGATTATGTTGCAGAAATGCGCAAAAATCCACAAGGAAATTTGTGTGGATCTTGTGTGCAGGGCCTTAAAGGGGTATTCTCATTTTAGACAATGGGGGCATATCGCTAGGATATGCCCGGGACCTGCACCTATATCCAGAAGGGAGCGCTGCGCCTGGAGGACCCCAGGTTTCCGGGGGTCCGGCCACCACCAGGCACAGCTCCCCGCGCCACTCATAGAAATGAATGGGAGCCGGGCCGTGCATGCGCGGTGCGCTCCCATTCATTTCTATGGAGCCGACGGAAGTAGCCGAGCCAGTGCTCGGCTATTTTCGGCGGCCCCATAGACATGAATGGAGGGCGGCTGCGCATGCGCAATGTGCCCTCATTCACTTCGGGGGCTCCGTTCTGGAAATAGGTGCGGGTCCCAGCGGTGGGACCCGCACCTATAAGACAATGGGGGCATATCCTAGCGATATGCCCCCATTGTCTAAAATGAGAATAACCCTTTAAGACTCTTTCACACCTCATGTGCAGTCTGTGGTCTCCTCACGTATCCATTGACTTTAAAGAGGCTCTGTCACTAGGTTGTAACCTACGTATTTAAATACATAGGTTACAAGGCCTAGTGACAACTTTTAAAATCATACCTTTCATGCAGAGTTCTGCGCAGCGGTCGCGTAGAAATTTAAACTTTAAAAAGTATGCAAATGAGCCATCGGAGCACCGGGGGGCGGCCTCTTTCCTCTGGAGCACTGCTCCTTCACCGCCCCCCCGGGCCCGAGGCATGTCCCCTGTCTCTAATCACGCCCCTTTCTGTATTTGATAGACAGCGCTAGACTGGTAAGTCTAGCGCTGAAGTCTCGCGCATGCGCAGTAGCGCTTGCAGTGTCTACGCTCGCACGCGCTGTCACTTTGGAGTGACTAGTTGCACCGGGTATCAAATTATAGGTACCCAATCAATATTTTTGCACCTGGATCGATACGATAACGGGTTTTACTATTTTCCAATACTAGGCTGCGCTACTGCACCGTGTTCTCCTCAGCAGCACAGTGGACGTGTGATGTGGCCACCGCAGGCAACCAATGAGAAGATAGAACGGAGGAGGAGGGGAGGGGCTGTGGCCACTGCGCCGCCAATGAATATAATTAACCCCTAATACAAATGTAGGCTGTGGTTGCTGGCCACATCACATACCCGGCCTCTACATTTGTATTTAGGGATACCCCAATATTATAATCCTTGGTGGCACAGTGACCTCAGGGTCTCTATTAGGGTGAATAGGACAAGGGTTCTAGCCCCCTAAGGTGGCTAAAGTTAAAAAAAAAAAAAAAGTTAAAGACCCCCCCCCCCGCCAAAATGTTGAAATTTTAAATCCCCCTTTCCCAATTTAACATAAAAATGTAAACACAATAAAAAAATAAATATATTAGGTATTGTCACGTCCAAAAAAGTCCGAACTATAAAAAATATCACAAAATGTCTCCTATACGGTGAACACCGTTACAGAAATTTTTTTAAAAAAACACGCTATTTGCCATTTTTTAGTCACATTCTCCTCCCAAAAAATAGGATAGGACTGTTCTATTATAGGCCGGTCATTCCATAAAATGCAGAATGCACCCGGCTAGGGATGAGCAAACTTCTGTTTCAAGTTTGGCGTACATGGTCCGGGTTATCTAAGAATTGCATTATGGATTCTGCTACCATGGACCATAACTTATGGTCTGTGGTATAGAGGAATCCATAACTGACTTCTTAGATAACCTGAACCTTGTACGCCAAACTTGAAACAGAAGTTTGCTCATCCCTAAACACGACTTTTTTGTGTTTTTGTTTGTTTTTTTCTTGTGGTCTTGAATGGTATTGAGTATCACAATTCTTTTTTATGGTATCGAAATCAAATCAAAATTTTGGTATCATGACAACCCTAGTCTATGGCTTTTCAGGGGCACCACACACGCCTTCTGTGTTTGGACTGTGTTTTTCATGGATCATTGCTCGGAAATTAAGCATGGAATATGGAGGGCAAAAAAAGTGCACAAGGATACGTCATGGACGCCATTATGGACATGGACGTTGTGAATGAGACCTAAGGGAGAAACTTTTGCGGCCTGCTAGAGCTGGAAATGTTTTCTTGTATCTTAAAATCATTTTTTGGGCAAGTGGATCTCAAAAGTAAGCTACTGATGTCCCAAAAGTGTTTCCACCGCTAATGATGGCGTCAGCTGCTTGCTGGCTGCAATATTTGGATATATCTCACAAATCATAGGAAGGCCTCTGTTTTGACTGAAAAAAAAAGTGGTTCTGCTTTACTTACCAGTGTGCAAAGAGGGAGGGAGGCTCAGAGCAAAGATTAATGGGGTTTTCCAAGATTTTGATACTGATGTCCTATCCAACACCTGGGACCCTTGCCGATCAGCTATTTGAGAAGGTGCTGAGGCCTTCTCCGTGCCTATAGTTGGGTCATATCACAATTTATGTCTCCGTTTGACGTATACATTACAAAAAAAAGGTACAAAAACACAGCACACCATGTTCTCATATCCTGCACAGTCCAATTAAAAAGGTAAAAAAAAGTTTAGTTTTTTTTTTTACAATGGAACTTTATGGTGAATGGATGCCATACAGTGCTTGGTGAGCAAGGAGAAGACCACAGTGCTTACAAGAGCGCTGGTGTCTTCTCAAACAGCTGCTTGGCGAGGGTCCCGGGAGTCGGACCCCCACCAATGAAATACTGCTTACCTATCCTGAGCATAGGTAATCAGTATCAAAATCTTGAAAAAACCTTTTTAAAATGACCACACTCCTAATCTCATGCAACAGGAGCTCCTGGTACTCCATTTTCATACCTTGGCCACTTTCTGGCTACTGCTGATCAATGTGTAGGTAAGATGACTATATGACACTTACTTATATAGTCTTTGTTGATATTCTGTGCCGTTTGCTATACTTCATATGTCATGTCCCCCTGGACAAAAAATGTCCATAAAATGGCTGCTGATGGAGAGTCATGTGACCAGGGCAAAGTAACTTCAGACACATTACTCAGCCTTCCCCACTCAAATACACCACATCTACCATCTGCACTTGCAATGCTGAGAGTTTTATTGCAGGTGCAATTTGCTTAAATGGAGGAGACTGCGTGATCTGCCTGGTCACATGACTCTCCATCAGCAGCCATTTTATGGACCGAGCACAAAATACTTAACCATCTAGGGATTAAACCTTGTGAAATATAGAAAATGGTGCAGAATATCAACAAAGACTATATTAGTAACTGCCATATATTCATCTTACAAACACATTGATCATCAGTAGAGAGAACGTGGCGGACCCCTTTAAGTACACTTTCCTTGTTTGCTAACAGTATGGGACTTGTGGAGAACACAACTGGTGAAAGTTCTCAGCATTGTGGAACTGGACCCTCTCTACCAAAGTTCTGCTCTACCCAAGTTGACACCTTGCCATTGTTGAACCCTATAAATGGGGAGGGGCGAATCGACTTTGGATGAAACATTTAAAGTTGATTCGCATAATACTTTGTTTCAATACTGCACGGAGCGAGCGCTCCGTGCAGTATTAGAATGTATTGGCTCCGATGAGCCGAAGTTATTGCTTCGTGAAGTCTCGCGAGGCTTCGCGTAATAATCTCATAAATTAATTTGTACTGTAAAAAAAAAAATTCTGAACTCAGGTTCGGTTCCAAGGTACCACTTGGAACCAAACCCAAGTTCAGGAAATGTTTTTTTACAGTACAAATTAATTTCCTCATGTTGAACTCGCTTGTGTGCGTTTGGCCTTAAGTACATATAAAAGATGCGATCAATAAGAAACAAACTCACTTGTTGGCTAATCAGAGATCATATTTACAGACGATAATGGTCTGCAACAAACATGCTTACGATCATTACCGTATTTTTTCCCAGTTCGCCCAGGACAGCACCAAGAGAGAGAGGATCCGCCTCCAGAGACAGGAAACCTGCACAAAATAAAAAGGCGGAGACTCTCCTCCACCTCAGTGTGGTTTCCTGTCTCTGGAGAGGAAGCCTGCCTACGTGGGTATTGATAGTTGGCCTCGCTGGCCGGGGCGGCTGTCTGAAGAAAGAGCTTTACCTGCTGATATCAGGTAGTCCGGGGCGTCGAGCGGTACACTGCGTGGAGCCGCAGTAAGATATTCCGGAGGGGGTGTCCCGGAAGGAAGGAGTCGGTGCGGCAGGATGCCGATGGTTTACCAGCGCGGCCGGGCCTGAGCGGCCGCTGTGAGCGCATGTCGGGGGGCGGGGCGTCTGTGGAACGCAGCGCTGAGCGCGCAGCGGTGACGTCAGATGCCCGGGGGTCACGTGGCCGGAAGAACCAGGATAAAGGAAGCAGACAGAGTCTTCCCCATGGCGTCCAGGGAGTGTGCCGTTAGCTGAATTGGATCAGTCGGCAGAAAGTAAGCTGGCATACTGGTTCTGGCCTGGAGAGCTGCTATGGAGGAGGAAAAGGCAGCTGAGGAAGTGACCAATCCTACTCCTAACCCGGTACCCTTGGGGAGGGGTGAGTTTTTTGTACCGGAGAATATTATAATTATATATATTTATTTGGCT
The DNA here is from genome assembly GCA_900303285.1 of Rhinella marina. NCBI lineage: Eukaryota > Metazoa > Chordata > Amphibia > Anura > Bufonidae > Rhinella > Rhinella marina. The sequence goes on from ONZH01006691.1 coordinate 75,490, forward strand.
TTCTGTATGTATTTTTAGGGGAAGCCTAGAAAAGTGATATCGAAAAGGAAAAATATGGAATGTGCTTTGTGCAAAGCCACTTTGTCCAGACAGTGGGACAAAAAACTGTGCCAGCCTTGTATCGACAAAACGGTGGCAGAGGAATCCCCATCTTTTTACAAATGTCTACAGACCCTGGTTAGATCTGAGGTATCATCTTCTCTGTCCCAAAATCGTGCTTTATCAAAATCTAGTAGACCATCGGGAGGTACTCCGCTGGTGGTCTCCCCCTCCTCTGAGTCTGATTTAGAGGAGGAAGGTATTATCAATTCAGATATCTCCTCTCTTTCCTCCTCTGATGATGAGAAAAGAGGGGGCCGTCCTTGTTTTCCTGCTGAAGACATAGACAAATTGTTGAAAGCTATTCGGAGCACGATGGGCATTGAAGATAGTAAAGAGCCTAAGTCTATTCAGGACATCATGTTCGGGGGGTTAGACTCCCGTAAACAAAAAACCTTCCCTGTACATAAAAACGTTGAAAAATTAATCAAAGGGGTATGGAAAAAACCGGACAGAAGAATATTTCTATCTAAGGCCCTTAAAAGAAAATATCCTTTTGAAGAGGAGGCCTCTAGTTCCTGGAATAAAGCTCCAAAGATTGACGTAGCTATTTCCAAGGTATCCAGAAATGTAACCCTTCCGTTTGAAGACACAGGGATCCTCAGACACCCTTTAGATAAGAAGGCGGAATCCTTTTTAAAAGGGGCATGGGAGGCGTCAGCTTCATCGTTTCGACCCAGTATTGCTGCCACCTGTACGGCCCGTTCTTTAATAATATGGCTTTCTGAACTAGAGGCTCAGTTGCGTAGTAAAGTAGCCAGAGAAGAAATGCTGGCTTTCCTCCCAACTATCAAAAAGGCGGCGGATTTCCTTGCTGATGCTTCGGCCGACTCTGTAAGATTAGCGGCTAGATCAGCCGCCTTATCAAATTCAGCCCGTAGAGCTCTGTGGTTGAAAAATTGGAGAGGAGACTTACCTTCCAAACATAAACTTTGTGGAGTCCCTTGTGAGGGAGAATTCTTATTTGGCCAGGCTCTGGACGAACTTCTTGAAAAAGCCACAGATAATAAAAAGAAGTTTCCAGGTTTTGGTTCCTCCTCTGTTTCCTTCTCACATAGACAAAACCGGTCCTTTCGTCCTTTCAAAGAGAAGAAAGAAGCCCAGAGAAGGGATAGAACCAATAATTTCAGATCCCAGAAGAAAGGGAAAGGTTTCTTCTTCAGGCAGTCAGGAACTGATCATAAAAAACCTGACCCCCAATGACGCCAGAAGCCAGGTAGGAGGAAGATTAAGAAATTTTTTCCCTGCCTGGTCTCGAATTTCAGAAAGTTCTTGGGTATTAGGTATTGTGAGAGAAGGCCTAAAATTAGATTTTCGTTTTCTCCCTCCAAAAAGGTTCATGATCACAAAGGTCCAGACCTCAGGACAGGGGTTGTCTGCCATGGAGGAAGAAGTTTTAAAGCTATTGAGCAAGGGGGTCCTGGCCCGGGTCCCAGAAAACGAAAAAGGGGAAGGTTTTTACTCCCATCTGTTTTTGGTAAAGAAGCCGGACGGCTCTTATCGGACCATTATAAATTTAAAGTCTCTAAATCTGTACCTCAACGTAAGAAAGTTCAAAATGGAAACAATAAAGTCAGTGGTAAACTTGCTCTTTCCCCTTTGTTTTATGTCAGTTCTAGACCTAAGGGATGCGTACCTTCACATCCCTATATTCCCTCCACATCAAAAATTCCTAAGGGTAGCAGTTCCGGTAAGAGGAGAGTTGTTACACCTTCAGTTTACAGCGATGCCCTTCGGGTTATCTATGGCACCGAGAGTATTCACAAAACTTGTGGCGGAAGTAAGTGCACACATAAGAGAGAAGAATATAATTTTCATCCCATACTTAGACGATTTTCTTATTGTCACAGAATCAAAAATAGAAGGCAGACAGGCAGTTCAGGAAGTATCCCGAGTATTGACAGAGCTAGGATGGATTATAAATGTGGAAAAATCCAGACCCTCCCCGTCTCAGTCACAGATTTTTCTGGGGCTCCTTCTGGATTCTGTAAACCAGAGGACTTTTTTGACCGAAGAAAAAATCCAGAATATTTTCCGGTTGATTTCCAATCTCAGGAGCTCCAGAAAGGTATCTCTGAGACAGGGGATGTCCATTCTCGGGTCTCTGTCGGCCTGTATCCCGGCAGTCCCTTGGGCTCAGTTTCGTGCCAGGTCCCTCCAATGGGAGATCTTGTCCTTTTGGAGGGGAGGGAGAATTCCGTTAGAGAAATATCTAACAATCTCAGATCAGACCCTGAAGGAGCTATCTTGGTGGCTGAAGAAGAAAAACCTAGATCAAGGGCTACGATGGAAAATAGAGGATATCATCTGCCTCACCACAGATGCAAGTCCTACAGGTTGGGGTGCCCATGTCCAGGATGTTCTGCTCCAGGGCCTTTGGGAAAATCAGGAGAGGGAGAGCTCCTCCAACCTAAAAGAATTGTCGGCAGTACGAAAAGCGGTTTTGGGAACTCTTCATCTGCTGAAGAAGAGAGATGTAAAAATTTTTTCAGACAACAGGACTACGGTTTCCTATCTAAACAGACAGGGCGGCACGAGATGCTGGAGTCTGATGCAGGAATCCCGGAAAATTTTTTCTATCGCGGAAAAACATCTACTCTCAATTACAGCGGTACATATCAGAGGGGAGGAGAACCTTCAGGCGGACTTTCTCAGCAGACATCAATTGTCCCAGGCAGAATGGAGTTTGAGCCAGAAGGTATTCAGGAAGGTTGTAGCTCTCTGGGGTCTCCCAACAATAGACCTTTTCGCCACTCTGAACAACAAGAAACTGCCAGAATTTTTTTCTCTGGATCCCAGGGGATCTCCAAAGGCAATAGACGCTTTTTCCCAGAAATGGGACTTTTCTCTAGCATATGCCTTTCCCCCTCTGCCACTAGTACCGAAGGTCCTAAAGAAGATCAGAGAAGAAGGGGCAAGAGTCATCCTGATTGCACCTTTCTGGCCGAGGAGGGCCTGGTTCTCGTGGCTCAGAAGGATGTCTGTGTCAGACCCCTGGGTCCTTCCAGAGGATCAGGACCTTCTCAGTCAGGGTCCAGTGTTCCACCCGTCAGTCAGAAGCCTCCATCTGACGGCGTGGAATTTGAAAGGAGCTTACTAAGGAAGGAGGGTTTCTCAGAGAAACTGGTGTCTACACTTCTGCAGAGTAAAAAGAAGTCCACTATTAGAATTTATTATAGAATTTGGTCTAAATTCCTAGAATATTCCGGTATCAGGTTCGGGGACTTTCCAGTTGAAGCTCCTATTACCCTGATTCTGGAATTCCTTCAGAAAGGGCTTGACTTAGGCCTAGCTCCAAGCACCCTAAAGGTTCATGTCTCTGCTTTATCGGCACTGTTTAATCAGGATCTAGCGAGCTCCAGATGGGTTGCTAGATTCTTTAGGGCCATTAGTAGATCCTCTATGTTACGGTCCAACAGATTACCTCCTTGGGACCTTAACCTGGTATTAACAGCCTTAACTAAGCCCCCTTTTGAACCTTTGGAATCTATTCCAATGAAAATCCTGACTCTTAAAATTTGTCTTTTAGTGGCTCTTACCTCTGCTAGACGTATCAGTGAGCTGCAGGCAATGTCCATTAACCCCCCATTTACCAACATTCTAGACGATAGAGTAATCATTTCGCCAGATCCAGCTTTTCTACCTAAGGTAGTTTCCAAATTTCATAGGTCCCAGAAGGTAGTGTTGCCAGCTTTCTTTCAGGACCCAAAAAATGAGCAAGAAAGAAATCTGCATTGCCTGGATGTCAGAAGAGCGGTGTTACAGTACTTGGACAGTACTAGATCCTGGAGGAAGGACTCTTCCCTCTTTATTCTTTTTCAAGGGAAAGGTAAAGGCAAGGCGGCTTCAAAGTCCTCCATCGCTAGATGGATTACTTCAGCTATCTCTTTGGCATATTCTTCTTCTGGTGCCTCTGTCCCTAATAACCTTAAAGCACATTCTACTCGTGCTATTTCCACTTCCTGGGCGGAGAGGCGCAGTGTTTCCATCGAGGATATTTGCAAAGCTGCGACATGGTCCTCTCCGTCTACTTTTTACAAACACTATAGACTTGACCTTTCCTCTCCTGAGGAACTTTTCTTTGGTGAACAGGTGCTTTCGGTGGCACTCCCACCCTAAAATTTTCTCTGATAATTCACTCTCTTGGTGCTGTCCTGGGCGAACTGGGAAAAATGAAGATTACTTACGGTAATTGGATTTTCCAGAGCCCAGGACAGCACCCCTTATATCCCACCCTTGGTTTTGGTGTTCACATGCAGATTTAAAAAAAAAAAAAAAAAAAAAAAGGGAATGATGTTCAATTGTATGGTGAAGGATTTATTTTGGTTCTTTCTCTTGATACTTGGATACTCACACTGAGGTGGAGGAGAGTCTCCGCCTTTTTATTTTGTGCAGGTTTCCTGTCTCTGGAGGCGGATCCTCTCTCTCTTGGTGCTGTCCTGGGCTCTGGAAAATCCAATTACCGTAAGTAATCTTCATTTTCGCTTTATAAGAAACACCTGATTATAAGACGCACCCCAGATTTTAGAGTAGAAAAATAAGAAAAAAATATTTTTCATCACACCTCATATGAGACCCCCCCCCCCCCATAAATTTCAGGACATCACATCAGATCCCCATATCAGCCTTCCATGTCAGAACCCCATCAGACTTCATATCAGCCCACTGTGCCCCCATCAGACCTCAGATCAGCCCCCATATCACCCCACTGTGCCCCCATATCAGCCCACTCTGCCCCCATCAGACCTCAGATCAGCCCACTATGCCCCCATATCAGCCCACTGTGCCCCCATCAGACCTCAGATTAGGCCATCAGCCCACTGTGCCCCCAATAGCAGCCCACTCAGACCTCAGATCAGCCCTGTGTGCCCCCATCAGACTTCAGATTAGCCCATCATCCTCCAATCAGCCCACTGTGCCCTCAATATCAGCCCACTCTGCCCCATCAGACCTCAGATCAGCCCCATAAGAATAAATTAAAAAAGTCTTTCACCTCTCCTGCGCCGCGGCTCCGCTCTGGGTCCAGCGCTCTTCTGTCAGCGCTGCACTGTCCTGACCGCATACAGCGTCAGGACGTAATGCACGCACTATGACCTGACGCTGCACGCAGTCAGGTGACAGTACAGCGCCGACAGGAGCGGCGGAGCCGCGGCGCAGGAGAGGTGAGAGACTTTTTTATTTTATCCTTATGGGGCTGTGTGAGCTGATCTGAGGTCTGATGGGGGTCCCGGCACCTACTACATACTAGTGAGCGCTTCCATAATGGAAGTGTTCACTAGTATTCGCTTTATAAGAGACATGGCAATTTTCCCCCTACTTTTGGGGGGAAAAAAGTGCGTCTTATAAAGCGAAAGGGTATGTTTGATGCTGTCAAAATCCGCTGCATATTCCATGGCAGAAGCGAAGGTTGGAGCTAAACCGCAAGCAGACACCTGCCACGGACTCCATTGGCGTTTGTCTGGGTACCGTGCCAGTAAGGCCTCATGAACACGGCTGTTGCCCAGCTGTGGTTGTATTGCCCGCAAACATCCATTCATTTGAATGGGTCCGCAAAAAAGTAGTGCATGCATTACTTTTTTTGTGGTGTGGATCACAGACCCCATTCAAGTGAATGTGTCGACATGCGGCGACCCTACGGTTGGTGCCCATGCATTACGGACCACAATTTTCGGTCCACAGCACAGGCCCGGCCGGCACACGGTCATGTGCATGAGGCCTAATTGTCATATCTCTTCTTGGAGCATTTGAGACTTTAAACTGAATGGCAGTGCTGCCTCCATTGCAAACGATGTGAGGCGGGCACCATGCTGCTGGCAGCAAAATTTTGGTGCTGAAACCGCTCCAAACTTGTGACAGCAAAGTCCACAGATTGAACAGGTCTTAAGGGTAACTTAAAATCAGTTCAATTAGTCGGAATAGGGCGCGCAGAAGTGATTGCCGCCAATCAGTCCTATCCTAATGAATGGAACTGCTTTTCAGAAATTCTGCAATAAAATGTGCCACATGTGACTAGGTTCCCATATGACTGAATAGTGGTGTATACAGTACCAGCAATGTGCTGTGTAAAATAAACGCAGTGGAAAAGGTGGCATTGTGGGTTTGAAATCCGCACCATTTATGTGGTGGATTTATATGGTGGATTTCTCTTCACCCTGTTGCCCAGCTGTGGCTGTATTGCAGCCTGCAAACATCCATTCACTTGAATGGGTCTGCAAGAAGGTCGGTGTGGAACCCTACGGAATGCTTCTGTGGGATTTCTGTCCGTACCTCAGGACCGCAAAAAAGTAGTGCATGTATCTGTGTGCACTTTATGCCTTTATACCATGTCCGGGAAAGCACTTTTATTCTGCTGGAAAACAGCTCCCAAGTGCCCAGCAAAGTGAAAGTAAAAACAGCTTTCAGTCCTGACTCGAATTCTAACAGCTATATCTTCTGGATATAATTCTATGATTCTGGTATCATTTGAAAGTTTGGAATGCCAGCTTTCAAACAAGGTCAGTTTCATATTTCTAGCTGATACCATTCCTAAGATATGAGCAGCTAAAGCAGCCCTCCCCTCTTCAGTCTGGTTTGCAGCAGAGCTGGGCACTTGGGAGCTGTTTTCCTGAAGAATAAAAGTGCTTTTTCTGAACGAGGAATACACACGCACAGTGCACACAGGTATGTCTGAGATGTGTATGCAATCTTCTGTGGGGCAGTGCTCTTAGTTATATTGGTGAAAAACAGGAGACACACTCCCTTTAACAAGTATTTTTTTCTCCCTCATCTGTATGAGCACTACCACAGGAGTAGCTCAGTATCCCTAGTAAGGGCAGGAGCATGCAAAGATTAAAAGCCCCTCCCTGTCCTACCATCACTAGTGTTTTTCTGTCCCTACTGGGGCAAAACGTGAGAGGTACTCTGGGCACAGCAGTTGAACAAACAGGGTCTCTTTCTCACCTTCCTCCATTGTTTGCTTAGACTGCACTGCCTTATCACAATACCTGGTGAGGTCCTAGTCACTCTCTGGAGTTATGTTGCGCTGGCTCTGTGTGTGGCTCTGGTTCTCCTCCATAGCTTTTTTAGCTTTACTCCACGTGTACGTCTTCACTGTGGGGCAACACTCAGAAGACAAGTGTAACAGTCAGTGGGTGTGGAAACAATGTGTCAACCAACACCATTCCCAACCAACACCATTTCACCACTCCTGACATGCCTGTTTTAATAGCTTCATGCATTCCCCATGTAATAACAGTTCTGGAACATCTATTCTTATGGCTCCATGTTGTGCCATACTATTATTATTTGTACTAGAAGTTATGAATGAATTACTAGCAGTCTGCAGTAAGGGTACCGAGGGGTGTTAGCAATTGGGGGGGTGTTTCTGCACAGTCTGAACATGGCAGCACTGATTGGATAGAGTGAGTCTGTGCAGGTACACACCCCCAACTGGTTACCATCCCTCTGTTCCTTTACTGAAGGTTAATAGCAATTCATTCATAACTTCTAGAGCAAATAATAAAATCATTTCACATCATAGAGACATAAGAATAGATGTTCCAGAATTGTTATCACATGGGGAATGTATGAGGCTATTAAAACAGGCAGTATAAGGACTGGTGAAAGGTCCCCTTTAACCCTTGTACAGGGATCTGGTCTACGCTGCAGGGGAGCCACCAGGCTACTATTATCTGGAGTAGTCCTGGTGTGGTTGACAGCTGATGCACTAGGGACAAAAACAAAAACACCAGTGGAGGGCAAGGAGGGATCAAGCAAAACTTGTAGTCAGTAACATGCCAAAGTCAGGGCAGGCAGAGTTCATGCAAATTTGAGCAACAGGTCCAAGGTGAGGGCAGACATCAAAGGGTCAATACAGTAATCAGGCACAGGTCAGGCAGAGGAGGATCAGAGTCAGGAAACAGGCGGAGTTCAGTACATAGACATAGAAATAGCAGTTGCTCATAAAACCTAAGGAGGGGTTAACTCTTGCAATACTGCAGAATGAGGTGAGGATCAATGAAGAATATGAGAATACATTTTCCACAAAAGACACACAGTACACACAAGCCCGCTGCTGGAGTGCCAGGTCTGCGACATATACAGGGTTAGTTGAGCAGCGTCCATGCCTTCCTGAAGAAGCAGGATACGGGTTGCCAATGTAACAAAAAGTCCCACTTTCTATATGAGTGTGGTTGCCTCACTTCTGAGGTCAGATATTGATGCCTTCTGTAGCGAGCAAGTCTTCCCAGCCTCCTATGATTAAACACAGCAAGTGTGCCATTTGTTCCAAGAAACACCATGCTACATCTAACAAACAGCTTTGTTGGGCTTGCACTAATAACATTAATAACAAGTGTCTCTGATGCAACATGTAAGAATATGTTTGAGGTTTCTTTTTTTAACTTTGTCCCTTTCTGCAAGATCACTAAGACCATCAATATCTAAAAATAAAAGGAAAGCATATGCAGTTTATGTAGACTCAGTGTTTGTGAATCAGACCAGGTGGCCGAGTCATGTGATTGTTCTGGTCACTTCTTATATTTGCTTGTACTTACACAATGGGACTGATAGGACGGTTTTCTCACCTCCCCAGGGACAGGACCTTTAGCTCTTCAGTTGTTTCCTGCCCCTCTGGGATGCGTAGAGGGCTCTCCAGTCAATGTTAGCCACTTGGTACTTCTACTCACCCAACCTGTCCTGTCCCCAAACTTGGTGGGAGAGCTGAAGAAGAGAACTGGAGCTCTGGAGTGGTAGTGTGCTTCCCTTCCCAGTTCTTGGTATAAGTCCTCCGGGAAAGGTGGCTTCTGGTTTAACTAACTAACCGGCATGTGGATCAAATACATGGTGGCCCACAAAAAAGTTGCCTGCCTCCAGTGATAGTATGACAAGATGAATGAGCAAGTGGATTGTGTTGTTTTGTTTTTTTTTTAAATTACCTGCAAGTCACAAAAGATGCTGAAAGTGGTCCCCGTTCACATCTATGCATCTTTGGGCACGTCGGATTAAAGGGGTTCTCCGGGAATTAAGAAAATGAAAATACTTAAATATTACTTCATTATAAATATATTCCCAAATAACGTTCATTAGTTATAATGGCTCGTTTTGTCTGGGGAGAAATCATTAGGAGAAACAAAATGAAATGGCCGCTGTCCTATTAGTACACACAAAACATGTCCTAATCACACAGGAGGACAAGTTACTTCACAACACTGAAGTAAAGAGATGCCTCATCCTCCTCTCTGCTCTGCTTGTCAGGGATTATCATCCTGAATACAGATGATATGATCTTTAGCGGAATCTCTGTAGGAATGGAGTTCATGAGCAGATGTGAATAATGAGTAGCAGCCCTTGTATGCAGTCTCGATTACCACAGTCTGTCCTGTCCATCCTCTCTGTACTTCATTTCTCCTCATGAACTCCATTCCCACAAACATTCAGTCAAATATCATATTAAACTGTATTCAGGATCATAATCCCTGACAGATAGGAGAGGAGGATGAGGCAGCTCTTTACCTCAGTTCTCTGAAGTAACTTGTGCTTCTGTGTGATTAGGACAGGCTTTGTGTGTACTAATAGGACAGCGGGCATTTTGTTTCTCCTAATGATTGCTCCCCAGACAAAACAAGCAATTATAACTAATGAAAGATATTTGAGAATATATTTATAATGAAGTAATATTTACGTATTTTCATTTTCTTAATTCCCGGAGAACCCCTTTAAGTTGGGTAATACTGCTTGCAGCTCTTCAACAGTGATGCTGAGGATAGCGTTTGTGATGTTTTCCTTGAGTTCATCCAGGGGATGTGGATTGTTAGTGGACACTTTCTGTTTTAAATTTCCCCACAGATAAAAATCGCATGTGGACAAGTCTGGAGAACTTGTTGGCCATAATCTCTTGATCACAGTTTGCTCCTCCGTAAACAGTTCATGAACCCGTGCCAGCGAGTTCCATGAGGTGTGGCACGTAGTCCCATCTTGGAAAAAATAGGACATTTTTTCTTCTGGAGCATCACTGTTGAAGAGCCACAAGCAGTATTAACCAACATAATCCAACATGCCTAAAGATGCATAGACGTAAACGGGGAGCAGCATCTTTTGTGACTTGTGGGTAATTAAAAAAAAAAAACATCCACTTGCTCGTTCATTTTGTCATACTATCGCTGGAGGCAGGCTACTTTTTTGTGGGACACCCTGTACTTAGGACTAGTGCACATGCTGGCTGCCTCTTACTTATAGAGCTGTAACAGTGATTTAGGTTAGTGTCTGGGGCATATAAGCTGCCAAATCGAAATGGGCCTCTGCTGTCCCTGGCAGTATTATGATTTGTGCGCCAGTCCTCCTGCAGGTCCCTCCTGGTGATGCTCCTGACCCCTTCCCCTCACAAGTTTGCTGATTTCAACAAAGTCCCAGTCTAATGTGTCTCCTCCTTCTCTGCTTTGTATACATGTGTTATTGTGTGCATAGGTGCATTCTCTGAGTTATGCTTTTACTGCCTTATATATGCAATTCTGTTTATATGTATATGGGAGCTCCTGGATTGGTTGGGCATTTATATTTGGGAGCGACTTATTAATTTTTTTAATATTTTAGGGTAAAGAAACTTCCTCCAAATCAGTGTGGTACTCCCAGACAAAAAAATATGAATTCTGTAAGAGGGCACTATCTCCTACGTACAAGAAACCGCTGTGTGTCAATTTTATTAAGAAGTTGGTGACAGAAGAATCTCCTTCTTAGATAATATGAGAATGCTATGAGAAGAGGAAGTAATTTCAGCTACCTGATGGTCATCTAAAAAGCAGATAATTTAGAAGATCTCTCAGCTTCCATCATTATGATGATTCTGGGTCTATTGACATTTGCCACTCCTTTTTCTTCTGCCATCTTGGGCCAAACAGTAATGCTCCCTGGGCAAGAAAACAAAGATTCAGCACCAAATAAAATAGTCTATGAGTTAGTGGCTAATCAGAAGAAATCTCCAACAGGCAGTATACTGGTGTCAGGAAAACCAAATCGTTATTACTACTGATGCCACCAGTCCAGGGAGGGAATCTCACACTTATCTATCTGTGGTCCAAGGTAACTGGGATCAAAACGTGAGTCAGAACTCCCCCCAACCTGCAGGAGATGACAGCTGTATTTCAAGCAATGAAGGCTCTGCATACTACCAGAAATGAATACTGTCAGTGTGAGCACACCTGTGAGTAGCCTACCTGAACAAACAGGGAGGTACAAGGAGCAAGAGCCCTTCCGAAGTCCAGCAGAGATCTATTAGTCAAAGAGAAATCTTGCCTGCATCTCTGCAGTTTACTTAACAGGGAAAAGAACAAGCTGGCAGACTTCCTCAGCAGAGAGACTCTCAGGAAAGGAGATTGGAAGCTGAATCTAAGAATATTTCAATAGGTCACAGAGAAATGGGGTGCAGCAATTGTGTATGTCCGGGGCTATCATCTCCAAGTATACACTCTCTCCTTACCCGGCTGAAGAGTCTTTTTTATACCTTTTCCTCCTTTCCTTGACTCCAAGAACTCTAATGAAGATGTAACAATAAGGTCCATTTAAAGGGCATCTGTCAGTAGATTTGTACCTATGAAACGGGCTGACTTGGTACATGTATGGTCAGCAGCTGAAGGCATCTGTGTTGGTCCCATGTTCATATGTGCCCTCATTGCTGAGAAAAATAATATACAAATGAGCCTCTAGGAGCAACTGGGGCGTTGCTATTACACCTAGATGTTCCACTTTCTCTGCAATTGGTGCACCCTCTGTACTTAACCCCTTCACCCCCAGGCCTGTTTTCACCTTCCTGCCCAGGCCATTTTTTTGCTAATCTGACATATGTCACTTTATGTGGTAAAAACTTTGGACCGCTTTTACTTATCCAGGCCATTCTGAGATTGTTTCCTCGTGACTCATTGTACTTCATGTCAGTGGTAGATTTGAATCAATATATTTTTCCTTTATTTTTTAAAAAATCCCAAATTTACCCAAAATTAGGAAAAATTCACAATTTTCTAAATTTGAATTTCTCTACTTTTAAGACAGATAGTATTACCTCATAAAATAGTCATTATTCCCCATATGTCTACTTTATGTTGGCATCATTTTATATGTCTTTACTTTTTTAGGACGTTAGAAAGCTTAGAATTTTAGAAGCCATTTTTAAAATTTTCAACAAAATTTCCAAAACCATTTTTTTAACCACCAATTCAGCTATAAAGTGATTTTGAGGAGCTTACGTAATGGAAACCTGTCACGGGGGGAAGGGGAGAAAGTGAGCCCTGACTGTAACCCCAACCACTGTCCCTGCCTACTTACAGTATAAGCCCTAGATGGCAGAACCGTAACTGGTCGACAGGCCCTGACCTGAGTAAGTGCAGGGGCAAGGAAAGGGGAAACAAAGGGAATAACAAACACAGACAGAACAAACACAATACAGAGTAGTCAACTAGCCAAGGGGTCGTATCAGGAGGTCACGTCAATACCAGGGGAAAAGCAAAGGCGAAGTCCAAGTCCACAAGCCGAAGTCTGAATCCACTGAAATCCAATAACTTGCAACAAAAACACCAGCACTGTACAGGAAAACCAAGTAACAGGCAACTACACTAGGCAGTTGCCATCTTTAAATAGCCCACCCAGGATCATGTGATGTGGCCAGCATCACATGACCTGAGGCGGAGCATTGCTGCCAAAACAGTATGCAAAGTAGCCATGTGGTGTGATCAGCACCACATGGCTAAAAACTCAACAGGTAATTAACTAATGAAGTGCTGGCTGACCAGACCAGCACTTCAATTCCCTACTGCTCGTCTCTAGGGGGGCGGGGAGGACGCAAGAAGCGCGCCAGGTCCTCCCCGCAGGTTGCTATGGAGACGAGGACGCATATCGTGTCCTCGCTCCATGTGACCAGCGGAAGTCCGGCGGCGCAGCACTGGGGAAGCGCGCCGCCGGCCTCCCATCACAGTACCCCCCCTTCATGAGGGGCCACCGGACCCTTAACCACGGGAGCCGGTTTCTCAGGATGCACTCGATGGAAATTCCTGATGAGAGTATCAGCATGCATCCTGGTCAACGGTACCCAAGATCTGTCCTCCGGACCGAATCCTCTCCAGTGTACGAGATACTGGAAGGAATTCCGAACCTTTCTTACATCAATAATATTAGCAACCTCATGTTCCTCTTGTCCTGCCACCTGTACTGGAGGCGGAGGTTGATTCTCTGGACAAACGGGAGCAACATAACCCTTTAACAATGATTTGTGAAATACATTGTGGATGCGAAAAGATTCAGGTAGACACAGTTTAAAAGACACAGGATTAATCACCTTGGTGATCTCGTATGGACCAATGAACTGAGGCGCAAACTTATAAAAAGGTACTTTCATTTTCAGGTTCTTTGTCGAAAGCCACAGTTTGTCCCCCACCTTGAAATCAATACCATTCGAGCGCTTCCTATCTGCCTTAACCTTTTGGGTCTCTTGGGCTTTTTTCAGGTTTGAACCTGCGCCCAAACTGTGCACAGTTCTTGAGCAAAAGAGTTGACCTCTGGAACAACAGATGTAGACAAGGAAAAAGAACCAAAACGTGGATGGAAACCCATATTACAGAAGAACGGCGATATCCCAGAGGATGTATTAACCCTGTTATTTATGGCAAATTCGGCGAGAGACAAATATCTAGACCATTGATGTTGGTTGTCCGCAACATAACATCTAAGAAATTGTTCAACAGATTGATTAAGGCGCTCAGTCTGACCATTAGTCTCTGGATGGAAGGCCAAAGAAAAAGACAAGTAAATATCAATCTTATGACAAAAGGCCTTCCAAAACCTGGAGACAAATTGCACACCCCTGTCTGATACAATGTTTTCCGGTATACCATGAATTCTTACAATGTGACAGAGAGGCCAAAACTTTTGCAGTAGGTAATTTACACAATGAGATGAGATGACACATTTTACTGAACCTGTCCACTACCACCCAAATCACAGTATCAGAACACGGCAGGTCAGTGATAAAATCCATAGACAAGTGGGACCATGGTCTATCAGGAATGGGTAATGGATGTAGCTCACCCATAGGACGCGTCTTAGGATTCTTGGACCTGGCGCATGTGCTACAGGAAGTTACAAAGGCCTGAACATCCCTAGAAATAGAAGGCCACCAAAATTCCCTAGAAATTAACTCTTTAGTGGCATTAATACCTGGATGTCCACATAACACGGAGTTGTGACACTCACCCAGCAGCCGCAAACGTAAATGAGCCGGCACAAATAACTTATCTGTGGGAGTGTCAAGCGGAGCCAGATGTTGTCCCGCCGAAATTTCAGAAGTCAAGTCAGCTGTGGCGGCTGCCACAATGATGTCAGCAGGCAGGATGGGTTCAGGCGGGCCCTCAGGAAGTTGACAAGCATGGAAGCTTCTTGACAGGGCATCCGCCTTAATGTTCTTACTTCCGGGCCTGAAGGTAACACAAAAATCAAAACGAGTAAAAAACAAAGCCCGCCTTGCCTGTCTAGGATTTAACCGCTTAGCTGACTCCAGAAACATCAGATTTTTGTGATCCGTGAGGACCATGACACGGTGCAATGCCCCCTTCAAGAAATGACGCCATTCCTCAAAAGCCCATTTAATAGCTAATAATTCCCTGTTGCCGATGTCATAATTCTTTTCGGCAGGCGAGAATTTGAGTGAAAAAAAAAGCGCATGGCTTGAGATTAGTTAAAGTGGAGGATCCCTGAGACAGAACAGCTCCAATGCCATCCTCAGAAGCATCAACGTCCACTATAAAGGGCTTAGTTTGGTCGGGTTGGATCAAAACAGGAGCATTAATAAAAGATCTTTTAAGAGATTCAAACGCCTTTATGGCTGCCGGGGACCAATTGGCCAGATCTGCTCCCTTACGAGTCAGATCCGTAATAGGCTTGGCCATAACCGAGAAATTTTTAATAAATTTACGGTAAAAGTTAGCAAATCCTAGAAAGCGCTGGAGCGCCTTTAGGGAGGTAGGTCGTACCCAATCTAGGATGGCTTGTACCTTTGCTGGGTCCATTTTAAAAGAAAAAGGGGTGAGGATATAACCTAGAAAGGCTACCTCCTGGACACCAAAAGTACACTTTTCCCCTTTAACAAATAATAGATTTTTGCGTAGTACCTCCAGTACCTGTCTAGTGTGAGAGACATGTGACTCCCAATCAGCCGAAAAAATGAGAATATCATCAATATAGACAATCATAAACCTCCCCAAAAATGGTCTGAAAATATCATTGACGAAATTTTGAAAAACAGCCGGTGCATTACTCAAACCGAAAGGCATCACTTGGTACTCATAGTGACCCTCTGGGGTATTGAAGGCAGTCTTCCACTCATCCCCCTCCCTGATCCTAATCAAATTATAGGCCCCTTTTAAGTCCAGTTTAGAGAACCAGCAGGCTCCTTGGACCTGGTTCAATAAATCTGGAATAAGGGGCAGGGGGTACCTGTTTTTTACTGAAATTTTGTTCAGATCCCTGTAATCAATACACGGCCTTAACCCTCCATCCTTTTTACTGACAAAGAAAAACCCCGCCCCCATTGGTGATACTGAAGGCCTGATATGACCCTTAGCCAGACTTTCAGTAAGGTACTCCTTCATGGCCTGACGTTCTGGGGCCGAAAGATTATAAATACGGCCCTTGGGATACTTAGACCCTTCAATGATCTCAATGGAACAATCATAAGGCCGATGGGGAGGAAGGAAGTCAGTCTCAGACATAGTAAACACATCTAAAAAGTCTGATATACTCTGGAAGGACAAGAGACTCAACAGTGGTTCCAGCTTGCAGTATAGACTTACAGCACTGTTTACACTTAGACCCCCATTTTTCCAATTCACCTGATGACCAATTGATTACCGGATTGTG
The DNA here is from genome assembly GCA_900303285.1 of Rhinella marina. NCBI lineage: Eukaryota > Metazoa > Chordata > Amphibia > Anura > Bufonidae > Rhinella > Rhinella marina. Next base: position 91,465 of record ONZH01006691.1, read on the forward strand.
GTCCTGTAACCAAGGCAAACCAAGGACAAGATCAGCAGGTAAATTCTTTAATACTAGAAATGAACAAATTTCAGAATGAGAGACCCCTACAGTAAGGGTAACATCAGGAGTACAAAATTCTACCCTCCCGTTACCCAGAGGTGTGGAATCAAGAGCAATAATTTGTATAACACCCTTCAACGGAATTGTAGGAATCCCTACAGCCTGAGCAAAATCAAAGTCAATAAAATTAGAAGCAGATCCGGAATCCACAAATGCTTCACCTGAACCCTTACACAAATTATGCGAAATCGTAATAGGTAACAAAAATTTCTTTCTTACCACCCTGGGTGAAACCTTATTCCTCGGAAGAGACTTCTTTGAGGCTGGAAGTCTTGGACACTGCTGGAGCCAGTGATCCATTTCTCCACAGTAGAAACAAGCTCCCTTGAGGCGCCTCTGGTCCCTCATAGTTAGCCCTAGTTGCATAGGCTCTTCCAGGACTTCAGCAGGAGGAGGTCTCTGAGTGGGAGCATCAGGCGAAACGACCACTTGAGGAGCAGTCCGACGTTCTCTCTGTCTCTCTCTGAATCGTCGGTCGAGTCTAATAGCTAGAGTCATAGTCGCGTCTAGGGTGTCTGGGGAGGGGTAACTAACAAGTAAGTCTTTTAAGTGATCGGACAGTCCCACCTTAAATTGACTCCTCAATGCAGGATCGTTCCACTCAGAGGACACACACCATTTATGGAACTCCGCACAGTAATACTCGACAGGACGGTTACCCTGGCGAAGAGATCTAAGTTGATTTTCAGCAACTGCGGACACGTCAGTCTCCTCATACAACAGCCCTAAGGCCTGAAAAAATGCCTCCACAGAAGAAAGACATGGAGAGTCAGATGGTAATGAAAAAGCCCACTCCTGCGGATCCCCTTGCAGTAAGGATATGATTATACCGACCCTTTGCTGCTCCGACCCTGAGGAATGAGGGCGCAAATGGAAATAAAGCTTGCAGCTCTCCTTAAAGGACCTGAAAGTCTTTCGGTCCCCCAAAAAACGATCAGGTAACTTAACATGGGGTTCAATATTGGGGTTAGGCATGGAGGGAACGGCTGCGGGTACAGACTGCAGCTGCTCCTGATGTTGGAGTCTCTCAGCTAGATCCTGGATCATCTGAGCCATGTTACTCATTTGATCCGTGAGGACTCTAAACGGCTCCATGAAGGTAGGCCTGTTATTCTGTCATGGGGGGAAGGGGGGAAAGTGAGCCCTGACTGTAACCCCAACCACTTTCCCTGCCTACCTTCAGTATAAGCCCTAGATGGCAGAACCGTAACTGGTCGACAGGCCCTGACCTGAGTAAGTGCAGGGGCAAGGAAAGGGGAAACAAAGGGAATAACAAACACAGACAGAACAAACACAATACAGAGTAGTCAACTAGCCAAGGGGTCGTATCAGGAGGTCACGTCAATACCAGGGGAAAAGCAAAGGCGAAGTCCAAGTCCACAAGCCGAAGTCTAAATCCACTGAAATCCAATAACTTGCAACAAAAACACCAGCACTGTACAGGAAAACCAAATAACAGGCAACTACACTAGGCAGTTGCCATCTTTAAATAGCCCACCCAGGATCATGTGATGTGGCCAGCATCACATGACCTGAGGCGGAGCATTGCTGCCAAAACAGTATGCAAAGTAGCCATGTGGTGTGATCAGCACCACATGGCTAAAAACTCAACAGATAATTAACTAATGAAGTGCTGGCTGACCAGACCAGCACTTCAATTCCCTACTGCTCGTCTCTAGGGGGGCGGGGAGGACGCAAGGAGCGCGCCAGGTCCTCCCCGCAGGTTGCTATGGAGACGAGGACGCATATCGTGTCCTCGCTCCATGTGACCAGCGGAAGTCCGGCGGCGCAGCACTGGGGAAGCGCGCCGCCGGCCTCCCATCACAAAACCACCCATAAATTACCCCATTTTAGAAACTACACCCCTCAAATTATTTAAAACTGACGTTACAAACTTTGTTTACCCTTTAGATGTTCTACAAGAATTAAAGGAAAATGGAGGCGAAATTAAAATTGCACTTTTTATGCAGATTTTTCATGTTAATCAATTTTTTCTTGCAACACAGCAGGGATTAACAGCAAACTAAACCTCAATATACATTACTCTGATTCTGCAGTTTACAGAAATAACCCATATGTGGTGGTAAACGTCTTTATGGGTTTGTGGCAGTAGTCAGAAGGAAAGGAGCGCCATATGGATTTTGGAGGCAGATTTTGCTAGAATGGTTTTTAGGCACCATTTTGTATTTGAAGAGACCCTGACGTATCCCTACAGTGGAAACCCTCAAAAAGTGACCCAATTTTGGAAACTACACCCTTCAAAGAATATATTAAGGTGTGTACTGAGCACTTTGAGCCCCTAAGCGTTTTATGAAATTTGGAAACACTTGGCTGTGAAAATGAAAAGTGTCATTTCTTCCAGTAAAATGTTGCTTTAGCCCCAAATTTTTCATTTTCACTAGGGCTAACAGGAGAAAACGCACCCCATAATTCGTTCCCCATTTTCTCCTGAATACGGCAACACCCCATATGTGGTGGTAAACTGCTGTGGGGGCACATGGCAGGACTCAGAACGGAAGGAGCGCCATATGGATTTTGCAGCACAGATTTTGATGGATTGGTTTGTGGGTGCCATTGGTTTTTATTTTTTGAGCTATTGTCTTATGTGGGGTCTTATTTTTTGCGGGATGAGGTGACCATTTCATTGGTACCATTTTGGGGTACATACGACTTTTTGATCGCTTGGTATTACACTTTTTGTGAGGCAAGGAGACAAAAAATGTCTGTTTTGGCATAGTTTTTTTAAAATATTTTTTGCAGCATTCACCTGAAGGGGCAAATCATGTGAGATTTTTTCATAGAGCAGGTTGTTACGAATGTGGCAATACCCAATATGTCTAACATTTTTATTTTTGTTAAGTTTTACATATTAGATGCATTTTTTAACAGAATTAAATCTTGTTTTTGTGCTGCCATTTTCTGAGAGTCATATTTTTTTTATTTTTCGGGTGATTGTCTTAGGTAGGGTCTCATTTTTTGCGGGACGAGATGACGGTTGGTACTATTTTGGGGTAAATATGCATTTTTGATCACCTGCTATTACACTTTTTTTGAGGGAAGGTGACCAAAAAATGGCTGTTTTGGCACTGTTTTTTTTTTTTACTGCGTTCACCTGGCGGGGTGGATCATTTGATATTTTTATAGAGCCGGTCGATACGGACGCGGCGATACCTAATATGTCTACTTTTCTTTTTTTCCCTTTTTTTTTTACAATATTTTTTAACTTTATTTTGGGAAAAGAGTTTTTTTTTTACTTGAAACTTTTATATATTTTTTTTTAAACTTGATTTTTTTACTTTTTTTTTACTTTTAGGGGGTCTGGATCTCACAGGCTTGCAGGGATGGCAGCCACGATGCCTAAGGAAGGCATCGGGCTGCCATCCAAGCCATCGGGTTCCCATCACAGCAGCGCGGGGACTTGATGGACTCGCTGAGGGTCGAGGGTTAATGCGCCGGCATCTGTGTTTTCACAGCCGGTCCCCTGTAGCTGATCGGGCGGGCGCAACTCCTGCACCCGCCCGATCAGCGCGCCGTAGCACTACGGAGGTGGGCGGGAAGTCGCTTCCCGCAGCGCCATACATGTAAAGGTAAGGCATTATGTTTTCATTGCAGGATAACAGGCAAAACTGGATGGACAGATGTCTTTTTTCCGCCTTATAAACTATGTTACTGCCTGGCCCTGTCAATTAAAAAAATAACATTTTTCCCCCTATCCACACTTTTACAATTGAAAAAAATGAAAACATAAAATATACTACACATAATTGGTATCATGATGCTAATCCTGCACAGTGAATGTACTTATCCTGCACAGTAATGCAGGAAAAAATAAATTAATAAATACAAAAATTGCTGTTTCAGGTCACCTCACCTCCCAAAAAATGGTATAAAAAATTATCCAGATGTAACCCCTGTAAGAGATGTGTAACAGTAGTTAGTGCTACAGTGGATGGTCATCATTAAAAAGACTTTTCTGTAGCTGTTGAGGGAGGCAGCAGAACTACATTTCCCAGCTCTCCTTGGAGCAGTGAGCAGGAGACAAGTGATTGACACTTGGATAAGTAACTGATATTTGGTTTGCAATGGATGATTTACTGAGAAGCGGGCATCTACAGTTAAACTGGAAAAGCAAAATGCCTGTTTATTAGGAGAGAAAAGAAAAATATTAAGCCAAAGCATGATGATTCATCTACTCCAGTAAATCTCCTGAGAGGAGTGTCATCCCAGAGTGATCGTCCTAAAAGCATCCTGCCATTCTTCTATTTACTAGAGGATTCTGCAGGGTCTTGGAGGCCTAAATCAAGCATGACCCTTAGATTATCAGAAGAGTGACCAAAATCCCATATTGTTTTACTATTCGAACATTAAATTGTGTATATATAGTAGTTTCACGTAACACTTCTTTGTGGGCATAGCATCTTATAGTGCATTTTGTATATCAAGCTGGGCGGGGTTTCCTCAGTCAATCCCTGGCAGAAGCGATAAATCCTCCAGCTTACTGCATTACTAAAGAAAAATACACAAAACTCCCCTTTACGTCAGACTTGTGGGTGTTACACAAAAGTCATATTTTTCTCCAAATGAGCCCTCACACAGCTGCCTCGATGGAGAAATAAAAAAGTTAGGCATGAATGTGCACTGATGTTTATGGGACTTAGGCTATATTCATAGAAATCCAGAATTGTAAAAATCCAGCACCAATATAAAAACAATAATTTATTTCTAGGCAACACAAAACAGTTTATATCGGCAATGAAATTTTACAGTTCTGGATTTGTATGATATTATTTACCCCAACAACCACCTAAAAAATAAAAATAAAATGCATTGACATTATTAATCTGCCACCTCATGTCCCATTAAATAGAATAAACAGTGATCAAAATGTTATACGTATCCCAAAATGGCATAACTGGAAACTGCAACTCAGCCTGCAAAAAAACAAGCACTCAGAGCCCCTTCAACAGAAAAATAAAAATTATGGCTCCTAGCATATGGTGACAAATATATGAAAATAAAAAAATGTTTTTATGTTATGCAGATAGAAAAGCATAAAAACTGTATAAATGTGGCATCCTAATAATCATACCAACCCTTAGGGCCCATTCACACAACCGTGTGAATGGGTCCGCATCTATTTCACAATATTGCGGAATAGATGCAGCCCTATTCACCTCTATGAGAGCGGGTAGCTCCGCATAAAAAAATACATGTCCTATACATGTCCGCAACAGCAGACAAGTATAGGCATTTTCAATGGGGCGCCCAGCCGCGTGTTCCGAGAGTTGCGGAACACATGCTGGGCGGCACCCACCTGTAGTCTGAATGGGGCCTTAAAATAAAGTTATCATGTTACTGACCCCACACGGTGAACCCCATAAAAAATAAACACTGACAGAATTGCTATTATATGGCCTCCTAAATATGTGATCAAAAACCCATATGTACCACTAAATAATACTAATAAAAATTAGAACTTTCATACAGCTTAGCATTAGAATAAGGCAACACACCTAAAAAAATAATTTAAATAAAAAACTAGTAAAACATAAAAAATATATACATTTGGCATTACCGTAATTACACCAAACCATAGATTAAAGTTATCATGTCATTTATACCATATGGAGAACCCCATAATAGATTAAAAAAAAAAACACTGACAGAATTACAATTGTTTTCGGCCAACTCATCTACCAAAATTGAAATAAGAAGTAATCAAAAAGAAATATATACCCCAAAATGGTAACAATAAAAACTACAGCTTGTTCCTCGAAAAAATGAAGAAAAAAAAAAATCCATTGTCGTGAATACAGAGGTAAGAAAGGTATACAGTTTGATCTACCAGGACAACTGCCAGCAAACTCTAAATCTGCTACCTATTGTGCTTCACCTCTCTAGTTAGTAGATCTAAGGCTACCTCTAGGTGTTCACTAAAGGCTGCCCAGAGGCCAGTTGGACTTGGCTGCTAGAGACCCAAATTATGTCTGTGGAGTTAGGCCACACACGCGGAGGTGAATGGGGTAAACTCACAGCATGTGTCAGTAAGAGGTCTCATCCTGTTTATAATGCTGTGTAACCCTGAGAGTCAGGGGAAACTAACAGCATTATGTCAGTGTAATTAAGTAGATTTCAGGACTCGAAGAGCTACACAACATTATAAATCAGTAAATTGCTGTGAAATCTCGTCAGAGGAGGGGAGGTCAGTACAGAACCTCTCAGTTACACAGGCTGCAAGTTCATCTGGTAGGTGACCAATTAGATATCAAAGAGTAGAACAAGCCAAAGCCATGAGAGTCAGCAGAAGCCAAAATAGTAGATTAGGGTTTAATCTGGAAACAAGCCAAGGAGTCAAGCCAGGAGAATGAGTAGAAGCCAAAACAGTAGACAAGGGGTTAATCCAGAAACAAGAGTCAAACCAGAAGAATCAGTAGAGGCCTACGAAGTAGACAAGATATAAATCCTGGTACCTCGGGGTTTCTGCAAATGTGACCTGGTACCCAACCCATTCCACCAAAATCTGTTCTTCAAATGGTGCTCCTTCCTTTCTGAGTCCTGCCATTTGCACAAATAGCTGTTTACGACCACATATGACATATTGCTGTACTTGGAAGAAATTGTGTAACACTTTGTGGGGTGCTTTTTCCCCAGCTAACCCTTGTGAAAATGAAAGAAATTGAGCTAAAACTACATATATCTGGAAACATTAATTTTTTATTTTCATGGTCCTGTTGTGATAAACTGTATGAAACACCAATCAAGTCAAAATGGAATGTTTCTTATGTTTTGGCTAGGGATGAGCAAATCAATTCTAATTAATCGATTTGTCTCAACAGCAAGAGGAGCTGTCCCTGAAGGTTAAGAAGAGCCCACACGCCTCGTAATACACAGGGCTTAAACTTTCCCCAGCCCTGACAATCTTGTGCCTGCACTATTGTAGCTGCCCAAGTATAGAGGCTCTCTTTCTACTACTGGAGCAGCGACTGTTCTTATGCAGATGCTGCTTCAGTAGTGGAAGCAGAACCCTACTCAGAGAATCTGTGCAGGTGCGAGATTGCCAGGGTCGCACAAGGTGTCCAGCACTGTAAATAAAGAGGCAGGTGGGAACTTCTTCACCTGCAAGGACAGCCCCTCATAGGTGAAGTATTATTGCTGATGACAAAAAGAATCAATTCACTCATCCATAGTTTTGGCAACTCAGAGGTGCTGCAAACCTGAAATGGTACACGGAAAAACAATGGGGGCACCCACCGTAGACAAGTGTGTGTGAACAATAACTAACAGCACGGATAAATAGCACACACTACAACTATATGTACAAAAATCACCTTTATTAGGACACAATACAATATCTAAAAGCCATTAAAATCAATGGCGGGCACATACACATAAGTAAATTACATGGGAGGTCCACTAGAATGTGAATCCAATTGTATAAGAAAAAATATGGACATGACTACTAAGAACATAAATAGTGTAATGTGTATAGTGTAATGCTAGTACCAATCAAACAATCAAGTATGCAGTCACATCCATACTCATAAGTACCAGTATAAAATACAGACCAGTGTAGCCTCCAGCCCCGACGTGCGTTTCGCTCTCGCTTCCTCAGGGGAATGGTGCCTGAACAAACATCCTAAAAATGAAAGTGCTCGCTATTTTCAATGCAGGGAGAAGCTATTCTACAGTTATATACTATAGTTATATATGTACAGTTATATATTACAACTGTCCCTATATACTGTAGAATAGCTTCTCCCTGCATTGAAATAGTGAGTGCTTACTGCTCGCTGTCATGTATCTCCAAGCAGCTGGTTAGTTACTCAGTGCGCCAGCGATACAGCAGACTCCCTCACTGGCAGCGCTAGTTACGTTGATTAATGAGAAATAGCAGGGAGATGAAAATATATATATATATATATATATATATATATATATATATATATATATACACACTAACTGAAGAACGCGGCTTTGCCCGGGTATATTTAATCTATTTCATTTAATGTTTGTGTGTGTCGTCAAAAGATATCGAGAGTGACATCTACAGTGCCCACCCCTTTAACAGTGACCTCCACAGCAGCCCACCCCTTAACAGAAACATCCACAGTGACCTCCACAGCAGCTAGGGTGGCCACTGTCTTCACCCCAGAGAGCCGGACCTCACCGGCCATTCCCCCAAACGTGAAGCAGCGCCCCCGGTCCCCATGAAGCCACACCCCCAAACATGAAGCCACGCCCTAAACATGAGGCCACTCCCCCGGATCTGTGAAGACACGGAGGAGAAGCTGAAAGGGTGGACATCCCTACGTACGTCCAGGCACTGCGCCGGACGGAGGACAGGGAGCTAGAAAACCGGACTGTCCAGCCTAAAGCCGGACATCTGGCCACCCTAGGGGCAGGCTGATGTTAGGGTCAGAGGTCCCATTTTAGGCTGGACAGTCTGGCTTTCAGACTCCATGTCCACCATCCGGCGCAGGGCCTGGACAGACACAGGAATGTCCACCCTTTCAGTACCTCATGCTCAGACAGCTTCTCCTCCGTGTCTTCATGGAACCAGGGGGTGTGGGCTCGTGTTTAGGGGTGTGGCTTCCTGGGACCGGTGGCATGGCTTCATGTTGGGGGGAGGCTGGACATACTTTGACTTGAATACTTTGAAGGGTGCTGTTTATAAAATAGTAAGATTTATGGGGGGGTTCTAATATTTAGGGCCTTCAAAGCCACTTCAGAACTGATTCGGTACCTAAAAAGAATAGGTTTTGGAAATGTCCTTGAAAACTTAAAAAATGGCTGCAAAAATTATATGCCTTCTAAAATATTCAACCAATAAAAAAATACACTTGGAAAATGATACCAACATAAAGAAGACATAATGACATAGGGGGTCATTTATCAAACTTTTGTAAAGTAGAACTGGCTTATTTGCCCATAACAACCAATCATATTCCTCCTTTCATTTTCCAGAGGAGCTGTCCATATTGAAAGGTGAATCTTATTGGTTGCTGTGGGCAACTAAGCCAGTTCTACTTTACACCAGTTTGATAAATTACCCCCATAATGTTATTAAAGGGGTTGTCCAGGCTTTGGTGAAAGTCTATCTTTGTGCAGTGCTCAAGTTCCATCTGGATTTGTACCTTAGGCTTCCATTTCATCCACATACGTAGTATAAATACAGCTGACCAGGAAGACTCGGAAACACATCTGGTCGGGGCCTGAGCAGAAGAGCCTACCTCCAGTCCCAATGGTCATGTGAGCACCATGGAGATGGCAGAATCGGCACAACAGAAGGGTGAGTACCGAGTAGACAATCTTCCCTCCACAGGTCAGCACACAGGAGGATTTTCACCAAAGCTCAGAGAAGCCTTTTAACTATTTTGTCAGGTGTGACTATCCACCTTAAAAGCAGAGAAATTCACATTTTGAAAATTACTAATATTTTAAACTTTTCTGTACATTTTTTATTTATAAATAAAAACAACATATAGTGCCCAGAATTTACCACTAACATAAAGGAAGAACTATTCCAGAATTTTATATAAATAAAAGTGTTCCAAAGTTATTACCACATAAAGAGACAAATTATCAGATTTGAAAAATGGGGTTCCAACTTTTTCAGTTTCGGCTGGAAGTGCTTAACAGACAAAAATGGTGCATGCAGCTAGTTTTTAAATACTACCATTTACTTTCATGGTTCCATCCACGTGCAATGCAAATGCACTTCAGATAGCACAGGGACGGAAAATACTGTTATGTGAATCAAGCCTAAGACCCCATTTACACGACCGTATTATTGTGGGTCCGCATTATTGTGTACCGCACCGCTAGGAACACACACCGGGCAGCCCCATTCAAAATACATATACTTGTCCGTGCGTGCGGACAAGTATAGGACATGCTTCATCTGAGCTGCGGCACGGATTTATCTCCGTGCGGCGGCTCCCCGCTCCATAGAGGTGAATGGGGCCTTAAAGTGTCACTGCTAGGGCTGAGCTGGATCTAGTTAGTCCACCTGAACCTGAAAAGTTGGCCTCGCAGCCCCAAGCTGTATTCCATTCACAATACTTTTGTGAGAACAGAAAGGCTACAAGCAGTGAAAATTACTTCTGTCTAATCTCCTGAAAGTCTCTTCATTTGACTGCCAGCTTACCCTGCACTGTAAATGTACGTTGGCGCAGGTTTGAGGAACAGCACTACCCACCATAAATTTACAGTGGGCGGTCCTTAATTATTTAACAGCTCTCCACTCTGGCTCATACAAAAACCATGTGCCTTAATACAGCATATGGTGAGAGGTAATCTTTATCAGAAAAGCCCTTTTACCTATTTTCTGCCATTTTTCTCTACAAATCATCTCAAGCTCTGTCAGGGTGAATGGGGACTGTTGGTAGACAGCCATTTTCAGGTCTCTTGAGAGACATTCAATTGGGTTCAAGTCAGGGCTCTGGCTGGGCCACTCAAGGACATTCACAGTTTTCCCTAAGCCACTCCTATATTGTCTTGGCTGTGTGTTTAGGGTCACTGCGTTGTTGTAAGGAAAACCTTTGGCCCAGTCTGAGGGTCCAGGGCACAATGGATCAGGTTTTCATTAATAATATATCTGTACGTTGCTCCACTCAGCTTTCCCTCAACTCTGACCAGTCTTCATGTCCCAGCTGCTGAAAAACACCCACACAGTATGATGCTGCCACGACTATGCTTCACTGTAGGAATGGTATTTCAATTTGCAAATATTTCTAAAATTCTGTTTTATTGATGACCTCAGGATAGGTCATCAATATCTGATCGGTGGGGGTTTGACTACTGGCACCCCTGCCAATCAGATGCTTGAAGAGGAGGAAGAGTTCCTCTTGAAGATTACACTGCACATCTTCTCGCAGTGGCGGCGCAGTGTAATTACAAGTGTTCGTCTCATTCAAGAGACTGGAACATGCACTTGTAATTATACTGCACCGATGAGACTTCTAAGACTATGCGCATTGCAGTCTTGAAGAGGAAGTAGAGCTTGTACGAGCGCCACCTCCTCTTCAAACTGCTGATCAACTGTGGCGCCAGGAGTCGGACCCCACAGATCAGACATTGACGACCTATCCTGAGGATAGATCATTAGTATGTACTGGCTGCACAACACTGAGAAGAAAATTAACCTTGAAATATTTTTATTTTTCATAGTATTTAGTATTTTTCCCTGTTTGCTACCTCTTTTTGTTTATAGAACACATTTGAAATTTATCTGAGATTTTGATATGTTTGGGTATTTTAATTGTATAATACCATATATTGTTGTATGTAAAAAGAATGCAGAAAATCAGAATTCTTTCTGATCCCTGCTGTTGTTATAGGACTCCCGCAGGTGGTGGACTTGCCACACATGTATAGTGCATGAAAGTTTTTCTAACTCTCTAAAATATTTTGAAACAAACAATATTCATAATAAAATAAAAAATGGCACTGGTGATGCATCAATCAGCCTTACTGATTCTGCTACTATGTATAGGAAACCCCTTACAGGGAATCTGTCACCAGCGACCTCCAGATCCAACTGTTTGAATAGACACATAGCTCTGGTTCACCTGATTAAAACACTGTTTTTCTTTTGTTGATCTGAGGCTCTGTTCCGAGTTATGACCTTTGGTGCAATTAGAGTGTCACCATTGCTCTTGTTGCGAACAAGCTCAGCTTCTTTCCGTGGCCAGCCCTCTCTGGCTTTGATTGACAGGGCCAGACAATGGAAAAGCAGTGAAGGAGTAGATGGCCACAGAAAAAGGGAGAAGCTTGGGTGCAACAAGAGCAACAGTGATTTCCTTAATCTGCATATTAAAAGTGTCATAACTCAGGAACTAAATCTTGGATCAGTAAAAGAAAAGCTGTTTTAATCAGGCGAACCAGAGCCTTGTGTCTATTCAAGTTGGATAGGGAGGTCGCTGGTGACAGAAGGCTGAGGCCACATGATGACTTTGGCCATAATACACACTGCGTGCATCACAAGTAAAAGCAAACAGGGTTGCATTGCGACCCACAAGTTAGCACAGCTGTGACCCAACAGTTACTAGAAATCCAACTCTGCTGGAATTCTTGCAACTGACAATTTGTGCTTGGAATACATTACTTATTGTTTTCGAAACAAAAAAAAGCCACAATCAAAATTGCACTATTTGTAGTGTGTTTAACGTTTTATTGCAGGGGTTTTCTGAGATCCTAAAACATTTGGCCAGTGAGAGAGAAATGGCATCAAATATAAAAAGAATCAATACACATCTGTTAAATCCCCGCTACTCCAGCAGCCCCCTGCTGGTCTTCCTTTACATTGCTGCAGTGATGACGTGCCTGTTTATCCACATGACCATAGCGGCCATACACTGCCCTCAGCAGTCTCGTACTGTACATTAATGAGGCCAGTGATTGGCTGCAGTGGTCACATGATTAGATGAGCATGTAATTGATGCAGAAAAGAAAGTAATGGTGGTCAGAGACTACTGTACTTTTAAAAGATTTCACAAGTGAGTGTTGGTTCTTTCGTAATTTTATGCCATTTCCTTCCTCTGGTCAAATGTATGATGTTCTTGGAAAACCCTATTAATGTAACATCAAAATGCTTTAAAAATGACATTAAACCCTTAACGCATATTGCTGTAAATGTATGGAATTAGCAAGCAGGAAATGTATGCATTAGGCTCGTACGCTGAGCTTACTCCATAAATGGTAGGTGCCTGCTGTATAATACAGCTGACACCCACTGGTAGTGACCAGGATCAGTGATGATGCTGATCCCAGTCATTTATCCCCTCAGCCCGGGGCCTTGTGAAAGTTCCCAGGCCTGTCATACCAAACTGCCTGCTAAGTTGTGTCTGAGGTACAGCTTCACAGACTGCCTGCCAGAATCCCATAGACAAAAAGGCCCAGCAAAAAAATAGAATATGTCCTATTCTTGTCTGTTTAGATGCATTAAGGCCTCATGCACACGACCATATCCGTTTTGCAGTCAGTAAATCGCGGATCCGCAAAAAACGGATGCGGTCGAGGTGCCTTCCACATTTTTTTTGCGAACCTATTGACTTCAGTGGATCCATGGTCCCCATTTTGCATACCTACATACGGACATAGTCTTTTTGCAGAACATACATACGGATGCGGAAAGCACACGGATGATCCGTATGCTTTCCGCAACCATATACGGGTTGACAGATTACTGGAAGGGGCTGGAGAAGATCCAGCAGTCATGGTCCATATCGGAACCAATGACAAAGTTAGAGGTAGGTGGAGCGTCCTTATAAATGATTTTAGGGATCTAGGGCACAAGCTTAGGGCAAGGACGTCAAAGGTAGTGTTTTCCGAAATACTGCCTGTACCACGAGCCACACAAGAAAGGCAGCGGGAGATTAGGGAGGTAAATAAGTGGCTCAAGAACTGGTGTAGGAAGGAGGGATTTGGGATCTTGGAGAACTGGGCCGACTTCTCTGGCTCTACCGTAGGGATGGGCTGCACCTCAATGGGGAAGGGGCAGCTGTTTTGGGGGAGAAGATGGCTAGAAGGCTGGAGGAGTGTTTAAACTAGGGACTGGGGGGGAGGGTAACTACATTATAGGAGGGGAAGATAGTGCAGATAGAGACCTGGGGCAAGGTAATGGAACTGGGGGAAGAATGGAAGGAGGAACTAGAACAGTGCAGAAGGAAAGGTGTAGGGGAAAAAATATATATAAACCTTTTAACTGTATGTACACTAATGCCAGAAGCCTAACTAATAAAACTGGTGAACTGGAATTAGTGATGTGTGAGGAGGACTATGACATAGTGGGAGTAACTGAGACATGGCTGGATGATAGCTGTGACTGGGCAGTTAACGTACAGGGTTACCATCTTTTTAGAAAGGATCGTCAAAACTGGAGAGGGGGAGGGGTCTGCCTTTTATGTAAAGTCCTGTCTAAAGCCCACACTGCGGGAAGATATAAGTGTGGGACATGAAGATGTGGAGTCACTGTGGGTAGAAATAAATGGAGCCAAAAACAATAATAAAATACTAATAGGACTTTATTATAAACCACCTAATATACCAGAGTCCACAGAAAATCTACTTCTAAATCAAAATTGATGAGGCGGCAAAACATAATGAGGTCATTATTATGGGGGATTTCAACTACCCAGATATAGACTGGGAAACTGAAACCTGTATATCTCATAAAGGAAACAGGTTCTTGGAAATAACCAAAGACAATTACCTTTCCCAACTGGTTCAGGACCCGACTAGAGGGACGGTCATACTGGACTTAGTATTAACCAATAGACCTGACAGAACAACAGATGTGCAGGTCGGGGGACACTTGGGAAATAGTAACCATAATATAATAACCTTCCAACTGTCATTCAAATGAGCATTTCTTTCAGGGAGGAACAAAAATACCAAACTTCAAAAAAGCTAAATTTAGTCAACTAAGAGGGGCCATAGGCCTAACTAACTGGGACAAAGTCCTCAAAAATAAAAATACAGCCACAAAATGGGATATTTTTTAAAGCATTCTAATATCTAATTGTGAGAGTTACATACCTTATGGGAATAAAAGGTTAAGGACCAAGAAAAAACCAATGTGGATAAATAGAGCTGTAAAGAAAGCAATAAATGACAAAAAGAAAGCATTTTAATCACTAAAACAGGAGGGGAGCGAGGAAGCATTGAAAAACTATAAGGAAAAAAATAGAACATGTAAGAGACAAATAAAAACAGCTAGAGACTAGAGACCGAGAGATTAATCGCGAAAGAGAGTAAAACTAACCCTAAAATGTTCTTTAAATATATAAATGGTAAAAACTATAAACCTGAAGGTGTCGGCCCCTTACAGAGTAATGAGGAGGGAGTTGCAGAGAGCGATGAGGAGAAAGCAAAGCTACTAAATATCTTTTTCTCCACTGTATTCACTGAGGAAAATAAACTGTCAGATGAAATGCAGAATATAAAAGTAAATTCCCCATTAAAATCGCCCTGTCTGACCCAGGAAGAAGTAAAGCTGTGTCTTAAAAAGATTAAAATAGACAAATCGCCAGGACCGGATGGCATACACCCCCGTATCCTAAGAGAATTAAGTAATGTCATCGCCAGACCCTTATTTCTGATATTTAAGGACTCTATACTGACAGGGAGTGTTCCACAGGATTGGCGCATAGCAAATGTGGTGCCAATATTCAAAAAGGGTCCAAAAACAGAGCCTGGGAACTATAGGCCAGTAAGTTTAACATCTGTCGTGGGTAAACTGTTTGAGTATTTTCTAAGAGATGCTATCTTGGAGTACCTCAATGAAAATAAGCAAATAACTCCATATCAGCATGGCTTCATGAGGGATCGTCATGTCAAACCAATTTAATCAGTTTCTATGAGAAGGTAAGTTCTAGACTGGACCGCGGCGAATCAATGGATGTCGTATATCTGGACTTCTCCAAAGCATTTGACACGGTACCACATAAAAGGTTAGTATATAAAATGAGAATGCTTGGCCTGGGAGAAAATGTCTGTATGTGGGTAAGTAACTGGCTCAGTGATAGAAAACAGAGGGTGGTTATTAATGGCACATATTCAGATTGGGTCACTGTCACTAGTGGGATACCACAGGGGTCAGTATTGGGTAAAGTAATTAACACAGAAGAGGACAGTACACTGCTACAGATGGATCTGGATAGACTGGAGGCTTGGGCAGAGAAGTTGCAGATGAGGTTTAACACTGACAAATGTAAGGTTATGCATATGGGAAGGAATAATGCAAGTCACCAGTACATACTAAATGGTAAAATATTGGGTAACTCTGACATGGAAAAGGACCTAGGAATTTTAGTGAACAGCAAACTAAGCTGTAGAAACCAGTGTCAGACAGCTGCTGCCAAGGCCAATAAGATAGTGGGTTACATCAAAAGAGGCATAGATGCCCATGATGAGAACATAGTCCTGCCACTTTACAAATCACTAGTCAGACCACACATGGAGTACTGTGTACAGTTCTGGGCTCCTGTGAACAAGGCAGACATAGCAGAGCTGGAGAGGGTTCAGAGGAGGGCAACTAAAGTAATAACTGGAATGGGTGGACTACAGTACCCAGAAAGATTATCAAAATTAGGCTTATTCACTTTAGAAAAAAGATGACTGAGGGGAGATCTAATAACTGTATAAATATATCAGAGGTCAGTACAGAGATCTCTCCCATGATCTATTTATCCCCAGGACTGTGACTGTGACGAGGGGACATCCTCTGCGTCTGGAGGAAAGAAAGTTTGTACACAAACATAGAAGAGGATTATTTACGGTAAGAGCAGCGAGACTATGGAACTCTCTGCCTGAGGAGGAGGTGATGGTAAGTTCACTTAAAGAGTTCACGAGGGGCCTGGATGTATTTCTGGAGTGTAATAATATTATAAGTTATAGTTACTAGAGATGGGTCGTTGATCCAGGGAGTAATTCTGATTGCCTGATTGGAGTCGGGAAGGAATGAAAGGAAAGTGGGGAAAATTGGCTTCTACCTCACAGGGGTTTTTTGCCTTCCTCTGGTTCAACTTGTAGGAAAACAGACCGAACTGGATGGACAGATGTCTTTTTTCGGCCTTATAAACTATGTTACTATGTATATGTCTGTTCCACAAAACTATGTCCTATACTTGGCCACAAAATGCAGACTCACTGAGATCAATGGGTCTGCAAAAAATGTGGATGCAATACGGTTGTGTGCATGAGGCCTACTAGTTGTAATTTTTCTACAGACATCCCTAGTAGAGATGAGCGAATCATTGAAAATTCGCTTCGGCGAATGTTTATTTTTTTTACAAGATTCGGTCTTAATAAGAGTTTATTTGGTCGAATTTACGTTAAAAAATAATCGTTGTTTTGCGAACATTCCTACATAAATTAGGAACATACAGTCAGCGTTGTTAAAAGTACACAATACGTGAGCACTAGCGTACAAAAGTGCGTACGAATCCTTAGCGTACTATTGTCTCACGATTGCGTCATACGCACGAGGCTAGGCCGTGGTGTAGAGTCCTCAGAGGCAGTCCATATGAGGTAGAAAAGTAAGGTGCTCACTGCTAGCTATCCAGCTAAATGCATCATTTACTAAAAATACCATACAATAAGTGCATAAAAGGACACATTGCAGTACCAGAAAAAGAATACACACAATGGGCTAAAGTGCTTGAACGTTGTTGAACCTGTAAAAACATTTTTGCTAAAATACAGCAAAGACAGTATGCAAACATTTTAGTGCAATTTCACATTTGCAAGCATAAAAGGCAAAAGGCTCAGATATACGTTTGAGTCTCTCCTTATGGCTGCTTGATAATAAAACACTGGAACACACTCCAAAGTTCAATTGTAATCCACGTGAGGTAATTTTGTAATCCAAACAGGTAACGTGTAATCCATAGCAGCAAATAGAGAACCCTCTTTGCAAAGGGGGCCCCAAAGAACCTGAGAAGGGAGGGGGAGAGGGAAATAGGCTCGCTTAGGCGCAAATGGAAATTTTCTGCAGAATGGGGGGGGGGGGGGGACCTGACAAGCCATGTCCATATGGGTTAGAGTCAAACAGGGGGCAATACAAACTAAACAAACAAAAAAGTGCCAACTAGCTCTCACCCATCAGGTGTAGTCCATGGTGTGGCTCCCATAGGTCCTCTTGAAGTGTCCTTGAGACAGCCAGTAGTTGGGTCCCTTAGATGAGGGACCTGAAGTCCTCCTCGCTTGAGCTGCTACTGAAGGACACGCTCCTGCCTCTTGTAGGCCACGCTCGCTGCCGTGGTGGGACTCCACTGCCCTCTTCTTCCGGAAGTCGGACTTGACCGGGTCTGGGTGGTGGTCACGTTGGTGAGCGCTGCAGCCACTTGCGCTTTTCCGGATACTCCTGCCGGGACAGCAGGGGTAAGGACTTCTGGCTGCAGTGGTTCCAGCAAGTTGGCATCCAGGGAAGAAGCCCCAGCTCCCCTGGCTACTGCTGGCTTCATCTTCCACGGTAGTTGGTATTGGTGGATCATCGTGGATTGGAATGTAAATGATGAAGTTGTCAGCTGACCCAGCTGTGATGGTGGTGGTGGTGGCAGTCCAGGTATCTGAGGCTCCGGCTGTGGCTTCTCCCTGAACCAGAGGACACCATCTGGTGACTCCTGAAGGCAGCGCACCTGTACTTCGCCTGGTGGTTCCTCTGGCCAAACTTCAGGTGGTAAAGTTGGGACAGTTCCCTTTCGGCGCTCCAATTTAGGATCTCCCAGCCTAGGATGGCCCAGTACCTGGATTATCCAGTCCTCCACTGCATTCTTGTAGTCCCAGAGGGTCTGCACGTCTGCCGTCACCGATGCTGGCACAATTGGGTTCTGCCTTATGGAAGGTGTTGTTGATCTCCTGGGCGGCGAAGTGGACGCTCCAGCCGCCTCCGCCACACCAGCCGCCTCATGACAAACCGCCTCATGATGCGCAGCAGTCTCAGCAGCCGGTAAGGAGAATAAGGGCACTGAATCTGGGTTTCTCTTGAGTTCAGACTGTGACACCTTGATGTCTGGTGCGGGCGGTGGTTCGGGGAACTCGTTCCCAAAGACCATCTGGTTCCAGTTCAGACGCAGCTCTTTAGCCATGCTTGCTACTACTGATCTGTGTTCAGCGCTGGTCTAAACTGGTTCAGAGGAGGGTGGAGTACTGAGGGAGGAGTCTTCACTCCCTGTACGTGCAAATAGTTAGATCCCGGTGGGCCGGGCTGGTTTTTTCCAGTTCTGAGGGGGGTGTATCTTCACTTTCCCGCTCTTGCAGAGGTGTATCGTCATTTTCCAGCTTCACGACGAATGGGTATGTTTCGTACGTATCATTAGCGTTCAAGATTTTACAAAAATTTACGAATAATACGAAGCGAATACGGATTCGCTTTGGAGTAGAAAATTTGTAAGATTCGATACGAATCTACGAAGCTGCGAATAGATTCGCTCATCTCTAATCCCTAGCTTGATTTTTCTCAAACCTGGATGCTACAAAATGCACCAATTTATGTCAAAGTCTAGGTGCACTCACATTAGTAATGGTGGGCCTCTATCCACTGGTCTCGCCACACATTTCCTTTTTTAGTACTACTAAAAGCTTCTTTGTAGCTTGTCTGTAAACAGATGTGTAAATGTGTTACACGCAGATCATACCTTACAGCCCATGAGCTACTATGTGGATCCTGCTAGCTACTATTTATGTGTGGTCTCCAGAGTGTGATTATCTGAGGGTAACTGGGCTATCATTTCAGATTAATCAGGTTTAGTGATCGTGCCATGTTTACCTACGTTTCCCAATGTAGGAGAGGGGGTATGATTTACCAGCATGGTTTCAATATTCAAATGTCTTTTTGTTAAGCCAAGGGTGGAGAAATGAGATACACTGTGGAGATTATCAAAAGCAAAAGTGCTAAGCAACAGTGGAGTTGTGCCCATGGCGTTAAATCAGGCCACCGCATTTTCCAAAGCACTTCTGAAACATAAGATTTGGAATCTGATTTGTAGCTACTTCACTTTTCCTTTTCAGCATTCTTAAAACATCAGAACAGAGTAATGGAAAAGTCAACGGAGATGTAAACTCAGCCTTATTTCCAAAAGATGAAGCTTTGTCCTGGTCAAGTGATGATAACACTGGAGGACCTACCAGCTCTCCTGAGTACTTAAATTCCCTATAACAAGTCTGGAGCATTTTTCCTTAGAACTCTGCATTGTGCCATTCCTCCAGAAGTTTCTGAATACACGACTGAACAGATAAGTGCTACCCTAACCCTTGTCAAAGGGGTGTGTTACTGTACAGTCTGATGCTGTAAGCACTGATTGGACAATGTCCGCCTTGTAACAGAAAAGTTGTCAGTGTATATGTAAATTTCTAGGAGCAGTAACAGAGGACAGCACAACGTACAATTCTAAGAACAGATGCTACAGCTATTTCAAGGGGAATTTTCTGAAACTACATATACATGTACGCAAAAGCTGGATGCTCAGCTGTTTCTGTCATTGTCACAGACATTGAATGAGGCGACAGAGCACATTGTCCATTCAAAAGTTTTCCAAGCGACGGATCTGCGGCTGGGGGATCAGGGTTCACCCTTCTGGCAATCAATCAGGGTCGCAGTGGTCAGACCCCCACACCAGGGCATTACAAGGACCCATGGGGCCCTACAGCAAAATTTGAAATGGGGCCCCACTCCACAGTAGCAAGGTCACAACATGAGAAGCTAATGATTGCTGGATTCCCTAATGCACAGGGATAATGTCACAATAAGATACTGTGTATAGTGAAGTTACAGCACAGGCATAATGTATACCGCAATAAGACTCACACTGATATCACAATAGTATGATAATATGCATGGTGATGTACAGAAATAAATCAATGATGTCACAGCACACGTCTAATGCAAAAAGTAATGCGCCCTTCCATTGTCCATATACATCACTGCCTGTATATACTGAGAAGGGCCCCTAAGTTATTGGACCCCACAGCAGCTCCTCTAACTGCTACCCTGCATCTTTAAGGTGAATTGTTTAACCCCTTCTACCCCGGGCCTGTTTTTACCTTCCTGCCCAGGCCATTTTTTCTTTCAAATTTCTTTTTTTTTTTAATAACAAGGAAAGGTTACAGTGACAATATCGCTGTAGATTTACAACATTTACATCACAATCAACATACATTGAGGTAACAGACCCCCTGGGAGATGTTGTTTGCTATTCTCAAACCATAGGGAGATTGCCCAAAGAACAACAGAAGACAAGTATATACCTTACTATATTAGCATTTATCAACAGTACATCTCCTGCCCCTTAGAGTGATTACCTCATATAGAGGAGGTGGGTAAGTATTATAAGAGCATAAACATGAATGTAGAGGGAGGGTGTGGGGAAGGTGGGGTAATAAAGGTGACCTGCTGCTTGAGTACAAGTATAAGACATCATATCATACTGCAAAAGACAAGTAATATTACTACGAATCTGCTTGAGATCCATTCCTTAGTGGGGAGGTGGAGTTTGGGCGCAGAATTGTTTCCAGGGGCCCCAGAGTTTCATATATTTATTATGGCTTCTAGTTTCCCAACTTGCCGGCTCTTCCATGCGGCAAATGTGATCAATTTTGTCCATCCATTGTTTAATGGTCGGTGAATCAGGACGAAGCCACTTGAGTGGAATTAACAGTCTTGCGGCCTGTAAGAGCTGGGTTGCCCAGGCCATTTTTTGCTAATCTGACATGTCACTTTATGTGGCAATAACTTTGGAACGCTTTTACTTATCCAAGCCATTCAGAGATTGTTTTCTCGTCACATATTGTGCTTCACGACAGTAGTAAATTTGTGGGAAAAAAATTCATTTTTATTTATTAAAAGAATACCAAATTTAGCAAAAATTTGGAAAGATTTGCAAATTTCCAAATTTCAATTTCTCTACTTTCAAAATACATAGTAATACCTCCAAAAATAGTTATTATTTTACATTCCTCATATGTCTACTTTATGTTGGCATCATTTTATAAATGTAATTTTACTTTTTTGGGACGTGAAAAAGCTTAGAAGTTTAGAAGCCATTTTTTAAATTTTCAACTAAATTTCCAAAACCATTTTTTTAAGCACCAATTCAGATATAAAGTGATTTTGAGGGGCTTACATAATGGAAACCACCCATAAATGACCCCATTTTAGAAACTACACCCCTCAAATTATAAAAAACTGCTGTTACAAACTTTGTTAACCCTTTATGTGTTCTACAAGAATTAAAGGAAAATGGAGGCGAAATTTCAAAATTTCATTTTTATGCAGATTTTTCATGTTAATCAATTTTTTCTTGCAACACAGCAAGGGTTAACAGCAAACTAAACCTCAATATACATTACTCTGATTCTGCAGTTTACAGAAATACCCCATATGTGGTGGCAAACTACTCTATGAGCATGTGGCAGTGGTCAGAAGGAAAAGAGCGCCATACGGATTTTGGAGGCAGATTTTGCTAGAATGGTTTTTAGGCACCATTTTGTAATTGAGAGACCCTGACGTACCCCTACAGTGGAAACCCTCAAAAAGTGACCTCACTTTGGAAAAGTTTCATTTCTTCCAATAAAATGTTGCTTTAGCCCCAAATTTTTCATTTTCACAAGGGGTAACAGGAGAAAAGCACCCCATAATTTGTTACCCATTTTCTCCTGAATACGGCAACACCCCATATGTGGTGGTAAACTGCTGTGGGGACGCATGGCAGGACTCAGAACAGAAGGAGTGCCATATGGATTTTGCAGAACAGATTTTGATAGATTGGTTTGCGGGAGCCATTGATTTTTATTTTTTTGAGTTATTGTCTTATGTGGGGGCTCATTTTTTGCGGGATGAGGTGACGTTTTCATTGGTACCATTTTAGGGTACATAAGACTTTTTGATCGCTTGGTATTACACTTTTTGTGAGTCAAGGTGAAAAAAATAGCTGTTTTTTTTCATTATTTTTTACAGCATTCACCCGTAGGGGCAAATCATGTGATATTTTTATAGAGCAGGTTGTTACGGACGCGGCAATACCCAATATGTCTAACATTTTTATGTTTGTTTGTCTTAGGTAGGGTCTAATGTTTTGCGGGACGAGATGACGGTTTGATTGGTACCATTTTGGGGTAAATACGCCTTTTTGATCGCTTGCTATTACACTTTTTGTGAGGCAAGAGGGAAAAAATGGCTGTTTTGGCATAGTTTCATAGTTTTTTTTACAGCATTCACCTGGGAGGCCATCTCATGATATATTTTTATAGAGCAGGTTGTTACGGACGCGGTGATACCCAATATGTCTAACATTTTTATTTTTGTTAAGTTTTACAAATTAGATGCATTTTTGAACAGAATAAAATCTTTTTTTTGTGTTGCCATTTTGGGATATAATTGGGATTAATATTGGGATTATATTTGGGATTAATTGGGATTATTGGGATATAATTGGGATTATATTTGGGATTAATATGTCTTTTTGATCGCTTGGTATTACACTTTTTGTGAGGCAAGGTGATCAGAAAATGGCTTTTTTTGCACTGTTTTTATTTTTTACGGCGTTTATCTAATATGCCTACTTTTCTTTTTTTCCCTATTTTTTAACTTTATTTTGGGAAAATGACACTTTTTTTTTTTTACTTGAAACTTTTATTTTTTTTGTAAAACTTTTTTTTTAACTTCCTTTTTCACTTTATTTTTGTCCCAGTCTTGGACTTCAACTTTTGGGGGTCTGATCCCCTGCACAATGCATTACAATACTTCTGTATTGTAATGCATTGGCTGTAAGAGTATTACACAGTGTAATACACTTACAGCCTGCTGTCTGTGAGATTCAGGGGGCTGGATCTCACAGGCTTCCGTAGAAGGCATCGGGCTGCTTTCCCTGCCATCGGGTCCCCGTCACAGCAGTGCAGGCACCCGATGGGCTCTCCCTCCCACCACAGACATCGCACATGCCGCGGTCAGCGCTGACCGCGGCAGTGCGTGGGTTAATGCACCGGCATCAGTGTTTTCACCGATGCCGGTGCATACAGCAGGGGTCCGGCTATCGGCCACTGCCGGACTCCTGCAGCTGATCAGACGAGCGCAGCTCCTCCGCCCGCCCGATCAGAGCGCTGGGATTTGTGTCCTGGCTTCCAGCATCGTACATGTGCGGC
Organism: Rhinella marina; assembly: GCA_900303285.1. Lineage (NCBI taxonomy): Eukaryota > Metazoa > Chordata > Amphibia > Anura > Bufonidae > Rhinella > Rhinella marina. The sequence continues at coordinate 115,207 of ONZH01006691.1, forward strand.
GCTGGGAGTGTAAGGGTTAACGTCTCAGTAGTTTAGAGATAAGGTTTATTAGATGACCGTCACAAAGTGAAAGTACCAGTCACACTGTTAGAAAAACAGTTAACCCTTTGTGACAGAATTGCTCGATATTTTTAATAAAGTCCAATTGAAGATATAATTTTTACACAAAATGAGTAAAATGCAATCATAAACAAAAATTTCCTCCAAAGGTGTAAATAGCCTTTAACTAATAAAGGCAAAGAGACTCTGAACCCCCTTAAACTAAAGTAATTAGTGTAAAAGACGCTAATTAAATATCATTTTTATCTTTCTATTTACATTCACATTCCCTAACTATGTGCCAGATGAAAGAGTCCTAGGAGTCCTCTCCTTTATATTACACAAGCTTAAGAGTCCTCTCTATATACATCAGCATGCAGTTCACAGCCTGGAGTGTAGAAGGTAAAAATGATAGATTTGGAAACATGAGTTTTTATGATATTTACTAATTGGAGGAGTTTCTTTGCAGAGGCTGTCAGATTAGGAAACATTTGGGCACAGGCAGGGGTAGGCATAAGATAACTAAAACATCTATAATCACCCGCTGCTCCACTGCTGCCATTCCAGTCCTCCCTGACAGTCTTTGTAGACAGGGCTGCAGTGCTGACATCACAATGCAAATATGTGACCTCCGCAGCCAATCAGTGGCCTCACACATCACTGCCTAAGAGCTGCAGGAAGATTTCTTCAACGGGGTATTGGTGAATCCCTCTGCTGAGGATTGTCACAAAAATGATGTTTTCAAGAGTCATCAGAATAAATGCCACAAGACATATAGATGAATCATAAAGACATTTAAATGCTGTGGCCTGAAGAAACAAAGATGAAACTTCTTGGCTACAATATCCAATTTAATGTTTAAAAAGGGATAAAGAGATAAAAAGGAGAAGCAGTTCAAGAAAAGAAAACCTTGGAGCTGCTGCTGATGGTTCTCTTCAGGATGAAAATCTTATGCAGAGGGCAGACTCAACGCTACCAATTATCTACATAACCTGGAAACTGACTTCACAGTCAGTGAAGAAACTGAAGCGAGGTTGGACATTACAAGACAATGATACAAAGCAACCCTTCAGCTACTTCAAGAAACAACAGATTAAGGTTTGGAATGACATTCGCAGATGCGAATATTATTCCAAATCTGTGAGAAGATTTCAAACAAAACCAGAAGTCGTCTGGACAGATGTCTTTTTTTCGGCCTTATAAACTATGTTACTATGTAAAGAAAAAAAAAGACGTGAATAGGATTCTGTATCTGTGAGATTAAAAAAAAAACAAAAAAAACAGCAGATTAAATTTTCTAAAGTAAAGAAAAAAAATAGGAGGTTTTCAGTTATGCCAAGAAGGAATGTGGAGAAGTCACAAGAGGTGGGTTCATATATGCAGAAGTAAAATATGCAGTAGATTACGGTACAGAAGAAGTAGACCACCTTTGCCTTCAAAACAGAATCACTTCTTCTAGGTACTTGCACACAGTTTTTGAAGGAACTCAGCAGGGAGGTTGTTTGAAACATCTTGGAGAACTAACCACAGATCTTCTGTGGATGCAGGCTTGCTCAAATCTTTCTGTCTCTTCATTTAATCCCAGACAGACTTGATCATGTTGAGATCCGGTCTCTTTGGAGGCCATATCATCACTTCCAGGACTCCTTGTTCTTTACACTGAAGATAGTTCTTAAAGGGAACCTGTCATCAACTTTATGCTTCCCTCACTCAGAGCAGCATAAAGTAGTGACAGACGGGCTGATTTCAGCGGTGTGTCACTCATGAGCTAAAAGTAAGTGGTTGCCGAGAACCAGCATTATAATCATCGCAGCTCAGGCCTTGAAAAGAGTCATGGCCACCTGAGAAGAGTCATGGTTATTCATGAATTCCTGCTCACCCTGCCCACCTGCTGATGACTGACAGGCTTCTACCTAGTTTTCTCCCTTTCTCTCTAGGAGAGAACTGCCAATCATCAGCAGATGGGCAAGGAGAGCAGATTATGAATAACCATGACTCTTCTCAGGTAGATTTGACTCTTTTCAGTGCCTGAGCTGCGATGATTATGATGCTGGTTCTCGGCAACCACTTACTTTTAGGCCTCATGCACACGAACTTGTGCTGGCCGTGCCCGTGCTGCGGGCCGCAAACTGCGGTCCGCAATGCACGGGCACTGATCGTGAGGCCACCGCATGCGGATCGCGGACCCATTCACTTGAATGGGGTCCGCTATCCGCATCCGAGGGTCCGCACCACAAAAAAGTAGTTCTTGCGCTACTTTTTTGCGGTGCGGAGGCACGGCCAGAAACACCACGGAAGCACACCGTAGTGCTTCCGTGGTGTTCCGATCCGTGCCTCCGCTCCGCATCTCCCGGATCGCGGACCCATTGAAGTGAATGATGCAGGCTGCACACGTCCGGTGCCCGTTTATTGCGGACCCGCCGTATGCGGCCCGCAGCACGGGCACGGCCGGCACACGTTCGTGTGCATGAGGCCTTAGCTCATGAGTGACACACTTCTTTCACTCTTAACTCTTTCTGGGAGGATGGGAAAAAAGTGCAATACTGCCACTGAGTTGTGTTGTAAACTTTTTTTTTTTGTTTTACTACTGTCAGACAATAAAACCCCATTTTAAAAAATGATTTTGCAACTCTGCATGCCAAGACCCATAACATTTTTTATTTTTCTTTCTAAAGAACTGTGTGGGAGCTTGTAGTTTTCATTAGTTTAATTTTAGCGTACATAACACCTTTTGATCTCTTTTTATTCATGTTTTTTCAGAAGTAAATAAGCTAAAAAACAGCAATTTTTTTACGGCTTTCACTGTGAGGGATAAATTACACAATGTGTGTAGTACCAGTCGTTCCTGACATGTCAATACCAAATATGCGAAGGGGATTATATTTTTGCAATTTATTCCATTGAAAAGCATTTTTTTCAGAGGAAAAATGTGTATTTTTTAACTTGCAGATTTATTTCATTTAATACAATTTTATTTAAAAAGCTTTTCTGAGATTTAAATACTGATGACGTATTCTATGGATAGGTCATCAGTATCAGAAAGTTGGGGTCTGACACGTGAGACCCCTGCCGATCAGCTGTTTGAGAAGGCACCGACGGTCCTATGAGCGCCACAGTTTTCTCTATGCTCACCAAGCACAGTGCTGTAAATAGTATAGCGGCTGTGCTTGGTATCACGCTCAATCCCATTCACTCCTATGGGGCTGAGCTGTGCCTAGGTCATGTGACATATGAACGTGTCATCACTCGGCCTATCTAGGAAAAGCTGCGAGAAGGCTGAGGGCGGCGCTACTATGAGGGCAGGTCATCAGTATTTAAATTTCAGAAAACCTCTTTAGCTTTGATTTTACAATTTATTAGTTCCGCTAAAAGATTTATTGCACCAAATTTATTACGAGACGTTTTAATAAAGTTAGTGCATCTTACTCCAGTGCGCCTCTTATTAAATCTGGCATATGAAACTCAAGTCTTAATAAAGCCTCACCCCACTATGAAATCCAGCCAAAACCCTTTTTTTCTCTGGAGTATTACATGTTCTGTAGTAAACTTTATTAACCTAATTTGCCTGTTTTCATAATAAACAATTATAAGGGCGCCTTCACACATGGCAGTTTTTGTTGCTGTATTTTCTGTTTCTGAGACTGAAAAATCAGCTCCAGTTATGATAATGGGTTTGTTTTGGCGGTAGGGACATGGATTTCTGCAAACCCCATTCAGGTGAATGAAACTGAAAATTTCCGTAAAAGAATCTGCCACATGTGAGCATGCCCAAAGGCTAATTTCACACGAGAGAGTTTTCTGGCCAAATGCATTCTGTTTTGAGAATGGACAGCATCCGGACTGAGTCCAGACCCATTCATTTCATTGGGTATATGCACATTAGGGATGGGCGATTTTGCCAAAAAAAACCATAATAATCTCAATTATTTTCAATTTAAAGGGTTATTCTCATCTTAGACAATGGGGGCATATCGCTAGGATATGCCCCCATTGTCTTATAGGTGCAGGTCCCACCGCTGGGACCCGCACCTATATCTAGAACCGAGCTCCCAAAGTGAAGGAGGGCGCACTGTGCATGCGCAGCTGCCCTCCATTTATTTCTATGGGGCCGCCAAAAATAGCAGAGTGCTGGCTTGGCTATTTCCGTTGGCTACATAGAAATGAATGGGAGCGGTGTGGTTGCGCATGAGCGGTGCGCTCCAATTCATTTCTATGGGAGCAGTGGGGAGCTGTGCCTGGTGGTGGCTGGACCCCGGGGTCCTCCAGGTGCAGCGCTCCCCGCTCTGTTCTCGATATAGGTGCGGGTCCCACTGCTGGGATATACCTAGCGATATGCCCCCATTGTCTAAGATGGGAATACCCCTTTAAGGACGATTTCTTGATTATTTTAACCCCTTCCCGCCCAGCGCCGTACATGTACGGCGCAACGGGACGTGACTTAACGCCCAGCGCCGTACATGTACGGCGCGCTGATCGGGCGGGTGCAGGAGCTGCGCCCGCCAGATCAGCGGCGGGGGTCCAGCAGTGCCCAGGTGCCGGACCCCTGGGGAATGCGCCAGCATCGGTGAAAACACCGATGCCGGCGCATTAACCCTTCATGTGCCGCGGTCAGCGCTGACCGCGGCACATGAGGTGTGCCGCATGTTCAGGATGCCGAGCGGGGGGCCATTGGGTCCCCGCGCTGCTGTGACGGGGACCCGATGGCTTGGATGGCAGCCCGATGCCTTCCTTAGGCATCGTGGCTGCCATCCCTGCGAGCCTGTGCGATCCAGCCCCCTGGATCGCACAGGAAGCAGGCTGTAAGTGTATTACTGTGAGTAATACACTTACAGCCAATGCATTACAATACAAAGTATTGTAATGCATTGTGAAGGGGATCAGAACCCCCAAAAGTTAAAAAAAGAAGTGTAAAAAGGTGAAAAAAAATGTTAAAAATAAAGTTAAAAAAATAATAATAAAAGTTTCAAGTAAAAAAAAAAGAAAAACGCCATTTTCCCCCCAATAAAGTAAAAAAAAATTGTTAAAAAAAGAAAAAGTAGACATATTAGGTATTGCCGCGTCCGTATTGACCGGCTCTATAAAAATATCACATAATCCATCCCGCCAGGTGAACACAGTAAAAAATAAACAGTGCCAAAACAGCCATTTTTTGGTCACATTCCCCCATAAAAAGTGTAATATTACGCGATCAAAAAGGCGTATTTACCCCAAAATGGTACCAATCAAACCGTCATCTTGTCCCGCAAAAATGATACCCTACCTGAGACAATCGCCCGAAAACTGAAAAAAATATGGCTCTTTGAAAATGGCAACACAAAATAATGATTTTATTCTGTTCAAAAAATAAATCTAATGTGTAAAACTATCCAAAAATAAAAAAGTTGGACATATTGGGTATCTCCGCGTCCGTAACAACCTGCTCTATAAAAATATTGCATGAGATGGCCCCCCAGGCGAATGCTGTAAAAAAAAATTTAAAAAAACTAAGCCAAAACAGATATTTTTTTCCCTTTTGCCTCACAAAAAGTGTAATAGCAGGCGATCAAAAAGGCGTATTTACCCCAAAATGGTACCAATCAAATCGTCATCTTGTCCTGCAAAAACGATACCCTACCTGAGACAATCGCCTGAAAACTGAAAAAAATATGGCTCTCTGAAAATGGCAACACAAAAAAAAGATTTTATTCTGTACAAAAGTAAATCTAATGTGTAAAACTTTCCAAAAATAAAAATGTTAGACATATTGGGTATCTCCGCGTCCGTAACAACCTGCTGTATAAAAATATCACATGATTTGCCCCCCTTGGTGAATGCTGTAAAAAAATTTTTTAAAAACCATGCCAAAACAGCTATTTTTTTTCACCTTGACTCACAAAAAGTGTAATACCAAGCAATCAAAAAGTCTTATGTACCCCAAAATGGTACCAATGAAAACATCAGCTCATCCCGCAAAAAATGAGCCCCCACATAAGACAATAACTCAAAATAAAAAAAAACTGTGTCTCCCGCAAACCATTCCATCAAAATCTGTGTTGTAAAATCCATATGGCGCTCCTTCTGTTTTGAGTCCTGCCATGTGCCCGCACAGCAGTTTACCACCACATATGGGGTGTTGCCGCATTCAGGAGAAAATGGGTAACTAATTATGGGGTGCTTTTCTCCTGTTACCCCTTATGAAAATACAAAAAAATTGGGGCTAAAGCAACATTTTATTGGAAGAAATAAAATTTTTCATTTTCACAGCCAAGTGTTTCCAAATTCCGTAAAACACTTAGGGGGTCAAAGTGGCCAGTACCCCCTTAATATATTCGTTGAAGGGTGTAGTTTCCAAAATGGGGTCACTTTTTGAGGGTTTCCACTGTAGGGGTACGTCAGGGTCTCTCAATTACAAAATGGTGCCTATAAACTATTCTAGCAAAATCTGCCTCCAAAATCCATATGGCGCTTCTTTCCTTCTGACCACTGCCACAAACCCATACAGACGTTTACCACCACATATGGGGTATTTCTGTAAACTGCAGGATCAGAGCAATGTAAATTGAGGTTTAGTTTGCTGGTAACCCTTACTGTGTTGCAAGAAAAAAATTATTAACATGAATAATCTACCAAAAAAGTGAAATTTTGAAAATTCACCTCCATTTTCCACTAATTCTTGTGGAACACCTCAAGGGTTAACAAAGTTTGTAACAGTAGTTTTTTATAATTTGAGGGGTGTAGTTTCTAAAATGGAGTCATTTATGGGGGGTTTCATTATGTAAGCCCCTCAAAATCACTTTATATCTGAATTGGTGCTTAAAAAAAATGGTTTTGGAAAATTTGGTGAAAATTTGAAAAATGGCTTCTAAACTTCTAAGCCCTCTAACGTCCTAAAAAAGTAAAATGACATTTATAAAATGATGCCAACATAAAGTAGACATATGGGGAATGTAAAATAATAACTATTTTTGGAGGTATTACTATGTATTTTGAAAGTAGAGAAATTGAAATTTGGAAATTTTTCCAAATTTTTGGTAAATTTGGTATTTTTTTTATAAATAAAAATTAGATATTTTGCCAAAAATTTACTACTGTCGTGAAGCACAATATGTGACGAGAAAACAATCTCAGAATGGCCAGGATAAGTAAAAGCGTTCCAAAGTTATTACCACATAAAGTGACACATGTCAGATTTGCAAAAAATGGCCTGGGCAGGAAGGTGAAAACAGGCCCGGGGCTGAAGGGGTTAATTTCGTTTTTTTCTGGCAATAACTTATTTTTCTGTGCCTGATAATAACAGATGGTAATCACATGGTCAAAACTTGGAAACACCTTTCTGTGAAGTATTCCGTGTGCATTCCATGTCCCTTCTGCACAAAAAATAGCACATGTCCTATTATTGTCCACATTACTGACAAGGATAGGACTGTTCTATTAGGATTGGGCCAACTGTTCTGCAAAACACCCAACGGTCCTGTGCATGAGGACTTAAATACTGACCCATCTAACTGGTGGGAGTGTCAGGAGTTGGACCCCTGCTGATCAGATATTGATGGGCTATCCTCATTGGCATCCTGTGATTGTGTCACAAGGGCACTGATGGGTTGACAGCGGGAACCCACCCACACTTAGAGGTTAAAGGGCCGGGATTGGCTTTATTTCCAAAAGATGCGGCACCTTCACCCCTATAGTGATGGCATCCACCCTAAAAATCCATACCATTATCTGGCTGCTACACGTGGACAGTGTTTTCAATACTTTATTCACATTACTGGAATTGCATACTGCTGCTGTGGACCTGCCATGCAGAATCCACACGGAAAATCCGCCACATGGCTTTAAAGGGGTTGTCTCATTTCAGCAAGTGGCATTTATCATGTACAGAAATTTAATACAAACCACTTACTAATTGTTATTATCCATTTTTCCATCACATTATACACTGCTCGTTTCCATGGTTACGACCACCCTGCAATCCATCAGTGGTGGTCATGCTTGCACACTGTAGGAAAAAGCGCCAACCTCTCTGGTGACTAGGACCATGGGAGCACATATAGGCTAATGTATTTTCCTATAATGTGCAAGCAGGATGGATTGCAGGGTGGTCTGTAACCATGGAAACAAAAAGTGCATAATGCAATGAAAAAATGAATCCAGCCAGCAAAGGATTCAGTATGGATTATAACAATACATTAGTAAGTGGTGCCGTCAGCATCCACTGCTCCACAAAAAAACAGAACAGGTCCTATTCTCGTCTGTTTTGCAGACAATAGGTATTCCTATAATGGGCAGCCCGTTCCACAAATTGTGAAACGCACACGGGTGGCATTTGTATTTTGCAGATCCGAGCACTGCGCGGTGGTCTGCACGTAGCCGAAATTCTATTTGCTGAAGTGACACAACCTCCTCTAAGTTTACTTTTTTTTCTCAGTCCATGATATATAGTAAGTGTTGTGTCCTTGAGCCATTTCTTCAGTTAACTGTGGTAAATGTAAAGTGTGAGCATAGCCCTGTCCCTGAGGACCAGGAGCAGCTTTATGAGGGGACCTGTGGCTGCCTCCATCTGTCTCATGGTTATTATATGAGAAATATGGTGGTGGAGGGGATTCATGTCGCCTTTACTGCAGCCAGTGTTCAGCGGGAAGGCCCTCACTGGTAGTAACGCACGGTACAACCGCACACAGAAGCACCGCATCCATACCGCAGCGCCTAAGCCTCATGTACGGTACGCAGGCGGCAGGGCCGAGCAGTGTAACAGACAGCACCGCGGCCCTCCTCTTCCCCTCCATTGTCACTCCTCCCTTTCCTCCGGCGCGCACGCCTCCTGTGTAGGTCATGGCTGCCCCCGTGTGCTGCCTGCGTACAGGTCAGTGTCTTTCATGTGCTGCAGGGTGTATGACAGCATGGTGTATGACAATGTCCTTCTTAGCAGAGCTGTGGCCCCGTTCATTAGAGTGGTTGACACTAATGTGTCCTTGCTCCATGACAGTATTCTGTCAGAGGGGTTGTTCAGGTTTTCTTTTAAATAAAGTTGATTGAAACGAGCACTGCATGTACCTGTGTGTATGAGTCCAGCACTGGTTGTTCTCTGGGGGCTGCAGCTAGTGGGTCCATTATAAAGAGAACTGACAGGACCATATTAAATGGTGGCCTGGGCTTTTTAATATATTTTTCTGATTCCTGCCCTGTTTTGGGGTGCTGACCAAACTCCCTGCACACAACAGCACAACAGGCTGGATTTTTTTTAATTAAAGCCTGGCAGGCCCAATAGGTATGGTCTGCTGTGAGAAGCTGGACTGGGTAGAAGAAGAAAGGCAAAACAAGAACATATGATTTGACCTTTTGCTATATTGATGACCTCTCCTTAGGATAGGTCATCAATATCAGATTGGTGGGGGTCCAACTCCCGAAACCCGCGTTAATCAACTGTTTATAGAGAAAGCTGCTCTCGTATGAGCACCGTGCTCTCTTCGCTGTTTTCGCTGTGTAATTAGATCTCAACCATCCTATTCACTTCAATGGGAAGGCTCCATCCGAATCACTTGAATAAGAAGTGAGTGGAACAGTGGAGTTGTAATTACACTGCTAGCTGCTGCAATGTCAACGGCAAGCAGGTAAACAGAGGAGACGAGAGATTCGTTCTCTTCAAACAGCAGATTGGGAGCCCTCGCCGATCTCATATTGATGACTTCTCTGAGGACACATGATCAAGATAAGAAAAGCAGACAACCCCTTTAATGCAATAATATCCCCCACCTTGAAATCTACACCCACTTCTGGCTGGTGTAAATTTCAGCTTCTGTTGTATGGACCCCCTGCAGTGCACCAAAATTAGTGCATTGTATACTAAGGCCTCATGCACACAAACGTGTGGCAGGCGGGCCTGTGCTGTGGACCTCAAATTGCGGTCCGCAAAGCACGGGCTCCTGCCGTGCGGATGCTGACCCATTCACTTCAACGGGATCCACGATCCTCATTTAACAGTCCGGAAAAAAGTGGTGGTTCCGTGCCACTGTTACGCCCCGAACTTCTGGATTGCGGACCCATTCAAGTGATTGGGTCCGCATCCATGAGGCGGGGTGCACGCAGCCAGTGCCTGTGTTTTGCGGACCCGCAGGCCACAATACGGGCACGGTGGGGCAATGGCCATGTGCATGAGGCCTAAGGTTGGCGTCCACTTAGGACCATTGTCCACTTAGGACCTAGTGGTGAACACATTGGGGGGAGATTTATCAAAACTGGTGGAAAGGAAAACTGGCTTAGTTGCCCATAGTAACCAATCAGATTCCACCTTTCATTTTCCAAAGGAGTGCGGAAACAAGAAAGGTGAAATCTGATTGGTTGCAACCAAGCCAGTTTCCCTTTACACCAGTTTTGATAAATCTCCTCCATGGTTTTATTACAGCCAGAGTGGCTGTCTACTCTTGGTAATAGAGCGAGATTCCTAAGGAACCATTCACACAACATCTAGTGCTGGAAGAATAATTTGGCGTGTATTCTGTGCAAAAACCAAAAAAAAAAACACCAGGCTGCTACATAGAATAGGATTTTCCTTTGGGATGTTGATTGGCAATCTAATATGTATGGGAGCAGCCCAACAGTATTCAACATCTGACATTATAAGAAAGAAAGATCCAACTTGTCCTATCCAAGCTCCCTCAGGAGAGAAGCCTCATCAGAGATGTCTGGCCATGAATCAGAAGTGTTTATGTATTAGATGTATATGCACACAGTGAGGGAGATTTATCAAACTGGTGTAAAGTAGAACTGGCTTAATTGCCCATAGCAACCAATCAGAGTTCATTTTTCAGCACTCCTTTGGAAAATGAAACGTGGAATCTGATTGGTTGCTATCGGCATTTAAGCCAGTTTTTCATTTACACCACTTTTGATAAATCTCCCCCATGCATGGATTTGCGTTCGGAAAATATTTGAGATTTTCAAAATTTTGAGATTTTCAAAATTTTATGTACGTGGCGCAAAAATGTTCTGTGCAAAAATGGACCTGCGGTGTGGATTTTGAGTGTATATTTTACGCCTGGCAATGCAAAGGGTGAGATCTGGGGTAAATCCTCATCAAAATCCAGCAGTGATAAATTTGTTTCTTAGTCTGGACTTGGTGCAGGCACACAGCAAAAACCACGTCAAAATCTGGAAAAATCTGCATGATCTACACTGCCATGTGCATATACCTTAGGGTGGATTCTCTTAGAGATGAGCCGAATGATTCATCTTATCAAGCAGAATTCTGTACCTGTGACCGAGTGTCTCCGAAGCTGAGGACAATCTCCCTTCCGCTACCTGCAGGTGTAGCAGCGCATGCATAATCACTAGAGATGAGCGAGCAGTGCTCGTTACAAGCACTGTAGCGCTCGGCTCCTCTGCGCAATGCCCGCAGGCATTGCGGATCCGTCCTCAACTGCATGTAAGTGAATGGGGACGGATTGGTTTGTTATGACACTCATACCAAACGGATCCGTCCTCCTCACCCGACTGAAAGTCAGTGGGGACGGATCCGTTTGGTACGAGTGTCATAACAAACCGATCCGTCCCCATTGACTTTCAGTCGGGTGAGGACGGATCCGCAATGCCTGCGGGCATTCTTTCACAGTGAGACGAGCGCTACAGTGCTCGTAACGAGCACTGCTCGCTCATCTCTAATAATCACAGCTCCAGTAGCGGAAGCAGAGCCTCTGCACTTGCGCTGCTACTTGGAATAGTGGCGCAGGTACAATTTTGTCAGTGGCAGCTGAGATGTCTGGCCCTGTCAATCAACCTCAGTTTCTGAGACAAATCCATTCACTCACCTCTAATTCACATGCAGCAGATTTGAAAAAGATTTTAAAAAATTCTGCAACTGAAAATCAGTTAAAATCATTTGAATGGGGTTGTCCTACAGAAGCACAAGCAAGAATTTCTGCAAGCCCTATTCAGATTCAGTCACAGAAATTTCTGCAACAAATCTACTGTGTATAACAATACCCTCAAAGGCTGCGATATTTTTTTTTATAAAAGAAAAGCTATGAACAAGGAACTTTGTAAAAAAATTAAAGGGGTATTCCCATCTCACAAATGTAGTTTGTATAGTTAGATATAGCCATACCAATATTATTACTAATAGAATGTAATTATATATAATGTACCGTTTAGAAGATTTGCCTATTTGTATAGACATTGTCCCACACACATCAGTCAGGCCGTTGCCCCTAGTTACGACCACCGCTGCCGTGTAGTAGTGGTGACCGACTTGCTCCTGTTCAAACCCGCTCTGAGGTAACTGCTGTATTGTGAACGCACATTGCATGAGCATGCGGAGACACATCTTAGGGTACTTTCACATCTGTGTTTTGGACGCTACCAGTCAATAATGCAATGATCAGGATCCGTCCAAAATACAGACTTTATAAACGGATCCTGCTCCATAGAGATAAATTGATCTTGGAACAGGATCATTTTCTCTGCGATTTGGAAGCGCAGACAAAAATGCTACAACCCTAAGATGTGTCTCCGCATACTCATGCAATGTGCGTTCAGAATACAGCAGTTACCTCAGAGCGGGTTTGAAAAGTAGCAAGTCGACCACCACTACTACATGGCCGTAACTAGGGGCAACGGCCTGACTGATGTGTGTGGGACAATGGAAATACAAATAGGCAAATCTTCTAAACGGTACATTTTATATAAATACATTCTATTAATGATAATATTGGTATGGCTATATCTAATTATACAAACTACATTTGTGAGATGGGAATACCCCTTTAAATGATGGATTCATTTCTCAGACCTAACACTGCGCCTCTGACTGAACTCACAGCATCATAATGATTGATGATGCTTTGAATTCCATCCTGACTGAGAGTCTGCTTTACTGTACTCCCATAATGCCTTGAGTACAGTACAGTAGTCCCGCTGCTAGGTAGGAACTCACAGCATCATCAATCATTAGAATGCTGTGTTCGGCCCAGTAAATGCATCCATAACACGGAGCATGTTTTCCGGACTGAATGCGCTTGTGTGAAACTGCTGCTTCTTTTTTGTCATCCAATGTCTACAAGTTGGGGTTTTTAGGATGCTCTCACACATAGGGTTTTAGTGGCTTTCAGATATTAGGAGAAGGTCAGGACACACAAGGGTTTTTTGGTACTGCCATTTTTATTAATTAGGTGCATTTTTTGGCTTATAAAAAAACAGCGTGCCGTAGATGTTTGCATTTTTTCAGGTGTTCAGGTGTTTCCACATCACATTCTCTTTAGGGCTCATGCACACAGCTGTTGCCTGGTCGTGGCCGTACATACTGTGGGTCTGCAATACACTGGCACCAGCCGTGTGCAGCCCGCATCACGGACCCATTCACTTGAATGGGTCCGCAATCCCGGAGATGTGGAGCGGAGGCACGGATTAGAACCCCACAGAAGCACTACTGAGTGCTTCTGTGGTGTTTCTGCCTGTGCCTCCGCACCACAAAAAAGTAGTCCATGCACTACTTTTTTGCGGTGCGGACTGTGGGATGCGGATCGCTGACCCCATTCAAGTGAATGGGTCCGCGATCCGAATGCGGTGGCCCCAGCAAGGTTCACAGCCCTTAAGGTAAGAATAAATGAGCCCTTAGGGTAAGAATAAAATTAAGAAAACACCAGTGTGGAATTGTGTGCAAAAAAAGAAAAACCACCACAAAAATGTGAAAAAAAAATGAAGATAGCAAATTCGTGTGTGTAAGAACCTGGTGCCGTTCTGGAAGCCAAAATCAGAAGTGGATCATAAAAGAAGAGAAAGTATAAAGGAGAGAAAGTGTAGAATAATAATAATCTTTATTTATATAGCGCCAACATATTCCGCAGCGCTTTAGAGTTCAAGGGTTCATGTACAGACAATCATAAATAACATAGCAACAAACAAGTCAGTTATTACAACAAGAGGAACGAGGGCTCTGCTCGCAAGAGCCTACAATCTATGAGGAGATAGGTGACACAAAAGGTAGAAGTGCATGTTTTGTACAATGGTTTAGCCATCTTGGGAAAATAGGGGAGCAGATATAAAGCTGTATGAGCCGGTCACCAGCTAATATATAAAGTGCTTCTGGGTGCAGTGGAGGATCAGGTTCAGGGAGTGATAAATTGGCTATGTATGGAGAGGAGTTAGAGCAGGAGATGTGATAGGCCAACCTAAAAAGATGTCTTTTGAGGGAGCGCCTAAAACTGTGCATATTGTGGTTTAACCTAATTTCTTGGGGTAGGGCATTCCAGAGAACTGTTGCAGCTCGGGAGAAGTCTTGTATAGAAAGGACAGATATGACTTTTGCCTCTTTTTTTAAAATTCACTCCTGGTTTTGGCTTCCAAAACTGCATCAGGAAACCTGACCGCGTGGCCGTACCCTTAGTCTGACTTTGGAAAGTGCGGCACCCACATTTGTAACATAACCACACGGCTTCTCCACCTGTGCTCCTCTGCATTTTAGCTTGGGCTATGACCACTTTCACATGGTCAGCATTCCGCATTGGTATTTGTGAGCCAAACCCAGGAGTGGATCCTAAATCTGGAAGAACTGTAAATCTAACCCACTGCACCTTGTTCCATTCCTGGTTTTGGCTTACAAATAGTGATGGAAAATACTGACCAGAATCCTGGAGTAATGTCATTTGTCACTGAATAACTGAGTGATGTAAACAGCGGCACTATAATGATGCAGGCGACCGCACAGGAAATACACAACAAAGTACAATGCACGTAAATTTGGTAGAAAACTCAATCATTTTGCGTAAAAAGTCTGCAGATTTGCCGTGGTTGTCACTTACTGCTATGCAGACAGTGAGATCCACATGTAACGTGCAGGTTTTGTAGAAGCCACCTCTGCAGTGAGTTTATGGGAACATGACCTTGGTCTTTCTAGAAATACACAAATCCATACTTTCTTCCCTTTGGGAATGTATCGTACACAGACTGAAATGTCCGAGAATGTCTAACATGGATTTCATGAGTAATGTTTAATCCCAATTGTTGTGTTACAGTTCTTCATGGCTGTCATAGGCATGTGCTCAAGCAGGCGGGTTTTATTACTCCGTCCCTCACCATCACAAACAGAAGCTGGGTTGCTGTAAGGTCCTACGCTGCCGAATCCGCTGCAGTTAAAAAGTACGTTTTTACTCTTCATGGTTATCCTGTGTGATGGTTGTAGGAAATTTAAAAGGTTTTTCTAAGACTTTAATACTGATGACCTATCCCAGGGGTAGGCAACCTCCGGCACTCCAGGTGTTGTGAAACTACAACTCCCAGCGTGCACACTTGCTCTGATCTTCTCATAACTCTCATAGAAATGATTAGAGCATGCTGGGAATTGTAGTTTTACTCTCATAGAAATGAATAGAGCATGCTGGGAATTGTAGTTTTACAACAGCTGAAGTGTCGAAGGTTGCTGACCCCTGACCATTCCTCTGGATAGGTTATTAGTATCTGATCGGTGGGAGTTCGGCACCTGGGACCCCTGCCGATCAGCTGATTGAGAAAGCACCGTCCCTGTGAGCGCTGCAGCCTTCTCGCAGGATAACACTGACATAATGCTGTTAGTGTTATCCATTACATTCCAGAACTGTAAGGGTTACATAGCATCATAAATCAGTATAATGCTATGTGAACCCGTCAGTGCCGGGAGTTCAGTCCAGTAGATGCGATGCTGGAGACGTGCGTGTGTCATTTGTGTGATATCTCCTCAATGGCAACAGCTAGCCAGGCTTTAATACGAGACCAAAATGGCCGGCGAAGTGCAAGAAACAGAGGAGAAATCACTGTTAGAAATCAAGTCGGAAATAATCGTGAGTGAAACCTGTTTTTACTTTAATTTTCAGCTGCATTCACAGCATCCCGATTTCTATCAGTGATATCTTTCTCTGTCCTGAACCTATTACTGTCAAAACTCTGGCAAAACAGTTAGGGGGTTAAAAGGCTTGTAAAGCCTAGGAGCATAGAACCCTTATGGTCCTAATGTGTTACCCATGAAAACCAAAAGAAAAAACACACTCATCTATCGGCAATCTTGCCATGCCCACGCCACTGCCCCCTTCTGGTTCCCGCAGAACAAGGAAGCGGCTTGATACCGTGACCTCTGCAGCCAGTCACAGTTTTCAGTGGTCACATCTGCTTGAAAAGTACATCACTGCTGCGATGTATCATTCAAGCAGATGTGACCACCGAGGTCTGTAATTGGCCGCAGTGGTCATAGGACGAAGGCACTTCATGGTCCTGCGGGGACTGGAAGCAGTCAGGAGCAGGTGGGATGGTGGACAAATGAACGTGTTGTTTTTAGGGGGCACACATTACGACATTAGGCCAGACAACCCCTTTATGGCGAATGTTCACCTTAGACATTATCTTCTGATCTTTTCTTATCACTGCACATGTATTTATTGTGAGAAAATCTAATATAAAAGTATGTGTGCCAGTGTCAGCAGTAGTGAAGTGGACAGAGAGCATCCTTATCCAGGTAACCTTGAAACTGCTATTCTCTATTTCTTATTATTAGCATTATGTTTTTTTGTTTTGCGCTTGTCATTATCAGTAGATGCTATTGGTCTTCATAGTTACAACGTAATGCAAGTATCAATACTTTTACAACTACTAAAAACTACTACTACTAAAAAAGGTTTCAAATGTAAAATTACTTTGATAATGTCCCCACACCGCTGGTATTGGCAAACATTATCATGTTCTGTTGCCATTGCTTTGTTATGATGTCTAATCCATGTTCCATGACTCTGGCAGTGGATTGTCGACTATGGCAACAATATGTCTGGCAGCTGCAATGGCAAAATACAGTGGGGGACCTCAGTATGGGCAGAACAGGAAATATTTAAAATGTGAATGTATTATAGTTATTTTTATTCTAGCCATTTAAACCTGTTGAAAAAGGTGTAAATAGCAAATTTCAAAATCACTTCATTTAAAAATCTGGCTGCAACCACCTAAAAAAAAGTTGTAAAGTCATGGCCACTAGGGGTCTCACTTCCACCTAATTTGCAGTCCACTGCCTGTTGTCAGACAAGATCCGTCCTTAGTAACGCAGACTCAGAAGACGACTCACAGGAAATGGGGGAGTGTCAGAGCTAGCTGAGATTGTGAGCCTGATAAAAGAATTCTATAAAATATCCTATACAGCTTTTGAAGATTATAGGAGCCTTCAGTGTGTCTGTAAGTGTGATTTCCCCCTCCTTATCTGCGAGTCTGGAGCTAAAAAAGAAAACATAGTGGGAAGTAAGGGACAGTGCTGGATACCCTCTGCTTCTGAGTGAAATGCATCTAGCTGTGCTGCTGAAACAGGGAGTGATCTGGCTGAGAAGATATAGGGGAACCCAAAAAAGACCTATTCCTTCACAGTTATGATTGTACAAAGAAACACAGCCATTATGCAAACTTTTTTTCAAAACTCAGGTACGCTTTAATGTTCAAGAATTAGATATGAGGCAATTCAAGGGAATCTTTTTCAATATCCGTGTTCTTGCTTCTGTGTTCTGCCTAAATTCTGTACTTTCACGTTTTATTTCTTTGATTTATAAATTTTTCCACTCACTTGTCAGCCTAGTAGGATTCTAAGGTACATTGCCTCTTCTCACTGTTTTCAGATTTAGCAAAGAGAAGAAAACCGGTAAAGGGCCATTTACTAAAAGATTATCCAAGGAGCAGCTTGCAGAGAAAGAAACCGAGTCAGCCCGTCCTAAACGCTTTAGCTTTACAGCACAGCAGCCCACCGATGATGTGTATGTGGCTCGCTACTACCCCAAACCATTACTGGAACCAGAAACTGCAATAGAGATGCTTAAAACATTCCAAAGGTTGGATTTTAGCAACCCAACGCAGTCTGTGTTCGTGGGACTCAAACTGGATATGAAGCTGGAGAAAAAGGTAAAGCGCTTGTGGTGTGGTCATGGTTGTAAAGATACGCCTGTCCTTACAGTTTCAGTTCTGATTTCAAAGTATGCAAAACATTTCTGCTTTAGAAGTGACCTAGATCTTATGTTATGATGACAGATATTTCATAATGGCTTGTTTCTCCATAAATACGTGCTATATCCACGTAAAAGATGATGTTTTGTTTCTGCACATCTAAGAAAAATAATAATGTTAGAAATAAGCAGCACATAAAATGGTCTGGACAGTATAGAAGTGCAAGCTGTAATGAGACAGCACACAGAAGAGGGTGGTGCTGGGTCTAGTAAGAGACTAAGGGAGTCCCCTAGTGCATGTGATTGCTGGAGACCCACAAAATCCTAGCGCTATGCTATCCATCATCCAGTATAAAACTCCAACCCCTTTAATATATTATATCATTAAAAGGGTTGAGTTAAATAAAAACTTGGGCAGCCCCTGCAAATGGTTTGAAATAGCCTGACCTCAGCAGTGGTGTCCCATGTACTACTGAGGCCAGTGAACTGTGTGCACGGAATGTCACTGCTGCAGCCAGCAAGGTGATGTCAGTGGTGGGCAGGACGAAGCAGGGAAAAAGGGTATCAATTCTTTGTTTAGGGGCTCATGCACACGACCGTATGTATTTTTCGGTTCGCAAAAAATATGGATGACGTCCGTGTGCATTCCGTATTTTGCAGAACAGCTAGCCCCTAGTAGAGCAGTACTATCCATGTCCATAATGCAGACAATAATAGGACATGTTCTATTTTTTTTTTTTTTTTGCGGAACGGGCATACGGAAATGGAAAGCACATGGAGCAACTATCGTTTTTTTTGTGGATCCATTGAAATGAATGGTTCCGCATACGATCCAAAAAAAGGAACGGACATGGAAAGAAAATACGTTCATGTACATGAGCCTTACACCGTTTACAGGTCCTTCCCAAGTTTTTATTTAATTCTGACAACCCCTTTAAAGGGAATCTGTCACCACGATTCTGGGCTATTATCTGCAGTACTACATGAGTAGTACTACAGAGCCCCGTTTTTTTAGTTTCCTGCTGCCCCCAGTCCCCACCGTCAGCACGCTGACTTAATGGAGAAGATTTATGTGCGCATGCGCAGCAGTCCTGACAATGTATTTCAGTGCAGATTTAAACCCTGACAGTGGGGGAATGGGGGGGATAACAAAAAATAGCCATCTGGCGTCCTTATCTGTGGTGCTACTCATGTACTACTGCAGATAATAATCCAAGATTGTCATGATGACTTATCCTCTGCTGTACTTGGTGAGCGGAGGGAAGGCCGTGGCACTACCGTGAGCATTGTTTCCTTCTCAAACAGCTGAGGGTCCCGGGTGTCGGACCCTCACCAATTAGTTAAAAAAAATCTCAGAGCACGCCTTACGGCTCATTTGATAATTTAACAAGAACACTTACTGTTGCTTTTCTGTATAATAAATTTTCAGAAAAAAGTGGATCCATTTGTCGGCTACCTCCATTTGCCATTCCCTTTTGTGAAGGAACCAAATAAGGTCTTAGTATTTACAGAGGTGAGTTCAAATAATTTTGGATTTAGTTTTGGTGCAGTTTCTTCTGTATCTGGGTCATATGACTCGATATATATCTTGCTACGTCTGAAGATGCACTTTTTCTGTACTGATATTTTCCTATTTATATTTCTTTGATTGCACATAACATAATAAAAATACAAGAAAAAATAATAATGGGATTTATTGTTACATATTAATCCAGCTGAAAAATCAGCATCAAAACCTGCAGTGAAATTCCCATGTTTTTCATATGGACTTTGCTGTGGATTAAGCTGCAGGCTGTCTCACTTTTTGCTTTGCAGTCAATGAATTATGTTAAAAATCTAGAAACTGCCTAATGGTTTTTACGCTGTGTGTGAATGGGGGCTGTTAATTCAGTAACACTGTACTTTGTTTCTAAATATCAATGCAGATTGTGCGACGAGTAAATCCACCCTTACAGGTTGTTCACATGATGGATTTTTTCGTACAGTTTATGACACATTTTTCATGTGGGTTTTTTTAACCAATGGTGCATTTTCATTTTATGGTTTTTGGCATGGATCAGAGCCAAAAAACGTGCAAAAATCGCATGGACATGTACAGACTTTTTTTTTTTGGACACTACCCAATTCATTTCAATGAGAGATTCAGCACGAATCCCTCCCCAAGATAGGGCATGCCACTTCTTTTTTTCCATGTGGGAAAAATCAAGTGCTGCTTCCCATTGAAATGAATGGGAAGCTGTTTTACGCAATTTTTTGGAGCTGATTTCGAGGCCGAAACTCTCTAAATTCAGGCCAAAAAAGCCAGTGTGAACTGGCCCTTACAGTCCAGTCCTAATGGTTCTCAATGATTTGCCTTTCAGAAGCAATGTATGTATTACGTATACCATTGACTAGCTATACTGTACAGCAGCGGTGCACAACGTTTTCTAGGTGGGGGCCACATTGTCAGACTGAACCAACGTCAAGGGCCGAATATCAAATATAAAGGGGCATTGGCAACATAAATACTATTTAATGGCACATTGCACATACAGTATATATCATAAATGTCTACTTACAGTTGCAGGACTCCCATCTTATGGTAGAATACATGAAAAATACATTTCAGCAGCCACGAGAAATAGACATACATATTTGTTACCAGATGGTTGGGGGCTGCACAGAATGGTATCAAGGGACGCATGTGGCCCCTGGGCCACAGGTTGTGCACCCCTGCTGAACATCATTGGTCCCCAACCAGTGGCCTGGAAGATGCAGGCTTGTAATAGGAGCACTAGTTACGAGGAGACTTCCATATTGACAAAACTGCAGATCCTAACCCCTGATATTGCTAACCTTGGGTGGTAGAATACCTATTTTCTTGTTTCCCTGTCTGTACCATGTCCCTCCTCCTTATTTCTGAGTGTGGTTCCCCGGGTATGAAAGATCATTCAATTCATCTGACATACCTTGTGGTGCCTAAGCTGGCCAGTCTTATAAATCTACCGAAAAACTTAGTGACGAGAATATTATTTTGGTTGGTGGACAAACTAGACCAGGGATCAGCAGGCTGCCACACTCCAGCTGCTGTGAAACTACAACTCCCAGCATGCAAACATGCTCGGCTGTTCTCACAACTCCTTATCCCTGAACTAGATGGAAAAATCTGGGTTCCACACGAATAACACATTAAATGAGAGAAATGCTTTAAGTGCCGCTCATTTCGTGGAGATGGGTGTGATATAGACTGGTATTGAAAGCCCAGCACAGCTGCCACTTCCATGGTTGACATTCTTTTGTGGAACACTGATGTTGGTATGAGGAATGTGTATATAAAGGATATGTCCTGCCGATGGTGCATATAATGTTTCAACGGACTGAACTACAGAAATTGTGTTATCTGCTTAAAGGGGTTGTCCGAGTTATGAAAAAAAAATATATAGTACTTTAAATCTTATGGGCAGCAATATATAACTAAGTTAAGCAAGTTTTAGGCAAAAAAAATCTATATTTCCACATTTCCCTGGTTCTCTTCTGGTCTTTGTTTACCTGTCGTAATAACAATCTCTGCCCCCCCACCCCCACTCTGCTCTGCAAATGCTGCCCTGAGTGACATGTCTGCTGGGATACTCAGCAGCATGTTGTATGTGTAGGACTACAAGTCCCAGCTGTACAATGACACATGCTGGTATACACAGGATCTTCCCCCTACCTTCTTTGTTCTTTGCATCTCCTTCAGATCTGCTCCAGTTTCAGCTTTGTGTCTGTAGGGTGAGGAGGGCAGATCCTGTGTCTCTTTACATCTGCTGCTGCTGTTGTAAAGCCTTCAGTGTGTTCTGGCTGAAGGGGTTAATGTTTTATCTGAAAGAATCCAGGGAGAGCAGAGAAGGGGGGCGTGGCCAGCACAGTGACCTCTCGTGTACAGGCTCTGTACACGAATACAAGATTAGCAGGGAGGCAAGCTGATATCACAGGTCATGTGACCATCATTGAAACCTGAGAAACCAGCAGCTTTAGAAGCAGAAAGTGTATGGAAAAGCTGTTGTATTTGACTAGTTAGAAACATACAAAGGACAAAAAAATAACTCGGACAACCCCTTTAATTCCATATATGATTCACTAACACTGACCATATTTGTGTTTTTTTTTTCTTCCATCCCCCTGCAGAAAGCAGAAGCCATTGAGATTGCAAAAAACAACGGAGCTACATTTGTTGGAGGGATTGAGCTTATCCCCCAGGTATTCTATTTCATGCCTCTAAATTCATTGCTGCCATGCATCACATTCCGCGCAGTGGCTTCCATGTTACGTACAGTGAACTCATAGTAAATGAATTCTGTTGGATTGCTGGCTGTTGTGCTTTTGGGCCTTGCAGACTAGATGTGCTGCTTTGTCACTATCTGAGAATGTTGGTACCCAAAAATGTAGCCTTAAGCTTAGTTCACACTTCCGTTATTGGTCAGCACTGAAGACTACACAGACATAAAGTATAATGGAAAGATTTGCACCTGTTTTGTGTTTTTGACCCGCAACTAGTTTTGACTCACAATCAATGATGAAAGTAACTGAAGTGTGAGCCTTATGTGAAAAGCAGTCTTGCCATACTTCAAAAAAGAGAATTGCTGCACAACCCATTCATTGGTTTATGTGCTGTGAGTTGGCTCAGTGTGCTACCAAAGCCGTGGTACAATCAGTGCACTCAGAATTAAAGGGGTTGTGCAGTAGCCTAATATTGATGACCTATCCTATCCAACGCCCAGCACCCCGTCAATCAGCCATTTGAAGGTGTTGCATCGCTGGATTGAATGCTGCTTCCTCTTCATCTTCACATTGTCTCCTTTATAGCAGAAGCGCAGTGCTGTGAATGAGATGAACACTTGTAATTACACTGCACTGCCGTTACAAAAGAGACAATGTGCAGATCATTTTGAAGGGTACACATCGCTCGGCAGGGGTGCTGGGAGTCGGACCCCTGTCTGACCTGAGGATAGATTATCAATGTTAAACCAGTACACAAACCCTTTAAAGGGCTTGTCTCACCATAGATATTGGTACAGTTTCTCTAGGATATGCCAAATGCTTAGCCATTTACTTTCCTAGCGCCGCTGCCACTTTATTCTAGCAGCTGGGAAGGGTCACAGTGGTCGATCAGACGTTGATAGCATCTTAGCAACATGCCACAGAATATAATACTACGTGATCCATTCCTAATCGTTTACCTGTGATAATACTTCCTTGTTTAAATCCTGTTTGCCCCAAATAACTATTCACATCAAGGTTCACATACTAATCTCTCCCATGTGATCTTTTCTGATAAAAAATATACCAGGGAACCCTTCATTACCTGGAGGAACAAGCGAATCATAGTAATGGGAAAACTTGAGGTCTTAAACATCTTCATATTCCAGTATCTGAAGTAAGCTAGTAGAAAAGTCCACCACATTATTAACGCCTCCTTTAAAGGCTTTTATATGAGCGAGTGAATTGCCTTTAGCTTCGCCACCTGGGAAGCTCATTCACTGTTCATAATTCACTTATGAGCATCCAGTATAACACACTCTTAAAGGGGTTTTGTGGGATTTAGATACTGATGACCTATCCTCTGGACAGGTCATCAGTATCTGATAGATGCGGGTCCGACACCCAGGACCCCCACCGATCAGCTGTTTGAGAAGGCACTAGTGCTCCGGCCTTCTGGCAGCTTACCAAGCACAGCGCCGTATATTGTATAGCGGATGTGCTTGGTATCGCACTCAGCCCCATAGAAGTTAATGGGACTGAGTGTGATACCAAGCACATCTGCTATACAATATACAGTGCTGTGCTTGGTAAGCTGCCAGATCGGAGCTGCACCTATCAGAGGATAGGTCATCAGTATCAAAATCCCAGAAAACCCATCTAACCAATATACAAAAGATTGACTCTGATACTGGTCTTCAGTGTTGATGTTATGTACTCTTGATATATGTCTCTATGTATTTGCTCTTATAATCATACGTGTAGAAATGGGGTTGACTCCTAGTTCCCGTACTTGTGAGGATTAGCATTAGCAGCTTTTAAGTTGTAGACGTGTCCTGACTGCTGTCAAAACATGTTGACCTTGCAGATTCTGAACGATGAAATAGAAGCAGATTTCTACATAGCAACACCCGACATTATTGCCAAACTGAACATCCTAAAAAATAAGCTGAGGAAAAAATTTCCAAAAACTAAAAGAGGTAATATACAGTTTGTTTCCCTAATTTATTAAAGGGGTTCTCCGGGAATTAAGAAAAAGAAAATACTTAAATATTACTTCATTGTAAATATATTCCCAAATACCTTACATTTGTTATATTGGCTCGTTTTGTCTGGGGGGAAATCATCAGGGGAAACAAAATGGCCGCTGTCCTATTAGTACACATAAAACCTGTCCTAATCACACAGCAGGACAGGTTACTTCACAACACTTAGATATAGAGCTGCCTCATCCTCCTCTCTGCTCTACTTGTAAGGAATTATGATCCTGAATACAGATGATAAGATCTTTATCTTAATCTCTGAGTCCTTGAGCAGATGTGACTAAAGAGCAGCAGCACTTGTGTGCAGTCTCCATTACCACAGCCCACAGTCTGTCTTGTCTGTCCTCTCTGTACTTCATGTCTCCTCAGGAACTCAATTCCCACAAAGATTCAGCTAAATATCATATTAAACTGTATTCAGAATCCTAATTCCTGACAAGCAGAGCAGAGAGGAGGATGAGGCAGCTCTTTACCTCAGTGTTGTGAAGTAACTTGTCCTCCTGTGTGATTAGGACAGGTTTTGTGTGTACTAATAGGACGGCAGCCATTTTATTTCTTCTAATGATTGCTCTCCAGACAAAATGAACTATTCTAACTAATGAAAGGTATTTGGGAATGTATTTGTAATAAAGTAATAATTACATATTTTCATTTTCCTAATTCCTGGAGAACCCCTTTAAGTCCGATGTCTACACTTTGGTTGAAACATGTCTGTCCGCCTCCTTTGTGGCCCAGTTGAAATGAATGGGTCCACACCCGTTCCACAAAATTGCGGAATGGATGCGTCCTCGTTCATACGGTCGTGTGAATGTAGCCTTATTCTGTTATTTTACACTATTTCCTGTCTGTGTCTCAATTTTTTCTACTTTTGGATAACCCCTTTAATGTGTTCTTTTAATCCAAAATCCTCCATTTTGTCACATCTCCCTGCTATTCCATTTTTCTAGGTTCTGTCGGGAATGATGTTACCAACATGATCAAACTATTTGAAACCAGCTATGAGTATATTGTAGAAAAAGAATGTTTAGTGCAGACTAAAATAGCTACGGTAAGTACAATAGGACCTTCTTCTCCGCTGCCATGTGCCCTTATTGAAAGAAAGTATTTCTACACGGGATAATGGCAGCTGTTTCCTGCACACATTTTTATGATCCCAGTTGTCTTGCCAAGTTCTTGTGATGATGAGATATGCACGGCATTACTTGACAGACCACACTGGTAACATCTCTGTTTTTTTTTGCATGTGAATTAATAGAATATTTTTCTTAAATTCATATGTGTTGCAACAGACGTTTCATGTATCCACCTGTAATATGACCTAAGTACTGCGTAGGTTCTTTTGTTTAAAAGGCGATCCTTATTCAGTTCTATTCCAGTTTGTTCATGAATGCTTAGTCCTGTCACATAGGAACTGTTAAAATAAGTGAAGTCCAAAAAATCAGTAACAAAGATTAACTCCTCATGAACAGATTCTCAGCTGATCACTGAGTTTTTCCATTCAGTCATGCTATAATCTGCTCATATTGATGACCTATCCCCAGATCACCACCCTACTATTTCTGGTATCTCAGCTGCTTCTGTATTCATGACTATGAGGCCAGTGGTCGACATGTCCTTATAGACCCTGCTATTACTTTTACAGCTGGACAGTCTTCATCTGAGACTGCAACTCCTAACTGAAAGGCATATTGCCTTTGGAAACTAGCTAGTGATTTCAGCTCATTTATCATGCCTGCCTGCCAATGACTACCAGTACAGAGAGCGGTGTTTGGGAGCTGAGAAATCGTATTTTTGTGAGGGATTTATATGGTTGATGATCTATGTGGCCTTCTATGTGATCCATGTCTCAATGACATACACAAAGCAGGTTCTGATGTTCTGTTCCTACGGCTCAAAGTAGTTGCACAGGATAAGCAGGACTAGATGAGGGCTGCACAATTAAATAGAACTTGCACCCCATAGCAAACACTGTCTGGCCGGAGCTTATGTCCTCCTCATGTCTGAAGCCGGACCTCAGATCTCTGTTGGAGAGCAGGACGGCAGGTAAATATTGAGCTCAGTGAGTGGTTGTTACCTTGTTGGATATTGTGGTAAACGGGTAACCTGTGTCCACTGTTGTAGGATGTGGAGGAGATGGCGCCAGGCTACTAGAGTGGAGGAGCAGCATGCCTCAGCACTACCTGCTTCTACTATGGTAGTAAACTGGTGCAGGGATGTGGCCTCTGCACCCTCCCATGTACTAGATTGTGGTGGGATGCATGAGTAGACAAAGCGTGCCTCTATGATGTGGCCTGTGTAGCTGATGGTGCTTACTCCTCATGGCTATTTTTGTGACAGCTGAGCGGGCCACTGTGCAGCTGAAAGAGCTGCATGTCTGCCCCGGTCATGTCATGTTTACAGTGCCTTGGAAAAGTATTCATACCCCATGAACTTTTCCACATTTTTTCACGTTACACCCACAAATATAAAAGTTTTTTATTGGGATTTTATGTGACAGACAAACACAAAGTAGCAAGTACAGTACAGACCAAAGGTTTGGACACACCTTCTCATTCAAAGAGTTTTCTGTATTTTCATGACTATGAAAATTGTAGATTCACACTGAAGGCATCAAAACTATGAATTAACACATGTGGAATTATATACTTAACAAAAAAGTGTGAAACAACTGAAAATATGTCTTATATTCTAGGTTCTTCAAAGGAGCCACCTTTTGCTTTGATTACTGCTTTGCACACTCTTGGCATTCTCTTGATGAGCTTCAAGAGGTAGTCACCTGAAATGGTTTTCACTTCACAGGTGTGCCCTGTCAGGTTTAATAAGTGGGATTTCTGGCCTTATAAATGGGGTTGGGACCATGAGTTGTGTTGGGCAGAAGTCAGGTGGATACACAGCTGATAGTCCTACTGAATAGACTGTTAGAATTTGTATTATGGCAAGAAAAAAGTAGCTAAGTAAAGAAAAACGAGTGGCCATCATTACTTTAAGAAATGAAGGTCAGTCAGTCCGAAAAATTGGGAAAACTTTGAAAGTGTCCCCAAGTGCAGTCGCAAAAACCATCAAGTGCTACAAAGAAACTGTCTCACATGAGGACCGCCCCAGGAAAGGAAGACCAAGAGTCACCTCTGCTGCGGAGGATAAGTTCATCCGAGTCACCAGCCTCAGAAATCGCAGGTTAACAGCAGCTCAGATTAGAGACCAGGTCAATGCCACACAGAGTTCTAGCAGCAGACACATCTCTACAACAACTGTTAAGAGGAGACTGTGTGCAGCAGGCCTTCATGGTAAAATAGCTGCTAGGAAACCACTGCTAAGGACAGGAAACAAGCAGAAGAGACTTGTTTGGGATAAAGAACACAAGGAATGGACATTAGACCAGTGGAAATCTGTGCTTTGGTATGATGAGTCCAAATTTGAGATCTTTGGTTCCAACCAGCGTGTCTTTGTGCGACACAGAAAAGGTGAACGGATGGACTCTACATGCCTGGTTCCCACCGTGAAGCATGGAGGAGGAGGTGTGATGGTGTGGGGGTGCTTTGCTGGTGACACTGTTGGGGATTTATTCAAAATTGAAGGCATACTGAACCAGCATGGCTACCACAGCATCTTGCAGCGGCATGCTATTCCATCCGGTTTGCGTTTAGTTGGACCATCATTTATTTATCAACAGGACAATGACCCCAAACACACCTCCAGGCTGTGTAAGGGCTATTTGACCAAGAAGGAGAGTGATGGGGTGTTACGCCAGATAACCTGGCCTCCACAGTCACCAGACCTGAACCCAATCGAGATGATTTGGGGTGAGCTGGACCGCAGAGTGAAGGCAAAAGGGCCAACAAGTGCTAAGCATCTCTGGGAACTCCTTCAAGACTGTTGGAATACCATTTCGGGTGACTACCTCTTGAAGCTCATCAAGAGAATGCCAAGAGTGTGCAAAGCAGTAATCAAAGCAAAAGGTGGCTACTTTGAAGAACCTAGAATATAAGACATATTTTCAGTTGTTTCACACTTTTTTGTTAAGTATATAATTCCACATGTGTTAATTTATAGTTTTGATGCCTTCAGTGTGAATCTACAATTTTCATAGTCATGAAAATACATAAAACTCTTTGAATGAGAAGGTGTGTCCAAACTTTTGGTCTGTACTTTGTGTGAAGTGAAAAGAAAATGATACATGGTTTTCAAAATTTTTAATGAAAAAAAATTTGGAAAGTGTGGCGTGCATTTGTATTCATCCCCTCTGAGTAAATACTTTGTAGGACCACCTTTCGTTGGAGTTACAATTGCAAGTCTTTTGGGGTATGTATCCACCAGCTTTGCACATCTAGAAGCTGAAATTTTTGACCATGCTTCTTTGCAAAATAGCTCAAGCTCAGATTGGATAGAGAGCGTCTGTGAACAGTAATTGTCAAGTCTTGCAATAGATTCTCAATGGGATTTATGTCTGGACTTTGAGTGGGCCATTCTAACATATGGATATGCTTTGATTTGATCCATTCCATTGTAGCTGTATGTTTAGGGTCGTCCTGCTGGAAGGTGAACATCCACCACAGTCTCAAGTCTTTTGCAGCCTTTACCAGGTTGTCCTCCAGGATTGCCTTGTATTTAGCTCCATCCATCTTCCCATTAACTCTGACCAACTTTCTTGTTCCTGCTGAAGAAAAGCATCCCACAGCATGATGCTGCCATCAACATGTTTCACTGTGAGGATGGTATGTTCAGATTGATGTACAGTGTTCGTTTTCCGCCAAACATAGAATTTTGCATTTAGGCCGAAAAGTTTAGTTTTGGTCTCATCTGACCAGATCACCTTCTTCCACATGTTTGCTGTGTCCCCTACATGACTTTTGGCAAATTGCAAACAGGACTTTTGGCAAATTGCAAACAGTTGTCCTGGGGGATAGCTGTAGATCTCAGCAGCTCCTCCAGAGTGACAATGGGCTTTTTGGCTGCTTCCCTAATTAGTGCTTTCCTTGTCTGGGCTGTCAGTTTAGGTGGATGGCCATGACTTGGTAGGTTTGCAGTAGTGCCATACTCCTTCCATTTTCAGATGATGGATTGAACAGTGCTCATGAGATGTTCAGAGCTTGTTATATTTTTTATTAACCTAACCCTGCTTTACACTTCTACACAACTTTATCCCTGACCTGTCCGGTGTGTTCCTTGGTTTTCATGATGCTGTTTGATCAATAATGTTGTATAACAAACCTCTGAAGCCTTCACAGAACAGCTGTAGTTATACTGAGAATAAATTACACACAAGTGGGCTCCATTTACTAATTAGATGACTTCTAAAGGCATTTGGTCACACTGGATTTTATTTAGAGGTATCAGAGTACAGGGGGGCTGAATACAAATGCACAATACACTTTTCAGATTTTTATTTATTACAAATGTTGAAAACCATGTATGATTTTCTTTTCACTTCACACATACTTGCTACTTTATGTTGGTCTATGACATATCCAAATTAAGTTTCTGGGTGTAATGTGAAAAAAATAGAAAAGTTTAAGGGATAGGAATAATTTTCCAAGGCACTATATGTCATAGATTCCCCCTCCAAAAGTCATAATAGAGAGCCACTGTGTAAGGGTGACATTACAGACTGGTAGGAGTTAACAGTCTTAGGACCGAGGGAGTGAGCTCCTTCAGTCCATAGACCGGCACCATGAGAACACTGGTACTGGATGGAGCTGGCTACTGCAGTGCTGCTTCCATTCTCTTTAGTGGGAGCAGCGATGCAGGTACCAGCTTCATCCACTACACAATGGACAGAGCTGTGTAGTTCTGGAACTACTCTAAAGCAGCTGGTCTAGGAGGACGGGGTATTTGACTGAGGATAGGCCATCAATATTAAAATCCTGGAATACCGTTTAAGTGTCAAACTAGACTGCATCCTTAACGGGTTAAATACAGGAATACAGAGTAGTTGATTACCCCCAGCAGGAACAGTAATACTGGCCATGCACATTAAATAAAGATCTGATGTACCCATCGATCCAGTATGTATATATGTGCTAACAGTTATTCTATAACAGTTTCAGGCGTGAGGGATCAGACATGTTCGATTTCCATAGGATCTCAGGGGGCATTACTGTAGAACAGGTGGAGGCGCATATTCATAAGTGAAAGTATGCCATACTGGGGGAAGCATCGCTATTAGCATACAAATTTATAAGATGCGTACGCATTAGTGTACAGATTAGAAGATGCGTATGCATTAGCGTACAGATTATAAAATGCGTACGCTACTACTCGAAAATTGCTCCCGAGCATGCTCGCTCATCTCTAGTTGTCATATGTAAAGGTTAATTATTGTTTATACACATGAAAAATGATTTTGTGATTGGATAACATCCTAAAGTCATGTATAAAGCATAGAATAATAAGAAAAAGATCAAATGCAAACATTTTGGACCTGTAGTAGTTGAAGCCGGAACCAGCCTGAGGAAGCAGTCACGTAAACAAAATAAGTTACCGCTGCCATCTTGCATCACATGGACACTGAGTACTCCATCCAAGTTGCTGTGTTGACATTGCTGATACCAGGGCATGCGGGGTGGGGGGGCTTTTAAGTCTCTTAGCTGGGGTTACAGTACACAATGATTTTTACTTAACATTACCATTTATTGGCTTTTTTCAATTTTATGTATAGATTGGCCAACCCCTTTAATCCCTTTCCCCTGTTCAGTATACCTTCATCTTTCTGTTTGCAGTGTAGGGCTGACCAAGCATGCTTGTGCATGGCAATTTCAGCGGCCCAATGGGGTAGGCATGTGAGGAGGAGAGGATAGGAGGGGTAGCAGTAGGAAGATGGTGCGGTTACTCATGGTGGTGCCTGTTCTGCTTCCTTGGCTCTGCAGTGAATAGAGGCTACACCTGTTCCCCAGAGGCACACCCTGGTTGTGGAGTAACCATGGTGTTAAGATGGCGGGGTGCAAAGACAGGAGACCAGATGATTTGAAGTAGGTGATGCAGTTTAACATATATCAAAAGTCTTTACTATAGAGCAAGTTCCAAGTAATTATCCACATAAAAAGGAGACAAAATTTTCCTAAACAGTTCCAGTAAGTTCTAGGTTAATCAAGGGGATTATCTCCAGGTTGCATTTAGTTGCATTATCTTGTATGAGACTTTTCTATATTCCAATCCAGCCAGGGGATGCAGTTTGCAGAACATGTCTGCAGTTTCCATCACAGGGGGTGTAGACCCAATGACAGGAACACGATTTTGCAGACTGGTATGACTAGGGGCAGGCGGCCTGTTTGCCAAGGGCTGTGAGTCATAAACATGCGCTACCTTCACAGGCTACTTCCACACACCCTCCTTTTAGCTGCTCAACCTTCTCAATAATTCTTTTCTACTCTGTCTCATGGCTTCTCTGGAGCCTTCCTTGAGTCTCAGGTTTTCCTAAAGCTGCTTACTTGCGGGACTGGAGTTAGCTGGTTTTTGCTCACTCTCCAGTTCCAGACTCCTCTACCAACTGACTAACCTCACAGAAACAATGCCAAGCCCAGAGGTCCCTTCCTAGAGAGAGTAGTCGAGGGACTGAGATTAACCCTCTGATTCACATAACATAGGGTAACACCTAATACATTAGAAAACATGCAACATCTAAAACTGTCATTAGCAGTGGCCTAATGGGTTCACTGCACAATATGTTCATAGGTTTTTGTTCACATTTTTAGAGTGTTGTTTCATTCTCCTTTTAATATTTTCATCTCGGAAGTATTTAATTATACTTTAGTCTGCAGTATATGTTTGCTAACATGGCTTGTTTGCTTTGGCTACCTTACATCTTGCGTCGTCTTCTCTTCCTTCTGCTGTTCTGTTTCCATTACCTGTCATCCCTTCTGAACCAGGAATATGAGTGGAACCAGCATCTGCATGGAAGGGGGATCGATCTGTATCGCTGTTTTAGGAACTTTAGTCTGGTTTATTGTAGGACTGTACTTTATTATTTGCCTGGCTCTTCTCTACTCTCTTTGCTGTAAAGCAAGAAGTTACAAAACCGAGGTTCTACACTCTTCACAGTCTGATAGTATCATCAATGAAACAGAATTGGACTGAACGTCCTCCAACAAGGAATCTAAATTATTTCAAAAAGACTTCTCATTGCTAAAAACTAAGCATGCAACTATGTAAGTATTTATACCCAAGATAATGGCACAATTTAAAACTTTATATAAGTTTATAAGTTGCTTTGTTACAAGCTTTTCTTGATGTGGTATAGTCATTTACCGTATATATATATTATATGAAAAATCCGTTACCAGGAGATGGGTTACAGGTAAATTGTAGCTCAGGGTATTAATACATAGATAAATATGAAAAAAAAAATGTAGTGGTGAATATACAGGGTGGGCCATTTATATGGATACACCTAAATAAAATGGGAATGGTTGGTGATATTAACTTCCTGTTTGTGGCACATTAGTATATGGGAGGGGGGAAACTTTTCAAGATGGATGGTGACCATGGCGGACATTTTGAAGTCAGACATTTTGGATCCAACTTTAGTTTTTTCAATGGGAAGAGGATCATGTGACACATCAAACATATTGAGAATTTCACAAGAAAAACAATGGTGTGCTTGGTTTTAACGTAACTATTCTTTCATGAGTTATTTACAAGTTTCTGACCACTTATGAAATGTGTTCAAAGTGCTGCCCATTGTGTTGGATTGTCAATGCAACCCTCTTCTCCCACTCTTCACACACTGATAGCAACACTGCAAAAGAAATGCTAGCACAGGCTTCCAGTATCTGTAGTTTCAGGTGCTGTACATCTCGTATCTTCACAGCATAGACAATTGCCTTCAGATGATCCCAAAGATAAAAGTCTAAGGGGATCAGATCGGGAGACCTTAGGGGCCATTCAACTGGCCCACGACGACCAATCCACTTTCCAGGAAACTGTTCATCTAGGAATGCTTGGACCTGACACCCATAATGTGGTGGTGCACCATCTTGCTGGAAAAACTCAGGGAACGTGCCAGCTTCAGTGCATAAAGAGGGAAACACATCATCATGTAGCAATTTCACATATCCATACCACACCATACCATCAATTTTTGTGTTCCAACAGTCTTGGAGGGATCTATCCAATGTGGGTTAGTGTCAGACCAATAGCGGTGGTTTTGTTTTTTAACTTCACCATTCACATAAAAGTTTGCCTCATCACTGAACAAAATGTTCTGTGTAAACTGAGGGTC
This sequence comes from Rhinella marina, assembly GCA_900303285.1. Classification (NCBI taxonomy): domain Eukaryota; kingdom Metazoa; phylum Chordata; class Amphibia; order Anura; family Bufonidae; genus Rhinella; species Rhinella marina. The sequence continues at coordinate 148,629 of ONZH01006691.1, forward strand.
CTGTTCCAATTTTTGTTTCGCCCATTCTGCAAATTCAGTGCGCCGATCTGGGTCATCCTCGTTGAGATGCTGCAGCAGCTGGAGTTTGTAAGGGTGCCATTTGTGAGTAGCTAATATCCGCCGAAGGGATGTTCGACTGATGCCACTCTCCAGTGACATGCAGCGAGTGCTATGCTGTGGGCTCTTGCTGAATGAAGCTAGGACAGCCACTGATGTTTCTTCATTAGTGACAGTTTTCGTGCGTCCACATTTTGGCAAATCCAACACTTAACCAGTTTCACGAAACTTGGCAAGAAGTTTGCTAAGTGTAGCAAGGGAGATGGGTGGTCTCGTAGAGTGTCTTGCATTGAAATCTGCTGCAATGACCCGGTTACTGCGTTCACCAGACATCAACACAATTTCTATCCGCTCCTCACGTGTTAACCTCTGCGACATGTCAATGGCTGTAAACAAAGAGAAGCTTGTAAATAACTCATGAAATAATAAAGTAACATTAAAACCAAGCACACCGTTGTTTTTCTTGTGAAATTCTCAATAAGTTTGATGTCACATGACCCTCTTTCCATTGAAAAAACTAAAGTTGGATCCAAAATGGCCGCCATGGTACCACCCTTCTTGAAAAGTTTTCCCCCTCCCATATACTAATGTGCCACAAACAGGAAGTTAATATCACCAACCATTCCTATTTTATTTAGGTGTATCCATATAAATGGCACACCCTGTATATTGTATGCATTGTGGCAATTCTAATCATTCGCTTTAAAGGGGTTATCCGAGTAATGGAAAGAAAAAAAAAACATTATAAAACTCATCAGGACTTACATATACATTAGTTAAACTTTATTTCTTGAAAAAAAACATACTTACACCTCTGAACAGTTCTGTTATTCATGCTTTGTTTACATGCTGCAGCAAAGCTGTGGGGGCGTGTAACAACAATGACTCAGCTCTCCCTCATGAATATTTGTGGGTGTTAATAATCTGCCCTTCCCCGCCCCCTGCACTGCTTGCTCTGTACAACCTATATAGATATATATATAGATATATATATATACTGATCTATATCTGTCTATACATATATATCTATATATACAATCTATATATATGTATATGGCGATATATATATACTGATCTATATCTCTATATACATATATAGATCTATATACCATATATATATATATATATATATATATATATATATATATACACACACACACACACACACATATATAGAGAGAGAGATATTTACTGATCTATATCTCTCTCTATATATATAGATAGGTATATAGATATATATGTATATAGAGATATAGATATATATAATCTCCACAAACATATAGATGGTGTTATATGTATCTTTTACACACACACTTATACACATGCCGGCACTCTTTTACACACACACTTCTACACATGCCGGCGCTCTTACATACACACACAGTCATACATGCAGCACTCTTACATACACAGTCATACAAGTAGCACTCTTACATACATGCACAGTCATACAAGTAGCACTCTTACATACACACACAGTCATACATGCAGCACTCTTACATAGACAGGCATACATGTAGCACTCTTACATACACTTACAGTCATACATGCAGGCACTTTTTAAACCAATTTCAATACATGTAGATTCAATCCTCACCTCATGGCCCTGAGTGTGGCTAGTTGTGTCCCCAGGTCCTGAGCCAGGCTCCTCCCCCTGGCAGCAGCAGGGCTCAGCTCCAGACAGATCACACAGGCAGCAGTCCTTCTAGCAGAGCTGCCTCATTGGAGGAGATCCTGTCAGTGCTATTGACTGACACATTTTAGACCAATCAGCACTCCTGGTCACAGTAAGGCTGTTTCCACATGATCTAATTTACATAAAATCGCTGCAAAATGCCATGTTTTTTGCCATGATTTTATGAAAATCAGATCATGTGGAAACAGCCTTATTGACCACGAGTGCTGATTACACAAAACGTGTCACTTCCCATGAATAAGAGCTGGTATGGAGCCTTCTCATTCAGTATACATTGCAGGCAGCATGCATCCTACTTTGTACAGGGGGCGGAGCTTATTGACGACAGCTTCTGAGCAAGAAAGCTCACTGGCTGGTTCGGGGGAGGTGGCTTTGGGGTCCGATGACAGAGTGGATCAGGGACCTGCTCTTTTCACAAGGCTGCCGGCACTAGTATGGATCACGCATGCGCGATCCCTCATAGGAGCAGCCAGCCTGCAGCCAAGGAGGGGGGGTGGGTTCCGGCCCCACACATGTCCCTGCGGCAGTCCGGATCCGACGGCACCCTTCACCTGCCGGATCCGGACTGCCGCTAGTGTGAAAGAGGCCTAACACATAATCATAATCTGCCTGCTTATCGCTAGTGTAATATAAGCCTTAGGTTTATAATACACTAGTACTTAATCAGGCAGATTATTGGCAACAAGTGTTCGTAGGAACACCCGTTAGCAGTGATCTGTCTGTGTAATACTGTAGACGAATAGCCTATGAACCATTACCCGATTGCTCGTTCATTAGGCAATCGGAATCTTTCAGCAGGTTTAAAAATCATTGCTTGGCAGCAGCAGATTGTGCTGTCTATTCACGATCTGCTTCCAGCAAACAATTATTCTTGGGGACGAGCGATGGCATTATCGATTGTTCCTCCCAATACTCTGGAGGAGATCACTGCATGTAATAGCAGCATTGTCCTCTGCTGACGAGCAGGCGATTGCTGGGAAGGAACGCTTCCTTCCTGACAAACGCCTTCTTCAGCTGCGTGTGTACTATAAGCGTTAGTTTTCATCTGTAGATGACTGCATAATGTTATGTGTCAAGATGTCACTTCCCGGGGCTGGGTTAACACGTTGCACTAGTGTCACACACCAACACAAAAACCAGTAGTAGCTGGGCTATGTCTACCTATCATAAAATACAACTCCTACCAAAACTATAATAATGGTGGCCAACACTCACTCCCAAAATGGTGACTGGAGTACAGTCAGGCATCACCTGTACACAGTAGTAACTACTGGGCACCTGGTGTCCATAAATTGCACAAAACCGTAAAGCTTCAGAATTAAAGTGGTTATCCCATGACTAACGTAAAAAATGAAAATCAGCTTTTTCTAACAAAGCTAGAACCAGCCCTGTACCTCACATGGATCCAGAGATCTCCCCATTCATTGCTCTGCTAGATTTATTTTAAGTTGACAGCTCAGGGGAGTTCCTTTTCTGCTGCAGCTCAGGGGGTGTGTCCATGCTTTCCCTATCACAGCTCAGGGGGCGTGTCCATGCTCTGCCTATCACAGCTCAGGAGGCGTGTCCATTCTCTGCCTATCACAGCTCAGGAGGCAGTTGAAGGATGAAACTGATCTTGTGCAGCCATCTCAGTGAGCAGGTCAACGAAATAAGAAAAAGAACAAACAGCAGGTGGTGCTATATAGATACAGTTTATTGAATATCTCAGTGCCTATACTAAATTTTTAATTACATGCAATTACAAAAATATTCAGATCCTGGTGCTGGTTTGAAAACTGTACAATATTTTTCATGGGACAACCCCTTTAGGAGTAAAAGAATCAGAGAACCGTACAATCTGGTATCAAGACTGAATGGAACTATATAAAGTGCTAAGAGAGACTAACGTGCCGCAGTGTGATAATAGCATAATGAAAAATACAGACCAGTACAGCAGCTGCCGCATTTTGCTGCCTAGCTTTTTCTGGAGGAATAAGATATGTTGCAGATGTGTGCTGTGTTGGAAAACCACATGAATTTGCTGCAGGTTTTGGTCATGCAGTTTTTAAAGGTGCTAAATATATATTTTCTTTAAATCTGTTTCACTTGTAAAAACCATGTGGCCACAAAGTACTGCAATGTGTAAACCCAACCTAAATCACCAGAGCAAGAGCTTTGCAGGCACTGAATGAGCAAGGAATACTGGAAAATTGCTACTGTAATGATATATGCTGTTATGTATAGCAGATCCTTCTGTAAGTAGTAATATGCTGAGCAAAGTGAGACAGGAGATATGAAGCCTTCAGTTTAGGTGTCACCATTAGCTGTAATGCTATTATGTTGTATTCTGTATAATTAAACCATAATTCATGCACTCATTTTAATTATGGTGCTACGTGCTGGGCTTTGAAGGGCAAGGCTTCACAAAAGTATTTTTTGTCTTTTGAGGTACGCTTTAGTAATACTCTTCTGGATAAACTTAAAGGGAAGCTGTCACCATGAAAATGCAGTGTAATCTACATGCAGCATGTTATAGAGCAGGAGAAGATGAGCAGACTGATATATAATTTTATGAGAAAAGATTTAGTAAAATGTATTCACTTATATTCCTGCTCATTCTGAGCTTTGAAGACAAGGAGGAGGTCCTATCAGTGATTGACAGCCTTCCCTCTATGACTGTGTATACAGAGATAGCTGTCAATCACTGACTGAAGACAAGGAGGCGGTCCCATCAGTGATTGACAGCCTTCCCTCTATGACTGTGTATACAGAGATAGCTGTCAGTCACTGACTGAAGACAAGGAGGAGGTCCTATCAGTGACTGATAGCCTTCCCTCTATGACTGTGTATACAGAGATAGCTGTCAGTCACTGACAGAAGACAAGGAGGAGGTCCTATCAGTGATGACAGCCTTCCCTCTATGACTGTCTATACAGAGATAGCTGTCAATCACTGACTGAAGACAAGGAGGAGGTCCCATCAGTGATTGACAGTCTAACCTCTATGACTGTATATACAGAGATAGCTGTCAATAACTGACTGAAGACAAGGAGGAGGTCCTATCAGTGATTGACAGCCTTCCCTCTATGATATATGTGTATATAGAGATAGCTGTCAGTCACTAACTGAAGACAAGGAGGAGGTCCTATCAGTGATTGACAGCCTTCCCTCTATGATATATGTGTATATAGACATAGCTGTCAATCACTGACTGAAGACAAGGAGGAGGTCCTATCAGTGATTGACAGCCTTCCCTCTATGACTGTGTATACAGAGATAGCTGTCAATCACTGACTGAAGACAAGGAGGAGGTCCTATCAGTGATGACAGCCTTCCCTCTATGACTGTGTATACAGAGATAGCTGTCAATCACTGACTGAAGACAAGGAGGCGGTCCTATCAGTGATTGACAGTCTTCCCTCTATGACTGTGTATACAGATATAGTTGTCAGTCACTGACTGAAGACAAGGAGGAGGTCCTATCAGTGATTGACAGCCTTCCCTCTATGACTGTGTATACAGAGCTGTCAGTCACTGACAGCCTTCCCTCTATGATTGTCTATACAGAGATAGCTGTCAATCACTGACTGAAGACAAGGAGGAGGTCCTATCAGTGATTGACAGCCTTCCCTCTATGACTGTGTATACAGAGATAGCTGTCAGTCACTGACTGAAGACAAGGAGGCGGTCCTATCAGTGATGACAGCCTTCCCTCTATGACTGTGTATACAGAGATAGCTGTCAGCCACTGACTGAAGACAAGGAGGAGGTCCTATCAGTGATTGACAGCCTTCCCTCTATGACTATGTATACAGAGATAGCTGTCAATCACTGACTGAAGACAAGGAGGCGGTCCTATCAGTGATTGACAGCCTTCCCTCTATGACTGTGTTAACAGAGATAGTTGTCAATCACTGACTGAAGACAAGGAGGCGGTCCCATCAGTGATTGACAGCCTTCCCTCTATGACTGTGTATACAGAGATAGCTGTCAGTCACTGACTGAAGACAAGGAGGAGGTCCTATCAGTGACTGATAGCCTTCCCTCTATGACTGTGTATACAGAGATAGCTGTCAGTCACTGACTGAAGACAAGGAGACGGTCCTATCAGTGATTGACAGCCTTCCCTCTATGATTGTGTATACAGAGATAGCTGTCAATCACTGACTGAAGACAAGGAGGAGGTCCCATCAGTGATTGACAGTCTAACCTCTATGACTGTATATACAGAGATAGCTGTCAATCACTGACTGAAGACAAGGAGACGGTCCTATCAGTGATTGACAGCCTTCCCTCTATGATTGTCTATACAGAGATAGCTGTCAATCACTGACTGAAGACAAGGAGGAGGTCCTATCAGTGATGACAGCCTTCCCTCTATGACTGTATATACAGAGATGGCTGTCAATCACTGACTGAAGACAAGGAGACGGTTCTATCAGTGATTGATAGCCTTCCCTCTATGACTGTGTATACAGAGATAGCTGTCAGTCACTGACTGAAGACAAGGAGGCGGTCCTATCAGTGATGACAGCCTTACCTCTATGACTGTGTATATAGAGATAGCTGTCAATCACTGACTGAAGACAAGGAGGAGGTCCTATCAGTGATGACAGCCTTCCCTCTATGGCTGTGTATACAGAGATAGCTGTCAATCACTGACTGAAGACAAGGAGGAGGTCCTATCAGTGATTGATAGCCTTCCCTCTATGATTGTGTATACAGAGATAGCTGTCAATCACTGACTGGAGACAAGGAGGAGGTCCTATCAGTGATTGACAGCCTTCCCTCTATGACTGTGTATACAGAGATAGCTGTCAATCACTGACTGAAGACAAGGAGACGGTCCTATCGGTGATGACAGCCTTCCCTCTATGATATATGTGTATATAGAGATAGCTGTCAATCACTGACTGAAGACAAGGAGGAGGTCCTATCAGTGATGACAGCCTTCCCTCTATGATTGTGTATACAGAGATAGCTGTCAATCACTGACTGAAGACAAGGAGGAGGTCCTATCAGTGATGACAGCCTTACCTCTATGACTGTGTATACAGAGATAGTTGTCAATCACTGACTGAAGACAAGGAGACGGTCCTATCAGTGATGACAGCCTTCCCTCTATGACTGTGTATACAGAGATAGTTGTCAATCACTGACTGAAGACAAGGAGACGGTCCTATCGGTGATGACAGCCTTACCTCTATGACTGTGTATACAGAGATAGTTGTCAATCACTGACTGAAGACAAGGAGACGGTCCTATCAGTGATGACAGCCTTGACGGTCTGGGAACATGACCTTTCCAGCAGAATTCACAAGGGGCACAGTCCTCTTTTTTTATTGTTCTTTAAAAGTTCTTAAAGAAGTTTTCTAGTTTGAAATGTCCACTGAAGAACCAGGCAGGCATGAGTGATGTCTAGGAGATAGGACAGCCATGTGCTGCATGTTGCTATAGGGGGCACTGAGGACAACAAAAATTTGCTATATGTATCCCTGTAGAACTCTTTTTATGATTGTAAATTGCTACGAAGAATCCATATGTCTAAAATATATTTATACTGTGTTTAGTGATGGTGTGATAAATCAGTAATTTATGTGTTACGCCTGGGAAAGTTTTTAGTTGGCACCTGTTGCCCATTCCAGATCAGCAAACAATATGTACTCCAGCTTTGAGGTGACAAATGGAAGAGAAATTTGGTTGGATTCATGAAGGTTGGATTCACATTATGATTTAGTTTTCCATTCTTCTGATCTGTCAGAAGAACAGAAAAGTAATAAAAAAAAAACGGATCCTCTTATTTTGAGCATCTGTTATGCTCCTTTTGAATCCATTTTTGGCAATTTCGTCAGAGATCCGTTATTTTAGATGGTAGAAAGAGTCATATTTTTTTTTCCCTCTTCTTGAGACTGAAAACTAAACAGTGACGTGAACCTGGCCTAAAAGTGCCAAATTTATCCTGTCATGTGCACCACCTTGATAAATTTGATGCAATTTGTGCCTTTTTTGCTGATTTGTAAATCTGTGCCATTGCATGCTATTAAACTATACATAAGCCTTCCCCATTACACATAAAAGAAAGGGCAATTGAGAAAACCGTAATTATTAATACTTCTGCTGAATGCTGACGTGACAACATTAGTGATTTATTCTTAATCATGTTCTTTATGTGCCTGTTGTAATTATAGCCGCTGTTAATCTAGGCTATTGATTAGCATGTGCTCGTCATCTCATCACATTGATGAATTTGATGTGTTGGCAATATCCCTGCAATCAATTTTATGGGAAAAACATAGTTGGAAATATGAATACATGTTTTTTATCCAGAGATTCCTGATTAATCAAACTATTCTTTAAAGATTGATTATCAATTTTTCTCTTCCCACTGTACTTTACTGTACAACTACATCCTATCCAGTCTGGATTAGCTTTGCTCTAGACAGATTTATTGTATTTACAGTTTAAATGTCTCCCAAGGTCTTTTACGTTTTCAAGACACTTTGATAGAGGTGGTGGACTTTTGTGTGCGAAATCTGCAGCAAAAATACAGTACAGGACAAATGAATGGTGTTCACATAGATATTTAAACTGAAAGCATACTATACACTTTTGCAGATTGTTGAAATCTGTGAGAAATCTACAGCATCATTTCCATGTATTTGCCACAGATTTTCTGCTATGACTGAACAAAGACTATATAAAAACCAAAAATCCCAACTAATAATTTTTAGGGTTGATTTTCATGATAAAAAAAATATGTATAAGAAAGTGGAAAAGAGTAGTTCTTTTATTATTCAATTATTTGTTAATTCATTGTTGTTTCTCTTAACCAGGTTAACATTTTAATGAAAATAACATTGTATGTAATAGTACATATATATGTGCTGTCTGTGTGCCTTATATTTGTTTACCTAGCACCGAATCACTAAAAATTTTTTGGAAATTGGCTCCAGTAAGATCTATTTGTTAATTTCTGTTAAAATTAGAGGTACACTTTATGTATTCAGGATTTACTAAATCTGCCAACTAAGAAAGTACATTTTCTTGTAGAATGTGTTTCATGTACAATTAATACAAATTGTAGTCTGTAATAGACTGTATAGTAGTCCAGAGCTGCCTTCACAAATCTGCCGACTACTATTGGAAACAGTTAACCAGCTTGTTGGCAGACACATTTTTAATAATGCATTGTGCGTGAACTGCAGCCTACAAGACTAAAGGCCCCTTTACACAGGCTGACCTTGCAGGCAATTATTGGGAACGAACCATTCAATTCAGTTAGTTGCCTTCTCGTCATAGTAGGTGAAAACTGCATTTACATGTAGCAATCATCTCCTCTGTATACGGATGAACAATCGCCACTGTGATCGTTCATCTCTGTACAGATTTATTGTTTCTGGGTAGCAGATCTGTTTACACAGGATGATCTGCTGCCCAGAAATGATGATTTTGGTGTCCACATCAACAATGCTTTCACCAGATGTTCGGAGGCTCCTTCACACAGGGCAGTTTTCAAGAACAAGCATTCTTTAGTTTCTCCTACATAAGATTATTGAAGTTGTGTGATTCCACAACAGATCCATGGAGTACTCAGGTGATTTGTGCTCTGAAGCCAAAAGATTTGTTAATGCAGCTATGGAAAAATGGGCTGGAATACATACAATGCATGTTCAGTGTTTCTCAACCTTAGGTACATTATATGTGTGACATTTCTTGTAAAGACACGATTTTATATCACAGATATGTTAACAGACAGGGAGGAGTAGCTTAGAAACATCTGGTGAGCCTCAGGTTGAGTACAGGTCCCTACCTACTGCATTCTTTAGTGACCTGCCAAGCTTCATGTGACTATGCCAAAAAAATATATCCATGTACTTCCTCCTGTTTCTAAGCCACTGACCTATTGAGCCTTCTTTCATCATCATGACCTAGATGCCAGCTGGCAGTCGACAGGCTGATTATATGAGGTTTCTTTCAGAGTTCACCCCTGTAAGGCATGGCAGCTAAAACTTACAAATGATATCCAGGCAAATATCTCCTGTTAAGTGTAGTCTCATATTTTCAAGGTAAAGTGCAGCAAATTTCTGAGCTCTGAATCTCACAGTAAAATAAGAATATTTTGAGTAGTTTACAAGTTACCTTTGTTGAAACGTGTTCTTGCTCACTCGTATTGCCGTAAGCATATTAATATTTTTTACTTTCCAGCTGGACATGCCTGTTGAACACATAGTTGCCAATCTCGATGCCCTTGTAAAAGATGTTTGCAACCACAAGCCGTTAAGCTTTGGTGAGTATTAGACTTTGGTTTCTGTTACAGCATTTATTTTAGGAAAATTACTTTAAAGAGGACCTTTCATGTGTTGGACTTACTGTAGCTAAATACATTTATTGGTAGGGCAACCCCCGCTGCTTCTGACACGGGGTTCGGTTTTTCAAAATAGCGCTCCTGCGCTCCGCTGTTGCCCCCTGTATTTCTCCCGCTCAGTATGCTAATACTGAGCATCGGAACAGGGAGGAGGAGACGCCCGGGTTTCTCAATGGGCGTCTCCTTCTCCCTGGCTGTGCTTCTGACACGGGGTTCAGTTTTTCAAAATAGCGCTCCTGCGTTCCGCTGTGGCCCCCCTTCTCCCTGGCTGTGACGCGCTCCGATGTGATTGGATCGCAGCACAGCCAGGGAGAAGGAGACGCCCATTGAGAAACCCGGGCGTCTCCTCCTCCCTGTTCCGATGCTCAGTATTAGCATACTGAGCGGGAGAAATACAGGGGGCAACAGCGGAGCGCAGGAGCGCTATATTGAAAAACCGAACCCCGTGTCAGAAGCAGCAGGGGTTGCCCTACCAATAAAGGTATTTAGCCACAGTAAGTCCAACACATGAAAGGTCCTCTTTAATCCAATACCCATTGGTCAAGAAAACCCAATAATAATGCCCCAACAGAACCACTAGTAGTAATAATTCTCCATGGTGCCCCCAGTACTGAAAAAGCTCCTCAAAGTGTCCCCAGTAATAATATGGGTCCACCATAATGCCCCCCTGTAGAGCCCCTAGTAGTTATAATGCCCCCTCTAGCACACCCAGTCCATGCCGCTGTTTGCGATGCAGGCCACAGGCCCCTTCTAACCTATGTTGCCAGCTTCCTGGCTCAGTCGATCACAATGAAATCAAAACACAGCGACCACCTTTGCTGTTCTACTGTCTCATAGGCCTCAGGCCTTCTGGCCTATGAGAGTGTGAGAGTGAATGGCGGAGCAGGGAGACATTGGCTACTGTGTCCCGCCACATCCTACAATACAGTTGTATGGTTGGTTGCCACTACATTCGGGACCTAACCTAGGGATGTCCAAGCTTAGTATAAAATCTGTTGGCAAAAAATGCACCATATTTATTAAAGGGGCATCTTCTGGTAGTCCATGCACCAGAAAATCAAATCATTACCAGCTATGAGATGGTGTATATTTAAACTATAATGTACAACAATTTTTGGTGTAAATTATAGTAAGTGTGACCAGCCATTGGAGACCACAACCATGCTAAGCCCAAAAGTAGTGAGAGAAGTGAAAAGTGACAAATTTTACTGCAAATATGGAATACGCCTTAAAGAGGTGGTCCATCTCGCCTTAGAAACGGCGAGATGGGACGAACCACTGGGTACTGGGAAACAACAGAGCAGGCTGGTGCTCCACTGTTTATGTAGCTTCCATTGCAGTACATGGGAGCTACACAAACTGCTTAACACAGTGAAGTACGCTCTTTTCAAGTTATGGAAACAGCATGGCTTCCTGTGCTATGCAGTTTGCGTAGCTCCCATGCAATGAAATGGAGGCTATAGAAACAGTGGAGCACCAGCCTGCTCTGCCGTTTACCAGCCACCAGATGGTTAGCACTTAGTCCCATCTTGCTTTAGAAACGTTAAGATGGGAGAACCCCTTTAATTTGTGATTTTTTTAAATAGAATCTGTCATGAGCAACCTTTCTATCCAACTTTTTACATAGACACATAGCTGGGTTTCACCTGATTAAAACGCGTTTTTTTTTTTAAGTCACTTTTGCCATTAATTTGGAATTAAAAACAAAACAATGTTCAAGTTGGATGTACACTATAAGGCCTCATGCACATGACCGTATGTATTTTGCAGTCCGCAAGTTGCAGATTGCATCAGCATTTTTTGCGGACCCATTAGCTTCAGTAGCTCAGTATTTTGCGGCCAAGTACAGAAAATGTTCAATTTTTGTTGCAGAACATACATATGGATGCAGAAAGCATGCGGATGATCCGTGTTCTATCTGCATCTGTATGTTCTTAACACAAAAATATATTTTATGTCTGCAAAATGTGGACCACAGACCACATCCATATTTTGTGCAGAACTCCTCCAGTCTGTCAGCTCATGTGCCCAGTATTTGTCTCCTCACTGCCTGCAGCTGCTCAGCAAAGCCTCCAGCCCTGAGTCTGTGCTGCTGAAGGGGTTAATCTTTCCTGAAGAATCCAGTGGGAGGGAGACACAGGGCAGACAGCAGCAGCCAGTGCAGGGGGCGTGGTCAGCACAGTGATGCCTCGTGCACAGATACAGATAGGCTTGTGCATGAAATATCATTAGAGCAGAGAGAGAAGCTGACATCACAAGTCATGTGACCCTCAGTGAAATCTGAGAAAGGAGCCACTGCAGATGAAGTCAGTTGTAAATCCCTTACATTTGATTAGTTAGAAACATACAAAGTCCAAAAAAAAAATACTCAGACAACCCCTTTAACAATGAACAATTGTTGTAGCCAACTGAAGATAGACCATTATTGTTTGAAAAGAAGTCTAGCCATGTTCAATTTTCATCCATAGTTGGACGAAAGGTCTTTTGTTAAAAGAAAGACTGTTCGTGAACAAAAAAATATTTCTTTCAAATAATGTTCCCAGAAAAATCTTTCGTCCGTCACCCAGTTTTTTGAAGGTGTAGGATGAGCTTCAACAACTGTAACGGCCAATGTGGACTAAAATGTATGTGGCCATGTCTGCAAAACAAAGGGTTCACCAAATGTTTGTTCAACCGTCAATCCACTTCTGTCTAATGTGTATGGCCACGTTTAGTCTAGAGGTATTAGACATGATGATCCTTGTGTGAGTGTCACCAGTGATGCATCTACAAACTTTGTTACATGGTCACTAAAACATATTTTGTCTTCAAAGGTCCCTTTGTAGAAAAGGCTCTCCTCACCAGTGCTACAAGTGAAGCCCTTTTCATCAACTGCCAGAAATTCTTCCCACAAGAAGTTGAAAATATTGATGAGGAATGAAGATATAAGACAAGGGTAAAGTCTTCTGCACTGACCCAGGCTGTGGAGTCACATGGCAGGTGCTTAAGCCATCTCTGTGAAACCTGTAACGCAGTGACAACTCTTGGACCAGGATTACTTCTCATTAGCAAAGACTCTCAGCAAAGAGAAATAGACAAGGAGAGCAATGTTTGTTTGGAGATGGGAGTGGAACTCCTTTTTGTTTTGTAATAAACACATTATTTCCTAATGTACTTTTTTAAGAGGGCTCTTGATGTATATAATGCCATTTATCAGACACATATTATTGTGAGCATAAACGAAAACAACCTAATTACAGACTGTAATTTATTCCATTAGCAAAACCTGTTTGGTTTGGCTAATGACCTAAATTTTCACATTGCATTAAATGACTGATAGGTATTAATTATTTTGATTGCATTTTCTAGTTTCCTACAACAAGTGTCCCGGCTCATGAATACATACAGTACTTACACTTCAGACTATGATCACTCAGATGGCTCCTACTGTATATCGTATGGATATTTGAGGAGCTCAAATATCTGATCAACTGCTCTGATCAAGAAATGTACTCAGCGTAATTGCAATGTCAGTTTCCACAAGTGAAGGTATAGGGTAGATGCTAGATGTGGACCCATTCATTTCAATGGGGCCACAAAAAATGTGGAAAGCACATCGCGTGCTGTCTGCATCCATATGTCTGTTCCGCAGACCTGCAAAAAAGATAGAACATGTCCTATTCTTGTCTGTTTTGCGGACAAGAATAGGCATTGTTACAATGGGTCATCAAAAAAACAGATGCAACACAGACGTCACGCGGTTGTGTGAATGCATTCTTAGGGCAAGGCTTTTCCAGGTGGGCTTCAAGCAGGCTTGGATCTGTGATGTTTGAGCTGGGAAAGGAAGGAGAGGCAGAGACCGGATGCTGCAGACACTCCCTTTAAGTCATGTATCGGGTAAACACAAGGTCAGAGATCACGCTGGAGAAGTCAAAATGCACTCAGAACTTCATCATGTGACACATAATGCAGTAAGATTGAACGCTGGTGTTATGTATAAAAAAGTGTAACCGGAAAAACCCTTAAAGTGAATATCCATCAGTTTGTTTTGTTTTTTTTTGTAACCCTTTAGGCAATGTTTCCATCACATTTGTGATGTCCATTTAGTATGTAAGCAGGAAAAGCTCCTGACATGCGCTAAATGTGTCCATATGCTAACATTATCTAGATGGAGGCCAAAAGAGTGTCCTTCTGGCCTCCATCTAGTGGTTTGTCAGTATACTGCATAAAAAGAACAGTTTGAAACAGCATAGTAGACTGTGTTTTTCCATACAAAGGCATCCAGTTTAAAAATCTATTAGTTAGGCTACATTTACACGAGCGTAAGTGTTTTGCGGCCCACAAATTGCGGATCCGCAAAACACGGATCCCAGTCGTGTGCGTTCCTCAATTTGCGGACTGCAAATGGCCAGTGCTATATAGAGAATGCCTATTCTTGTCCTCGGTTGCGGACAATAATAGGGCATGCTGTGTATTTTTTGCGGCACCGCGGAATGGAACAACGGATGCAGACGACACACAGTGTTCTGTCCGCATCTTTTCCAGCCCCATTGAAATGAATGGTTCCGTACCTGTTCCGGAACAGATGCGGCTCCATTTATATGGTCGTGTGAATGGACCCTTAGGGGAACCCTATGGGTGACAGATGCCCCTGTATATCAGAGGCATATGTTTAATGTGTACATCATGGCGGTAAATGGATGCCATAAACATGATGTGAGCATAGCCTTAACGCAACATGCTGCAATAATACGTCATGGGAAGTACTTACTTCCTGTGAGCCGATGTACTATTATGTCTCTGCTCTGAGCAGTGCCATCAGTTGAGGGTGCTGGCTGTATTATACAGCTCGCACCCAGCTCTCATTACTGGGATCTTGGATCCCAGCAGTTAAACTACTTAGATGCCACAGTAAATAGTGACCACAGCATCTAATGGGTTTACAGAGTGACTAGTTGCAGGGTGGCAATTGGTTGACATGGCAGCCAAAAGTCTAACAATGGCCTGCTACTGCTTCTGGCAGAAGCTTTGTCTAATGGGCTGTCTTTGTGTTTTTCAATTACTGACATACACACCGCAATACAGAATTATGACAGTGTATTATATAACTGATTAGCTGCTCGCATGGTCAAGTACTCTACTGGGGCTCTACATAATTATAGCCGTATTCATAACGACTAAAAAAAAACCCATTATTTTTCCCTTATGGTGAATATTGTTAAAAGAAATAAAGAAAGCCAAAATTGCTGTTCTGTGTTAATTTCACTTGTGAAAAATAGCATCAATGAAAGCTGCAGGTTGTCTCTCAAAAAACAAGCCCTACACAGCTCAGTGGATAGAAAAGTAAAACTGTTATGAGTCTTTAGATGCATAGACACACAAAAAAATATTTCCAAAATAAAGTTATATGGTGCAAAAGTAGAAAAACATTAAAAACATCATTTTGGTGTTTACATAATCATACCGACCCGGAGAATGAGGTTAGTCATTTGAGCACCAGAAAATCAAAACCCAAAAAACTGGAATTACAGTGCTTTCTTTTTTCACTCTATCCTGCCAAAACATGAATAAAAGTTATGCATTATTGACATGACAATTGTGCCCTTTAAAAATAAAAATTCTCTTAATTAATTGTTTATTATATTTCTAAAGTGATCAAAGCTCTGTTTTTCTGATACAGAATGCCTACCGTAATTCCCTGAATAGGCATGGATTCACAACTTAGCATGCTACCAGAGGATAATGACATGAACTGTGCCTGTGGAAAAGGATCATCAGTACTGGTGCAAGAATGTATTTTATTACTTGCTTTTCTTTATGTTCTACATTTACTCTTGATTCCCGAATGAAAAACTGCTGTAAACTACAGTATTTCAAAACTTGTATACAATTAAAGGCATTTTCCAGAATAAAATATTTCACATGTATTAAAACTACATCTAAACACTTTGTCATAGCCTTAATACTTGTGAAATGGGCCATTTTCACCCTTTCCCTGGAAGTCACATTTTGTCCTGGGCATGATGAGGTCACATCGACATGTTAATGTCTCAATAACTTGTCATGTGGCCTTGAACATTAATTGCAGCTTGACAACAACATCTCATGCTGTTCACAAGTCGACTTATTGTCTGCTGAGGCATGGCATCCCACTCTTCTTGAAGGGCGGCCCTCAGGTCATTGAGGTAAAGAGTTACGAACCTCTACACGGTGACTCTGCTGATCACATAGGTTTTCAAGGGGACTCAAGTCTGGAGAAAAGGCAGTCCACTCCATTTGAGGTCCTCCAGTCTCCACCAGCCGTTCCCTAACAATGCGACCTCGATCAGTTGGCGCATTGTCGTCCATAAAGATTAAATTAGGCCTCTATTGTTCTTGCAGAGGCACAATGACTGAATTAATGAAGTTGTTCAAGTAGTATGGGCTTGTCACTGTACCAGGTAGTTCTGTATTGACCAGACACACCTGCCCACACTGTAACACCACCACCAAAGGCTCGTCTGGTGACAACAGTGGCTAATGCATAGCACTCTCCTTGACATCTCCAACATCAACAAAATGGTCTGACGTGACACTTGGGTGCCTCTCACATCCCTTAAATGTGTCTGGAGTCGTGTGGTATTCATCATCCGGTTCCGCAGGGCATTGTTCACAATGAAGCTTTCTGTGACTTCCAGTTTATCTGTATCTCTGTTGCAACCTGCTGATAACACTCTGTGACATTTTAAGCTCAGTGGCCACTTCTGTCTGAGAACATCCTGCTTGAAGCTTTGCAATGGTGAGATACTATTGATCAATTGTTAGGTGTCATCTTGGTCTCATTTAAATACCAATTCTAATTAAACCAGAACATTTATTGGGCGATTCATGGATCAAATACTTGTTGTGAATTTTGCCTTTAAAGGGGTTCTTCAAGTTAAATTTATTGATGACCTATCCTCAGGATAGGTCATCAATATCAGATCGGCGGGGTCCGACATCCGGCACCCCTGTTGATCAGCTGTTTGAAGGGGAGGCGCGCGCCGTACCAGTGCTGCCTCCTCTTCACGGTTTACATGCTGGCCATAACAGGGGTAGTGGTGAGTAGGTGTAATTACACCTCACCACCCCATTCATTTCTATGGGAAGAATCGCTCCCATAGACTTGTATGCCGGGTGTCGGACCCCCACCGATCTGATATTGATGACCTATCCTGAGGATAGGTCATCAATAAATTTAACTTGGAGAACCCCTTTAAGCTCCTTGTTAGAGAACAGCAAGTTGTGCAAAAAGTACTGAAACACTGAACAGTTGGACATGTGCATTTAAAAGGTCACATTAAGTTCACCTGTAAAGGTTAGAGTGCATTTTAGGTTCATCCTGAAATTTCACCCACAAGCCAAATATCCCGAACTTTTTGTGATTAGTGTGTGAGTGTATATATATATATATATAGCGAGAGAGAGAGAGACGTGCATTTTTATATACCTGTTTAAATGTTCTATATATACATCAAATTATAACACAATGGGGGTCATTTACTAACAGAAATTCACCTATTTTTGGTCTATTTCTGGCACAGATTGAAACACAAAGGTTATTTGCACCACAATCTGACTTTTCCTCGCTCACCCCAGATCTAAAAAAAGGGAGTAGGGAAGGGCAGCCCATCTCATTTACCATTTTCTACGCCTGTTTTAGGCATAAAAAATTATCTCAGTTTAAGCTAGCAAGGTAGCGGGCATAGATTCAGACCGGTGATGGATGTATCTCAGTTATGTAGAGACTGGCGCCTCTTCATAACTTCAGCAGATCTAGCGCAGGGGTCATTAAGATTGTCGTCTAAAATGTTGGTCTTAATAAATGACCCCCTATATTCCTACAATAAATATATATGCAACCCCAGTAACAAAAAAGTTTGGACGCTGTAAATAATTTGTTGCACACATGGATTTCTCCAGATTCCCTAAATCTTGTGATCATATTATGTAACTGCAGATATTGAGAGCCTTTGCAATTTTAAGGAATTTGAGGAATATTTTTCTGAAATTTTTCTACAGTGCGGTTTATCACAGATTGGTGAACCTCTCTGCCCATCTTTGCTTGTGCAATATTCTGCCTCTCTAACATGTTCTTTTTATATCCAGTCATGTTTTTTTTTACCAGTACCACTTACTTTTTTGAGATGTTATTGCCATCAAGTTCTACATTAATTTTTTTTAATGAAATTGTAAAATATCTCACTTTCAACTCACTCTCACTTTATTTGTTCTATGATCTATTGTGAATAAAATATGGGTCTTTGAGATTTGAAAATCATTGCATTCTGTTTTTATTTATTTTACACAGCATCCCAATTTTTTGGAATTGGGGTTATATATATATATACACTCACCGGCCACTTTATTAGGTACACCATGCTAGTAACGGGTTGGACCCCCTTTTGCCTTCAGAACTGCCTCAATTCTTCGTGGCATAGATTCAACAAGGTGCTGGAAGCATTCCTCAGAGATTTTGGTCCATATTGACATGATGGCATCACACAGTTGCCGCAGATTTGTCGGCTGCACATCCATGATGCGAATCTCCCGTTCCACCACATCCCAAAGATGCTCTATTGGATTGAGATCTGGTGACTGTGGAGGCCATTTGAGTACAGTGAACTCATTGTCATGTTCAAGAAACCAGTCTGAGATGATTCCAGCTTTATGACATGGCGCATTATCCTGCTGAAAGTAGCCATCAGATGTTGGGTACATTGTGGTCATAAAGGGATGGACATGGTCAGCAACAATACTCAGGTAGGCTGTGGCGTTGCAACGATGCTCAATTGGTACCAAGGGGCCCAAAGAGTGCCAAGAAAATATTCCCCACACCATGACACCACCACCACCAGCTTGAACCGTTGATACAAGGCAGGATGGATCCATGCTTTCATGTTGTTGACGCCAAATTCTGACCCTACCATCCGAATGTCGCAACAGAAATCGAGACTCATCAGACCAGGCAACGTTTTTCCAATCTTCTACTGTCGAATTTCGATGAGCTTGTGCAAATTGTAGCCTCAGTTTCCTGTTCTTAGCTGAAAGGAGTGGCACCCGGTGTGGTCTTCTGCTGCTGTAGCCCATCTGCCTCAAAGTTCGACGTACTGTGCGTTCAGAGATGCTCTTCTGCCTACCTTGGTTGTAACGGGTGGCAATTTGAGTCACTGTTGCCTTTCTATCAGCTCGAACCAGTCTGCCCATTCTCCTCTGACCTCTGGCATCAACAAGGCATTTCCGCCCACAGAACTGCCGCTCACTGGATGTTTTTTCTTTTTCGGACCATTCTCTGTAAACCCTAGAGATGGTTGTGCGTGAAAATCCCAGTAGATCAGCAGTTTCTGAAATACTCAGACCAGCCCTTCTGGCACCAACAACCATGCCACGTTCAAAGGCACTCAAATCACCTTTCTTCCCCATACTGATGCTCGGTTTGAACTGCAGGAGATTGTCTTGACCATGTCTACATGCCTAAATGCACCGAGTTGCCGCCATGTGATTGGCTGATTAGAAATTAAGTGTTAACGAGCAGTTGGACAGGTGTACCTAATAAAGTGGCCGGTGAGTGTATATATATATATATATCTCGTAAGGGGTTGTGTAGCAGGGTGGTCGTCTCCTGGGACGACGGGCACAGTTTAGCAGGCACAAATTCCAAGCAACATCAGTTTTTCATTAACTGACCAGATTTATTGTCAGTGAGTGGTACAAAAAATAATACACAAAACAAATCCTATGCCTGTCCGGCTCTAACCATACAATCAGGAACTCCTGACTAACCTAGTACCAGCCTAAGGGCTCATGCGCACGAACGTATTTTCTTTTTCCGTGTCCATTCCGTTTTTTTCGCGGACCATATGCGGAACCATTCACTTCAATGGGTCCGCAAAAAAAACGGAAGGTACTCCGTGTGCATTCCGTTTCCGTATGTCCATATTTCCGTTCCGCAAAAAAATAGAACATGTCCTATTATTGTCCGCATCACGGACAAGGATAGTACTGTTCTATTAGGGGCCAGCTGTTCCGCAAAATACGGAATGCACATGGATGTCATCCGTATTTTTTGCGGATCCGTTTTTTGCGGACCGCAAAATACATACGGTCATGTGCATGAGCCCTAACACTGGGCACGAAACATAACCATGCTGCTTGCACCACTTACTTTGCTCTCAGAGACTCCAAGCAGTTCTGTTCCCAGGCAGAGTGTGAGAGACCGTGTGTCTGCATCCCCCAGCCTTCTATCAGGTTGGAACACCTGAGGACTGTTTACCTAACAGCCCAAATCCCGGACTTGTTGGGTGGAGTGGGGGTCCACCCTTCTCTCCCCACTCCAGCAACACAGTCCCTTAAAATGGGTTTTATAGAAACCCAAATTGCAGAGAAGTCTGCATAGACCTCTGCTGAACATTTCCCTGGTTGCACCTGACTTATTAAGAGGTATCTGCCTCTTAAATGTCCTGGCATACCCATGACCCATGTCCCTCAATGACTTTTTAGTCTTCAGTTTGTAACGATATGTTTAAAAAGTTAAAACAGTGGGATCCGATAGCTGGGCTAAAAGAAAAATGGGAAAAAGATATAGGTCCTTTGACGTCTGCTCAATGGCAAGACACTTTAGAAAGTACGCCATTACTATCCATTAATGACGCACAGCGCCGATAGCAAATATTTGTGCTACACAGAGTATACAGAACACCATTAATGCTTTATAAAATGAGGCTCTGTCCAAACGCCAACTGCACGAGATGTTCTGAAGTGGAGGCGGATCTAATACACATGATGTGGACCTGTAGGGAATTAAG
The DNA here is from genome assembly GCA_900303285.1 of Rhinella marina. Classification (NCBI taxonomy): domain Eukaryota; kingdom Metazoa; phylum Chordata; class Amphibia; order Anura; family Bufonidae; genus Rhinella; species Rhinella marina. The sequence goes on from ONZH01006691.1 coordinate 169,528, forward strand.
TACATACTGGTCAGATGTATTCAACATAATAGACAATGTGTATAGTATTAGTATCCCCAGAGAGCCATCAGTTGGTATCCTGGGACATACCCAAGACTTAACAGTAACGGAGGGGTGTAAACTGGCAATAGAAAAAACTATATACTGCACCAGAAAACTAACTGCAAAATATTGGATCCAACCAACTGGTCCGAATAAACAGGAATTAATAGGGGCTATAAACCACTTAATTCGGTTGGAAAGGGAAGTGTACTTGAAGAAGGGTGCATTCAAAAAATATCAGAAACAGTGGGAGAACTGGATAGTAAATTCTGGATTAGCTTCACAGAGATCTTGGGTGTTAGACACCATGAGTATAGGTGGGATAACTCACGGCAATAAATGTACTCGTAGATAAGTACAGTGTGTCTTTAGGTTGGGGATGAAGGTTTTTTCTCAATTGGGGAGTTATTGGAATATAGATTGTGGATATGAGGGCACTGCACAGAGGGGGGAGGGTGGGTAATTTGAGTTTGTACTGTTGTACTTGTTTGTACATTCACTCAACAATCTGATTTAAAAAAAAAAAGTTAAAACAGTGACAATAAAAAAGCTATTTGCAAAAATAGGGTGTTACTAATAAATACTATGATGTCTATATATTTGGAGAGTTTCATAATTCACTACTTTCTAACAATAATGTCAAATATGGACATACAAATAAACACTGCATGTTGTGTTTTGGTGTTCTGTGCAGTAACCTGCAGTACACATATATCAGTTGTGTAAAAAAAAAACATTGGTTCGGCAAAAAATGTACAGTGCCTTGCGAAAGTATTCGGCCCCCTGGAACTTTTCAACCTTTTGCCACATTTCAGGCTTCAAACAAAAAGATATAACATTTAAAATTTTTGGTGAAGAATCAACAACAAGTGGGTCACAATTGTGAAGTGGAACGAAATTTATTGGATCATTTAACCCCTTCCCGACCGGCGCCGTACATGTACGGCGCTTGGGTGGTGCGGGGACATGACGCCCGCTCGTGGGTGTGGCGGGCGTCATGGGCGGCAAGTCTCTGCTGTTTCTAACAGCAGAGACTTGCCGCTTCTTACCTCCGTCGGCGGCGACTTCCAGGGCCTTCTGATGCCGTGATCACACGTGATCACGGCATCAGGATGCGTCTGAACCCGGAAGCCTACGCTTCCGGGTGGTGTACAGACGTCCCGATTGGGTAGTACTTAGTTTTTATCTTCTGATGTGTCCGCATTGTCCTCAATTCAGCACTGATCCAAACAGGATTATAACTTTATAGGCCGCCAGGAGATCACCTGGTGACGATCTGTATCATATCAATAGTGCCTTATATAGACGCTGGAGAGTGCACATCCAGCTTCTGAGTCATCGACTTTTTAGGAGTGACAGCGTATACATCTAGAGAATTTTAACAATTGTGTTACTTTTTCCTTTTAAATGCTAAATTAAAAGTTAATTCTTAGGAGTCAAATAATTATTAATTTATCTGGGGCAAGAGTTGGTATATCGCCTGTAAAGGTGTTTAGTATTTTTAATGTTCATCCAGCAGGACAACTAACATAGAAACATAGAAGATTGACGGCAGAAAAAGACCACCTGGTCCATCTAGTCTGCCCTTTTATTATCCTTTTATTGTTATCTTAGGATAGATACATGTTTATCCCAGGCATGTTTAAATTCAGTTACTGTGGATTTATCAACCACCTCTGCTGGAAGTTTGTTCCAAGCTTCTACTACTCTTTCAGTGAAATAATATTTTCTAATGTTGTTCTTGATTTTTCCCCCAACTAACCTCAGATTGTGCCCCCTTGTTCTTGTGTTCAGTTTCTTATTAATAACCCTTCCCTCCTGAACATTATTCAGTCCTTTAACATATTTAAAGGTTTCAATCATGTCCCCCCTTTCTCTTCTTTCCTCCATACTATACATATTAAGAACTCGGAGTCTTTCTTGATAAGTTCTATGCTTTAGACCTTCCACCATTTTTGTAGCTCTTCTTTGGACCCGTTCTATTTTAGCAATATCCATTTGCAGATGAGGTCTCCAGAATTGAACACAGTATTCCAGATGTGGTCTCACTAGAGCTCTATACAGAGGGATCATTATCTCCCTCTTTCTGCTCGTTATACCTCTAGCTATGCAGCCAAGCATACGATTTGCTTTCCCTACCGCCTGGCTGCATTGGTTACTCATTTTGAGGCTGTCAGAGATGACTACCCCCAAATCCTTCTCTTCTGAGGTCTTTGTTAGCACAGAACTGCCAATACGATACTCAGATAGAGGATTTCTTCTCCCCAAGTGCATTATTTTACATTTGGAAACATTGAACTGAAGTTTCCATTGTTTTGACCACTTATCTAATAAAGATAAATCATTCTCCATATTACCGACACCTCCTGGAACATCAACCCTATTACACACTTTTGTGTCATCAGCAAACAAGCAAACCTTCCCTACCAAGCCGTCCCTTATGTCACTTACAAACATGTTAAACAGAACAGGACCCAGAACAGATCCTTGTGGCACCCCAACTAGGAAGCAGCCTCCTCCTCTTTACACTTTTGTGCGTCGGGCTGTTTTGTCCCCAGCACAATTCCCCAAGGTGAGTGGTACCAGCACACCACCATCTCTGATTTACCTAAAAGTACTGCTCTTTGTGCGGTGTTTGCATATTTTTGCTAGACACTATTTGGAGATTCCTGCTTTCACATGGCAGGATCAGCTCGGGCAACACTAACAATAGGGCATAAAGTTATATATAGCTTGTGGCATGGTTACAGGTGACTTTGAGTTCTGTTTTATTGCAGGAAGATCATTCTACTCTGTATGCTAATTCACATTTCCACTATTAAAATTTTCCATCCGCCTGTTTTCTCAAGAGTCTTATTATTCTCTTTGTTATTGTCAATACCTTTGATTTATTTCCTACACAAATTGCTACCAAAGATATGTACAGTTCCATACGGCTTTTCATTTGAAGCATAGGCTCAAGTGTTTACAGCCTACTTTACATGAAACCTTTTAGCTTGCTGTAAAACAGAAAATGGGTTTTAATAGTTTCCTCTTTATTATTCTTAGTCCTTTGCCTTGCTAATTGCATGGGTGCTTGCAACATAGATCTTTAGCTTTGTGCGTGGCCGTTGAATATAAATGACAGTATCCATATATTGTCCCATCAGCTGTACTATGTTAGAATCAAATTGGGATAAACAGTGAAAACAGGAAAAAAAAAGATCAAGGGTCAGAATGGCAAACCAGAGCACCAGCGGATCTTTGGTGGGCCCAGGTTTAGATACCATAGTGGGTCCCAAAGGTCCAAGAGGAAAAATGTATTTGGAGCTTCCTTTGGAGCCAGTTCACTTACGACTAGAGTCTATTTCTTTGATTCAGAACATTAATTTTTATAGATGAGGTGGGCCCAAGAAACCCCAGTCCAAAACTGGAAAGATCAATATATTATTGTAGATTGTTATATTCCTCTATATTTTTGTATAGTAAAAAGTATACAACAAACATTTATATTTTAGTGTATATTGCCTATGACACTTGGCACAAAAATTTGACACACTTTGACATACAGTATGTTAGACCCATAAAAACAATGGCTTATACACATACAGGATGCATATCTCAGATATCAACATTTTTGCTGGAATAGTAACACAATAACACAATCTAGCATGTCTAAAAACAAACACACAACCTCCTTTACAATGAAAATTTAGTAAGATAATAAAGTAAAGACACCATGACATTTAATAGAGTGTTCTCGTCTGAAAGATATAGGGGGGAATTTATCACACCCTGGCTTCAGAAAGTCACAAAATGTTTGGGGTTACTTGCGGAAAAATGTTGCAACTCTTTGCATGTTTACAATTTTGAAAAGTAGGTGGGAAGGGTAGTAGGTATTTAGGGGGTAGTTAGTTAATTAGTTTCACTGCTGATTTATCAATGCGTCCCTTTTCACCAATTCAAGACTGGGCCATTTACCCCCTATCCTGACCAGATGAATTCTATGGAGGTTTTTTTTTCTTTGAAAGCCATAACTATTTCTTTTTTAAAAGTCATGCAGTGTAGCTAAAAAAAAATAAAATAAAAAAATGCCAGATCAAATTTGTTTGTATATGGGCCCTAATGGTGTCAAGATTATTAAAACGCTTTGCAACACAGTTACACAATAAAAAGTGGATCAGGGACTTCATAAATATGGCATTCTGACAGAAAACTGGGATACATATTGTTATATGAGCTTCAAATTAAGTTATTCCCTTCAAATAGTAAATAACACCACTAGGGGCAGCTCAGTGCATATGGATTTATACAGCTACCATAGAGCCTCATAGGAGCTGTAAAACTCTAAATGCAGTGAGCTCCCCCTAGTGGAGGCTGCAGGAAAACCCTTTTATTGTGTTGGGAAAAGCAGATCAGTACATGTCCTGTCTTCCACTAGGGTCACATAGCAGTCATGTGCCCTGCCTTCTTGGACAGTATGCCACTGCAGAAGAGTAAGATGATAGTGAGAGATACTTATGAAACCTAGTGCAAGGGAAGTAGACATAGAAAATAATAATCAACCAAACTTTAGAATGTCTTTGGAAAATAAGATACTATTAGCAGCTTCCACTTTTCCTTGCTGCTTTGTATCTTTTGAGTTGCAGGGAAATTTTTAGATCACATGAAATACTATATTTTACCTTTGTGGCTGGGAATCTTTATTTATATGTCCTTTCTAGTTATAGTGATGATTCTGCCCTTTTATAGAGCTACAGCAATAAAAGTAATCTAGGATGGGCAATCTGCCCAAAAACCTGGCTCTTTCAGTAATTTCCAACATGAACTTGGAATGTTTTGTTTAATAATCTAGAAACCATTTCAAGACGTCTAAAGAAACATCAAAGTTTAAAGCTACATAAAGGTCAGTCATGCTGAAACATTGCAGGGTATACTTTTAGAGGAATTCTAAGTAATTATTTTTCTTAGAATCTTAATTACAACTAACCATACGTGTACAGATGTATGTCTACTCTTCACAGATGGCAGCAGGTTTCAATACCTTTAATTTTACTGTAAAGGCAAAAAAAATGTCTGAAAACTAAACACATTATTATAGATATTGAACACATTATAGGTTTTTTGTCACAATTTTGCAGCAGTTTATGTGTTGGGGGTTTGAGATTGCAATATGTACTAGGAAACCGTTCTGGCATATGTTTGCCAATTAAACTCTATGGGCACACTGGCATATGTGATATGAGATATCAGATATTTTTCCTGTATATATGGCGGCAGTTCGAAGCTGAAAAATGTCTATTCAGTTTTGTTGGTGACAGGGGTTATCCAACCCCTATAATGACCCCCCAATGCCTGTGCACTTCAAATACATTATACTTACCCTGCTCCCCGGCACCCGCATCGATCCTGATCCCCACAGGCCGTCACTGCATCTCCCCGCGATGCTAGGGAGGCTTGTCCCAGTCACAGGCTGCTATTGGCTACCCCCCATCTCCCCCTCCCACGTCACTGGATGTTTTAATCTGTGCGACAGAGAGATGCAGCAGTGGCCATACAGGGATCAGGTGGGGCATGGGGGGGTCATCATAGGGGTTTAAACCATTACTACAAGATGATGTGATGATTTTGGGTTCTTAACTTTCTCTTTATCTAATTCAGACAGTAAGTACAAATTTAATTAATGACTCCAAGGCATATTTTCCATTAAACGAATGTGAGATTTAGTATGCAGAGCAGAAAATGTATATTGACAGGTTCATCTATTTATTAATTAAAATTCAATTATTAATTACCAGATGGGCTCTGGACCTGATGTATGCCCTTCTGATAAAAGACATGTACGATTTAAGCCATCAGACAGAAATGACACAGAATATATTCTCACACTCTACTGCTTTATTTAAATTGTCAAGTCACTATTCAAATGCTAAATCTTAAATAGCACTGCTGGTATGGAGTTACAAAGTCACCTCTTAGCACCCTGCCTCTTTCCAATCTGATACCACGCTTTTAAAGTCTTAAGGGAGGGATTTATCATTGTAGGTATATTTGAGTTTAGTTTTTTTTATTGCAGTTGCTATGCGCAAATTTATGAAAATGGCACACAGTAATAATAAATTTGGCACTACTGCAATGTAGTTGTGTCTGTTCCAGTGAGAGTACTCCAAGGAGATGCCTAGCATGGAGTTGCGACTTTTTAGAAAGTTGCATTTCATAAAGGTGACTCAAAAGTGATCTACTTTGAAATTCTGACCAAATTTTAACTCCATATTTGTAAGTGGCACTGGAAGGTGTAGTCTCTAAAAGTCACAAAATATTTTCACAATTGACCCCAAAAAGTCACAAAGCCCCTACTTGCGACTTTTTGAAGCCATAATTCAGTTCAGGCCTTGATAAATTCCCCCCTAAGAGCCCTTTTACACAAACCCAAGCATGTGTTCCCAATTATCTGAGTAAGGTCTGTATTACACTAGCAGATGAGCATTATGATTGTCAGGAAGGAAGCATTCTTTTCCGATAAACGCTTTCTCATCAGTGAAGGAAAGCGCTGCAGTTACATGCAGTGATCTCCTCCACAGTATGGGGAGGAGTGATCACTAACGCCATCGCTCGTCCCCATACAGAATCATTATTTGCCAGCAGCAGAGCGTGATTAGACAGTGCAATCTGCTGCAGCCAAACAATGATTTTTTAGCCTGCATAAAAGATGTGATTGCCCGATGAACAAGCGTTTGCAATTTTACACAGGAAGATCTTTGTGTGTTTGTGCTTGTTCCCAATAATTGGCCTGTATAAATGCGCCGCTGATCGCACAACAGACAAAGAACTGTTCATTTGTTGGCTGAACACATATTTCATGTGGCACCAAAGTTCGTATTTGCCAGCCTGTGTAAACAGGGATTTGCTGCCGACCCTATACAAACAGAATAGGGGATGAACGATCGTAGTGAGAATTATTCATCCCCATACAGATTTGATGACTGCTGAATGTAAATGCAGCTATCGAAGGGGCAGTGGTTGGAAATGAACGTTTTTCATTCTTGATCAGTACCTGCTATATCGGCCTCTGTAAAAGGGCCCTAAATCCAGAAACCAACCTCTGGTCTTCTTTAAAAAAAACAAAAAACAAAACAAACAACAACAAGAAAACAGGCTTTAAACTATTAAGGCCAGTTATGCTGCTTTCATCCAAATCAGTCACAGAGTTTTATTGATTTCCGTACCCCATTTTGCTGGCACTGCCATGTACTGTTGTTCAAAATCATCTCAAATGGAACAATCCACCATTACCAGTGCTCCTACTGCACTATGAACTCTACAGTTTTTCACAGAGTTATGTCAAGCTTCTCATATCATCAAGATAGTAAAGAATTAAAGGGGTTGTCCAGGCTACTCAGCACAGCTCTCTACACAGAGTGGTGGCCATGCCAGTGTACTGCAGCTCAACTCCCATTCAAATGAATCTGCATTGCACTGCAGTATGCCAGTGCCAGAAACTATACAGTGTATGGAGCCTTCTGTTTCCACTCCATACACTGTACAGTTTCTGGCACCGCAACTGCCCAAAATAGCTAATTGATGCTGGTGCCAGGTGTTTGACTACTACCGATCTGATACTGATCAATATCTGTAGCTCAGACAAATATCATCTACATGATTGATTCTGTAATACGCTGCTAATTTATTCACGCATATTATTTATTCTTCCAGTTCTATCTGCAACATTCAGACTACTTCCTATTGATACACTTCTAACCCATCTAACGGGTGTTAAAAATGGGTAGACTATTAAAAGAATGTCCTTTCAGAGCGAATGTCCCCACACGTGCAAGTGGTTAAGGTATTATTTTTTTATTCTAATCGCCGGCACTAAAAGGAGTGGGAGCATACATATATATATACTGCTGATGACACTATGGAGGCATATATGCTTCTGGGGGCACTACTGGGGGGCATTTATAATACTAGGTGCACTCTGGGGACATACACTACTCACAAAAAGTTAGGGATCTTTGGCTTATGGGTGAAATTTCAGGATCAACCTAAAATGCACTCTAACCTTTACAGGTGAGCTTAATGTGACCTTCTCTAAACATGTCCAAGTGTTCACTTTCAGTACTTTTTGCACAACCTGCTGTTCTCTAACAAGGAGCTTAACGCCAAAATTCACAAGTGTTTGATCCATGAATCACCCAATAAATTTCCTGGTTCAATTAGAATTGGCATTTAAACAGTCCTCCTCATCATGCTGTTCACATTTTGACATCATGAGACCAAGACAACAACTAACAATTGATCAACAGTACCTCGCCATTGCAAGGCTTCAAGCAGGATGTTATCGGATGAAAGTGGCCACTGAACTTAGAGTCTCACAGAGTGTCATCAGCAAGTTGCAGCAGAGATACAGTGAGACTGGAAGAGTCACAGAAAGGCATAGAAGTGGACATCCTTTGGTCACATTCCACACTGACAACTGCTTCATTGTGAACAATGCCCTGTGGAACCAGATGATGAATGCCACACAACTCCAGGCAGATTTAAGAGAGGTGAGAGGCACCCAAGTGTCACATCAGACCATTCAAAACTGTTTACATCGTGTTCTGCGTGCAAGGGTACCCGACCACAGGTCGTTCACTGATGAAAGTTGATTCACACTGAGCAGAAATGATGGCCGCCAACGATGTTGGAGACATCAAGGAGAGCGCTGTGCATCAACCACTTGTCACCAGATGAGCCATTGGTGGTGGTGGTGGTGTTACAGTGTGGGCAGGTGTGTCTGGTCAATACAGAACTGCCCTACACTTTGTGACTGGTGCAGTGACACACCCATACTACTTGAATAACATCAATAATCCAGTCATTGTGCCTCTGAATGAACAACACAGGCCTAATTTCATCTTCATGGATGACAATGTGCCACGTCATCGAGGTCACATCATTAGGGAACGGGTGCTGGAGACTGGGGTACCTCAAATGGAGTGGCGTGCACTTTCTCCAGACCTGAATCCCATTGGATTAGTGCATTGTGTGTGGATCTACGATTTGCGGGCGCAAAACACTATAGGCTGTGTGTGCGCATGCGGCGGTTTTCTTCTGGCCGATTCTCTGCATATCTGCCAGAACAGCCGGCTGGATCTTGACCGCTAGCGTGAAACTAGCCTTACATATTAATGGTTGGTCGACCCTACCAGAGTAGGAGCTGCTCTTGCCGAACAGATCTCCACTCTGACTCGTAGGAAGCAGGAATGAGCTGTTGATCTAAGTAAATCGACCTTAAACGGCGATTAGTTTGGATATTCAGTGATCTCAATGCTATAAGCTAAGGGGAAGCACCTTCACCTTAGCAGTTGCTGTATGCCTTATATCATAATGGTCTAAAATATCTATGAAATCTATGATAAAAAAGCACATAAAATCATGATTACTTTAAATAACATAGAACTATGTTTGCATGTCATTTTCTGAATGATCTGCAGATGGCGCTGTGTACACATTTGTGCTATTAAGACCAAGTAAGACACTGCAATATTATTTTTTTGTCTAAGCTCCAAGATCTTATCAACATTTTATGCAAAACAACATACATTTACAAACACATGACCCTTCATGACCTTAAAAATAATATTAAAAATGCCAAATTTCTCAGCTCCTCCTAAAATATCTTGTTAGATACATATTTATACAGGCCAACTATCCCTAGAAATGAATACAATAAGTATGACACAAAACCCACATACTGCAAGTAAGTCTGTTAAAAAAAAAAAAAAAAAAAGATTATCCAGTCTGGACATTAACAGGGTTGTCCTATCTAGACATTTATGGCATATTAATAGTACGTTCCATAAATGTCTGATAGGTGAGAGTTTCACCTCTGGTGGTCTCACCATGCGTGGCTGCAGCAGGACTTCTTAAAATAGATGAGCACTGGCTTAGCAATTTTCACGAGTTCCATAGCAGTGAATGGAGATATTTAGGTTGAATTGTATTATTTATATACAAGTGCATCTCAATAAATTAGAATATCATCAAAAAGTTTGTTTTTTTTCAGTAATTCAATTCAAAAAGTAAAACACATATATGATATAGAGCCATTACAAACTGTGTACTGAGTGAACTTTTCCAAGTGTTTATTTATGTTAATGTTGATGATTATGACTTATAGCCAAGGAAAACCCAAAAGTCATTATCTCAGAAAATAGACATTTAATATCTTTTGGATGAACGATCAGAGTCACGAGCTCCCCGTTCATGTTAAACTGTTGGCTGAACCCGCCAGGGATGGCTACTTTGGCAAAAAGAAAAGAAACATAAATGATTTAAAAAATGATTGATGTTTTCTTTACCTCTCTAACTGGGCCAAATTCAACAATGAGTATAGATAGGTAAGAAATAGCATTAGAAAATCAGGGGTGCAACCTAGCCTTTCTGCTGCCTGAGGCGAAAATTGTAATGACGTCCGCCACCAATTCCCCCCACCCCAATGGCAATTTCTTAACCTAACCCCTTTGCCACAATGAAAGCGCTCAATGCCCCTTTTCTGATGACACATTCCCTTTCAAAACATATCTGGTGCTAAGCACTGTACCTTCCTGTTGTCATATATGCAAAAAGTAGGCCTAAGGCAGGAATCACTAAGCACTTATGTAGAAGGAAATCCAGAAGGAATGTACTGTATAAAGGGTTCTTTCTTTTGTATTCACTAGTGTAAATGGATCAAAAACTGCATCAAAATAGCATGAGTGAATCCAGTGTAAATCATATACACCCATAAATTAATAGAAAAAATAATTGTCCTCAAAATGTTATGCTTTTGCTTCCATATTCCTCATTTGGTGTTGGTACACATTTAAGTTGGCTTCTTCAGTTAACAATTATCTCTTCCAATCCCCCTTGCACATGCATGCTTGCCTCATGCTTTCATGTGTTGTTAGTGGAAAGAGAGTAGTAAGCCACTGACAACTCTCTGTCAGTGACTTGGACTTGGATCAAACATCTAACTGCCTGATCCTTCTCTCTTCTGACATCTGCTGTTGGGGAAAAAGTCGTAAGCCCCCATTCACATTAGATAGTCAACCAATCCCACCAAAATCAGTATGTTCTGCAGTCATTAATGATTTATGCATGGCCATCTTTATTAATACCTGATACAGTTGAAGAAAAACTCACCTATAAAAGGACTGTTTTTCTATACAGGCGAGTTAATGAGTTATTTCACTGAATGGTTCCTGTATATATCACACCAGCCAATAACGTAAAACCTCTCCAGGTTCTAGTGCTAATTGTTTCTTAGGATCATTAGATTACATAAACTGGAGGAGATATTAAAAGGCAGGATGATTAAATTAAACTGAGGTTGGAGTCTGCTGACAAAAATTCCTCTTGAATGGCGAGATTGAAATAGCTGTGCCCTTGTAACAAATATTTGCTGCAGAGGGCAACTATTAAACGTAGAAATCTAGTTAATATTCTGCCTGGCTTCTCCCTGACAATCTCAAAGACATTCTGAAAGAGTTGAGGGATTCCATAGGCCAATGTACTCCATAGTGAATTTGATTAATCTTGAGAAGTTAGAAAGAAAAAGAAAATGTTAGTATGCATTAAACACAAACAGAGAACAGAAGGAGCCATAAACAGCACATGTGAATAGATTCTTGTACTTCATTTACAGTAGGATGTTGTGCTCTACTAGTACAAGCATTGGTTATATACTCAAGTAACATTGTTACGGGTCACTAAAGTTCCTCAATACTTTTGTTATTTCCTAGTGACACATCAAAGATTTTGATAGGTGGAGGTCTGAGTGCCAAGACCCCCACTGATGGCTCGAAAGAGGCGAGAGAAGTGCTCAGATAGGCAGAGGTTTTAATCTTCATGTTGCCAGGGATCTATGCAAAATTTGGGATTATCCAGCTTTCTGATATTGATGTCCTATCCTCAGGAAGGCCATCAATATTAGATGAATGGGGGTCTAACTCTCGGCACACCCGCTGATCAGCTGTCTGAAGGGGATACAAAGCCAAGCACTGCAGCTTCTTCAGTCTTCAATGTTGACATAGTACTGGATGATGTTTGTACTCAGAAGGCCATATTTTTCATAGAGGCTATTGCAGTATTGCAGCCTTGTTCAATTCACGTGAGTGGAAGAAGACGGCAATACTTAGAATGGGTGCTAAAATACAGCATTCTGAGTATGAACTTTGCATAAAGCGATGAAGAAACTGCATCACTAATCACCATGTACCCTTCAGACAGCTGATTGGTGAGGGTGTCCAGAGTTGGATCAGCACCTGCCCTGAGGATAGGCCATCAATATTAGAAAGCTGAAATATCACTTTAATTAGTCCCAGAAACATTATCAAATATAGGGTCATTTTCATTAGAAACTAAAATATCTGAGGGGAGACCTAACAGCTATGTACAAATATATTAAAAGTCTGTACAGAAATATCTCCCATGATCTAGTTATCCCCAGGACTGTGACTGTGACGAGGGGACATCCTCTGCGTCTGGAGGAAAGAAGGTTTGTTCACAAACATAGAAGAGGATTATTTACGGTAAGAGCAGTAAGACTATGGAACTCTCTGCCTGAGGAGGTGGTGATGGTAAGTTCACTAAAAGAGTTCAAGAGGGGCCTGGATGTAATTCTGGAGTGCAATAATATTACAGGTTATAGTTACTACAGATAGGTTGTTGATTCAGGGAGTTATTCAGATTGCCTGATTGGAGTCGGGAAGGAATTTTTCTAAGATGAGGAAAACCGGCTTAGCCTACTTTCACATTAGCATTTTTAAATTCCGGTATTGAGCTCAGTCATAGGGGCTCAATACCGGATACAAACGCTTCAGTTTTGTCCCCATTCATTGTCAATGGGGACAAAACTGAACTGAAGAGAACGGAATGCTCCTAGAAGCATTCCTTTCCGTCTTCAGACCGGAGAACAAACTGCAGCATGCTGCGGTTTGCTCTCCGGTCCAGGCATCCGCACCAAGACGGATCCGTCATGACCCCAAATGCAAGTCAATGGGGACGGATCCGTTTGGTGTGACACAATGGTAAACGGATCCGTCCTCCATTGACTTTCAATGGAGTTCAGGACGAATCCATCTCCCTGCAATTTCCCCTCCTTCCAGCAGGTGGCGCTGTGGGTAAACTTACCCTTCTGCCGCGCCGTCCTCCAGTTCAGTGCCATCCTGCTCCTGCTATGTAAGTATGTATGTGTAAGTGTATGTATGTGTGTATTTGTATGTGTAAGTGTATGTAGTGTGTGTATGTATGTGTATGTATGTGACTGACATGTGTGGGGCCCGAGTGCAGTTCCGGCCCCACACATGTACCTGCGGCAGCCCGGATCCGGCAGCACCCTTCACCTGCCGGATCCGGGCTGCCGCTAGTGTAAAAGTAGCCTTATACAGTGGGGAAAAAAACAGTATTTAGTCAGCCACCGATTGTGCAAGTTCTCCCACTTAAAAAGATGAGAGAGGCCTGTAACTGACATCATAGGTAGACCTCAACTATGAGAGACAAAATGAGAAAACAAATCCAGAAAATCACATTGTCTGATTTTTAAAGAATTTATTTGCAAATTATGGTGGAAAATAAGTATTTGGTCAATAACAAAAGTTCATCTCAATACTTTGTTATATATCCTTTGTTGGCAATGACAGAGGTCAAACGTTTTCTGTAAGTGTTCACAAGGTTGGCACACACTGTTGCTGGTATGTTGGCCCATTCCTCCATCCAGATCTCCAGAGCAGTGATGTTTTGGGGCTGTCCCTGGGCAACACGGATTTTCAACTCCCTCCAAAGGTTTTCTATGCGAGGCTAGGCCACTCCAGGACCTTGAAATGCTTCTTCCAAAGCCACTCCTTCATTGCCCTGGCGGTGTGCTTGGGATCATTGTCATGCTGAAAGACCCAGCCACGTTTCATCTTCAATGCCCTTGCTGATGGAAGGAGGTTTGCACTCAAAATCTCACGATACATGGCCCAATTAAGTCTTTCATGTACACGGATCAGTCGTCCTGGTCCCTTAGCAGCGAAACAGCCCCAAAGCATAATGTTGCCACCCCCATGCTTCACAGTAGGTATGGTGTTCTTTGGATGCAACTCAGCATTCACTCTCCGCCAAAAACGACGAGTTGTGTTTCTACCAAACAGTTCTACTTTGGTTTCATCTGACCATATGACATTTTCCCAGTACTCTTGTGGAACATCCAAATGCTCTCTAGCAAACTTCAGACGGGCCCGAATATGTACTGGCTTTAGCAGGGGGACACGTCTGGCACTGCAGGATCTGAGTCCCTGGCGGCGTAGTCTGTTACTGACGGTAGCCTTTGTTACGTTGGTCCCACCTTTCTGCTGGTCATTCACTAGGTCCCCTGTGTGGTTCTGGGATTTTTGCTCACAGTTCTTGTGATCATTTTGACCCCACGGGGTGAGATCTTGCGTGGAGTACCTGATCGAGGGAGATTATCAGTGGTCTAGTATGTCTTCCATTTTCTAATTATTGCTCCCACAGTTGATTTCTTCACACCAAGCTGCTTGCCTATTGCAGATTCAGTCTTCCCAGCCTGGTGCAGGTCTACAATTTTGTTTCTGGTGTCCTTCCACAGCTCTTTGGTCTTCACCATAGTGGAGTGTGACTGTTTGAGGTTGTGGACAGGTGTCTTTTATACTGATAAGAAGTTCAAACAGGTGCCATTACTACAGGTAATGAGTGGAGGACAGAGGAGCCTCTGAAAGAAGAAGTTACAGGTCTGTGAGAGCCAGAAATCTTGCTTGTTTGTAGGTGACCAAGTATTTATTTTCCACCATAATTTGCAAATAAATTTTTAAAAAATCAGACAATGCGATTTTCTGGATTTGTTTTCTCATTTTGTCTCTCGTAATTGAGGTCTACCTTCCTCTAGATCAGGGGTGCACAACCTTTTCTGGTTGGGAGCCATATTGTCAGACTGAAGGAATTCCAAGGGCCAAAAAAAATAAAAGTTAAAAGGGTATTACCAACTAAAATACTGTATTTATGGCGTATTATACATACAGTATATACTATAAATGTCTGGTTACACCTCCAGCTTTCCCATCTACTGATAGAATACATGAAAAATACATGTGAGCCACAAAACATAGACATACATGTCTGTCACCAGATGGTTGGGGGTCACACAGAATGATATCAAGGGCTGCATCTGGCCCCCGGACCACAGGTTGTGCATCCCTGCTCTAGATCAACTTTGCAGGATAATAGGCTGAACTGGATAGATGTACATCTTTTTTCTACCTTACAAACTACAGTATGTTACTATGTTACTTTATTGTTAATGATATCAATAGCTTCCACACGTTATTATAGCGTAATTACTTGGTAGAGTCTACTTGGTAGAATCTATGCACAAGGTAGTATTACAGCTCCATGCAGGATCTGTATGTATATCTTTTTTTCAGGCAAATATTTTCAGGAAATATCAAGAAAAAAAAATGGAAGGGAAAGAAGAGTTATGTGGAGAGCTGAACCAACAGTTGTATATTTTATGCCAAGAACTGGACATTTTATGCCAAGAGCCTGTCATATGAGATCGGAAAAGCTTTTGCCGCAGCCTGTGGCTAGCAGGGAAAAAGCAGGGAGCAACATAAGGTAATATTGTATATAACAATACATACTGGTGACTAGAAGGGAAGGTGCTCAGTTTAGGTTGCTTTGTATAACCACAACAAATATATATGCGGAAAACTACCCATTCTCCAAGGTGCTGAAAGCAATGTTTCCTCTAAGCCACTTCAGTTGCTGAACGGAGCAGTTAGGTAGCTGGGCAATACATTGTGAAAAGTGGACAAATCCAATAATGGTTATTATCACCGGCACACGTAGCATGACACAGCACATTTTTTAACACTAAGCCATGCCCCTAACCCTGCTAACCCCTTCTACCCAGGGCCAGTTTTCACCTTCCTGACCAAGCCATTTTTTTAAAATCTGATATGTGCCACTTTATGTGGTAATAACTCTGAAATGCCTTTAGGCCCCTTTCACACGAGCGTCAGTTTTGACTGCGATTGCGTACGTTCGTTCAGTTTTTTCCACGTGGGTGCGAAACGTTTTGATGCGTTTTCACGCGCATGATAAAAAAATTAATGTTTACAAACAACATCTCTTAGCAACCGATTTTCACGCAACGGCGAACTGATGCGTGAAAAACATCGCTCATGTGAAAAGACCCATTGAAATGAATGAGTCAGCCTTAGGCCCCTTTCACACGGGCGAGATTTCCGCGCGGGTGCAATGCGTGATGCGAACGCATTGCCCCCCACTGAATCCTGACTCATTCATTTCAGTGGGTCTTTTCACATGAGCGATGTTTTTCACACATCAGTTCGCCTTTGTATGAAAATCGCTATATAAATGTTCTATATTCTGCGTTTTTCACGCGGCCCTGGCCCCATTGAAGTGAATGGGTCTGCGTGAATCACGCATTGCATCCGCACGCACGTGCGGATGCAATGCATGATTTACTGATGGTTGCTAAGAGATGTTGTTTGTAAACATTCAGTTTTTTATCACGCGTGTGAAAAACGCATCAAAACGCTTTGCACCCGCGCAGAAAAAAACTGAACAAGTGTATGCAATCGCAGTCAAAACTGACTGCGATTGCGTGCGGATTGGTGCAGATGCGTCCGGATTTTCCGGAACGCACCCTGAACGCATCCGGACTGAATCCGTGACGCTTGTGTGAAAGGGGCCTTACTTATCCAAGGCATTCTTGGTGTCATGTTTTCTCATGACACATTTTACTTCATGATAAATTTGAGTCAATATACTTCACCTTTATTTATTTAAAAAATCCAATTTTACAAAAACACTGGAAAAGTTCTTAATTTTCAAAATGTCAATTTGTCTGTTTTTAAGACAGATAGTGATACCTTATAAAATATTTATTACTGTAAATTTCCCATATGTGTACTTTAGGTTGGCATCATTTTGTAAATGTTCTTTAATTATTATTTTTTGGGATGTTAGACGGATTAGAATTGTAGGTGCAATTTAAAAAAAAAAATTCCAAAACCCACTTTTTTAAGGACCAATTCAGTTATGAAGTCACTTTGTGGTGCTTACTTATGGTGAAAACACCCATAAATGACCCCATTGTACAAACTACACCCCTCAAGTTATTCAAATATGAGTTTACAAACTTTGTTAACTCTTTAGGTGGTCCACAATAATTAAAGAAGAACAGAGGAGAAACTTCAAAATGTCACTTTTATTTTTGCAGATTTTCAATTTTAATCAATTTTCATCTGTAAAGCAGCAAGAGTTAACAGCCAAACCAAACTCAATATTTATTACCCTGATTTTGCAGTTTACAGAAACACCCCATATGTGGACATAAACTGCTGTACAGGCACACTGCAGGATGCAGAAGGGAAGGAGCAAAATACGGATTTTGTAAGGGCAGATGTCACTGGGATCATTTTAAGTTGCCATGTTACATTTGAAGACCCACTCATGGAACCCTACAGTAGAAACCAAAAAAGTGACCCCATTTTGAAAACGGGTGAAGGTGACAGTTTTATTGGTACTATTTTGGGGTACATATGATTTTTGATTGCTCGATATGTGAGGGAAGGTAACTATTTTTGTGAGGCAAGTTAACCAGTTCTGGCACGGTTTTTTTTGTTTGTTTTTTACAGTGTTCACCTGAAAGGTTATGTGTTATTTTTATAGAGCAGGTTGTTATGGATTGCGACTATACCACAAATGTCTATTTTTATTTTTTGCTTCAGTTTTACATAAAGCATTTTTATTTTAAATCATGTTTTTGAGTCTCCATTTTCTGAAAGCCATTTTTTAAAATGTTTCTGCTGATCGTCTTGTGTAGGGGCTTGTTTTTTGCGGGTAGAGTTGACATTTTTATTGGTACCATTTCAATATTAAACTTTTTTGGGGCAAGGTGACAAAAAAAAGTCAGTTTTTTTGGGGGTTTTTTAACGCTGTTCACCTCCGGCGTCATACAATATTTTATATAGCCACTCATTTCGGATGCGGCAGTATCTGATATATCTTATATATTTTTATAACATTTTTCAATTTACTTATTATTAAAAATCGCTTGATGAAGGGAAAGGGGCATTTTTTTACTGTAAACATTTATTTTTTTTATTTTTATTAAACACTTTTTTTTATAAAACACTTTAAAAAACAAACAAAAAAAAAAAAAAACTTTTTTCACTTTTTATTTTTGGCCCAGAACAGGGACTTCAACATTTCAGGGTCTGATCCCTGTTTCAATGTAGTACAACACTAACAGTGTGCCCATGATACCCAGCCTGGGGTCTGGGCCTTACAGGCCATCGTACATGGCAGACCCCAAGACCTATGCATGGCCTGGGGTTGCCATGGCAGCCATCAGCCCCCTATCACTGCAGCGCGGGGGGTGATGGAGAGGAAAAGGAATCGCCCTCCCTCTGCAAACCTTGTATATGCCGTGGTCAGCATTGATTGCGGCATATAAGGCATTAATCTGCCGGAATTGCGATGACACAACCCCGCCCCTGCATTGATCGGCCCGCACAGCTCCGGTGCCTGCCCGATCATCATGTCATTTTGTGAGAAGTCACTTCCCATTGACACGTACTAGTACTTCATATGTCGGCAAAGGGTCTATCTATAAATGTCTCAATTCCACCCAGTCTCCTTTAGCCCAACAAAATTGAATTCTCCCTTACAATAGTGCCAGCCCCTGAATTGTTAATAAAATTTAAAAAATAACACTCTTCCTGTTTCCCTGGCGAACAGAAAACACATGATGGCTCCAAGCTTCACCACCGCACTCAACGGCCTCTGTGTCCTAAAAATGCAGAGACAGTTAAGAGCAAGATTTGCCACAGCCCTCCCAGGAAGGCAGGACAGCCACTGTCCTGCCGGATCCAGGGAAGTTAGGCGTATAGATGGTACCTTCAGTCCTACGTAAAACCACAGATAAGGCCTCTTTCACACTAGCGGCAGCACAGATCCGGCACCTAAAGGGTGCCAACGGATCCGTGCTGCCGCTGATACATGTGTGGAGCCGGCCCCACACATGTTGACAGACATTGGGACAGAAATACATACAGACATACACACACAAACACATACATACTTACATACTCCAGCCCGGGACGCCGGCAGCACGTCTTCACGCGCCTCCTGCGCACAGTGATGACGATTCCCCACAGCGCCCTCTGCTGGGCGCAGTGGGGAAACGTCATAGCTGTGCGCAGGAGGCGCGTGAAGACATGCTGCCGGCGTCCCTGCCTGGAGTATGTGAGTATGTATGTATGTATGTATGTATGTATGTCTGTATGTCTTTCTGTGTAGCCGGATCCGGAATGAGCCCCCATTGCAAGTCAATGGAGGACAGATCCAGATTACTGGTGTGTCACACCAAACGGATCCATCCCCATTGACTTGCATTGGGGGTCATTCCGGATCCGTCTTGGTGCGGATGCTTGGATCGGAGAGAAAACCGCAGCATGCTGCGGTTTGTTCTCCGGTCTGAAGACGGAACGGAATGCTTTCAGGAGAATTCCGTTGTCTTCAGTTCAGTTTTGTCCCCATTGACAACGAATGGGGACAAAACTGAAGCGTTTTTTTCCGGTATTGAGCCCCTATGACGGAACTCAATACCGGAATTTAAAAACGCTAGTGTGAAAGTAGACTAACACTAGTGCAGATCATGTAGCAGTGTTACCTGCAGTCATATGTAAAACCACAGATAACACTAGTGCAGATAATGTAGTAGTGTTACCTGCAGTCCTTAGTGTGCCTCCCTCATGGGACATGCTGGCGGCAGCACCTCCTCCTCCTTTCAGATGTTTCAGAAGCAGCACGGCCCCATACAGAACGTCCTGATACAGCTGCATCAGGACATACAGTAGGAACAGTGTGGAAATTGTGGGTAGTATGGGTTGGCCTGTTCAGAGTTCTAGGGCCGTCCATGCCAGCAGTACACAAAGTGAAAATTGTGTGCATTGTTCAGAGCAGGCATTTTGTTGAAGTCCAGGTCATGGGCTGCAACAGTGAGCAAGCCTACAGAGGCCCGTAGATGGGGGAACTATGGAAGATGTGTGGCTGCGCTGCCTATGTAGTACACTGACTCCATGTGCCACAGATGTCGGTTCCAGGAAACTTTTGATTCTGTCAGGGCATAAGAACCAACAGTGCAAAGTAAAGGTAGAAAATACCAGGCACTAGCATTCCTAAGGTGAAGTAGAAGAAGAATAAGAACACATATCAGCAGGTCTGCCATTGGTGCCCTATTCTCTTCACAGGTTAGAGCAGGTTCACACTGAGCACAAGAGACAGACGTGAAAGAGTCTGGAGAAACACAGTATGACCAGTTTTATCTTTGGAGTGTCACACAAACCTCCACTTGATAGCTAACGATACCCTGACTGCTGTTATGTACCAGGATATAATCCTCAGAGTCATTGTCATACCTTTAGGGCCCGTTCACACGACCTTGTAAACGGGTCCGCACCTATTCCGCAAATTTGCGGAATAGGGGCGGGCCCGTTCACCTCTACGGGCAGCACGCTATCTTGCTGAGCCGATAGATAGAACATGTCCTATACTTGTCCGTACGCATAGGCATTTTCAATGGGGCCGCACGGCGTGTGTTCCAAGCGCTGCGGAACACACGTCGGGCGGCCCCCGTATATTTGCGGGTCCGCAATAATGCGGACCCGCAAATATACGGTCGTCTGAATGAGGCCTAAAAGGGACCAAAATCACCAAAATCTTGGTGCTGGAGACCCTGGATTTAATGGACCATTACGAGGAGCCCACTAATGCCCTGATCCAGGTCTGGAAGGAGGTTCACCAGGACACCATCTGCCAACTAATCAGGAACATGCCTAGACATTGTCAGGAGACAAGTGGGTGGCATAGTATGACGCAGTAGTGAGTTGGGTGATTTAAAATCCAGCCCTCAATGAGATATTTAACTGTGTTTTGTTTTTTGCTGTGGTTTTTGTGGCACTTTTTTTTCTAAATGAGTGTGCTAGTTGAATTTTTTTCTGGCTTTTTTGTGGAGCAGTTTGTGACATTTTTTTCCCATGAAAAACCCCTTTAATGCTTTATATAATTTACAGCACCATTACCTTGTTTAGATGTACATTAGAATGCCTGATAAAATTATACTCTGTTTTCTGAATGAAGCAGACTGCAGAACTTTAAGGGGAATTTTTTTATTTCTCCCACCCAGTGGAACATGTGGAGAGAGCTATATGTACCTGCCTATAAACTTCTTGCTGAGTCACGTGCTGCTGCAGCCAATGACTAGCCATCATTACTATGTCATATGCTGCTTGGGACATGTCAACACTGAGGTTAGTTATTGGCTGCACCTGTGACCCCATCTTTCCAGGAAGTTTACCGGTAGAGACCAGAAATCTGGTAAAGACATCTTCAGAACCACAGTCTGAATGGGACAATAGTTTCGCTTTCTCCACAGGTTCTGCTGGGTAGACAACCCCTTTATATTAAGACTTCAACATATCAAATGCATTATGGATCTTTAAGATTTAATCACTTTAGAGTAAAGCAATGCAAATTACTTAATGTTACTGATAACCTATACATTTTCTAAAGCTTGTAAGCTTTTTAATATTTGCAGGACAGGCTATCCCATCAATATTAGATCAGCATTGGTCTTACACTTCACATCACCGACAATCAGTTGTTTGAAGGGGCTGTGAGCAATGTTTGTATTTTCATAGTGGCTGTTCTCAGTATTGCAGTCTTATCCACTCACTTGAATTATGTACTGTACACTGTGACAGCAATTCCTGCTGAGCATAATTAGGAAGGCAATACCTGGATGCATGTAGACCCGACGCCGCAGGTTATGCCTGTGTGATTTGAACATTACCACTGGCATATGAGAACCGGTTAGAAATTTACAAAGGCACAGCAGATCTTGATAATTATGAATACAGGTCTGTTAGAGGTTGCAGGTTATTATCACTAATCTATTACAGCATTGACATTCAGATTGACATTCACATGGTATTTTAGATGTTGTCAAACATTATTACTGGGAAAATAAAATATATTAAGGCAAAATGTAAATCTTTTATTTTATTGCCTTTTACAGTACAATTAAAAGTCAAAACTTGACTTGAAGCATTTCTTCCAGATTTACAGCTTTGACATACTAAAGGTGTATTCCCACCTTGGAACCCTGGTGTTTGTCTGTTTCTGGAATTTCTGTAGGAATAAATGGAGGGTGCTGTGCAATTGTGTGGTCACCTCTCTACTCATTCTATGGTTGCTGTAGTCGGTGGCCATCTCACTAGGCAGGTTGGGGAGCATCTGTTCTCCACAAAGGAATTGGTCCCCAGGTGGAACCAGAATCTGTGAGCTATTTATTGCATTCTCCTTTGAATAAAGGGCCCCGCTATTGGCAGTAAGAGTCAGGAATACAGTTTGGCATTTCTGATGATTTGGTACCTTTATTAATTTGATACATTTATTGCATGGCTTGTTGTTATGCTAATGTACAAAGTGTGAATTCTACTTTGAAAAAAAGGGCCCCACTATTGGCAGGAATGAAGTTTGGCATTCCTAACAATTTGATACCTAAGTGGTCCTCAGATTCAAGAAAAAGATAAACAGAGGGTGTCCCTAGCCCCAGTGGTGCTCACAATCTTTCTTATTTAAACACAGATACTATGTTCAGTTTTGTAGGAAGTGATGTATCTTAGAAATATGTTTTCGGATTGTGGGAAGAAACTAGATTCCCTGGCCGAAACTGATGTAAATATGTTACATACAACCCAATCAGATTTAAACCCAGCAACACTGTGTATTTTTCTTCAGTGTGCTTTACTCATTCTTTTGGGATAAAACACTGACCCATTAATTTCTAAGGGGCCATGCACACATCCATATCTTTTGTGGATCTATGTGGACGTTATACACAAAGACATTTTGGTCTGTATTGTGGACGAGAATAGTCCCTTCTATTGATGGGAGCCAGAAAAATACGGAATACGCCCATGTGTACAAGCTCTAACAGTGCAGACCACTGAGCCACCATGCTTTAAACATAAACTTAACAGAATGTTACACTCAATACAAATACAGTATAACATTTTTTCTTTTCTTTATGACAGCTGTTTCTTCTCTCTCAGGTGGCTTACGTACACTGTGTGATAATCCAAGTAATACCAAACTCACTTAAAGGGGTTCTGCAGTTCTGTAAAACTGATGATCTATCCCCTGGATAGATCATCAGCATCTCATCGGCGGCGGTCCGACACCCGGGACCCGTGCTGATCAGCTGTTTGAGAAGGCACCCGCCGCGGCCTTCTCTGGGTTTTCCTCAGGCCCAGTGACGTCACGACTAGTTTCACTGGCCTGGGCGGGGCTAAGCTCTGTTCACTTGAATGGAGCTTAGTCCCGCCCAGGCCAGTGATACTAGTTGTGACGTCACTGGGCCTGCGGTAAACACAGAAAAGGCCGCGGCGCTCCTGCAGCGCCGCTGTCTTCTCAAACAGCTGATCGGCGGGGGTCCTGGGTGTCGGACCCCTACCGATCAGATACTGATGATCTATCCAAAAGAGTGTTACAATTACCCCTAGAGGCTCTGCTCTCTCTGCAAATGCTGCGCCCTCTGTATTTTAATTGACAGGACCAGGCAGTGAAACCATCATCACTACTCAACCTGTCAATCAAACTGCAGAGGGTGTGGCACTTGCAGAGAGAGTTGAGCCCCTAGGTGTAAGGGTAACGTCCCCATTGCTCCTAGAGTCTCAGCAATGCAGGCACATATGAACATAGCACCAACACAGATGCCTTCAGCTGGCAAGCGCACATGTAACAGTCAGCTACTTTCATAGGTACAAATCTGGTGACAGATAACCTTTAAGATAGCAGAGGGGCATAGTACAAAAATTATAAAAAAAGACCAGCAGGTTAGAAACTGCTGAGAAATAAATGCTTCTGTATACATACTGTATATGTACCTCAGATTTAGAATACAGTGCATGAATCAAACTCAAGGCCTGCAATGTAATTTTATGTGGCTCACACGAGGACTGAGAACCAAAGAAATCAGGACGTGCTGTGACCTCTCCAAGATGCTTCCCTCACACACTAAAGAATCGACAATCTAGTAAGGACTTGCCTGTGAGGTGCAACAGTTGCAAGGTCCCTATAGACCATCAGGCACCACGGAGAAGCACTGACAAGCTTCAGGTTGGGCTGCCACCACTTCCAGTTTCCCCAAACCTGTAAGAGATGCTCTTGCTGTCATTTCTATAATAGTCAAGACTCTCAAAGACAAAATGGCAAGAGCATCTCTTACTGTTGTGAGGAAACCGGAAGCAGAGGCCCGATTGGAAGCTTGTCTTTGCTTCTCTCTGGTGCCTGAGCCACAGGCGAGTCCTCACTAGATTGTCCATTCTTTAGTGTGTGATGGAACCGTCTTGCAGCGCAAATGTCAAGAGAGTCAGCTTCAGGGAAAGCTCATGACTAAAGGACTATAAAAAGTTAGCCACGAGTGTAAGGTCTATGGGAGGCTGATTGTATAAGGCAGGTTTTGACAATAAAATTTTCGGGGTAAACTGGAAGGCAGCCAGTACTTAGCAGAGGGAGCAGAGCCAGCACAAAGCGCGGGTGCCATCTTGCCTTCTGGGCTTTGACGTTAAATGGCCCTTTGAAAGCAACCATAATGTTGATGTTGCCCTCTGTGATAATGCGTTTGACACCCCTGGAATAGAATATGAGGCTCTGAAGAAAGCAAGAAGGACATGCATTTGCAGTGGAATATGGAGCAGAACTTCTAGGATGACCTTTGGATTTCTGAAGCAGATTTGTATTTTGCTGTACCTCGGATTCTAACACAGATTAGCCTCATTCAAATCGTTGGACTCCCCACAGATCAGATAGTTACCTCCAATCCTGTGGATAGGGGATGGCTTGAAAATTTAGCACAACCTCTTTAATCCACCATTGATGCTAATTTTACTAGCATCCCAAGAAAGAAACTTCAAAATACTTTAAAAAGGTGTATTTGTAGAAAAGAGAGAGAAAGCTAGGTAGGATATCATTTTGTAAACTTAAAGATAAACCAGAATTTATAGAGAAAGAAAATTCTTCTGGAGGATAAAACTTCCCATCTGTAAAATGCAAATCTGCTGCTTGAGTAAAACTAACAGCGGCAATTTTTTGCTGTGAGATATTGATTTTTGCATCCTTAATTTTCAGTTGCATTCTGTTGTTTGGTTACCTTAGAAACAAACACGCATAAAGCAATCTTCTTGCTAACGAACAGTGTTTTATAAAATAGTGTAAACCTACGTGATAATGAATGAGGCACACATAACATATAGAAATGATTTAGAGCTGTGTATTAATGGAAAGTAACCATGCTGCAACATAAATGCAAAGCGCATGGAAGTGAGAGGTTACAAACTAGATACTCCATTATAGAATTAAAGGGTCATTCCCATCAGGTCATATATAGCATATTCAAAGGGTAGGCCATAAATGTCTGATAGGTATGGAACCAACTCTTATCTCACATTGCCGGGAATGAGAGAGTTAATGGAAATAGATTTGCATGCACTGCGCCATTCCTAGTGGCTTGTGATGGGCCCCCATTCTTGAGATAGAAGGGACCTGCCCTTGTGGATATGCTATAAGTGACCAGAGGGCACAACCCCTTTCAGCTCTCTTCACAATTTATTATGTTAGGTGCATGATAGGTGCATATGCTGGGAAAATCCCCCGACATACAGTAAGTGCAAAAGTAAAGCCCCAACATATGCAACTTTATGCCTTACAACTGCATATATTGTCCACAGACCACCTGTAGAAGGAAGTGTTGATATATATATATATACAGTGCCTACAAGTAGTATTCAACCCCCTGCAGATTTAGCTGGTTTGATAAGATGCAAATAAGTTAGAGCCTTCAAACTTCAAACAAGAGCAGGATTTATTAACAGATGCATAAATCTTACAAACCAAAAAGTTATGTTGCTCCGTTAAATTTTAATAAATTTTAAACATAAAAGTGTGGGTCAATTATTATTCAACCCCTAGGTTTAATATTTTGTGGAATAACCCTTGTTTGCAATTACAGCTAATAATCGTCTTTTATAAGACCTGATCAGGCCGGCACAGGTCTCTGGAGTTATTTTGGCCCACTCCTCCATGCAGATCTTCTCCAAGTTATCTAGGTTCTTTGGGTGTCTCATGTGGACTTTAATCTTGAGCTCCTTCCACAAGTTTTCAATTGGGTTAAGGTCAGGAGACTGACTAGGCCACTGCAACACCTTGATTTTTTCCCTCTTGAACCAGGCCTTGGTTTTCTTGGCTGTGTGCTTTGGGTCGTTGTCTTGTTGGAAGATGAAATGACGACCCATCTTAAGATCCTTGATGGAGGAGCGGAGGTTCTTGGCCAAAATCTCCAGGTAGGCCGTGCTATCCATCTTCCCATGGATGCGGACCAGATGGCCAGGCCCCTTGGCTGAGAAGCAGCCCCACAGCATGATGCTGCCACCACCATGCTTGACTGTAGGGAGGGTATTCTTGGGGTCGTATGCAGTGCCATCCAGTCTCCAAACGTCACGTGTGTGGTTGGCACCAAAGATCTCGATCTTGGTCTCATCAGACCAGAGAACCTTGAACCAGTCTGTCTCAGAGTCCTCCAAGTGATCATGAGCAAACTGTAAACGAGCCTTGACATGACGCTATTAAAGTAAAGGTACCTTACGGGCTTGTCTGGAACGGAGACCATTGCGGTGGAGTACGTTACTTATGGTATTGACTGAAACCAATGTCCCCACTGCCATGAGATCTTCCCGGAGCTCCTTCCTTGTTGTCCTCGGGTTAGCCTTGACTCTTCGGACAAGCCTGGCCTCGGCACGGGAGGAAACTTTCAAAGGCTGTCCAGGCCGTGGAAGGCTAACAGTAGTTCCATAAGCCTTCCACTTCCGGATGATGCTCCCTACAGTGGAGACAGGTAGACCCAACTCCTTGGAAAGGGTTTTGTACCCCTTGCCAGCCTTGTGACCCTCCACGATCTTGTCTCTGATGGCCTTGGAATGCTCCTTTGTCTTTCCCATGTTGACCATGTATGAGTGCTGTTCACAAGTTTGGGGAGGGTCTTAAATAGTCAGAAAAGACTGGAAAAACAGATAATTAATCCAAACATGTGAAGCTCATTGTTCTTTGTGCCTGAACTACTTCTTAATACTTTAGGGGAACCAAACAGAATTCTGGTGGTTTGAGGGGTTGAATAATAATTGACCCACACTTTTATGTTTAAAATTTATTAAAATTTAACGGAGCAACATAACTTTTTGGTTTGTAAGATTTATGCATCTGTTAATAAATCCTGCTCTTGTTTGAAGTTTGAAGGCTCTAACTTATTTGCATCTTATCAAACCAGCTAAATCTGCAGGGGGTTGAATACTACTTGTAGGCACTGTATATATATATATATATACACACACACACACACACACATGCATGCTCCTTTAATTATGTATATATATATATATATATATATATATATATAGATCTCTATGGGCCTTTAGTATGTCCCCAGTAAAATATGCCCCAATATATTTATATATGTTGTATATTGTGCCCCAGTTGCTCGTAATGTATATAGATACATGTATATATGCCCCAGTTTTATATGCATTTATCTATATACATATTAATGTCCCCCAGCGTCCGGGTGCCCCCCCCCCTGCAGGCGCATACCAGATGCCTGCAGATGGTGACCTGATAATTACAGCACCGGAGATGCATAGCAGTTTACAGGCAGGAGGATCAAAGAGATCCCCAACCTGGGAACGAGCGCAGGTGTGCGCAGTGACGTCATATCACTGCGTCAGCCCACGTGCACTTGCCACCCTACGCTCATCAGAATGGAGCCGGGCGGCCCCTACAAGAGGATCATCCCCAAGACAACGAGCAGCCCCTGGACGAATGAGCAGATGATGGCTGAGTATCACCCCCAGGATCCCTGAACCACCAATGAACCCCCCCTGCATTAACCCCTTCATTTTGAATATTACCCCTTCCATAAACCACAATATCACCAACGATCATTAACTCCTGCATTCCCTGCCTTGCCAATATTAACCCCTTATATCCCTCACTCCCATACCATTAACCCCATCACTGCCAGTTACCCCATCCATACCATTAACCACATCCCTGCCTATACATCAATATTACCCTTGCCACCATGTTCCCTGTAACCCTTGTTAACCCTTTCCCGGCCAGGGAATTATATTTAACCCTTTCCCTGCTGGTATTCCCCACCAGCAGTATTTTGTATTTAACCCTTTGTACACCCTAGGGACAGTTAGGAAGCTCTGGAGGGTGCTGCAGCCTTGGCGGTAAATATAAGTATTTCTGTGTGTGAGTGTATGTGTTAGCTAGTTTGTGGGAGGAGTTTCTATGTGGGATTGGGTAGTGAGCTTTTATACTGAGGTTGTGTTATTGTATTGTCATGCGGCTATATGTATATATATTTATATACGCCAATATAAATATATATAGTCTAAATAATTAGACTTTACACTGTTAATATTTTGTAATAAATCTTTTTATTATTTAAATACTGTATACAGTGTCTTTTGTAGCCGCCACAGTACAAGGTAGTACACATAGTGCAGGGAATAGACAGCAGCAAGGGAATAAATAGGCGGCGCTAGAGATAGCCGGTTACGCCTATTTATGGATATTAATTATTGGTATTATCCAAAATATTAATAATTAATATCCCCTACAACACCACCGTTTCAAAAAGAATGAGTAGCGTGGTATGTTTTTCTGTGATGGATGACAATATAGGAAGGTACGGTCTGATATAAACCAGCCCAGCCAAAGGACTCTCATATGGCATCCATCAAGCCCGTAAGACATATAGCTTAATTAACCAGAGAATTCCTGCTATATACTGGACCCTAAGCAAACAAACTGAATTCCCATAATCTGAGGCTGCGTTCACATCACCGTTTAGCTTTCTGTTATTCTGATCCGGCTTAAACAGATGCCAACTGATGCAACAAGATCTGTTTTTTTGCAGGATTCTGTTTTGTTTTTTTGTCTTATGACAGATCAGAAGAATGGAAAGCTAAACGGTGATGTGAACTCAGCCTTGGTAACCCAAATGTCTTAGGCCATAATGCAATGTAATGCTTTTAGGGGAATGTTTCTCCTAATAGAGTCCCCAGTTGTAACGCCTCCCGGGGGTCCCAGGCGGCGCATGCGTACTTACCGCTGCGGCCGGCGTTCTCGCTATTTGCTGCCTTGATGTTTGTTGCTTGGTCAGTGTGAAGTCTTGTTCTCTTTTGCCCTGGGCTCCAGGTGCTGCATTTTATTAGGTCAGCTCCTTAATTGGTTCCTCCCCTTTCCTCCTGTCTGTAACTATATAAGTCCTCCTTGGACACTTACTCCTTGCCTGAGCGTTATAAGTCATCCTGACTTGCGAAGGTTCCCGTATTGCCTTAGTCCTGCTAGAGAGTGAACACTGTCTTGGCCTGCTAAAGTGTGAACACATCTCTAGCCCTGCTGAAGTGTGAACTCCGCTCTAGTCCTACTGAAGTGTGAACACCACCCCAGTCCTGCTGCAGTGAGAACATTGCCCTAGTCCTGCTGTTGTTTGAACACTACTATCCAGTACCTGGCTTCCGTTCCTGGCTCCTGTTCATGGTTCCTGTTCCTGATTCCCGCCCCTGGCTGATCCTCTCCGGTCTGCTTCCAGTGCATTGCTGACTCCAGTCATCCTTCCACATCTCCTCCCTTCGTGTGTGTCTGTCCTGCGTATCTGTCTCTCTGGTGTTTTGCACCTTAGTACTCTGTCCGTCTGGCCAGCTGTCACGAGTATTGTCTCACCCCAAGAGGTAGCGACCTGGTGTACCTCCTCGGGAAAGCCTATCCCCACCATCAGGGGTACTGTGAAGAACAGGAGGTACACTTAGACAACGCACTTAGGGGAAGACATTCTCATGACACAGTGGATCCACATCCACTGATCTTGACAGTACGCTCAGGCCATGGATCCCGCTGGTCACCCCAAGCCTGCTGTATCGGATCTATTAAGTGAGATGAGACGTCAAAGTCAGCGCCAGGATGTTTTAATGCAATTCATGCAAAATATTTCCTAGACGCCATTTCTCCTCCAGTAATAGCTGCACCACAAGTCTCAGATACCGGTCTGAAAATGGATCCAGACAAACTTAAAGCAGTGTTGAACTGGCCACGCCCCCAGGGTCTCCGAGCAATTCAGAGATTCTTGGGATTCGCCAACTTCTACCGCCAGTTCATTCATAGTTTCTCTTCTCTCACCGCCCCGATCTCTGCCCTGACCAAAAAGGGAGTGAACGCAAAAGTATGGACCCCGGAGGCAGAGGCGGCTTTCACCGAGTTAAAACAGGCTTTTACCTCTGCTCCTGTTCTTCATCATCCGGATGTCGCCAAGCAATTTTTCCTAGAGGTGGATGCCTCTTCCATTGGAGCTGGAGCAGTCCTATTGCAGAAGAACTCCAGAGGCAAGATGACTACCTGCGGTTTCTTCTCTAAACTCTTTTCTTCTGCTGAGAGGAACTATTCTATCGGGGACAGGGAACTCTTGGCCATTAAGTTGGCCTTGGAAGAATGGCGACATTTGCTGGAAGGTACACATCATCCTGTGGTGATTTACACGGACCACAAGAACCTGGTCTACCTCCAAACTGCACAACGCCTAAATCCTCGTCAAGCTAGATGGGCACTGTTCTTTTCTCCTTGCAACTTTGAGCTACACTTTCGCCCTGCTGAGAAGAATACCAAAGCAGATGCTCTTTCCCGGTCATTTGATTCTTCTGATCAGCAAGAGGAACCCCAGTATATTATTGATCCTGCTCATCTGATTTCCGTGGCTCCCGTCCAGATTAAAGACATTCCTCCTGGGAAGATATTTGTACCAGTCTCCAAAAGGAGGCGTATTTTAGCTTGGGGTCATGACTCCAAACTTGCTGGTCACCCAGGGGTTCGTAAAACCATCCAGCTTCTCTCACGGCATTACTGGTGGCCTAACCTCTCTCAAGAGGTGGAGGAATACGTCTCCGCCTCTACCATCTGTGCTCAAAACAAATCCCCCAGGTCCAAACCATCTGGTCTGCTGTTACCCCTTTCCATTCCAGCTGCCCCTTGGCAACACATTGGTATGGACTTTGTTACCGATTTACCACTGTCTTCTGGTTGCACCGTCATTTGGGTAGTTGTGGATCGCTTTTCTAAGATGGCTCATTTCATTCCTCTGTCTGGACTGCCCTCTGCCACCAAACTTGCCAGTCTCTTCGTGGAGCACATCTTCCGCCTACATGGCCTATCTTTACACATTGTCTCCGACCGTGGAGTTCAGTTCACTTCCAGGTTCTGGAGAGCTCTCTGCCATCTTCTAGAAGTGGAGTTGGATTTCTCGTCTGGATACCATCCCCAGACAAATGGACAAGTGGAATGAGTTAACCAGATACTGGAGAACTACCTTCGTCATTTTGTCTCTGCCCGACAAGACAATTGGGCCCAGCTGCTACCTTGGGCAGAGTTTTCTTACAATAACCACACCAGTGAATCCTCAGGCTCTTCACCATTCTTCATTGTCTATGGGTGCCATCCACGAATTCCTCTTCCTGTTACTGCTCCTTCTGGGGTACCAGCTGCAGATTCCTCTTTCAGGGACTTTTTAAAAATATGGCGCCAAGCCAAGGACTGCATCTCCAAGGCGGTGACTCGTATGAAGAAATATGCGGATCGGAGGCGCAAGAAGCCTCCACAATTTTCCATAGGTGAAAAGGTCTGGCTATCTTCAAAAAATATCCGGTTAAGGGTTCCAAGCTACAAGTTGGCACCTCGGTTCCTGGGACCATTCGAGGTGCTGAAAAGGATCAATGATGTCACCTATAAACTCCGCCTGCCTCCTAGTCTGCGTGTATCCAATTCTTTCCATGTGTCCCTGCTCAAGCCTTTGGTCCTGAACCGCTATTCCCGCAGTGTTTCTACCCCAGATTCTGTCACTGTCCAGAGCCGGAATATGAGGTGAGGGACATTTTGGACATGAAGAGGCGTGGGAGGAAGACATACGATCTTGTGGATTGGAAAGGCTTTGGTCCTGAAGAGAGGTCCTGGGAACCTGAGGACAACATCAATGCCCCTACTCTACTCAAAAAGTTTCTTGCTTGCCTCAGGAGGAGGGGGAGTAGAGAGGGGGGGTACTGTAATGCCTCCCGGGGGTCCCAGGCGGCGCATGTGTACTTACTGCTGCGGCCGGCGTTCTCGCTCTTTGCTGCCTTGTTGCTTGGTCAGTGTGAAGTCTTGTTCTCTTTTGCCCTGGGCTCCAGGTGCTGCATTTTATTAGGTCAGCTCCTTAATTGGTTCCTCCCCTTTCCTCCTGTCTGTAACTATATAAGTCCTCCTTGGACACTTACTCCTTGCCTGAGCGTTATAAGTCATCCTGACTTGCGAAGGTTCCCGTATTGCCTTAGTCCTGCTGTAGTGTGAACACCACTCTAGTCCTGCTAGAGAGTGAACACTGTCTTAGCCTGCTGAAGTGTGAACACCGCTCTAGCCCTGCTGAAGTGTGAACTCCGCTCTAGTCCTGCTGAAGTGTGAACACCACCCCAGTCCTGCTGCAGTGAGAACATTGCCCTAGTCCTGCTGTTGTTTGAACACTACTATCCAGTATCTGGCTTCCGTTCCTGGCTCCTGTTCGTGGTTCCTGTTCCTGATTCCCGCCCCTGGCTGATCCTCTCCGGTCTGCTTCCAGTGCATTGCTGACTCCAGTCATCCTTCCACATCTCCTCCCTTGGTGTGTGTCTGTCCTGCGTATCTGTCTCTCTGGTGTTTTGCACCTTAGTACTCTGTCCGTCTGGCCAGCTGTCACGAGTATTGTCTCACCCCAAGAGGTAGCGACCTGGTGTACCTCCTCGGGAAAGCCTATCCCCACCATCAGGGGTACTGTGAAGAACGGGAGGTACACTTAGACAACGCCCTTAGGGGAAGACATTCTCGTGACACAGTAGATCCACATCCACTGATCTTGACACCAGTGGAGCATGTCACAGTTCTTTGTCAGAATACATAAAGACTTAGAGAGGAAAAAACCTCCATGTGAAATAATTAACAATTGGAGGTACAGTATGGCCCAGTATACTTTTATGGGTGCTATAGTACAACTTGGCAGTATAGGGTCACAATACTGTAGGGTGCATCAGACCTCATTTACATAATTACCCTAAAAAAAGTTGCTTGCACATCCTGTGAACCTCAAATAGAAACAGCACTTGTTGAACATTCATTTACACATAAGAGTTTAATTTGGATTTCACCTCAAGTCAATACATAATGCACTCTCTATTTCTTCAAGCAAATAATGGTGAAGTTTCTGTCTGTGCAACCAAACTAATAGGACTTTCGCCCGTCTTGCATGTCTGTGGAGCGTTCAAGTGGTAGTACAACCATTACTTAACTTGGCTTCATCACTTTTTTCTACAACATCAAATCTGCTATATTAAGTCTGCTACATCACTCAGCTATTCTGGTGTCCAGTACGCTACATCTACTCTACATCACTTTACCGGTCTCTAGTATGCTGCATCAACTCTGCTACAGCACTCAGTTAATCCGGTCTCCAGTAGGCTGTATCAAATTTGCTACAAGATAGATGTATAGGTTCTCCTGTTCAAACGAATATCCAATGAGTGCTGTCTCTATTTGAGGTTCACTGTAAAGATCCTTGGGCAGAGGGATAACAGAGACTTGCTTCTGTCCACCTGTGTTTGTGGACTCACATTATGTGACTGGAATGTGAATGTGACAGAGGAAGATCCTGTGATCAACACACTGCTTTATTGGTGGTCAGGGATCTGTAAAGGAGAATAAATGGTCATGTCGGGTCCAAAATCAGTAGAGTTGACCAATCAATTAGATAACATCCTTTTCCTAAGATCCACTAGAATATAGCAGACACTTAGATAAATCCAGTCCTACTTTTTTTGATACTTGGGAGGGGGATTTGGGACAGTAGTCAGTGAAAAGGGTTAGTTTATTATAAACTTCCCACTGCGTAAGAGGTGCAGAAAAAAATTATACAACATTTAGAAGTGGCACAGATAACATTTTTACCTAAATTCCATCTTCCACTGAGTTCTTGCTCAGTGCTAAAGGGTGTGCATGCTTATTTGGTGGTGCAGCTCTCAGCCTAAACCTTTTTGGGACAAGTTGTCTATTATGCAGTTAACAGTTTTAGGATTGCTAGTACCCCTCAGACTGACCCATTATCACTAACCCACCACAAAGAAAGGAATCCTTTGCCATTTTAACTTCCTCTCACACTGTAATTTGATGTGGTTGGTGGTAGACCAACCCCCTTCCTTATTAGAATGGACTCCAATAATGGGGCACCTCATAAGAATAGTATACTAAAAGATAAAAAAGCAAGGGCACCATATTTGCGCATTTACCCAAATATCAGCAAAAGAGCACAATGAAGAGTTGTCTCTCACCTTGACCAGTAGTGCTTAGCAGACACAACTCTGTAGTATGCTTGTAGGAATGTTGGATGGAATTTATAAGAAGACCATTGCTCTCGAACACATTTAAAAATATTGAAAAGTTAAGGACAGAACGCTGCCAACATAATTGACACAAAATTTATTGTAAAAAGACGTATTTGAGCACTTCAGCACAGAACTAGTGCCTTCATCAGGCCAAAAAGTCCCTGTGGCTTCTTCCGGCACCACTTTCACTCAAATGGTATCATCTACAGTTTGTCCACCTCCCTTCACTCCTAGTGTGGCACCGTTGCAGAATGGAGTTTCCATTGAAGAGGATGAAGATGAATATTCAAGTTCTGTAGGATCCTTTTTAGGTCTTCCCTTCCAGTTGACTATGCCCTTGAGCCTTCCATCTCTACAGGCTACAACCATGCTGACACCCCTTCTAACCAGCCCAAAATGCCAAATGATCACTTATTTTTTTCCTACAATGGAGGTACGCTTCATAAAACACTTCAAAGAAAAATAGAACTTAGGGATGCGGAGTGTAGAAGAAGAAGGGAAGTCTGTACCAATAACACAACCAAAGGAGAACAAAACAATAAAGATTGTTAATCATTCTAATTACATCCTTGGAGAGGACAAGATTAGTTCATTATCAAAAGACCTGTCCTGTTGTCCAACAACAAGGCCTGATAACTGCCAGATATTTCTTGATTTGAATTCCTTAATTCGCAATCTCATGCTAACTAGACATTTAGCTATTTGACTTAGGCTACTTTCACACTAGCGGTATGGAATTCTGGTATTGAGCTCCGTCATAGGGGCTCAATACCGGAATAAAACGCTTCCGTTTTGTCCCCATTCATTGTCAATGGGGACAAAACTGAACTGAAGACAACGGAATGCTCCTGAAAGCATTCCGTTCAGTCTTCAGACCGGAGAACAAACCGCAACATGTTGCGGTTTGCTCTCCGTACTAGTTATCCGCACCTAAACGGATCCGGAATGACCCCCCAATGCAAGTCAATGGGGACAGATCCGTTTGGTGTGGACACACTTGTAAACGGATCCGTCCTCCATTGACTTTCAATAGAGGTTATTCCGGATCCGTTTAAACGCTAATACAACCGGATCCGGAATTACAGATCCACAAGGTTGTATTACTCAGTACGGATCCGGCGGGTGAAGGGACCCGCCGGATCCGTACTAACGCTAGTGTGGAAGTAGCCTTAGACCCAATGGAGGCATCTGAACATGTTCATGTCAATGTAAAACCTAAGTCCATTTTCTACCTCTTGCATCATAGAGGCCCTGGAATGATTTGTTTTAAATTAGTAAATGAGGACTTCAAAGGAATTGAACACTTCAGTGTTAATTCCCCCAAACTATCTTCAGGTGAAAAGGTTGTGCTTTAGGCCCTGTCACTTAACAATGAAGCAAAACGTCTTCTCTCTGACACTGCCTTCTATGACGCTCTTGATAGGCACTCCACTATCAGATTTTGTCGATGAATATAAAAATCTGATTGATTTTGCATATTCTGAGAGTCTATTATCTAAGAGGGAAATGCCATTTTTGGATATTGTTTTTTTTTACAGCACCCACAGGAAAGTTCACCATGAAAACTAATTTTAAAAACGTGGATGTAAATAGTTATTTGGATTTCAATAGTGCCAACTATACACCCTGGATCAAGAATATTCCCTTGGGCAATTTAAAATAATTAGTAAAGATTGTTGTGAGAGTGCAACTTTTTTCAACAGTCAAAGGTTTTATCTGCTATATTCCAATATAGAAACTATCCCAAGAGCCTTTAAAAGGGGTATTTGATAGAGCCTGGGTCTTCTTACACGCTGATTGTCTACAACCATCTAATGCACACGTTAATAGCAGTAGCTTCACACACAACTTCAACACTACTTATAATATAGGAAGTTGGGAACTTATTATCTCGTCATTTGAATATTCTATTGAGTGATCCATATCTTAGAGACCACATTCTGCCAAAACCACAGCTGACCTTCAGGTCGTCTTCTACGCTATGAAATATTCTTGCCCCCAGTAGATTACGTAATCCCAAACTAGGTAATATGTTTCCAGATTTCAAGAGAGTGTGGTGTAAAATGTTGTTGTTGCTGTGAAAATATTACTCATAGAATTTTAGCTCCAGCAGTTTTCTTAATTGTGGCTCAGATTTTGTTATATATCTTCTGCAATTGCCGTGTAGGTTGTAGTATATTGCATATAATGTACGTCCACTGGGATGCAGGATTAATAGACACCACTATAATGTTCACAAGGAGTTTAAAGAGGACCTTTCACCATTCCTGACATGCCTATTTTAATAGCTTCATGCATTCCCCACGTACTTACAATTCTGTAGCATCTATTCTTATGTCTCTGTGTTGTGCCATTCCTTTATTATTTGCACTAGAAGTTGTGAATGAATTGCTATTTGCCTTCGGTGAGGGAACAGAGGGGAAGTAACCAGTTGGGGGGGTGTACCTGCACAGACTCACTCTATCCAATCAGTGCTGCCATGTTCAGACTGTGCAGGGACACACCCCCAACTTGTTACCTCCCCTCTGTTCCTTTACTGAAGGCAAATAGCAATTCACATATAACTTCTAGTGCAAATAATAAAGGAATGGCACAACATAGTAACATAGTTTATAAGGCCGAAAAAAAGACATCTGTCCATCCAGTTCGGCCTGTTATCCTGCAAGTTGATGCAGAGGAAGGCAAAAAAACCCTGTGCGGTAGAAGCCAATATTCCTCACTTTAGAAGAAAAAAATTCCTTCCCGACTCCAATCAGGCAATCAGAATTACTCCCTGGATCAACGGCCCCTCTCTAGTAACTATAACCTGTAATATTATTACCCTCCAGAAATACATCCAGGCCCCTCTTGAACTCTTTTTGTGAACTTACCATCACCACCTTGTAGGAAAACAGGCCGAACTGGATGGACAGATGTCTTTTTTCGGCCTTATAAACTATGTTACTATGTTACTATGTTACTATGTTACCACCTTCTCAGGCAGAGAGTTCCATAGTCTCACTGCTCTTACCGTAAAGAATCCTCTTCTATGTTTATGTACAAACCTTCTTTCCTCCAGGCACAAAGGATGTCCCCTCGTCGCAGTAACAGTCCTGGGGATAAATAGATGATGGGAGAGATCTCTGTACTGACCTCTGATATATTTATACATAGTTATTAGATCTCCCCTCAGTCGTCTTTTTTCTAATATGAATAACCCTAATTTTGATAATCTTTCTGGGTACTGTAGTCCACCCATTCCAGTTATTACTTTAGTTGCCCTCCTCTGAACCCTCTCCAGCTCTGCTATGTCTCCCTTGTTCACAGGAGCCCAGAACTGTACACAGTACTCCATGTGTGGTCTGACTAGTGATTTGTAAAGTGGCAGGACTATGTTCTCATCATGGGCATCTATGCCTCTTTTGATGCAACCCATCATCTTATTGGCCTTGGCAGCAGCTGTCTGACACTGGTTTCTACAGCTTAGTTTGCTGTTCACTAAAATTCCTAGGTCCTTTTCCATGTCAGTGTTACCCAGTGTGTTACCATTTAGTATGTACTGGTGACTTGCATTATTCCTTCCTATGTGCATAACCTTACATTTGTCAGTGTTAAACCTCATCTGCCACTTCTCTGCCCAAGTCTCCAATCTATCCAGGTCCCTCTGTAGCAGTGTACTGTCCTCTTCTGTGTTAATTACATAGAGACATAATAATAGATGTTCCAGAATTGTTGTTACATGGAGAATGCATGAAGCTAATAAAACAGTAATGTCAGGAACGGTGAAAGGTCCTCTTTAAGAAACCCAGTGATGGGTATTTATCATTGTCCTTACGCCAGTAGTGTAAAAAAGTCGTAAATTATGCGCCAAGTGTCAAGAAAAGGGGAAGGGCCAGTAGCTGGCTTATGTTATAGCTGAATACTATGCCAGCTCCTGGCTGGCACAGACTTGAGTTTCTTGAGCGCAGAGGGCCAGAGATATGACTAATTTATTTTAAAAAATGGACAAGGCGCAGCACTCGGTCCAATCACCGCTGAAAGCATATAGTCCAAACAAAACTCCCAGCAGCGCTTGTGGTTCTCTTCAATATTCTTTAATTCTTCAATACATGTATAACATACCATCAGGACGCGTTTCGGCCGTCCTAGCATCTATAAGCTGGCTAGTCTGCAACCAAATGGCCTTAATGATGTGGTGAAATTGCCCCTTTAATACTTATTTTTTTACCTTTTAGCACCTTTTAATTAAGCCTTGGTTTCTCCTGTATTATCTGGGTAGTTTTGGCTTTATTATGTATCTTTTTATATCAATTTTATTATGCAATTGAGAAGCATTATTAATGTAATTATATATTTTCGATGACTGTTTTTATGTGCTATGCGTTTTTATATAGCATTTTTACGGGTATGCTGATTTAGAGTCAGGGTTCAGCCCTAATTGATACCTCTTTCCCTGCCCCTTTATTTGTGCTCATATAAGCTTGCTCGCTTCTAAATGTGTTTATGTCCTGATGATATTTTCTTTCTATTTTAAACATACCCTAATGAGCTAAATGAATGAATACATAGACACCTCCTTTTCTATTTCATTCCCCAATCCTTATATATCCGATTCCATTTGCTGTATGCTAGCTTAGTGGTTATATTGTTGTCTTGCCATGTTGGCGTTTTAGGTTGTTGTTTTAATTTTTTCTTTGTCTTTGTGGCTCCTGACCTATCACACCAATAAAATGATGTCATTCCCTTTCCCTGCTGTATTATGTATATTAACTTTGAGTGTTTGTTATTTATGTTTTTTGGGCCTGATGAAGGCACTAGTCCAGGCCGAAACATGTTGCCTGTCTTTTCGGAAAGAATTTAGTTTCATTTAGGCAGCCTGGCCTTATTTTTTACTATTTTGAAATACTTGTGTTTTTGGCTTGATGAAGACACTAGCATTATCTCTTTTTTTTTATTTTTTTACAATAAATTTTGTGTTATTTATGTTGGCAACGCTCTGCCCTTAACCCCTTCATGACATAGCCATTTTTCACCTTAAGGACCAGGCCAAATTTTGGAAATATGACATGTGTCACTTTATGTGGTAATAGCTTTGAAACACTTTTACTTATCCAAGCCGTTCTGAGATTGTTTTCTTGTGACACATTGTACTCCACGACAATGGTAAATTTGAGTCAATATAAATCGCCTTTATTTATAAAAAAATCCTAAATTTACAGAAAATTTTGAAAAATGTGTAATTTTCAAACTTTGAATTTCTCTGCTTTTAAGGCAGATAGTGATCCCTCACAAAATAGTTATTACTTTACATTTCCCATATGTCTACTTTACGTTACCATCATTTTGTAGATGTAATTTTATTTTTTGGGGACGTTAGAAGGCTTAGAATTTTAGAAGTAATTCTTAAAATTTTTAAGAAATTTTCCAAAACCATTTTTTTGAAGCAACAGTTCAGTTCTGAAGTCACTTTGTGGGGCTATCATAATAGAAACCACCATAAATGACCCCATTTTAGAAACTACACCCCTCAAGGTTTTCAAAACGAATTTTACTAACTTTGTTAACCCTTTATGTATTCCACAAGATTTAAAGGAAAATGGA
This sequence comes from Rhinella marina, assembly GCA_900303285.1. Classification (NCBI taxonomy): domain Eukaryota; kingdom Metazoa; phylum Chordata; class Amphibia; order Anura; family Bufonidae; genus Rhinella; species Rhinella marina. The sequence goes on from ONZH01006691.1 coordinate 209,736, forward strand.
GATGACATTTCAAAATTTCACTTTTTTTTGGCAGATTTTCCATTTTAATCCATTTTTTTCCTGTAACACATCAAGGGTTAATAGCCAAACAAAACTCAAAAACTATTACCCTGATTCTGCGATTTACAGAAACACCCCACTTGTGGTAGTAAACTGCTGTATGGGCACACAGCAGGGCGCAGAAGGAAAGGTGAGCCAGATGGTTTTTGGAGGGCAAATTTTGCTGGATTGGTTTTCAGACTCCATGTCCCATTTGAGGCCCCCCCTGATGCACCCCTACAGTAGAAACAACCAAACAGTGCCTGTATTTTGGAAACTAAGGGATAAGGTGACAGTGTTATTGATACTATTTTGGGGTACATATGATTTTTGATCGCTTTATATTACACTTTTTGTTAGGCAAGGTATCCAAAAATGCCTGTTCTGGCTCAGTTTTTTTTTTTTTGTACAGTGTTCATCTGACAGGTTAGATCATGTGCTATTTTTATAGAGCAGGTTTTTACGGACGTGGCGATACCTAACATGTATAGTTTTCTTTATTTATTTAAGTTTTACACAATAATATCATTTTTGAAACAAAAAAATCATGTTTTAGTCTGTCCCTTGTCTGAGAGCTGTAGTTTTTTTTATTTTTTGGGCAATTGTCTCAGGTAGGGGCTCATTTTTTGCGGGAAGAGGTGACGGTTAGATTGGCACTATTTTGAGGGGCATACGCCTTTTTGATCGCTTGTGATTGTACTTTTTGTGATATAAAGTGACAAAAATGGCTTTTTTTACACTGTTTTTATTTTATTTCTTTTACCGTGTTCACCTGAGGGGTCGGGACATGTGATATTTTTGTAGAGCAGGTTGTTACGAACGTGGCGATACCTAACATGATTGGGATATTTTTTTTCTTTTTTTACTAATTTCAAATTTAAGTATTGGGGGAAAAATAGGATTTTTTTTAAACTTTTTTTTTTTTAACTTTTTTTTAACTTTTAAAAAAAATTTTTACACTTTTTTTTTAGACTCAGACCCACTTGGTTCTTGAAGAACCAGTGGATCTGATTGTTCTATAATACACTACAGTACACTATATAGTGTACTGTAGTGTATTGTCACTCAGTCTAAGCCTTCTCAGGCTCCTGCCTTTAGCAGGAGCCTGAACAGGCTTGATTACACCATGGCAAGCAGACGCTTCTGAAAGCGTCTGGTTGCCATGGTAACCATCGGGACGCTGCCAGAGCACAGTAGCGTCCCGATGGAAGGGGGAGGGAGCTTCCTCCCTCTCTTCAGCCCACACCATCGGCGCTGCCAGCGCACCGCAGCGCCCGATGGGAGGGGGAGGGTGCTCCCTCCCCCTGTTAACCCTTTCCATGCCGCGGTCCCTACGGACCGTGGCATGGAAGGGGTTAAACTGCTGACATCGGTGCCAGCACCGATGTCAGCAGTTTGAAGCAGAGTATCAGCTGTATGCTGATACTCTGCTCCGCTGGGCCATCCTGAAAAATCATTGCGGCGGCGCTGCCGCCGCACATTACACCCCCCCACCCCCCCCTGGCCATCTGAAAATAGCGATCTGGGGTGGGGGGGGAGATATATATTTATATAGACAATGATCAATTTATTTATTTATTTATTTTAACATAAAAAGCAGCAGGATCGCTGTGATTGGCTAGTCTGTACAGACTAGCCAATCACAGCGATCGCTAGCCCGGGACCGCCCCCATTGGTCCCGGGCTGGTAAGCTGAGACCCCTGGCTGTAAGTAACAGCCGGGGTCTCAGCGCTGTCACCATGTCAGCAGACATGGTGACAGTTTAATGTAATGACGGGTATACTCGTCATGGAGCGCTAAATAGCAGTGCTCCATGACATGTATACTCGTCATATAGCGGGAAGGGGTTAAAGGGGTTATCCAAGTTATATTTATTGATGACCTACCCTGAGGATAGATAATACAGAAAGGACCGGCACTCTCAGACGTGTCTGAGGAAGGTATGGTGTGTGCCGAAAGGCGTCACAGAAGTATGTGGCAATAAAAAGAGCATTCTGAAAAGCAACTACACAAGACTGTCGGTCCTTTCTTTATTATTTATGCATGGGACACCAACCCTAGGACACGTGCACCGCTGAATCATCCGTAGTGCCGACTGATCTATACTGCTATCCTGAGGATAGGTCATCAATATCAGATCGGCGGGGGTCCGACACCCAGCTCCCCCACTGATCAGCTGTTTGAAGAGAAGGCGTGTGCCGTGCCAGCGCTGCCTCCTCTTCACCGTTTACCTGCTAGCCGTAACATCCATAGCAGTGAGCAGGTGTAATTATGTCACGCTCTGGTGTGGAGGGTATAGCCACACCAAGCGTAAGAGGGAAGGGAAAAGACCAAACAAGGGAAATGGTCACCTCCTGCAGGGAACCCTGAAACTAGGCCCTGACTGACTACCAGTATGAACAGGCCTTAGTAGTAGGAGAGTTCATACACAGGAACATAATAACAAACTCACCCTATAGAACCCTGCAGCTAGTGACAGGAGAAAGAGTAAACCCGTTCCTCCAAAAGGACGAACGAACAGGAAACCCCAGAAGGCAAAACCAAAACAGGGAAAAGTAGGATAAACACAATAGAGAAAATGAAACTTATCTTAATGCAGATATTGCAGCAACCGGATCTCAGCCTAGATCCACACCAAACATAACAATGTCAGCAGAAAGTATAAACCGTAAGGAATACTGGGAGAGGAAGGGATAAATAGGGGAAAGATAATTACCACACCCACAACAGCTGAGGTGAAGGGGTGTGGTAAACAGCAACCAAACCAAGAGGAAAACATGTCAAATTATGTCACTTTTGAAAGTCTAGCCGAACGCCTGCAACCTGACACAAGTACGTTCGTGACATTACCCCCCCTTTTACGGATGACCTCCGGGCACCCAGGACCAACTTTATCAGGATGAGACCTGTGAAAGGCTTTCACCAAACGACTGGCATTCACGTCAGATGCCAGTACCCATGTCCTCTCCTCAGGACCATAACCCTTCCAATGAACAAGATATTGAAGAGTCCCACGGAGAACTCGAGAATCAATGATCTTGACAATCTGGAATTCCAAATTACCGTCCACCAAGACAGGCGCGGGTTGCAAGGGAGGTGGCTCCAGAGGTTCAACATATCTCTTCAACAAAGATCTGTGAAACACATTATGGATTTTCAGGGCCTGAGGAAGTTCAAGACGAAATGCTACAGGATTAATAATGGCCATGATCTTATATGGGCCAATAAATCTTGGACCCAACTTCCAAGAATGAACTTTCAACTTAATGTTCCTAGTTGACAGCCACACAGAATCACCCACACTTAGGTCCGGACCTTTCATATGTCTCCTGTCAGCCACACGTTTGTACTTGTTACCCATATTTAGGCTTCATTCACACGACCGTATTTTGTTTCCGTGTCCGTTCCGTTTTTTTTGCGGACCGTATGCGGAACCATTCATTTCAATGGGTCCGCAAAAAAAACGGAAGGTACTCCGTATGCATTCCGTTTCCGTATGTCCGTATTTCCATTCCGCAAAAAAGATAGAACATGTCCTATTCTTGTCCGTTTTGCTGACAAGGATAGGCATTGTTAAAATGGATCCTCAAAAAAAAACGGAAACACGGATGCCATACGGAACATCATCCGTTTTTTTTGCGGGTCCGCAATTTGCGGACCGCAAAACACATACGGTCGTGTGAATGAAGCCTTATCAAGTTATTTTGAATTTTCCGCCATATAGATGACAATGATGACGAAAAACTTTCTTCCTCATGAATACCAGAAGTATCAGAACCAGAAAATGTGCCAAACTGCGGGTGAAAGCCATATGCACCAAAAAATGGTGACTTACCAGTGGATTCCTGTCTGCGATTATTTATGGCAAACTCTGCGAGAGACAAAAACGAGGACCACTCCTCCTGGTTCTCAGAGACAAAACATCTCAAGTAAGTGTACAGACTCTGATTGGTACGCTCAGTCTGTCCAATCGTCTGGGGGTGAAAGGCAGAGGAAAAAGACAGTTGTACCCCAAGCCGAGTATAGAATGCCTTCCAGAATCTGGACACAATCTGAGTCCCACGATCAGAGACCACGTCAGTGGGAATGCCATGAAGTTTCACAATGTTGTCAACAAACACTTGTGCAAGAGTTTCAGCATTGGGGAGTCCGGGTAATGCAATAAAGTGCGCCATTTTGCTAAAACGATCTACAACCACCAGAATAACTGTCTTACCAGATGAATCAGGCAGATCAGTGATGAAGTCCATGGATAAGTAAGTCCATGGTCTGGACGGGATGGGTAATGAAAGTAGGGGTCCAGAAGGTCGAGTATGTGTCACCTTAGCGCGTGCACAGACACTACAGGCCAACACATAGTCCTCAACAAACTTATGCAGCACCGGCCACCAGAATCTACGAGAGATGAGGTCGACGGTGAATTTACTCCCAGGGTGTCCCGCAAGCACCGAAGAATGATGTTCCTCAAACACCTTATGACGCAAATCAGAAGGAACAAACAACTTCCCAGGAGGGCAAGACTCCGGCGCATCTCCCTGGGCCTCAAACACCTTAGCCTCAAGATCAGGGTAAAGGGCGGATTTCACCACTCCTTCGGACAGTATAGAACTCGGATCCTCAAAATCACCACCTCCAGGAAAACTAAGTGACAAGGCATCTGCCTTGACATTCTTAATCCCAGGACGAGATGTGACAATGAAATTGAATCTGGTGAAGAACAAAGACCATCTGGCCTGCCTCGGATTAAGTCGTTTAGCCGACTCCAGGTAAGCCAGATTTTTGTGATCAGTGAATACAGTGATTGGGTGAATCGCCCCTTCCAACCAATGACGCCATTCCTCAAAAGCCAACTTAATGGCCAGTAACTCTCTGTTACCCACATCATAATTTCTCTCCGCAGCAGAGAGTTTTTTTCGAAAAAAAAGCACATGGGCGCCATTTACCTGGTGACGGACCCTGTGACAAAACTGCTCCTACCCCCACCTCAGATGCGTCAACCTCCACAATGAAAGGTTGTGACACATCTGGCTACACCAATATAGGGGCAGAAGAAAAGCACTCCTTCACAACGGAAAAGGTTCGCAATGCTGCATCAGACCACACTGAGACATCCGTCCCTTTCTTAGTCATGTCAGTTAAGGGTTTAACTATTGTCGAATAGTTCTTAATAAATTTTCGGTAATAGTTGGTGAACCCCAAAAATCGCATAAGAGCCTTCAAATTTTCAGGTCGGTCCCAGTCCAGAACAGCACGGACTTTCTCTGGATCCATACGAAAACCTGAAGATGAAAGCAGGTATCCTAAAAAGCTAGGCTCTTTCCATAACTCAGGAGCTTGTGAGATATATGGGAAATCTTACACTACATTTTCCTATACTAGCCCAGCATATGTTTAACCAATTCCTGACATGGCGATTTTACATTTCTTACTCCTGGCCTTTCCAGAGGCATAACTTTTTTATTTTTTCGTTCACATAGCCATATGAGAGCTTGTTTTGTTTGGGACAAGTTTTACTTTCTAATGCAGCTGTTTAATATTGCAAATTTATTTTTTCATATTTGTAATTCTGCAAAGATTTTATAGGTTTTGTTTTTATGGCGTTCATTATGTGGTAAAACTGACCTGTTACTTTCATTCTCTCAGTCATTATGATTATTGTGATACCATATTTGTATCGTTTTCCTTTTTCTTTAGTACAAAAAAAAAAAATAGAAAAAATAATTTTTTTTTATTCATCGCCATATTTATATCTACATCTATATCTACTGCTGGGGCAGCATATTGTGCTGCACTGTGGTATTTGGTTCTGCTAGGGCAGTATATTGTGCTGCACTGTGGTAATTGGTTCTGCTGGGGCAGTATATTGTGCTGCACTGTGGTATTTGGTTCTGCTGGGGCGGTATATTGTGCTGCACTGTGGTAATTGGTTCTGCTGGGGCAGCATATTGTACTGCACTGTGGTATTTGGTTCTGCTGGGGCAGTACATTGTGCTGCACTGTGGTATTAAGTTCTGTTGAGGAGGTATATTGTGCTGTGAGGTGGTATTTGGTTCTGCTGGGGCAGTATATTGTGCTGCACTGTGGTATTTGGTTCTGCTGGGGCGGTATATTGTGCTGCACTGTGGTATTTGGTTCTGCTGGGGTGGTATTATTAGCTGCACTGTGGTATTTGGTTCTGCTTGGGCAGTATATTGTGCTGCACTTTGGTATTTGGTTCTGCTGAGGTGGTATATTGTGCTGCACTGTGGTATTTGGTTCTGCTGGGGCAGTACATTGTGCTGCACTGTGGTATTAAGTTCTGCTTGGGCATTACATTGTGTTGCACTGTGGTATTAAGTTCTGTTGAGGAGGTATATTGTGCTGTGAGGTGGTATTTGGTTCTGCTGGGGCAGCATATTGTGCTGCACTGTGGTATTTGGTTCTGCTGGGGCAGCATATTGTGCTGCACTGTGGTATTTGGTTCTGCTGGGGCAGTATATTGTGCTGCACTGTGGTATTTGGTTCTGCTGGGGTGGTATATTGTGCTGCACTGTGGTATTTGGTTCTGCTGGGGTGGTATTATTAGCTGCACTGTGGTATTTGGTTCTGCTGGGGCAGTATATTGTGCTGCACTGTGGTATTTGGCTCTGCTGAGGTGGTATATTGTGCTGCACTGTGATATTTGGTTCTGCTGGGGCGGTATATTGTGTTGCACTGTGGTATTTGGTTCTGCTGAAGTGGTATATTGTACTGCACTGTGGTATTTGGTTCTGCTGGGGTGGTATTATTAGCTGCACTGTGGTATTTGGTTCTGCTGGGACAGTATATTGTGCTGCACTGTGGTATTTGGTTCTGCTGGGGTGGTATATTGTACTGCACTGTGGTATTTGGTTCTGCTGGGGTGGTATATTGTACTGCACTGTGGTATTTGGTTCTGCTGGGGCGGTATATTGTGCTGCACTGTGGCATTTGGTTCTACTGGGGCAGTATATTGTTTTGCACTGTGATATTTGGTTCTGCTCGGGCAGTATATTGTGCTGCACTGTGGTGTTTGGATCTGCTGGGGCAGTATATTGTGCTGCACTTTGGTATTTGGCTCTGCTGAGGTGGTATATTGTGCTGCACTGTGATATTTGGTTCTGCTGGGGCGGTATATTATGTTGCACTGTGATATTTGGTTCTGCTGAGGTGGTATATTGTACTGCACTGTAGTATCTGGTTCTGCTGGGGCAGTATATTGTACTGCACTGTGGTGTTTGGATCTGCTGAGGTGGTATATTGTGCTGCACTGTGATATTTGGTTCTGCTGGGGCGGTATATTGTGTTGCACTGTGGTATTTGGTTCTGCTGAAGTGGTATATTGTACTGCACTGTGGTATTTGGTTCTGCTGGGGTGGTATTATTAGCTGCACTGTGGTATTTGGTTCTGCTGGGACAGTATATTGTGCTGCACTGTGGTATTTGGTTCTGCTGGGGTGGTATATTGTACTGCACTGTGGTATTTGGTTCTGCTGGGGTGGTATATTGTGCTGCACTGTGGCATTTGGTTCTACTGGGGCAGTATATTGTGTTGCACTGTGATATTTGGTTCTGCTCGGGCAGTATATTGTGCTGCACTGTGGTGTTTGGATCTGCTGGGGCAGTATATTGTGCTGCACTTTGGTATTTGGCTCTGCTGAGGTGGTATATTGTGCTGCACTGTGATATTTGGTTCTGCTGGGGCGGTATATTATGTTGCACTGTGATATTTGGTTCTGCTGAGGTGGTATATTGTACTGCACTGTAGTATCTGGTTCTGCTGGGGCAGTATATTGTACTGCACTGTGGTGTTTGGATCTGCTGGGGCAGTACATCGTGCTGCACTGTGATATTTGGTTCTGCTGGGGTGGTATTATTAGCTGCACTGTGGTGGTATTTGGTTCTGCTGGGACAGTATATTGTGCTGCACTTTGGTATTTGGCTCTGCTGAGGTGGTATATTGTGCTGCACTGTAGTATATGGTTCTGCTGGGGCAGTATATTGTGCTGCACTGTGGTATTAAGTTCTGCTGGGACAGTACATTGTGCTGCACTGTGGTATTAAGTTCTGTTGAGGAGGTATATTGTGCTGTGAGGTGGTATTTGGTTCTGCTGGGGCAGTATATTGTGCTGCACTGTTGTATTTGGTTCTGCCGGGGCGGTATATTGTACTGCACTGTGGTATTTGGTTCTGCTGGGGTGGTATATTGTACTGCACTGTGGTATTTGGTTCTGCTGGGGCAGTATATTGTGCTGTACTGTGGTATTTAGTTCTGTTTGGACAGTATATTGTGCTGCACTGTGGTATTTGGTTCTGCTGGGGCAGTATATTGTGCTGCACCGTGGTATTTAGTTCTGTTTGGACAGTATATTGTGCTGCACTGTGGTATTTAGTTCTGCTGGGGCGGTATACTGTGATATTGCTGACCCTGCCTACTTATCTTGACCCCACCTACTTGTGTTGGTCCCCATCTCTCAATTTGGACCCACTTCTAGATTTTTTCCAGGGCCATTTTAAGTTCTTGTCCCCCTGGATGTGTGGGGCATGGGCTGTACCATCATTAGTGTGAGGGGCTGTGAGTAGCATTACTGACACTTGTGCCCCATTAGGTCATACCCAGCTCTCCTCACCCGTACTTCTGCTGTCATCCCCTCATTACTAGCAGCTATCACTCAGTACACAGGTTAATGGGGCGAAAGAGCGGCCCCGGTCACACGCACACCTGACCGGCCTCATGTTTCCCGGCTCCCGCTCATGCACTGAGGGTCCGGAGCTTTGATCCACGTTACAGACTCTGAACTCAGCAGCATTGTGAGGGGATCGGGTTGCTCGGTGTCACGTGACCTGGTGGAATCTCTGCCACCATCACAGGCTGTAAGGAGGGGGTGTGCGGGCGTCCAGGCTGACTCCACACAGGGTGTATGATGCCAGGTAGAGCTGCCACCACTACATGTAGTGCCACCTCCCCTGACAGTGTGGTATCTCCATAGTCTACCGCCACACAGGTATTTCCACTTCTTCCTAGGGGGTGAGTCTGCACTTGCCCTCCCCACACTGAGAACATGTATAGCCGCAGGGCACGTCTCCCCTCACTCCTAGTCAGGCACACGCCTCCCGTGTGAGAGGAGGGCCGGCCAGAGCTGTCCCAGTCTCCTCAGGCGACCAGTTCTTTCTGGGGCAGGCAGTCCCTGGAGAGGGAGGGGAGAAGAGTGCAGGAAAGTTGAGGGCAGGAGGAGGAGAGCGGCCAGCCGCTGCTGACACACACATGTCCACCTGAGCACAGCACAACTTTCCACCGGCGGCCATAGGATTTCCTATTCCTGGATCTGCTCCTCCATGCACTGGGAGATTGCTGTGACTGAGCCGATTCTGCCCACACCATGGACAGAGACCCCGAGGACCGCCGAGGATGAACTCTAATCAGCCAGTCCTCTAAGTGACCACACTACTTGCCCTCCGATCATGTCTGCTGGATTAACTATTTCCAGGATGGACAGGAACCAGAGGCGGCAGATCATAGTGATTGTGCTGGGATTCGCAGCTTTCTTCTCACAGTCAGAAGGTCAGTAGCCTTCATACATACATATATGTGCAGGGCTCAGGATCTGTCTGCTACAGAACTTTACTGTAGGTGAACACTTGCCTGACTGCTAGACCATTCCCCATAGACTTACCTTGTGTGGTCAGATGATGTAGCCCCAACCTGTGTGGCTGCACAGGTAATGATCTATATTAGCTTTCTATCAATCTATCTCTCTGCTCATCTATCAAATATCTATTTCATATATATCTATCTATTAGTGTTTATCTCATATATATCTATCTATGTAATATCTATATATTATCTATTATCTATCATCTATCTATCTGCTTTTTATTTATCTCATATATATCTATCATCTGTAATGTCTATCTATCTATCTATCTATCTATCTATCTATCTCATATTTATCTAACTATCTATCGCCACAGAAAGTGACTGTGAGCTGCATCAGGTACATCCTTGCCATTCTCAGTTGATATGCCCTGCAGGTGGCACAGGGTGGCGTGCCATTATTTGTATGGCTTGATTCACCCCATGTTCGGCGTATGTGTGTGAAAAGTTCCTCTTACCGAACGCCTGTACAGTTACATATCTTTGCCATTGACTTCCTTCCTATTCTGTATGGTTTACTTTTTTTATATAGTTGTATTAAAAGGCATATTCAGCAGCTCCTTATAATCCAGTTTAATGAAATGTATACCACCAGAGATGCCATAACCTGAAGGGCACTCTTGTGGCACATGACTGAGTAACTAAAAGTCTATGGTAAAATGCTGTGGAATAATAATTATTATTATGGACGTATATGACATAGTGCCCATACACAATGTGCCATTAGACTGTGTGCCCAGTGATGCTACACATTAAACCTGGTAGTCATGTATATAAACTGCTATAGTTCTCAGTGGTAAGATGATGTCCGTCCAGCACTGGGGGTATGTTTCATCTCTAGCTGCCAGAAAAGTGGTAATAACCGATGAGGTTCAGAAGTTTCAGCTCCTCCAGCCTTATTGTATGCCGAGGAAAATCTACTTTTTACACACATGTTATCAGCATACAGGAGCCTGAAAATGCACTTCTAATTTTAGTTTACCCCAGTATACCACCCCCTTATTAACCCATATCGGCCACTTGACATCAGGTATCCCCAATATCCCCTCCCCTCCCTTGGCTCACATGGGGGTCCTGAAGCTGAGATCTGAGGAATTGTTTGGGGGGTCCTGACACTGTGGGATGTTTTATTGCTGCTATGTTGTCATGAAGTCATCTTTTTTCCTGGCTAACAAATGAGTATTTATTTTTTTTGCTTGCAGTGTTTTCTTCATGGCACAGGGACAACTAAAGTCCCCTTTACACGGGCCAATGCAGCAGGCAATTGTCATGAAGGAACGGTTCATTCCTGATTACTGCCTGCTCGTCAGAGGAGGTGAGAGCAGCGTTTACAGGCAGCAATCACCTCCACTGTATGGGATTCAGTTATAGCTCATTAGTTGGCAGAACATTTCCACAGGGCAATTATCAGAAATGAGCATTGATAGGGAACACTCTTTCCTAATAATTGCCCCGATCGTTGGCCAGTGTAAAAGGGCCCGAAAGCAGTCCTGTTGGCAAATAGTATATCTCATCTTCCTGGACTTGGTTATAAATGGAGCTGATATAGGTAATGGGTGTTTGTTTCACATCACTGACCTTTTTGCAAACCTTTTGCCTTTTTTTAAAACTTTGAGTTTTGTGATATTCTACACAGGATCTTTACTTCCTGCATATGTAAGGTGTGTTTTCGTGTGCCATGCTGTCTATCAGTACCCTGGCCATTTCTGCATGTGTATATTCCACTCCCTCCCTGTATTTCCGTGGTACACTGCTTTAGAGGCCCATCCGGCATAGTCATTTTTGACTTGTTGTCAGTAACATCTTTGGACAGCGCCTGGGTAGTTGTCAGGTTTTACATGAGCGATCATTAGGAATGCTGGGTCAAAACTCATTGTTATCTTTGTTTTGCCATTAACAACTTTTCAGACCTTTGATCACTGGAGGAGATGAAAGGAGTACTTCAGGCCTCATACACAGGACCATGTCCGTATTGCGGTCCGCAAACCATGGATCCGCAAAATACTATTCTTGTCCGTAATACGGACAAGAATGCAACATGTTCTATAATTTGTGGATGTGGACCCTTGGAAATGAATAGGTCCTTGTGCAATCCGCAAAAAATATGGATCAACATGGATCCGAAATACGGTCAGGTCATGAGGCCTCAGATTGTAGCCAATAACTATGGGCAACAGGCTCGCTGGTTACACATTATATTCTGTAAGCAGTGTGCGCTTCTTAATAATTGCGGAGCGTTTTGGGCCGCCTGTGCCCCGGAACTGAAATCTACTCCAGCCAGGAGCTGGACTAAATGTCAGATGTAGCGTATGCCAGTTTTCTGTCCCACCCATGGTTCGCTCACTTTTTGCAAACGTCCCAAAGGTGTTGGGAAAAGGTGTTGGGAAAAGTTGCACATTTTGGCACAAGCCAAGACTTGCCCCAAAATTAAAGGGTTATTCTTATTTTAGACAATGGGGGCATATCGCTAGGATATGCCCCCATTGTCTAATAGGTGCGGGTCCCACTGCTGGGACCCGCACCTATTTCCAGAACGGAGCCCCCGAACTGAATGAGGGCGCACTGCGCATGCGCAGCCGCCCTCCATTCATGTCTATGGGGCCGCCGAAAATAGCCGAGCACTGGCTCGGCTACTTCCGTCGGCTCCATAGAAATGAATGGGAGCGCACCGCGCATGCACGGCCCGGCTCCCATTCATTTCTATGAGCGGCGCGGGGAGCTGTGCCTGGTGGTGGCCGGGAGCAGCGCTCCCCGCTCCGTTCTGGATAGCGATATGCCCCCATTGTCTAAGATGAGAATACCCCTTTAAGTGTGGGCAGAAAAGCCCCAGTGCCGGCACACCCGTGGTTTCTCCCCGCCTGGCTCCTGGAGAGACATGTCAGTCTAGCTGGATGAGGAGAATTCTGTGGGGATCTACCTCCATGGCCAGCCAGATATACACAGTGCAAGGACCATAAAATGGAGACATCAGGGGCATTACGGAGGACCAGAGTGGGGAGGAGCTGGTTAATATGAATCTCCTGCTACAAGGGGCATGCTGCTGGGACGTGATAAAGTACTGTAATTACCGGAAAACCCCTTTAAGGAAGAAATCCATATTCATAGAAAACATTCTGGCAGTTTTCTTTTTCATTTTGGCAGTACTATACCTTCAAAATTATATAGAAAATATCGCCCTTCTTTAGCAGCCAGCAAAGAGATAAATGTCCTAAGCAGATAGATAACCAATTATTGGTTCACTGCTGCTGTTAGGGGAACATGTTGTCTGCTAGTAGATGAATAGAATTGGGATAACAGTGTGAAAGCTTTATTGTTCTCTTGCTAGGTCTAAATAAAGATGTCCCCTGACGAGCATTGCTCTTATAAGTGTAATGTGCGATGCCCTGTTTGTCACTTACCCCTCTTCCCTCTCTCATCTGACTGAGAAAGTCAAATGATAAAAGTCCAAACAAAGGGCACTACAATAGTTCATAATTTACAGTAAGAAAAACCTGTAGTACTTCTTACAAACAGGAATATATCCAATTGCTATTAAGCTGAAAATCTGACTTGTTGCCGAGTGTTATGATTCATATTACTACTTTCTGTAACCTGATATTTTGCCAGATGAAAATTTATATGCTGTGTTTGGACAGGAAAACAACAGATTTATACGTTTTGTGGTGCTATAAATACACAATAAAAAGCATTTCTTCTATAATGAAAAAAAAAGAATCATCCGTTTTACTTCAGTTCATAAGAACTCTTTGTGGTAATCACTATGGCAGTCCTCATATGTAACTCTGGGTTGTCACTCTTTTCCCAAATGGTAAATGCATTGTTATTCGGCAATGCAGATATACAGAGTGCGCTGACAACCACAGCAAGAGCTTTGCTCAGTTTTGCAAGTCCCAGATATAGTTCACGAGCGTGCACGTGTTTTCAGTTGAGAGAGGGTAATAAGCCAATGCAAAGCACCTCTCAGATCGGGCATGTTAAAACTTAGCACGTCTAATCTTTTTTCGCCTTGACATAGGCTAAATGAATGTCGGCCAAAACACATTAAATGGTCAGGTGACAAGTCTAATTTGTATGGTCCACTTTAAACCAAGATACTCAGATTCTGCCCCCAAGCCTGCAGCTATCAGTGCACAATGGGAGTTAGGCCCCTTTCACACGAGCGAGTTTTTCGCGCAGGTGCAATGCGTGACGTGAACGCATAGCACCCGCAGTGAATCCGGACCCATTCATTTCTATGGGTCTGTGTACATGAGCGTTTTTTTCCATGCATCAGTTCTGCGTTGCGTGAAAAACGCAGCATGCTCTATATTCTTCGTTTTTCACGCAGCCCTGGCTCCATAGAAGTGAATGGGGCTTCAGTGAGAAACACATTGTATCCTGAAGCAAGTGCGGGTGCAATGCGTTTTTCTCTGATGGTTGCTAATAGATGTTGTTTGTAAACCTTCAGTTTTTTATCACACGTGTGAAAAACGCATCAAAACGCATCGCACCCGCGCGAAAAAAACTGAACAACTGAACGCAATCGCAGACAAAACTGACTGAACTTGCTTGCAAAATGGTGCGAGTTAACCTGAACGCACCCTGAACGCATTCTGACCTAATCCGTGACGCTCGTGTGAAAGGGGCCTTATGGTTTTCCAGCAGTTGGAGAAACACAGATTGGAAATCACAGGCCAAAAGGAAAGTGTGGGAGTTAAAGGGAATGTATCATCAGAAAATGACCTGCTGTTTAAATATATTAATAACATATTTTAAATAATTTTTGATATTTTTAATATTCCATGTCGCTGTTTATAATTAAACTAAAACCAAAAAGTCCTGCAGTATTTGCACTGGCCACTAAGCCTAATAATAGGCACCACTTCTTGGACTGTACAGATCACTTTACTGCAGTTATCTGTCATTCTAGTTCTGCCTATGATAAGGAAATATCACCTCTGTGTACAGATAACACAGGATCCACCAGTCACAATAGGTGATTATCAAATCTTATCTCTTCTTTCCTTGTACAATGATCTCTGCACAGATCACAGAACATGCCTATAAAACTCTACCATAGAAGTCAATGAGGTTTCCTTCTGACCATTGTGTCTATGGACCATGGGGCTGCCAGTAAGCAATTTTTTAATGCTTTCTAAATGCTGTTAAGAACAACTCAGGTAACATGGCCGCCCCCATAATAATGTTCTGGAAATAGAATAAAAAAATCTAAAAATCAGAAAATAAAAACAGATTAGTAAAAAAGTATACAGTGGGGAAAAAGTATTTAGTCAGCCACCAATTGTGCAAGTTCTCCCACTTAAAAAGAGGAGAGAGGCCTGTAATTGACATCATACGTAGACCTCAACTATGAGAGACAAAATGAGAAAACAAATCCAGAAAATCACATTGTCTGATTTTTAAAGAATTTATTTGCAAATTATGGTGGAAAATAAGTATTTGCTCAATAATAAAAGTTCATCTCAATACTATGTTATATACAGTTCTGGCCAAAAGTATTGGCACCCCTGCAATTCTGTCAGATAATTCTCAATTTCTTCGAGAAAATGATTGCAATCACAAATGCTTTGGTAATAATATCTTCATTTATTTTGCTTGCCATGAAAAAAACACAAAAGAGAATGAAAAAAAAGTCAAACCATTGATCATTTCACACAAAACTCCAAAAATGGGCCGGACAAAAGTATTGGCACCCTCAGCCTAATACTTGGTAGCACAACCTTTAGACAAAATAACTGCGAACAACCGCTTCCGGTAACCATCAATGAGTTTCTTACAATGCTCTGCTGGAATTTTAGACCATTCTTCTTTGGCAAATTGCTCCAGGTCCTTGAGATTTGAAGGGTGCCTTCTCCAAACTGCCATTTTGAGATCTCTCCACATGTGTTCTATGGGATTCAGCTCTGGACTCATTGCTGGCCACTTTAGAAGTCTCCAGTGCTTTCTCTCAAACCATTTTCTAGTGCTTTTTGAAGTGTGTTTTGGGTCATTGTCCTGCTGGAAGACCCATGACCTCTGAGGGAGACCCAGCTTTCTCACACTGGGCCCTACATTATGCTGCAAAATTTGTTGGTAGTCTTCAGACTTCATAATGCCATGCACACGGTCAAGCAGTCCAGTGCCAGAGGCAGCAAAGCAACCCCAAAACATCAGGGAACCTCCGCCATGTTTGACTGTAGGGACCGTGTTCTTTTCTTTGAAGGCCTCTTTTTTTTCTTGTAAACTCTATGTTGATGCCTTTTCCCAAAAAGCTCTACTTTTGTCTCATCTGACCAGAGAACATTCTTCCAAAAAGTTTTTGGCTTTCTCAGGTAAGTTTTGTCAAACTCCAGCCTGGCTTTTTTGTGTCTCTGGGTCAGAAGTGGGGTCTTCCTGGGTATCCTACCATAGAGTCTCTTTTCATTCAGACGCCGACAGATAGTACGGGTTAACACTGTTGTACCCTCGGACTGCAGGGCAGCTAGAACTTGTTTGGATGTTAGTCGAGGTTCTTTAGCCACCATCCGCACAATCTTTCGTTGAAATCTCTCGTCAATTTTTCTTTTCCGTCCACATCTAGGGAGGTTAGCCACAGTGCCATGGGCTTTAAACTTCTTGATGTCACTGCGCACGGTAGACACAGGAACATTCAGGTCTTTGGAGATGGACTTGTAGCCTTTAGATTGCTCATGCTTCCTCACAATTTTGCTTCTCAAGTCCTCAGACAGTTCTTTGGTCTTCTTTCTTTTCTCCATGCTCAATGTGGTACACACAAGGACACAGGACAGAGGTTGAGTCAACTTTAATCCATTTCAACTGGCTGCAAGTGTGATTTAGTTATTGCCACCACCTGTTATGTGCCACAGGTAAGTAACAGGTGCTGTTAATTACACAAATTAGAGAAGCATCACATGATTTTTCAAAGGGTGCCAATAGTTTTGTCCACCCCCTTTTTTATGTTTGGTGTGGAATTATATCCAATTTGGCTTTTTGACAATTCTTTTTGTGGTTTTCCATTGAAAACAAATTAAATGAAGATATTATTACCAAAGCATTTGTGATTGCAATCATTTTCTGGAAGAAATTGAGTATTATCTGACAGAATTGCAGGGGTGCCAATACTTTTGGCCAGCACTGTATCCTTTGTTGGCAATGACAGAGGTCAAACGTTTTCTGTAAGTCTTCACAAGGTTGGCACACACTGTTGCTAGTATGTTGGCCCATTCCTCCATGAAGATCCCCTCTAGAGCAGTGATGTTTTGGGGCTGTCACTGCGCAACACGGACTTTCCACTCCCTCCAAAGGTTTTGTATGCGGTTGAGATCTGGAGACTGGCTAGGCCACTCCAGGACTTTGAAATGCTTCTTACGAAGCCACTCCTTTGTTGCACTGGCGGTGTGCTTGGGATCATTGTCATGCTGAAAGACCCAGCCACGTTTCATCTTCAATGCCCTTGCTGATGGAAGGTGGTTTGCACTCAATCTCACGATACATGGCCCCATTCATTCTTTCATGTACACGGATCAGTCGTCCTGGTCCCTTTGCAGAGAAACAGCTCCAAAGCATGATGTTGCCACCCCCATGCTTCACAGTAGGTATGGTGTTCTTTGGATGCAACTCAGCATTCACTCTCCTCCAAACACGACGAGTTGTGTTTCTACCAAACAGTTCTACTTTGGTTTCATCTGACCATATGACATTCTCCCAATACTCTTCTGGAACATCCAAATGCTCCCTAGCAAACTTCAGCTGGGACCGGATATGTACTGGCTTAAACAGGGGGACACGTCTGGCACTGCAGGATCTGAGTCCCTGGCGGTGTAGTCTGATACTGATGGTAGCCTTTGTTACGTTGGTCCCAGCTTTCTGCAGATCATTCACTAGGTCCCCCCGTGTGGTTCTGGGATTTTTGCTCACAGTTCTTGTGATCATTTTGAACTCACGGGGTGAGATCTTGCGTGGAGCCCCTGATCCAGGGAGATTATCAGTGGCCTTGTATGTCTTCCATTTTCTAATTATTGCTCCCACAGTTGATTTCTTCACACCAAGCTGCTTTCCTATTGGAGATTCAGTCTTCTCAGCCTGGTGCAGGTCTACAATTTTGTTTCTGGTGTCCTTCGACAGCTCTTTGGTCTTCACCATAGTGAAGTTTGGAGTGTGACTGTTTGAGGTTGTGGACAGGTGTCTTTTATACTGATAAGAAGTTCAAACAGGTGCCATTACTACAGTGGAGGACAGGGGAGTCTCTTAAAGAAGAAGTTACAGGTCTGTGAGAACCCGAAATCTTGCTTGTTTGTAGGTGACCAAATACTTATTTTCCACCATAATTTGCAAATAAATTCTTTAAAAATCAGACAATGTGATTTTCTGGATTTATTTTCTCATTTTGTCTCTCATAGTTGAGGTCTACCTATGATGTCAATTACAGGCCTCTCTCATCTTTTTAAGTGGCTGACTAAATACTTTTTTTCCCCACCGTATGTGTTACTATCTGGTTTTAACTGGCAGATCAAACTTTTGGTGACATATTGGCCAGTTTAAAAACTGCAAGAATGTATTAGTTTTGTTTAAGTAGAAAATTAACCCCTTCTCCCCGCTCCACCGTAAAATTACGTCAGCGGGTGGGGCTTTAAAGATGACACCCGCTCAAAAGCGCAGCGCCATAGCTGCCAGGTGCCTGTTGTTTTAAACAGCTGACACCCATGACTAATGTATACGATGGATGATAACGTTGATCGCATACTCTAATGCATTGCAGTCTATGGGTGTTGGCACACAGTGCAGTTCTGACATGCATTCAGGATGCAGTTTTTTTTATTGTAGGTAGCTGAAATTAATTAAATCATTCCCACTATGTAGAACACCAGGGGTTAAAGAGGCTGCTAAACTGGCTAAGGCCCCTTTCATGTTGTATCTCCGTTCCGGCCGCCTCTCGGCAGGGGTTGCTGTGCTGCAGTTGGATCCGCGGTCCGCATTACAGTGAATGGGGCCGGAGCGTCCTAGGAGAACTGTTAAAAAAAAAAAAAAAAAGTTTCAAGTTGAATAATAATTGATCAAAAAGTCATCCACGTCCCAAAACGGTATCAATGAAAAGTACAGAAAATGAGCCCACACAGCTCTGTAGACATAAAAGTAAAAAAAATTATGAGGGTGAGAATATGACGATGCAAAGAAACAATTTGTTTTTGTTAAGTTGTTTTATACATATGTGGCATGGTTGTAATGGTACTGACCTGGAGAATGAAGGTAACTGGTTAGTTTTACCACATAGTGGATGCCATAAAAACAAAACCCATAAAACTATGGCAGAATTGTGTTATTTGTTAAATAATTCCACCCCATTTTTAATTTTTTTTTCCCACTACATTATATGCAACCTTAAATAGTGCCATTAGAAAGTACAACTTATCCTGCAAAAAACAGGGTCTGATAGGGCAATGTGAATGAAAAATAAAAAAGTTATGTCTTTGGGAAGGCTGGGAGTAAAAAAGAAAAATGAAAAAATTGAAAATCGCCGGGTCACCAAAAATTCTTTAACAATTTATTAAACATAAAAATGTGATCTAAACAATAGGTCATTTTCTGATGGCACATTACCTTTAACCCTTTCACTCCCGGATGTTTTTTCGGTCATGCATTTTCGTTTTGCGCTCCCTGCCTTCAAACAGCCATAACTCTTTTATTTTTCTGTTCACATAGCTGTATGAGGGCTTGTTTTTTGCGGGACAAGTTGTACTTTCCAACGCCACCATTTAATATTGCATATGGTGTAGTGGAAAGCGGGAAAAAAATTCCAAACCGGGTGAAATTGCAAAGAAAACGCTATTCCGCTACAGTTCTACGGGTTTCTTATTTACAGCGTTCAATGTGCATTAAAACTGATCCGTTACTTTCATTCTACTGGTCAGTACGAATCCGGCAATACCTAATATGTATAGTTTTTCCTGCGTTTTCATAGTGATAAAATAATTAGAAAGTTGCCCTTTTTTTTTTTTTTTTTTTCCTTGTCACATATTGACCCCTATAACTTTTTGGTATTTATGTGTACAGAGCTGTATGGGGGCTCATTTTTTGCGGGACGATCTGAAGTTTTTATTGATACCATTCTGGGGTGTGCATGACTTTTTGATCACTTTTTATTTAATTTTTTTTAGAAAAAAAAAGCGACAAAAAACAGCAAATCGCCATTTGGACGCTTTTTTCCGCCACACAATTCGCCGTATTGGAATTTTTTTTTTTATATTTTAAAAGTACGGGCGTTTTCGGTCACGGTGATACCCATGATGTCTATATTTATTGTTATTTAGGTATTTATTTTTTAATTATACGGAAAGGGGGGTGATTTGAACTTTTATATCTTTTTTATTTTTTATATATTTTTTAACATTTTTTGAAAATTTTTTTTTACTATTTGAAAGCTCAAATATGGGCTTATATATTGTGGCTTTTTTTTTTTCTTTATGAGCAATCAGGGATTTTCTAGACTCAGAAATCCAAGAATTGCTCATTTCTTATCCTGGCCTGCCATCTAGTGGCCAGAATAAGAATTGCACTTTGAAAACTGTAATCCTCACCAGCGAGGATTACAGTTTTCATACGGTGTACAGACACCCCGATTGGCCACACGGGGTGTCTGTACACCACCCGGAAGCGAACGCTTCCGGGTTCAGACGAAACTAGATGCTGTGATCACGTGTGATCACGGCATCTAGGCTCCCAGGAAGACGCCGCCGATGGCGGTAAGTAGCGGCAAGTCTCTGCTGTTAGAAACAGCAGAGACTTGCCGGCCATGACGCCCGCCGCACTTGCGAGCGGGCGCCATGTGCCCGCATCGCCCCAGCGCCGTACGTGTACAGCGCTGGGAGTGTAAGGGTTAAGTGGCTTGTAGGATAGGAGCTGTGGCACTGGAAATGAGTTGCTTCAGAATTGTTACGCCCCATTCAGACGACCGTGTTTCATGGCCGTATACGGGCCGTGAAAGCCCGGCCTGTGTTGCCCCAGAGGACGGGAGCGCACTGCGTCATTGGTTGCTATGACGCCGTGCGCTTCCTGAGGCCGCCGCCGTACAGTGAAACATGGTCTTGTGAATGCACCCTAATGGTGACCTCACCCACTTCAGTAATGCTGTCCCATTATGTCCGCTCTAGAATAGCGGCAGTGGCGTAACTACAACTAACTGGGCCCCACAGCAAATTTTTGAATGGGGCCCCCCCAGAAACTTCCTCGCAACCCTGAACTCACATGCAACCCTCACTCTTGTGGCTAGTCAAGATTGAGCTCTCCCAGACAAGGCCTGACAGCCGCTCCATCCGCTTTCTATAGTGTCACTGTATATAATGTCATTGTATAATGCTGTTGAGGGGGGCCTGACAATAAAATCTTTTAGTCTCCCTCCTGAGGGGGCCCCTTGTGGGTCTGGGCCCCAAAGCAGCTGCTTCCCCTGCTTCCCCTATTGCTACGCCCCTGAATAGCGGTATGACGATTTTCACTAAGACCAATATTCCCAAGTTGCATTTTGTTTTACAATGATATAATTAACGCTCACGTTTTATGGAAAACACTCGCCTGCCAGAGGAATTTAAGATGCGGTCTATTTGTGCTGCCAGCCTATAAGAAGGGTACCACCTGTTGTGTGGAGCCATAGAGGAATGCAGGGAGCTGTACAATCTATTACTGTGCCCTGTAAGCTCCTCCACACACTGAGGGGATTAATGTAGCTGAATATTAGGCACTACCAGGACCTGCCGCTCCTAAGCACGCTGTTTGTTTTACTGAGATTTCCATTCCTCATAGAAGAAAGAGGGGGAGGGGATGTTTGAGGTCAGGCCGGAGATTGTGCTCAAGTTTTTTGTTTCCCACCTTATTAACTAAGGAGTTCTCTCTAGCTGTTTGCTTTGCCCATGAATTGAAGGTAGATTAAGGAAGAGATTACACCCAAATTCCTGAGCCCTGTAATATTTCATCCTGCTCCTGTTGTGTTCAAATGTGCAGGGCGAGTGGGCTAATAGACCAGTTATACAATCTATATTTATATGCTATCTACATTAATGCAATACATTAAAATCCCAAAATACTGCAATTTTTACATATGCCTGTAAGGCCCCATTCACACGAACGTATATTTGCGGGACCGCATTACTGTAGACCCGCAAATATACGGGGGCCGCCCGGCGTGTGTTCCGCAGCGCTCGGAACACACGCCGTGCGGCCCCATTGAAAATGCCTATACTTGTCCGTGCGCACGGACAAGTATAGGACATGCTTCAAAAGAGCCGCGGCACAGAGCTAGCTCCATGCTGCTGCTCCCGGGCCCATAGAGGTGAATGGGGCCGCATTTATTCCCGCATTTTTGCGGATAGATACGACCCCATTCACCCGGTCGTGTGAATGGGGCCTAAGGCTATGTGCACATTAGCACTAGGATTCTGGCAGTCTGTTCCAGCATAGGAACAGAATACCGGAATCGCTGGATGCAGCGTATGCCGGGCACTGCCAGCACCCGAAGGATCCCATTCACTACAATGGGATACATCACGTGTCCGCAGTGAATGCTGGCATTTTGCTGGACAAAATTCTATTACGTGCTGCTGTATTTCATCCTTTTATTTTTACAACCAAAACTCCTGACGGAACCTCTGTCACAGATATGAACCTGGCATAATCCTAATAACAGGCACCATTTCTAGTTCTGTACAGATCTCCTTGCTGCAGTTATCTCCTTATCTTTACAGGCAGGATCAGATATCACCTTTATGTTTAGATAATATATCAGATAATATTACCATTCACAATAGGTGCTATCACAGCTTATCTACTCCCTCCTGACCTCTGCATGGAGGGCAATCATGCCTAGAAATCTCTCAAATAGAAGTCAATCCGTCTTCTCCTGTTATTGTGTCTATGGGCCATGGTGGCTGCTATAAAGCATATCTGTAAATGCTGTTAAGTACAACTCAGGCAAGATGACTGTCGCCATAATCATGTTCAGGAAATAGAATTCAAAAAATCTTCAGTAAGAAAATAAAAACAGATTAGAAAAAAAGATATGTGTCACTATTTGAAAAAAGCTGTGTCACCAAGAAATTTACATTCCCCAGTGTCACCAAGAAATTCACTGTTAAACCAGGCACAATTACTTGTAGGGCTAGCTGAACTGAATGTTATAGGGCCTTTCAATTAGTGATCTGTTCAGTCCCATCCATCTACTAATCCACCATAATTGTTTTGTTTTTGTTCTTTTTTTTTTTAACCTTTCTGTGCACCATGACATAACTGTACATCGTGTGCAGGGAATGTATAGAGTGTGCCCAGGACCTGAGCCCAATTTGTACATGGTGAGTGCTGGCAGTGTAATATAGCTGACACCTGGCCACAATGACTGTGATTGGAGATAGCTCCGATCCCGATCATTTAATTCCTCAGATGCGTCAGACAGGGTTTAGTAAGATGTCTGTAAAAATTCCATAGACTGCAATATTATACTATTACAGCCTATGGTTTAACGCTAGTTTCATACCTGCGGTGTGAATTCCAGCAGGCTGCTCCGGCAGAGAGCAGCCTGCTGGTATTCACCGGATCTGGCTCTGCTGGATGTCGATAGAATATCCACCGGCCCCATTAAGTATAATAGGGTTGGGCAGAGATCTGTCCGCAATCTGGCAAACAATGCAAAGGATTGGCTAGACACAAAGTGCTGCATGTTGTGGTTTATGTCTGGATGATTCCCGATGGAATTCTAACCGGAGGTGTGAAACTAGTCTAAGCTAGAGTTCCTCAACATGGTCATGATTGGAGAATATCTCACAGAATGAATACCTGTGGTAAGTCCTGATGTAATGATATCGCCTGCTCAATACTAAGGAAATCCTGAAAACATGACTGGGAGGTGGGCCCTGAGGACTGGAGTTGAGGAACCCTGGTATAAGCGATCAAAGGATCATATGTTCAAGTCCCCCAAGGGAAGTAGAAAATTACAGTAAAAAAATCATAACAACTATATACATTTACTGTTGCTGCAATCATACTAACCCACAGAATAAGGTTGTCTTTTGAGCAACCAGTGAACACTATGAAAACAAAGTCCAAAAAGCAACTGCGGGTTTTTGTTTTTTTTTCTTTCCCCCACAAAGAATCTTTTTCTCATTTCCAGAAACAAGGTATGGTAAATTAAATGGTGTTATTAAAAAATTAAACTTGTCCGGCAAAAAAACATGACCTAATAAAGCTATGTGAATGGTAAAGTAAAATAATTATGGTTCTTGGGAGGCGAGGAGGAAAAAATAAAAAAATGGAAATAGGCTGTGTCCTAAACGGGTTAATGGGAACTTTTCACTATGAACATGCAGTCCAGTCTGCAGACAGCATGTTTTAGAGCAGGAGGATCTCATCAGACGAGAAGACTTGTAATCTCCATTATACGGTAGTTAATCCCAGAAGTGTCTGAAATGGTTGAGGTCAGAACTCTGTGAGGGCCAGTCAAGTTCCTCCACACTAAAGTGGCCCCATATGAACCTTGCTTTGTGCACTGGGCACAGTCATCCTGGAACAGAAAAGGGTCTTCCCCCAAACTGTTCCTACAAAGATGGAAGCATACAATTGTTCATAATGTCTTGATCTGCTGAAGTATTACGATTTCTATTCACTGGAACTCAAGGTCTTAGACCCGGAAAAACAACCGATTTGCAATTTTTTTTCTACATATAAAAACTCAAAAACTAATCATACTGATAATTTTAATATTCCTGAGAAATCCGCTATTCATGTGGTGTTGTCAAAAGTGGATCTTGAGGAGAGCCTGTCATGACCTCCAACAAGGGAAGCCACCATTGCCTGGCTGTAGCAGCCACTCCACAGATTCTGGAGCTGGGTTTTTTTTTATCCTAAGCACCTTCCCCCTGATGTTAATCAACAATTGGTCTCAGTAATTTTGGCTTCCAGTAGGGTGTTCATACCACACACTGACAAGGGTTGGGATTCTCCACTGGGAGAAAACCAGAGATCTGATGCAATCCATGCTGATTGAACAGCATCACAGCTCTGGTTCATTCCCCATTGAGAATCATTCCCCCCGTTGAAGTGCATTGCCTGAATAGCATGTTGGAAGCAGCACCAATTGCTTGGGAAAGGGGTCTAGGAAAAAAAAAAAACAGAGCTTGAATCTGTGGGGTGAACACTAGAGCCAACTGCTTTTGTTTGAGGACATGACATGTCCCCTTTCATTACAGTGTCATTACATTTTAAATGGCATTAAGATGAGGATGGGCATCACTGCAGTACACGTGGGAGCTAGAAGCCATATCCATGTAATACCAGCAATGTCCTGCAAAAATTGTGCACAGACGGAATATCTCAAAATATAGATGATCTTCATTAAATCAAGTATATAGAAACAGGCCAGAGAACAAAAAGATAACGTACCACCAGTAATATAAATGACACTCCTGCAGGAATATCTCAGGATACAGTAGAGCAGAGATCTCAAACTCGTGGCCCTACAGATGTTGTAAAACTACAACTTCCATCATGCCAGGAGAGCCTACAGCTATTGGGGCATGCTGGGAGTTGTAGTTTTGCAACAGCTGGAGGGCCACCAGTTTGAGATCCCTGCAGTAGAGGATGGTCATCATGGTACAAATACCCTTACAATGTCACAGTGTGAATGGGTCTCATCCGAGGATAACAACATAAGGATAAATCACTTCCATACATCCACTAATTAGGTCTCCAATCATAAAGTGCCAAAACTCCCTGCAAGTAATCATGGAGAACAGGATAAGAAATAAAGTGACATTACAAAAACCAGCATATGAGAGGAAGCCTCGGAGAGACCAGACACAGTAACCTGGAGGAGGAAAAGAACCCCTTACATATTGCTGCCTCCTAGTGAAGCCACTTTGAAGAATGTATATTAGAGCCCGTACACATTGTAGAGACTCCACGTTGCCTTGTAGAAATTTAGGGGGTCATTTATTATCCTGTAATACACCTATACAGCTAGTTGTGCCACAATCTGTGACTTTTCCCCACTCACGCCAGGTCTAAAAAAAAAGGGGGTGTAGCATGGGAAGGGCCGGTAGGCCCATCTCGTCCATCATTTTCTACGCCTGTTTTAGGCATGGAAAATGGTCTAAATGTAAGACAGCGAGGAAGCGTTTACATTTAGAACTGGCGCTGGATGCACCTGCACCTCTTCATAACTTCAGTGAATCCACCGCCACATATAGGGGATATTAAGACCGGCATTTGCATGTATGGAACTGATTTTGAGCCACTGAAATTTCTCCAACCATTCTGCCACATGAGAATATACCCTTAGGTTACATCCGCATGGCACATAAATGCATTATTTGTTGCAGAATGTTTTGAATGCAGATATTGTGGAGGATTTTGTTTAGTTTTGCTATGGATTTCATTGTATGCATTGCAAATGGTGAAATCCAGGGTAAAAATCCACCACATAAATTGACATGCTGCTGATTTAAAGGGAATCTCAGCAGTTTAGACCATGCCGAACTGCTGAAATCAATAGGCAGAGGACGGGAAGTTTTATTATAAGTAGTGAGAATATGAACTTTTATTCTGCCAGATTCTGTTTCCGTGAGGGCAGTGGAGGTGAAGCTTCACTGTGAAGTGCACTCTGCATTGTGTTGCTTTATAGGCCCACCTATCTGCTCTGAGTGACAGCTGTAATATCCAACTAGGAGACCACTAAAGCTCTTCAAAGGGTTTTCCGAGATATATATATATTTTTTTTACTGAAGACCTCTGGATAGGTCATCAGTATCTGACTGGTGGGGATCCGACACACAGGACTCCTTGCAATCAGCTGTTTTGAGAAGGCAGCGACTCTCCTGACCAGAGGTCGCGCTACGTTTTTTTCAGAAGAGTAAAAATACTCCTCTGACCATTTTTGAAGAGTATTTTTATCCGAGGAGGAGTATGAAATCTGCGGTAATTAAAATACATAATACGCAGGAAAACTCACAAAAACAAAAGGATAAAAAAAGGATAAAAAACATCCTGCATGATGTGATAATGATTGCGGATGTCAGTGGCTATATACACTCACCGGCCACTTTATTAGGTACACCTGTCCAACTGCTCGTTAACACTTAATTTCTAATCAGCCAATCACATGGCGGCAACTCAGTGCATTTAGGCATGTAGACATGGTCAAGACAATCTCCTGCAGTTCAAACCGAGCATCAGTATGGGGAAGAAAGGTGATTTGAGTGCCTTTGAACGTGGCATGGTTGTTGGTGCCAGAAGGGCTGGTCTGAGTATTTCAGAAACTGCTGATCTACTGGGATTTTCACGCACAACCATCTCTAGGGTTTACAGAGAATGGTCCGAAAAAGAAAAAACATCCAGTGAGCGGCAGTTCTGTGGGCGGAAATGCCTTGTTGATGCCAGAGGTCAGAGGAGAATGGGCAGACTGGTTCGAGCTGATAGAAAGGCAACAGTGACTCAAATTGCCACCCGTTACAACCAAGGTAGGCAGAAGAGCATCTCTGAACGCACAGTACGTCGAACTTTGAGGCAGATGGGCTACAGCAGCAGAAGACCACACCGGGTGCCACTCCTTTCAGCTAAGAACAGGAAACTGAGGCTACAATTTGCACAAGCTCATCGAAATTGGACAGTAGAAGATTGGAAAAACGTTGCCTGGTCTGATGAGTCTCGATTTCTGCTGCGACATTCGGATGGTAGGGTCAGAATTTGGCGTCAACAACATGAAAGCATGGATCCATCCTGCCTTGTATCAACGGTTCAAGCTGGTGGTGGTGGTGTCATGGTGTGGGGAATATTTTCTTGGCACTCTTTGGGCCCCTTGGTACCAATTGAGCATCGTTGCAACGCCACAGCCTACCTGAGTATTGTTGCTGACCATGTCCATCCCTTTATGACCACAATGTACCCAACATCTGATGGCTACTTTCAGCAGGATAATGCGCCATGTCATAAAGCTGGAATCATCTCAGACTGGTTTCTTGAACATGACAATGAGTTCACTGTACTCAAATGGCCTCCACAGTCACCAGATCTCAATCCAATAGAGCATCTTTGGGATGTGGTGGAACGGGAGATTCGCATCATGGATGTGCAGCCGACAAATCTGCGGCAACTGTGTGATGCCATCATGTCAATATGGACCAAAATCTCTGAGGAATGCTTCCAGCACCTTGTTGAATCTATGCCACGAAGAATTGAGGCAGTTCTGAAGGCAAAAGGGGGTCCAACCCGTTACTAGCATGGTGTACCTAATAAAGTGGCCGGTGAGTGTATATCAAAGTAAATCACAGAAAAAGGGTTTTAGTGCACAAAAATAGACGCAAACAATATATACTGTACAAACCAAGACCTCACTCTGATATGATAAAATCTGAGACTCTTAGCCAATATATTTTGATCAAAGCACATCTGTGCCCACCTACCCAGCGTCACGGTGGTCTCAGGTCAGGCAGGTCCTACGCTAAACCTAACTATGCCGTTGGGCATCTATATCTAGGAGCGTGGACTCTGCACATATAGGTGTGTTGCTCCTAGTAACCTCTATGTGCATACAGCAACCAATGAGAGGAGGAGCAAACACACCTATATGTACCACGCAATCAAGACGCTCAATTTGATAGGAAGAGCAAAAGTGCACAAGAATGCTACTCAAGATAAGCTAGGAGCGCATTCACACCTGAGGGTGCCACTCCCTCAGGTACATGTTATAAACTAAGCAAAACTCACAAAAACAAAAGGATAAAAAAGAGACCACCGTGACGCTGGGTAGGTGGGCACAGATGTGTTTTGATCAAAATATATTGGCTAAGAGTCTCAGATTTTATCATATCAGAGTGAGGTCTTGGTTTGTACAGTATATATTGTTTGCGTCTATTTTTGTGCACTAAAACTCTTTTTCTGTGATTTACTTACATAATACGCAGGCTTGCACTTGCTCACATCTGTGTTGGAGGCTGCATTTGGAGCCTCTGTTGCAGATTCTGTTGAAACACCAGACAAAAAAGCCTTGTATGCAGGAGTTTTTTGTCTGGTAAAAAGACAGATCACAGATGGAAACTGAACGGATCCCATTGTAGTTGGTGGAGTCTGTTCAGCTTCCCTGTGGGGTGACAGAAGGAGGGGGAGCAGGGTCACTAGTGGGGCGACAGGGGGAGCAGGGTCACTAGTGGGGCGACAGGGGGAGCAGGGTCACTAGTGGGACGACAGGGGGAGCAGGGTCACTAGAGGGACTACAGGGGGAGCAGGGTCACTAGTGGGACGACAGGGGGAGCAGGGTCACTAGTGGGGAGACAGGGGGAGCCGGGTCACTAGTGGGGAGACAGGGGGAGCAGGGTCACTAGTGGGGTGACAGGGGGAGCAGGGTCACTAGAGGGGCGACAGAGGGAGCAGGGCCACTAGAGGGACTACAGGGGGAGCAGGGTCACTAGTGGGACGACAGGGGGAGCAGGGTCACTAGTGGGAAGACAGGGGGAGCCGGGTCACTAGTGGGGAGACAGGGGGAGCAGGGTCAATAGTGGGGAGACAGGGGGAGCAGGGTCACTAGTGGGGCGACAGGGGGAGCAGGGTCACTAGTGGGGCGACAGGGGGAGCAGGGTCACTAGTGGGGCGACAGGGGGAGCAGGGTCACTAGTGGGACGACAGGGGGAGCAGGGTCACTAGAGGGACTACAGGGGGAGCAGGGTCACTAGTGGGACAACAGGGGGAGCAGCGTCACTAGTGGGAAGACAGGGGGAGCCGGGTCACTAGTGGGGAGACAGGGGGAGCAGGGTCAATAGTGGGGAGACAGGGGGAGCAGGGTCACTAGTGGGGCGACGGGGAGCAGGGTCACTAGAGGGGGAGAGAGCTGGGTTACTAGTGGGGTGACAGGAGGAGGGGGAGCAGAAAACTGGGAGACTGGACAGAACCATGGTTGGGGGAGGGGGAAAATCACTCACTTGAAGATGGACAGCTTTTCACTGCCACAACTCTCCCATCCCTCTCCACCTGGGAGACACAGGCCGGAGGCAGCTCTTCTCCCAGGCACCAGTGACATCAGTCCGCGGCCCTTTACCTCTCCAGCGGCCCTGTTTTGTTTCCCAGGGCCCATGCTCTTCGCGCCCGCTCTCCTTCCAGCCCCGGGAGCAGGCCCCTCCTCCTTCCAGCTCCCGCCGGCTTCCTCTGCCTCACCCGACCTGTATTGCTCTGGCGCACCAATAACAAAGCTCCTTGCTGTAAGGAGCTTTGTTATTGGTTATTTCAGGCACAGGCAGCATTGCTGTGCTGCCTGTGCCGTTCACAGAGCTCACTGCGCTGATGAAAAACTAGGAAAAGTCTAAGGCGTAGTGGTACGCCTTAGACTTTTTTCAGGGAGTAAAATTGCCTGAAAACCCGTCTATGACGCTTTTTTATGCGTCCTCTGCTCCTGTGAGTGCCACAGGTTTTTCTCAGCTCACCAAGCACAGCTCCGTACATTGTATAGCAGCTGTGCTTGGTATCGCGCTGAACCCCATTTACTTGAATGGGACTGAGCTGCTCCTAGGCCACGTGATACATACATGAACACTGGCCTAGGAAAAGCTAAGAGAAGGCTGCCCCACTGATCAGATACTGGTGACCCATCCTGAGGAAAGGCGATCTGTATTAAAATCTCAGAAAACCCCTTTAATCAAAGCTGAAGGGAGCGGCTTTGAAGTACCTCAATGCAGAGAGCACTTCACAGTGAAGCTTTCCCTCAAGTATCTAGCAGAACAAAAGTTCATATTCACACTACTCCTGATAATAAAAGCTCCACAAAAGTTCTACTTATACTGTTCTCCCAGTTCAGCTGTTGGCATGGTCAAAACTGCTAACTGGTTTAAAATCCACTTTGCTGCTACAGATTTTTTGCTTGCAAATTCAAACGAAAAATCTGCAGCTTCTTTTCTGTGTGTGAACATACTCCAAAGGGTTAGACATCCATGTGTCATGAGTTGTATTTCATTGTAAGTACTCCTATATCAGACTTTTTACTAAGTCCAGGAAGCTTTGGATGTTACACAGACCAACAGAAACAAGTTGTGCTCAGGCAGAACTATTAAATGGAAGCGAGTAAGGTTATTCATTACTTTTGTGCAGTCCCTCTCTGCTTGTCACAACTATAATTTACTTCAGCCGCTGAAGAAACACAATATATTCAAGCTTAATATAATGGAAGTGCTTGTATTTAAAATAAAAGCTGAACGTCACAAACATGATCGAATGGTAAAGTAGAAAACCAATCAATATGCTCATTGTAACCACAGTGGACGTGCTGTAAAAACGAGCCTGCTTTTCCCTGAATCAGCGGTTGGAAATAACAGTGTTGTTAGGTTATGGATTTTTCTATTAGAGTTTTGAGTTTGGTTAATATGTTTATTGAGATGTTTATGGTTAGATAATGATTAATATACAGCATTTTATTTTACAATCAGCATTTTATTGGTCACTGTTCTTAGTGTGATGACTTTTTTTGCACTGTTTATGTTGTTTCGTTCTAGTGACAATTAAAAAGGAATTAAAATCACCACCATGATGTGTGGTGGTGACAGCTCAGGGCATCTAGGAAATCTGTGCTTATAATATTTCAAAGCTTCAGTGAGATTTTCAGGTATTTTCTAGATTTTCGAGGACAATAAAGGTTTTTGTACATGATGTATATGTGTTCACAGGGGTAGACAAATTGCTGTAAACTTCAAGAGTCAAGGTCCATTTACACAAGCAGATTTTTGTTCTTAAATGAGCGGTGATTGATGGTACAGCATGTCAACAAGTGCCGGACCTGCAGAGGAAATCTTACCTGACCCCTGCCACTGGGTTCTGGCACCTGTGTCCCTGCAGATCTCTGATCTTCTCACATCAGCATCCAGGCAGTGACTGACCACAGCAGTGATGTACTCCAGTGCATCATGTCACCATTGTGGGCAGTCGTTGGCTGCAGCGGCAACATGAACCACTCCAAACCAGATGTTGACACTGGAAGACTGGAGATCTACATCAGGGGAGCAAAGAAGCTGGAACCCAGTGGTTCGGATCAGCTAGATATGATTACCTTCACAGGTCTGGGTCTGTCCAAAAGGCCTTTGGAGGTGAACAACCCCTTTATTGTAATTTACATGTGACAATCATCGTGAGTTTAGGGAATGTTAATAATAACAAAGAATACTTACCTCCACCTATCTGCTGCCCCGATCCCCGATGCTCTACCTAGCCTGGTTACCGCTAAGGCCAGTGATTGGAATGGATGAGTGGGGCTTTTCTAGTGTTTTCTGCCATGTCGAGCCAGGACATGAAGTGCAGAGCATGATTCTTTGTTATTTTTGACATGGCCTGGCACATTTTTTTGAAAATGAAAATTCTCTCTGGAAAACCCCTTTCAGGTTCAAGATTTTGTTTCAGTTAATTAGCTTGCAATTAAATTTAAAGGGGTATTCTAGTTGTTAAATGTTATCCACTATCCACAGGACAGGGGATAACTGTTAGATCAGTGGGGGAGTGTCATCAGTGTCGTGTGAATGTGGACTGGTACCCTTCAGAGCCATCTCTATGGGTGTTCCAGAGGTAGCTGTCCAGCACTCTTTCCAGAATTCCTATAGAGATGAATGGAGCAACATGTCTAATTCCCTAACTGTTGGTCCGTTCCCATAAGGGGGCCCCAAAGGGTACGGAATTCCCGCTCTCATAATCAGAGGGGTCCTAACGGTAGGACCAGGGGCGTAGCTATAGGGAGTGCAGAGGTAGCAGTCGCTACCGGGCCCAGGAGCCTAAGGGGGCCCAAAGACCCTTGTGCCGCATAAGACGACACACAGAGCACTAAGGGAGGTGGGCCCAAGCTGAACTCTTGCACCAGGGCCCATGAGCCTTTAGCTACGCACCTGGGTAGGACCCTCACTGATCTAATAGTTATCACCTCTCCAGAATACTCCTTTAACCCTTTCTACCCCACAGTTTTTTTCGATTTTCGTTTTGCGCTCCCTGCCTTGATACAGCCATAACTGTTTTATTTTTCTGTACACATAGCTGTATGAGGGCTTGTTTTACTTTCCAACGCCACCATTTACTATTGCATATGATGTAGTGGGAAGCGGGAAAAAAATTCCAAATCGGGTGAAATTGCAAAAAAACGCAATTCCGCCACAGTTTTTACGGGTTTTTTATTTACGGTGTTCAATGTTCATTAAAACTGACCAGTTACTTTCATCTATTAGTCAGTACGAATCCGGCGATACCTAATATGTATAGTTTTTCTTGCGTTTTGATAGTGATAAAAAAATTATAAAGTTGGACTTTTTTTTGTTGTCATATCTTGACCCCTATAACTTTTTGGTATTTATGTGTACGGAGCTGTATGGGGGCTTATTTTTTGCGGGGTGATCTGAACTTTTTATTGATACCATTCTGGGGTGTGTATGACTTTTTGATCGCTTTTTATTTAATTTTTTTTTAGAAAAAAAAGCGACAAAAAATGCCAAATCTGCCATTTTGATGCTTTTTTCCGTTTCGCTGTTTTCTGTATGGGAAATAATTTTTTATATTTTTATAATATGGGTGTTTTCGCACACGGCGATACCCATAATGTGTATTTTTTAAATTTTTTTTAATACTTTTATTTTTATTTTCGGGAAAGGGGGGTGATTTGAACTTTTACGTTTTTTTATTTATTTTTTTTAAACTATTTATTTTTTTTTACACTTTTTTTATAGTTCCCATGGGGAATTATAACAAGCAGTAATTTCATTGCTTATATCATAGACTCCAATGCACTTGCATTGGAGTCTATGATGATTTTAATGCTTTCCTATGGAGCCCTATTACACAGAAGGGCTCCATAGGAAAGCCTATGCAGCAGTCTCCTGTCATTTACTATGACAGGGGCTGCTGCAGGAACGCTCCGACTCCTCCGATTGCCACACGGGGGAGCCGGAGCAAACCGGAAGCGTGTGCTTCCGGTGTTTGCCGCCTTCGGGTGCCGCGGTCAGGCTTGAGCAGGCGCCATCTTTAAAGTCCCTGCCAGCGCCGTACTAGTACAGCGCTGGTCGGGAAGGGGTTAAAGGGAGTCTGTCATCTCATTTTCACCTATATAACTAAGAGCACTGCCCCACAGAAGATTGCATACACATCCCAGACATACCTGTGTGCACTGTGTGTCTGTATTACATGTCCAGGAAAAGCAATCTTCTGTGGGGCAGTGCTGTTAGTTATATAGGTGACAAACAGGTGACAGACTGCCTTTAACTATTTGCAGTGGTAATGTAGAGAAATTCTAGTTGAAGGTGAGGCACATATTATAAAGCGCTGTATGTGAATATTGTTCTAATATTTCTGTTAGTTCATTAGAATAATATTAATAGTGGAACACATAAACTTGGGGTCACAATATAGGTTGACAATATATGTTGTAGGCAGGAAGTTTTACCTGGATCATCCAAACCCTCATGGGTTACCTTTGATGTCTGGAATGTCGCCTTGTGATTATTACACAGTAGAGTGGAATGTAAATGAGAGCTGTAGGTGGACACCTGCTCCGTAGTCTTATTTCCCGGATGTACAATTTGCTTCTTGTAGCCTTTAATTGCCTTTAACCTCTTTGTAGCCAAGGCCTTTGGTGCCTGAATGTTTATATCAAATTATTTAGATTATTTTCTAAGTATATCATTTTTAAACTTTATTTATGTATTTTTTTAAGCCGGATAGCATTGGCTTTCATGATATGGTACAAGAATAGGATTTAAATTTTTTGTTTTTTTTTAGTTCTTGTACCGTATATATTGAAAAATCCATTTTTCTTTTTTAATTCCAAATAAAATTTACTAAAACAAATTCATACAAAATATAATCCTTTTCCTGTGTACATTACCTTTTGTAACCTATGTCATCACAGCAGTACTGGAGAATAAAGATCGCTGTTTTTATTCTTGTGTATCCTCTGCCATTAGCTAATCCCTTTTTGTGACCAGGAGGTGACCATTTTAACTCTTTTCACTTTAGTAGGATCAGACTGAGAAAGTGTTGGCCTAATCTCCTTAATGCCTGTAACTATACAGTGAGATTTACCATTACAAGGATTTCGCCAAGTCTTGAACGTATCCCTTAGGGCTCATTCACACAACCGGCTCAGTGCCCATGATGCAAAATACGGCAAAAGATAGGATAGATGTCTTATCTTTTGTGGTGTGGAAGCACAGACCTGAAAGCCCACAGAAGTGCTTCGTAGTGTTTTTGCAGGCTTCCGATCCGTACCCTACATGTCCAATCTTTGGCCGTATCGCGTGGATCACGGACCCATTCAAGTCAATGCATCCACAGCTCATAGCCAGTGCCCGTATATTGCAGACCCGCTGTTTGCGGTCCACAATATGGGCACGGAGCTCTTACAGTCGTGTGAATAAGCCCTCATGCACAGGATATTAGAATGGAACAAAAAGTAATAAAGGTACAAGTAGTCCTTCAATGATAATGCTGGTAGTTTCTGTATCTTAATTATTTCAGTGCCTGTATGTAATAGTCATAAAATCAGCGACAGAAATCAAGAACATGGGGTCCAGCCAGTCCATCCTGTTTTTGGAATTGTTTTTTGGATTTTCTTCTTTTTCCTTCCGTCTTTGTCATTGATCGGTATGAAAGAATAGTTTAGTCTTCTGATTGCTAATAGGATGAAGGAGATGCTGCATCAATGACTATTGCCTAATATGCTGTTGACCCAGTTTAAGAAATGCAGCGACTGCAGTTATTACAGGAGACAGTCATAATAATTGTACTGTTACACGGAAGTATACATGATAAGTGTCTGGCTTTCTTTTAATGTGGTTTTAATGGGTTGTATGTTGGCCGCCTCCTGGTGAAGGATAGCAGACTGTAAGAGGTGAGAAATGGGAGTCTTAAAAACATATAGAAGCATGCTAATTCACTTAATTGCCTTTCTTCGTCTGCCAGATACAACCATTGTATTGTTCACTAGTCTCTTTGTTTCACACCTATTGCTGGCAGCAATTTGAAAGAAAACTGCAATTATGATATAGAAAATATGAAATACTAAGACTTCAAATGTAAGCCAGGTCGTATCTTTTAGGTGCCATCATTTTAACCATATGTTGTGGCACATTTGTTAGGTTTGGCCCCTTTAAAGAGGACCTTTCACCACTCCTGACATGCCTGTTTTAATAGCTTCATGCATTCCCCATGTAATAACAGTTCTGGAACATTTATTCTTATGTCTCTATGTTGTGCCATTCCTTTATTATTTGCACTAGAAGTTATGAATGAATTGCTATTAGCCTTCAGTAAGGGTACAGAGGGGAGGTGACCGGTTGGGGGGGGGGGCAGACTCTATCCAATCAGTGCTGCCATGTTCAGACTGTGCAGGGACACGCCCCCAACTTGTTACCTCCCCTCTGTTCCCTTACTGAAGACAAATTGCAATTCATTCATAACTTCTAGTGCAAATAGAGCCATAATAGATGTTCCAGAACTGTTAGTACATGGGGAATGTATGAAGCTATTAAAACAGGCATGTCAGGAGTGGTGAAAGGTCCTCTTTAAGCAAATTCTTTGGATCTGTGACTGGCATGATAAACACTTCTGTAAGATGAAAGTACACCAGCTCTGGTTACTTGGCACATAATAACGCAAGTGTCTTCTAGTCCATGAAAGGAGCCAGCCATTTTGGCTATGCCCACAAAAGGAAGATTGTTGACAAAGTGTGAAAGAAAATATATTGGAATATATTGTTATGACCTTCTTACCCGTAACATATTGTGTCATTTCTACTCCAGTATATTAGCAATGCCTGCTTTTATAAATGGCACCAAATGGGGGAAATTTACTAATGTAAGTGCTCCTATACTTCATTATAAAGTACACCAAAATTTGGTTCATTTGTGGCACGTGACGTCGAATTTTAGACCTGTATTTGAAGCAAATGCGCGAAAAAGAAAGAGGGCGTGACTGGCTTACCAGAAAGAGGGCGTGACTGAAAGTAGTTGTGCATCTTTGGGGGGGCAGGCCTGTAAAGAAAAGCATACTTGCCTGCATCCCAGCGCTGGCTCCTTTGGTCCACTCAGCTGCTCCACTGGGCTCCCTGGATGTAAACTTCCAGTTTGCTGTCACTGCAGACCTGCTCCCCTTGCGTCCTGCCAAATGATCACTCACTGGGCAGTCGATGGATGCAGCGGCACCAAACAGGGAGCCCAACAAAACACTAGGGCCATGGAGTGAATTTGCAGGTAAGTAAGAAGAAATGATCAACCAATGAAGAAACGTTTTGCTCTTTCTAAGGCCTCATGCACACGAACGTGTGGCAGCCGTGCCCGTGCTGCGGGCCGCAAACTGCGGTCCGCAATACACGGGCACTGACCGTGAGGCCACCGCATGCGGATCTCGGACCCATTTACTTGAATGGGGTCCGCGATCTGCATCCGAGGGTCCGCACCGCAAAAAAGTAGTGCTTCCGTGGTGTTCCGATCCGTGCCTCCGCTCCGCATCTCCCGGATCGCGGACCCATTGAAGTGAATGGGTCCGCGATCCGTGATGCGGGCTGCACACGGCCGGTGCCCGTTTATTGCGGACCCGCCGTATGCGGCCCGCAGCACGGCCACGGCCGGCACACGTTCGTGTGCATGAGGCCTTAGGGTGATCGACAACACGTTTAGAAGGCCAGATTATCAGGAACTAATGTTCACAGGAACGTTTGTCCCGTTTGAATATCAGGCAGTGTAAATCCACCTTCAAGGCCAGTTTAGGAGCGCTCCGTCCTGACAGTCTACTGATCGCTCAGTGAAGGATACCGATCTCCTTCACTGTATGAGGACAAGGGGTTGCTATTGCGGTCGCTCGTCTACATACAGCTGCATTGTTTCTGGGTAGCAGATCGCATGTTCTGCTGCCCAGGAACGACAGGATCACCCAATGAATGAGCATTTTGCTCGTTCATCAGGTGATGGTCAGCACATTTAGACGGGCAGATTATCGGGAACAAGCGTTCACAGGAATCTGAACAATTATTGGTTCATCTAAATCCACATTTACTCTCAGGCTGCAGATTGAGTATAGATCATACCTTAACACAGTTCACACATTATTATTATTATTATTATTATTTATTATTAAAGCGCCATTCATTCCACAGCGCTGTACATGTTGAAAGGGGTTTACATACATAGTCTAGACAATTGCTCTAGGACAAACAAGTTACAGACTGGTACAGAAGGAGAGAGGGCCCTGCCCGTGAAGGCTTACAATCTATGCGGTATGTGAGGACACAGTAGGTGAGGGATGCCAATTAAACGCTGCCACCAAATTCTGGGGGCTGATAGTTAACTTAGCAAATACACACTGCTCTCCAGCAGTCTCATGGTGAAACACTATGGATTTTTTAGAAAGTTATTAATATGTTGACCTGTTTCTCAATTCCAGTCCTCAGCGCCCACCTGCCAGTCATGTTTTCAGGATTTCCTTAGTATTGAGCAGGTGATATCATTACATCAGGACTTACCTCAGGTGTTCATTCTGTGGGATATTCTCCGATCATGACCGGCAGGTGGGCCCTGAGGTTCAGGCCAGTTAAAAACAGACACATATCCGTTTTTGTCTGCTTTCATTTTTTTATTGCTAATTTTTTTTAGTTCTATTTCCTGAACATGATTATGAGAGCAGCCATCAATGTCTGAGCTGTTCTTAACAGTATTTAGAGGTATGCTTTACAGCAGCCACCATGGGCCATAGACACAATAGTCTTAAAGGGGTTGTCTCATTACAGACAATGGGGGCATATCTTTAGGATATGCCGCCATTGTCTTATTGGTGCGTGTCCCACCACTGGAACCTGCACCTATTTCGGGAATGAAGCCCCACAAGGGGGTGGCTGGAGGACTCCTGCCCAGCCACCACCAATCGCTGTCCCCATAGAAGTGAATGGGAGCGCACTGCGCATGACTACTACCTCTTCCATTCACTTCTATGGGCCTGGCAGAAATAGCCGAGCCAGTGCTCGGCTATTTTTGGCGGCCCCATAGAAAATGTATGGAGGGCGGCTGCGCATTCATGGTGTGCCCTCCAACACTTTTGGAGCTTTGTTCTCGAGGTGCAGGTCCCTAACGATATACCCCCATTGTCTGTGATGAGGCAACCCCTTTAAGGAGAATCACTGACTAGATAACATTTGGCAATCATCTATTGTGAATGGGGGTTCCTGTTATATACAGTATATATTGCAGTGATCTGTACAGAAGTGGCACATGTTGTTATGCCTAGTGGCCAGTGTGAGAACTGCATGATTTTGGATTATTTAGAAAACTGAGTCCTGGAAAATTTCAAAAAAATCAAAAAAATTCTTTAAAAGTATGTTTAACATAAAAGCTTTTGTGATGACACGTTCCCTTTAAGCCATAATAAATGGTGCGGTGCTTACAAAAAGTGACAATAAAAATGACGTAAAAATAGAAGCAAGATGGTTATAAAATAAAGGGGAGAAAATGACAAGACTTAAAACAAGGTATAGTCTCGTCTGCTCCGTCAGGGTAGGAAGGAACATGGCCTATTTGGCAGAGTGCAAGCCATTCTCA
This sequence comes from Rhinella marina, assembly GCA_900303285.1. Classification (NCBI taxonomy): domain Eukaryota; kingdom Metazoa; phylum Chordata; class Amphibia; order Anura; family Bufonidae; genus Rhinella; species Rhinella marina. Next base: position 248,970 of record ONZH01006691.1, read on the forward strand.
AATGTTTACTGCGTATTCTCAGGTTCTTGGCCAGATTTCAGAGCCATCCAGTCATTTATTAGCCAAATTCCTTGACAGTGAGTTAAGTGAAAATATCATGAATATTTCATTGCTCATATTCCTGACATTTCCCTCACTATAGCGGATGAGGGTTGTTCAGACATCCATCTGCTTGTACCAACCAGGCTTATATATCAAGACTCTCGGTTTATTCTGTCTAACAGATAACCCCCCTAAGCTCTGGTCTTTGGTTTATGGCTTTTACTCCGACATAAACTACTTTGTAGCCAGTGGCATGTTACCTTTCATTGCAGTGCTGTCTACTTTTTAGGCCGGGTTAGTATATCTTCCCCGATGTGTCATGTTTAGACAGACAGAGGGCATCAGATGGAGACAGGCGTGTTGTATGCGTCATCCACCTGTTCAAGAACTTCCCATGGGGGCAGTGGAAATGAGAACATGCGGAACAGAAAATCCTGAAGTATAAATCTACCTGTCTGATCAGGCTTAAACCTTTAGCCTATGATACTATTTTTCAGCTGATGTGTACAAAGGCTGCTTTATCTGAAAGTTATTGTTTTTTTTCCATTTGTCTTTTTGTGACTTTGTTTTTTAATAATTCAAAAACATTTCCACTATTTCCAATATAGTTATATGGAAAGTAGATCCAGAACTGAGTATTAAACACATTGGGTGAGATTTATGAAACTGGTGTAAAATCACTGACCGGACATTGACGCGTGAATGAGGCCGATATTTTGGCTGACAGTCGCTAACGAGCTTTCGCATGAACGCTAGTTAGCGATCATCATGCAGTGTAATACTGCCTGCCAGTTGACTGATGCCGGACAAATCTGATTTTTAAGCATGCTTAAAAATCAGCATTTGCTGGCGAAAGGTGATTGCGAGCAGGTGATTGCCGACAATCGCTTGCTGATCTGCCTGGACTGCTGTCTGTTTCTGTACTTTCAGTTCTTTGACTTTTTTTCAGTGACAACCTGAGAGCAAATAGTTGGCTACCTGAAAGCAGTTTTCAAAATAATTACCTCTTAAATTGGAATAAGAGTTCTGAATGACCCAGTGACTGGGTAAAATGGGTAAAATGGGTAAAATTCCCATGGATGAACCATAGATCAGCATTGAGCACGTCACTGTAAGTTGTATGTGTTTCCAAATTACTATGGCCCTGGAACGTGAGGGACCATTGAGCACACACCTGTATAAGTGCTGTAATAGATGAACCACAACCTTAATCCATTCATGTGAGCGGATAATGTATGTACAAGTTAAAAATCTACAGAGGAATGCCATGGGCCCACAATTACTGAGAATGGTGTTTTTTACACCAGTCTCAGGCTAGTTTCACATCTGCGGCACAGCTCTTTGGTAGGTTGTTCTTACAGAGAACATCCTGCCAGAGTTCTCCAGATCCAGCATTGCCAGATAGTGCCGCCTGCCCGATGCACCTCATTGAATATGACGGGATCCGGTGAAGATTCGGATACTCTCTGGCAACGTTTTTTGTCTGGTTGATTCCTGGCATTCTCTGCTGGAGCAGCCTGCTGGTGAGCTGCGCCGCACATGTGAAAGTAGTCTTCGTGAAGGATGGAGCTGGAGTGCTTTATAACAAATGTATTACAAAGTGAGATCTTCGCCTGCTACGATAAGACTGATGTTTTCTATTTGCGGAATAGGGGCGGGCCCATTCACCTCTATGGGCGGCACGCTATCTTGCTGAGCCGCGGCTCCGTAAGAAAAGATAGAATATGTCCTATACTTGTCCGTACGCAAGGACAAGTATAGGCATTTTTCAATGGGACCGCCCGGCGTGTGTTCCGAGCGATGCGGAACACACGCCGGGCGGCCCCCGTACTTTTGCGGGTCCGCACTAATGCACACCCGCAAAAATACGGCCATCTGAACGGGGCCTTAGACTGTGGAAGTTCCCTTTATCTGGCACCTGAAGAGGTCTGGCTCAGGGGATCAGAAACCTTTGGCAATCCACTTGTGGTGAAACTACGACTCCCAGCATGCACACATGCTTGGCTGTTCTCAGAACTCCCATAGAATGGAGAGTTCTGGGAGTTGTAGTTTCACAACATCTGGAGTGTCAAAGGTTGCTGATCCCTGGTCCATAGTAATGTCTAACCCTGTGTCCACTGATACATGGTTCACATAGAAGCTAGCTGGGCAGTTGTCTTGTCTGTTTTGGAGTAGGATCATCATTTAATTCATGTAGGAAGGGGCACAAGCTGCATGAGGATTATTTCTACATGGAATGTGCATGTGCCAGTCTGATGGAGCTCCATTGCCCATAAAAATAGTCCCTGTGACTAATGAATGGAAATGTCCAATTGGTTGCTATGGATACTTTTAAAGTAACCCTCCATTGAACCTTCGTCATGGTAACCTTCCAGTGTTAGTTTTGCAACGTGTGTTTCCTTAGTTTTGATGTACATCACTGTTTATTTGTAGAAGTTCTGGTCTTCTATGAACACATGGAGGATAGTGCACTTCTCTGACTCTTCTTTGGCTATGCTCAAATGTGAAAAACAGTGTCACAGGTATAATGCTCATTAGATTAGATTGTTGCAGACATTACTTCAGCTTTGATATGCATCTGGATAGGGTGTATAGAAATCCACATTCTTGCTGCTTCATTCACAGAAATTACTGCAATAAATTTGCCATGTACTCTTACTTTGGAAGATCTAATTTGTTTGCTCTATTTGTTTTTTTTATTTTTACTTGTTCATTTACCTTCATTGTTGACCTGCTCGCCGTCTACATTGAGCAGTGGTGAGCAGGTGTAATTACAAGCTGTCCCATTCACTTCTATTGGGTGGCTTGTTCCTATTTAAGTCTATAGAAAGGAGTCGTCCCATAGAAGTGATCAATAGAAGTGATATTGATATCACTTCTCTCCCTTCAACACTTCCAATATACAGTCCCATGTAAATAATATCACCCCCTCCCAAGCCACCTCCAACATCCAATCCCATATAAACATCACCCCCTCAACATTCAGTCCCATGTAAATAACATTACTCCCTCCCCCTTCAACATGGCGTCCTATGTAAATAACATCGCCCCCTCAACATTCCGTCCCATGTAAATAACAATACTCCCTCCCACAGCCGCCATCCACATACAGTCAATGTAATTAGCATCACTCCATCCCACAGCTGCTTTGGAAGAGCTGGTTTTCGTAAATGTGCCCCATTGACTTTGTCTTCGTACTGTCTGTTCTACATTGTCCTTCTGAACAAGTCCTTAGGCTCTGGTATGTTGATCTGTTTTGTGGGTAAAAGCCAGGATGGTGGCCTTCTGTTGGCTGGCTCCACTCCTTTGTAGAAGATTTCATTCATGGCACTACTATTGCACTAGGTCAGGATGTACCCTAAGTAAATGTAGTTATGTTGCTGTTAAATTACAGGCCGGTGGCTCATTCCTGCCTTTACTATAGAGCCCCATACACACTTGTGAATCAGAACCATCAGAAGAAGCCACCTTGCTGCTGATAGCAAACAAGTCAGGTTACGTGATGATCTCACTAAAGATATTTCTTGCCAGATATTTTTCCTTGTATAATGAAAGCCTGTAAGAAGTTGCCTGGCTTCAGTCTAACCTCTGCCTGCCATTATCCCAGTGCGGAAGTAATTGATGTGTCCGCTTACCTTCTACAATCACTTGGCTGTGCAGTGAACTAGTCTATGATAATCCACCTACAGACCAGGAATGACCTTTACAGGCCAAGGCACTTTACTCCACTGCACCTAGGGCAACATATCAGATCATTTCCTGTAGATTGGATGAGGTTCAGAGTTACTGATCCTTGATATGTACTTCCAGCAAAATAAAGAAAGATTTACCTGTTATGATCGGCATTTTGGTTTCCAATTTTTAAACACTTTTATACAGTTTTTAAAAGTTTCAGTTCACCATTACAAAAAAGGAGTTTCACTCTAAGTGTAAATGGCACACCTCTGGTGAGAAATGATTATTGTATCATTTATGTAATGCTTCTTACAGGAGATGTCTCCTTGTGGGAATAAAAAGTATTATAAATGATAATTCAATAAAGTTTTATTTAATAAATCCCCAGGTTAAAAAAATCCACCTGTTTACTAAAAGTTAAATAAAACCCCCAGCATGTAATTGATATTACTGCTTCATAATGACTTGTAGGGCTCATGCACACTTTTTTATGACCGTATCTAGAACCATTTCAATGGGTCCTCCAAAAAAACGGAAGTTACTCTGTGTGCATTCCGTTTCTGTTCCTCAAAAAAATAGAACATGTCCTATTATTGTCTGCATTACGGACAAGGATAGAACTGTTCTATTAGGGGCCAGCTGTTCTGTTCCACAAAATACGGAATGCACACGGACGTCAGCCATATTTTTTGCGGACAGCAAAATACATACGGTCGTGTACATGAGCCCTAAGTCAACTCGGTAAAAAAACTATGAAAAAATGCTAATTCAATTAAGTTTTTTTAAAATAAATCCCTAAGTTAAGAAAGTCACCTTTGTACTAAAAAAATGTTTTTAATGGAAAAAAATTAAATTGTGAAAACCTGTCCACGTAATTGGTATTATTGGGTTCAAAATGACCTGACCTAGTCACCAGGGCTGTGGAGTCGGAGTCGTGGAGTCGGTATGAAATGGACCGACTCCAACTCCTAAAATATATAATAAATTGCTACATTTAGTTCAGTGCAGTATGTGCTGAATATATTTTCATAAGAATTTGGGAACATGATGAAATGTCCTATAAATGTCTGTTCTATTCCTGATCTAAGGATCTAGGCTTTCAGGTGAGATGACTGTGTGCTGCCCTTTATGTAGATTCTCAGAAGTGAAGCTCCTCCGCTACAGATCAGAGGAAAAAGGCACTGGGAAGGAATGGCTGCACTCATCTTAGATCTACTAGAGAAAACAGGATTAAAGGGGTTTTCTCACTAGTTACAAAGATTAGCTTTCTACATAAAAGGGCAGTTAAAAGAAGACATTTTCTAAATACAGTGGTCAGTAGATTTTACTTTAGTCATGGACTATATTCAGCAGGTCTCTCACTGTACACAGGTTTCTATGGTAACCTGCAGACCAGAAAGACTGTTATCTGATTGGCTGAGAGCAGGATTGACCTCAGTAAGCAAAATGGGTTGAGGACTGAGAAGGATGGCTTTACCTGTAATTGTGTTAGGCCCGTTTCACACCTGTGGCGCGGGGCTCCGGCAGGCTGTTCCAGTGGGTGAACAGCCTGCCGGATCCGTGCTTCCGCAGTTGCACGTGTTTGGGCCAGAACTGCCAGAACTGCGCTCCGGCCCCATTCCACCCCTGCTGAGAGGCTGCCGGAATGAAAATACAACAGAACAGCCTGCCGCGCCGCAGGTGTGAAAGTAGCCTTAGAGATCACAACCTCCTTCTCTGTCAGAGTAAGTTAATATATGATAACTGCTGGAGACCTCCCCCAGCCATGGCCTGAGGAGACATAGTGAGTGCAAACTGCTTGTCAGCCAGTGAATCAATGTGCTGAGAAAACCCCTTTAAGGCAAGTACTTCTTAGTATATCTAAACTTTCAATAAACTGTGCATAAATCACTTGTCCAGTGCATGTTCTCTCTGTATGCTTTATGTTTTAGTTTGCTTTTCCTCTGAGCTCATGTTTGGAGAGGTTAGCTGCTCTCATGGCTTCTATTTGCTGCTGATGCAAAACACATAGGGCCTTATGTATGAAAACTGTCTAGGTGTAGAAGTTACTTTGTTGCCCATACAAACCAATCAGAGCTCCCCTTTCATTTCATATAGTGCTCTGGAGAAATGAAAGGGGAGCTCTGATTGGTTGCTATGGGCAACAAAGAAAGTTTTAGACCTAGACATTTTTCATACATCAGGCCCTTAGTGATCTGTACCCAGAGAAAAGCCTGATACTGAAAGTTCAGAGTAAAGATATCTAGTAACCCATATATTACAAACTCTTTTTGTCATTACATATCTGTACTATTGATTTATGCAAAGTTTGTTTAAAGTTATCACTTAAATATGCGCCATGTATGAGGGAGTCGGAGTAGGATTGGGAGTCGGAGTCAGGGGAAATTGAGGAGTCGGAGTTGGAGTCGGGGCTTTGGCTTACCGACTCCACAGCCCTGCTAGTCACTGTTGTAAAAAAATAAATAATAATAATAATAATAATAATAAAAAAATGCCTGAATTGCTGGTTTTTGTTTATCCACCACAAAAAAAGTAAAAATAAATAAAAAGCGTTCAAATAGTCTAACGAGTCTCCAGGAATACTGAGTTTTTAGCAAGTGCCTGCACCCTGCCTCTCTAAACAGAAGGTTCATACTTACCTGCTTCCTCTGTTCATATTTACCTGCTGTGTCCATGTTTCGGTCCCTGAAGTGTTTACACCCGGCGCTGCATGGGAATGGTCACATGACCCTCTGCATGCCACTGCTGAAGCCAATCTTTGGCATAGACATACAGGAGGACCGTAATGGCGGGGAGCAGATCATTTTGAATCTTCTGTTTAGAGAGGTAGGCTGCGGGTACTTGCTAAAAACTCTGCATTTCCCAGAACCCCTTTTTGTTTAACTGTTTGAGTTTTCTAGGTGGAAAATTGAGAGATCTCTTTAATATTATGATCAATAGATGCATTTCAGCTGATCTGTAGAGGTAAGCTATTCACATGATACAGACTACTGTAAATGGTGCTTGTATTCTGCTAACAAGATACTGCAAACAAAGGCACAACAACTGATTTTTACTTCAGTTAGCGGAGCGGCCATGGGACTGCGGTTATGGTGGCTCAGTGATTATCACTGGTGCCTTGCAGCGCTGGGGTCCTAGGTTCAAATCTGACCAAGGACAACATTTGCATGGAGTTTGTCTGTTCTCCCCGTGTTTATGTGGGTTTCCTCCCACACTCCAAAGACATACTGATAGACAAAGACATACAGAGTGATGATAATGCCCGTAAAGTGCTGCGGAATATATCAGCGCTGTATAAATGCTTAAAATAATAAATAAAGGTACTAGTATAATAACTGTATGTGTTATCCAAACATGTAGATTAGACAAGAAGAATAAAATGAGGTGAACTAAATGGCCCAGGATCAATCCTAGAAGCATCTTTAGAAATGAATAACCTTTCTATTCTTTACTTTATATAAAACACCTTCTAATTGCTCTGTTTTTTTCCCTTACAGGTGCTTGTCTCTTCCAGGGTTCCTTGTTTGCGGTATGTCCATTTTTCTGATTATTTAGATGTGCAGTTCGTTCTGAAGATGCTGGAAAATCTTGGTTGATTTTGATGATTAGTTTCCTATTGCTGGCTGCATACTCACCTTTGGTGTATACCGTATTTTTCGCCCTATAAGACGCACCGGCCCATAAGACGCACCTAGGTTTTAGTGTAGGAAAATAAGAAAAAAATATTTTTCATCAGATCCTCTTATTAGACTGCCCATAAATTTAAGGACATCACATCAGACCCCCATATCAGCCCCCTGTGCCCCCATACCATCTCACTGTGCCCCCACCAGACCTCAGATCAGCAGAATGTGCCCCCATCAGACCTCAGATCAGCAGAATGTGCCCCCATCAGACCTCAGATCAGCAGAATGTGCCCCCACCAGACCTCAGATCAGCAGAATGTGCCCCATCAGACCTCAGATCAGCAGAATGTGCCCCCATCAGACCTCAGATCAGCAGAATGTGCCCCCATCAGACCTCAGATCAGCAGAATGTGCCCCCATCAGACCTCAGATCATCAGAATGTGCCCCCATCATACCTCAAATCAGCAGAATGTGCCCCCATCATACCTCAAATCAGCAGAATGTGCCCCCATCATACCTCAAATCAGCAGAATGTGCCCCCATCATACCTCAAATCAGCAGAATGTGCCCCCATCAGACCTCACATCAGCAGAATGTGCCCCCATCAGACCTCATATCATGCCCCCATCAGACCTCAGATGAGCAGAATGTGCCCCCATCATACCTCAAATCAGCAGAATGTGCCCCCATAAGACCTCACATCAGCAGAATGTGCCCCCATCAGACCTTATATCATGCCCCCATCAGACCTCATATCATGCCCCCATCAGACCTCAGATCAGCAGAATGTGCCCCCATCAGACCTCAGATTAGCGTCTTGTGCCCCTATCAGACCTCAGATCAGCCCACCCAGCCACTGATAAAGACCATACTTACCGTACCTGTTCTGCGCTGCCGCTGCCGTCCGGTCACACGCTCCGCGCTCCTCTCTCTTCCCTGCCGGCACGCACTATGACCTGACGCCGCAGCGTCAGGTCATAGTGCGTGCCGGCAGGGAAGAGAGAAGAGCGCGGAGCGTGGGACCGGACGGCAGCGGCAGCGCAGAACAGGTAAGTATGGTCTTTATCAGTGGCTGGGTGGGCTGATCTGAGGTCTGATGGGGGTCCCTACGTACAAGTGAGCGCTTCCTTATGGAAGCGCTCACTTGTATTCGCCCTATAAGACGCACAGCATTTTTCCCCCTACTTTTGGGGGAAAAAAAGTGCGTCTTATAGGGCGAAAAATACGGTACTCACCTATCGCATACCCATTGACTGTTAGGACAAGTGTACAGGATGTGTCAAAAATAAGGAAATGTGGCGTAAAATCTGACAAAAAAAAAATCCACAATCTCAATGTGTTTCGCTGGCTGATTATCAGCACTAGGCTTCTTAAACACATTTTTATTTCTTTTTTCTAGTTTGCTTCAACTAGTAGATTAGGGTTTTTTATATTTTTTATCAGGATGCAAAATGTTTGCCACATTGATGTGTTTAATGGTTTGCTGCGATATTTACAGAAGTTACTTACATCCAGACTGCAAAATTTATGCCGTGAAAGTTAGCAATGATCCAGTTATTATCTACTGGATCAAATATAATAATATTAAAGAGCTTGTCTCACGAAAAATATTTTACATTTTTCAAACCAGCACCTGGATCTGGATACTTTTGTGATTTCATGTAATTAAAAATTTAGCATAGCCCCCGAGTTATTCAGTAAAAGGTATCTGTATAGCGCCACCTTCTGTTTGTGCTTTTTCCAAATTCTCTGTCCAGCTCACTGAGGTTGACATAAATACATGCTCAGTTCCACCCTTCAACTGCCACTAGCTACAGCAGAAAGGACATGTCCCCTGAGCTGCCAGCTTGAAATAAATCTAGCAGAGCAATTGTAGCAATGAATGGACAGATCTCTGGATCCCTGCGAGGTACAGGGCTGGTTCTAAGTCTATATGATATTGGATTTTAATTTTTTACATTTTACGGTGTATGTACTTATTGACATTATGCTGTTTACTGCCCGGGATTAAAGCTGGATATATGCAGAAGCCAGTTACATGTACCTGCCTAAGAGTGTATGATTCTGAATACTGCTCAGATGTGTTAATAAAGTTTGCTGAAATCTTTAGTAGACCTCCCATCCTTAGGTCTCTTTAGATAACCTCATCAATAATTCTATGTGAAGTCCATGTTTCAGGGCTTTTATCTTTTCACATTACAATCCTGGGAAATGACAGCAGAAGCCAATAAATATTTTACATTTCTCCAAACCTTTCTTGACTGTAGATGTTCACAGAGTTTTGGCTTTTAGACACGGTAAAGGGGTTGTCCAGCCTTGAAGCGACATCCTAATCTGCGTCCCTTAACACTTCTCACCTATCTGCAGTCCCACTGCTCCGTTCCCAGCTGCTTCCGATCCCCGCAGAATTGTGATGCAGCTTGGTCCCATGATAGTTGTAGCCAATGACAGGCTAGAGCTCTCTGGATCTGGCATTGCTGGAAGCTCCCTGAGGTCCAACCACAACCCAGCAAATGTGCAGAGAATCGGCCAGACAGATACCGCTGCACGGCCTGCCGGAGCTCTGAGCGCTAGTGGTCACATTGGTTTGAATGATATGTCACGGCTGTCCCTGCACAGAAGCCCTCAATTGCATAAAGAATAAAAGACATTTTTCTCAGGAGCGCTGCAACCAATTTCCACAAGATCAGTTTTGGGCAGCGGGATCAATTCTGCCTGGTTTAATAGGGTTGCTCCTACTGACAGGTTCCAGAGAAGAATAGAGGGCATTACTTTCCAACTGCATTTAATTGACAGATTGTCTTAAAGAGACATCTGGCTGTGAGGAGATGACATACTTGAGCGCTGTGACAGTTGCCTGTAGGCTACATCACCAGGAAGATCTGAAGTGTTATATGCAGACCCAAAGCATAGTTTAGCACTTCCTTCTTGCCTACAGGGATACTCCGCGGTGTGCCTCAAACTGGTATTTGTAACGCATCGTAAAATCCCAGTGAAGAATTCCATCTCCATTGCCCCTGCCTATGTATGGGTAAGCGGAGCAAGTACCTTTGTTTTATAATGCGACATGATGACCACCTACCATAAATCTTTCATCAGTGATTACAATCTGACCAGGGCTCTAAGCTCATGGCAGAGTATTTCTGTAACAAATCACTGGGTCGTGCCGGGGAAAAAATCTAAAATATGTTCAATGTAAACTATATATACAGAATATATGGAAACTTACCATACAGGCCATACGCAAGCATAAGTGTCATAAAGCTGTATTTATAATGATGTGCCATGGAAGTGTTACATACCGTATAGATGATATTTCCAAGGTTTGTCCTTAAAATACAAGGAAATCTTAACCTTCTGAGATTTCGGATGTTTTCTATATCTGCAGCACTTGTGACAGCAGATGATTGATGTTAACATCTTGTATATTAAATTACCTAGGTAAAAACTATAGGCTTCTGAGATAAAACTCAGATAAATATGACAATGACATTAGCATCATTTACTGAGCCCTTTTAAAGTATTGATATTGAAGGACATCTGTCAGCAGATCTGTACCTATGACACTGGCTGACCTGTTACATGTGCGCTTGGCAGCTGAAGACATCTGTGTTGGCCCCATGTTCATATGTGCTCACATTGCTGAGAAAAATTACTATGTATAGCCTCTAGGAGCAACAGGGACACTGCCATTAACCTAGAGGCTCTGCTCTTTCTGCAACTGCCGCACCCTCTCCACTTTAATTAAAGGGGTATTCCAATCTTAGATAATGGGGGCATATCGCTAGGATATGCCCCCATTGTTTGATAGGTGCGGGTCCCACCGCTGGAACCCGCACCTATATCGAGAACGGAGCGGGAAGTGCTGTGCCTGGGGGTCCCCGGCCACCACCAGGCGCAGCTCCCCACTGCTCCCATAGAAATGAATGGGAGCACACCGCGCATGTGCGGCCACCGCTCCCATTCATTTCTATGTAGCCAACGGAAATAGCCGAGCCAGAGCTTGGCTATTTTCGGTGGCCCCATAGAAGTGAATGGAGGGTGAGCTGTGATAGGGAGAGCATGGACACGCCCCCTGAGCTGTGATAGGGAGAGCATGAACACGCCCCCTGAGCTGCAGCAGAAAAGACACTCCCCTTGAGCTGCCAACTTGATATAAATCTAGCAGAGCAATGAATGGGGAGATCTCTGAATCTTTGTTAGAAAGAGGTTGTCATTTACTAGATGATGTCTGATTTTCATTTTTTACATTAGTCATGGACAACCCCTTTAACATGGCCAGGTAGTGAAAGCATCATCAAGCCAGCCCTGTCAATCAGAGTGGAGAGGGCGTGGCAGTTTCAGAGAGAGAGAGAGAGCTGAGCCTCTAGGTGTAATAGCAATGACCCCGTTGCTCCTAGAGGCTCATTTGCATATATTAATACATAATTTTGCTCAGCAATGTGGGCACATATGAACATGGGACCAACACAGATGCCTTCAGCTGCCGAGCACACATGTAACAGGTCAGTCTGTTTCATAGGTACAAAGCTGCTGACAGATGCACTTTAAAGGGTTTCTGTCACCAGTTTTGGGCATATAAAACAGGATGACATTTGCAATGTGCAAATGTCACCTGATGCCCAAACTGGTGATAATTTTTTTACTGGTGCCCCCGTTTTTGAAATAAATCATCTTTTGTTGTATGCAAATGAAGCTTACTAGGTGCAAGGGGCGGTTACTTCGCACCTAGTAAGCTCCGTTTGCCCACCCGCGGTCACGCCTACCTTCACTTGATTGACAGGGCCAGGCAGCTTGTTGGATCCTCTGCCGGCCCTGTGCTCCATTCAAATCCCGCGCCTGCGCCCTGCGGAATAAAAGCGGCGCAGGCGCAGTGAGCGGCGCTGGCCGCCGGGCTCCCGGCTACCTCACTGCGCCTGCGCCGATGACGTCAGAGTACACATGACGTCATCGGCGCAGGCGCAGTGAGGTAGCCGGGAGCCCGGCGGCCAGCGCCGCTCACTGCGCCTGCGCCGCTTTTATTCCGCAGGGCGCAGGCGCGGGATTTGAATGGAGCACAGGGCCGGCAGAGGATCCAACAAGCTGCCTGGCCCTGTCAATCAAGTGAAGGTAGGCGTGACCGCGGGTGGGCAAACGGAGCTTACTAGGTGCGAAGTAACCGCCCCTTGCACCTAGTAAGCTTCATTTGCATACAACAAAAGATGATTTATTTCAAAAACGGGGGCACCAGTAAAAAAATTATCACCAGTTTGGGCATCAGGTGACATTTGCACATTGCAAATGTCATCCTGTTTTATATGCCCAAAACTGGTGACAGAAACCCTTTAAGAAGCAATGATTTCTCAGATGATACACAGGAGTATAATATTATTCTTTAATGGTCCAAAGCTATACATGTATTCTTTTCTGTGTGATTATTTACAACGTAGCATTTTGGTTTTTTTGTATGCTGTTAATGTTTGCACTTTACGCTTTCATTTGGACAATGTCCTGACTACATATGATCATGTAGACTATATGGCATTAGGTTCATTTTGGGTTTCTTTCATAATTATGGCCTCTTTGACGTTGCCTGCTTACTCTCTATTAAGAGGGATGGATAACACTTTGTTACTTTGTCATTATATTTCACAGTTCATTCAAAAGGTGATTTTAATTGCAAATGTGAAAAGGGAATATTTCAGTACGTCCATTCCTTCCATATTTTTCTATCACCCTTAGGGCCCATTCACCCGACTGTGTGAATGGGTCTGCATCTATTCCGCAATTTTGCAGAATAGATGCGGCCCCATTCACTTCAGTGGGCAGCGTGCGATCTTGTCGCGACTCCGCAAGAAAATTTGGAACATGTCCTATTCTTGTCCGTAACAGCGGACAAGAATAGGCATCTTCTATGGCGTGCCGGAGATATGTGTTCTGCCAATTGCGGAACTGACACTATTCGCCAACCGTGATATTGAGGACCCGAACGGCCCCTTAATGTTGCTAGCTTTTAAACAATATAAAACCTGCTTATGCAGTTTCTTCTTTACAATGGTTCCTTCTTCTGGACAACCCTCTTTAATATTTCCTTTTAGGGTTAATGAATGTCATAGAGTGATTGGGACTCTTTTCCATTAAGGCCCTTTTACACGGACCAATTATCAGTACAATTATCGGGAGTAAACAATTGTACGTTCCCGATGTTCCCCATCTAAAAGTGGCACCAATCTCAACAATCGTTCAGTGGGTGAAAGCTTTGTTAATACAGCACCCAAAACCATTGTTCCGGAGCACCAGGTTGTCCGGTATATACAGCGATCTTCCGCCCAGAAAACGTGAATATTTATGGGTATGAGTGATTGCAGTAGCAGCAGCTTGTCCCCATACAGAGGAGCTGATTGCTACATGTAAATGCAGCTCTCACCTGTGCTGAACATTAGGCAATTATCAGGAGCAAACGATTAGCTCCCAGTAAATTGTCTTGTCAGTCAGCCTGTGTAAAGGGGCGTCTAGATAGAGTGTGGAGCTACTGGGCACTGGATGACCATTTAATAGATGGTTGGCAAGTTATATCATAGACCCCAGGCGCGTGTCTATACCCCGGGATTCTTGTCTGCACCAATAGAGCTGCAAAAGGGAACGAGGTAGGGGTGTCCCCTATCCCCCTTACTATTCAACTTAGCTTTGGAGCCCATGGCGAGATACTTAAATCAGTCTTCCTTGTTCGAGGGAATTAGGGTAGGAGACCAAACAGTAAAGATAGCGCTTTTCGCGGACGATGTAGTACTATTCCTGGCTAAGCCTAGAGATCACTTGGGTGACATTTTCAAGGCTCTTCAAGAATTTGGGGCATATTCTGGATACAGGGTCAATACATCTAAATGTGAGCTCCTGATGCTGGGGTCCCTTACTACAAAATCTTACACCTGGAATCGGGGGGGGGGGGGGGGCAGGAGATTCAGGTTAAATCACATATTACTTACCTTGGTATTAAGATTGGGAGGTCTCCCCATTCTATCTATCAGCTGAACTACCCACCTTTGTTCAGAAAGGTCATTGGGGACTTGAATAGGTGGCAAACTTTGCCGTTCTCACTGGCAGGGAGGTGTCATTTAATCAAAATGATGTGTGTATCGCATCTGCTTTATCCGGTTCAAACAATCCCAGTGCTCTTGCGTCATGCAGATATGCAGACGCTGGAACGCAGATTCTTACAATTCTTATGGAAGGGTAAAAGACCAAGAATAGCACTGAGGAAACTGAAGCTAACTAAATATGGGGGAGGTCTCAATTTTCCGGACATTAGAGGGTATAACCTGGCTTGTATCAGTAGGCATCTATTGGACTGGGTCAACAATACCTCCTATTACTCAAATACTAAGCTTGAACAACAGTTGGCTAAGCCATGGAGCTTGGTCGCCTTGCTACACACTAAAATCGCGCAAATACCTCCACCTCTCAAACGGTACCTTGTTCTTAGGGACACCATTGTGGCATGGAAGGTATTGAGGAAGGCTTTTCAATTGCCCTATCAGATATCTAAGCATCTACCTCTGGGGGGTAACCCCTCTTTTGTACCGGGAATAACGAGTAAGTGCTTTAGACGGTGGAGCCAACAGGGGATTAAGGTGTTGGGGGACCTTGTTCATGACAGGAAGCCTCGAATGATGTCTCTATCCGAGCTGATTGACAAATGGAATTTGGGAAAGGAGGGATTCTTCTTACTCTTCCAAATCAAACACTATATACGCAACCAGGTTCAGGATATGTCCCAGAAGTGGATCACAAATGATTTTAACTATTTTATTAAACGTACAAGCAGGCAGACCATATCAGGGCTCTATATGGCCTTACGGGATCGGTTATCAGTGGTTGACCCCAAGTCTCTGTTTAAGAAGTGGGGTCAAATACTCGAGATAGATGATATTCTTCCAACAGTGAGCGCTGGGGTTGAAGCTTTGTATAAAGCAGTGGTGAATGAAACCTGGAGGGAGACCCATATAAAAATTCTCCATCATGCGGTATATGCTTTCAATTACCCAACTTCTGGGAGTAACCCGGACAGATTGACTGCGTGTCCGAGATGTGCAGAACCCCGATCCGATCTATGGCATGGGTTATGGCGTTGCCCGAAATTGACCCACTACTGGTCGCAGGTGGGCCAGGTCTTATCAAAGATCAGCAAATTCACAGGGACGGTATCTCCAGCTCTGGCTATATTGCATGCTGACACTATGACAGGGAATGGGGAGTCGGATAGTGGAGAGGATAGATCTTTGACCCCAATTGGACATATTCTTTTAATGACAGCAAAAAAATGTTTATTAAACCACTGCCTGGAATCAGTCATCCCCACTATGGTGGAGATTCGAGCACTGATGGACAAGATCCTTCACCTGGAGTGGTTAGAATCCCTGAAACAACCTGAGGTGTTGGGACCTCAGTATATTGGAATATACTCCAAATTCAGACATCCGCACTATAATCACTCCTTTTAAGGAGACTGCATGGTACATGATGGGAGAAATTAAGGGCGACTTGGGGAGACTAAAAGTTTCATGAGGAAAAATATGGCAACTTCTATGTTATGAATCCAGATTCTAAGTATATCTGAGCTAGATGTGAGCATTGGAATGGGGACCTAATGATGGCGGGGGATTGGAGAGGGAACTGCACAGAAAAGTTACAGTGGGGATGTTACTGGGGGGTTGTATTTCCGTTTCTTTTTTATTTTCTACTAGCTGAAGGACCTGGCTTCGCCCGGGCATATTTAATTTATTTTGTTTAATGTTTGTGTGTGTGTGTGGTTAAAAGATATCGAGAGTGACCTTTACAGTAACCGCCCCTTTAACAGTGACCACTGTAGTCATCCAATGTGTTCTCCATTGTGGCATGTGGTACTGTTGGTGTTAGTATTCTGTGCAGGAGGTCCGATTTTAGGCCGGAAAGTTCGGCTTTCAGACTCCCTGTCCACCATCCAGCGCAGGGCCTGGACAGACACAGGGATGTCCACCATTTCAGTACCTCATGCTCAGACAGCATCTTCTCCGTGTCTTCATGGAACCAGGGGGCATAGCCTCGTATTTAGGGGTGTGGCTTCATGGGGACCAGTGGCAAGGCTTCACGTTGGGGGAGACTGAACATTCTGGCTTTCAAACTCCCTGTCCTCTGTCATGCGCAAGGCCTTGATGGACACAGGGATGTCCTTTTGAACACCCCACTCTCACACAGCAGCACTGTGCAGTCTGAGCAATGAGCTGCAGGGAGAAAGTCACCCTCCCCCCCGCAGCGACAGAAGGTGATTTTAACCTTTATTTTTGCAATCCCTGTCAGCTGCAGAGTGAGAGGGGGCGTGGCCTGACCGGGTCAGGGGCGTGACTTAGTTGGACCTGGAGGTAGGGCTTTTAAAGGGGTTCTGCAGTTTTTTCAAACTGATGATCTATCCTCTGGATAGATCATCAGCATCTGATCGGCGGGGGTCCGACACCCGGGACCCCGCCGATCAGCTGTTTGAGAAGGCAGCAGCGCTGCAGGAGCGCCACGGCCTTCTCTGTGTTTACCGCTGGCCCAGTGACATCACGACTAGTATCACTGGCCTGGGCGGGGCTAAGCTCCGTTCACATGAATGGAGCTTAGCCGCGCCCAGGCCAGTGATAGTAGTCATGACGTCACTGGCCTGCTGTAAACACAGAGAAGGCCGCGGCGCTCCTGCAGCGCCGCTGCCTTCTCAAACAGCTGATCGGCAGGGGTCCCAGGTGTTGGACCCCCGCCGATCAGATGCTGGATAGATATCAGTTTGAAAAAACTACAGAACCCCTTTAAATCCTTCTTTTGAATCACAGGTTGATGCCTTAGTAATTTAGGAGTAAACAGAGTGGGTAGCAGTAGAAGAATACATCTCTTATTACTACTGAACAGTAAATATGTGAAATTTACATTATATGAGGTAATGATTGATGATGAATTAATCTAAAACATAAGTTATATTTATGGTAACCGGAATACCTCTTTAACAGTCTCATCCAAAGCCTCTTTAAAGCAGACCTACAGCAGTGAACTGGCTAGGTTGTCATGGAAGCCTGTTGTATGTGGAGGCTGCCTGTGAGCTTCTATTGGCTGATAAGGGTCATGTGACCAGGCTCTTATTGGCTAATGCATGTTTTGGGAATATCTCAGGAACGGTACGTCCTGGAGAGCTGAAAACTGTTCTAAAACCTTCCCGGACAGCTGATGTACATGTGTGCCAAATTTTGTGATTGTAGCTGCAGTGGTGTGGATTCCTTTAGCGGACATACACACACACACACACACACACACATACACACACATACACTCAGCTTTATATATTAGATATGCCTGGATTAAAGTGCGCCAATACTGTATGTGCATGATATGTACTACTGCTGTAAAGTCATCAGTGGTTTCATATCTATGTCCAGTGTATATAGGTATATGCTGCTGTGTATCTACTTTGTTATATAATATATTGGTTTTCTTGGGAAAAAATGTATCAAAAAATGCAATAAATAAATGTTAAAAAAAAATAGATGGTTGGCAATGTTAATATACACACTGCCAGCTGAAACAGATGTACTGTGCCTGTGCAGAAATTGTTTTGCATATTATGGACACGCAATTACAGGGCCAGACGAGAGGATGCTAATGCCTGGTCCTGTTAGTCAAGGGGAGAGGGGAGTAGCCTGCACTGAAAAGGGGAGGAGCTGAGGTGCCAGGGCTCACCCCTTATTGCATTTCTTAGCTTTTTTTGTGAATGTTACATCTGATTTGTGGGATTGACCCTACTAGGCAGTATGCTTGGTTTAGTAGGGTTAACCCTGGTTAACCCTGCTAATAGGTGCTCTTTAAGAATTAGCTCATAAAGAAATTCTAATTTAATAGTTATGGTGGCTTTTAGATGGAGCTTCACTTTATCTACTTGATTTAAAGATAGCTGAAGTGCATGCTTTCCAAGCTGCTTCTTGTTCCTGAGAAACAGTTGATATCATTTCAAACCCAGTAAGGGGTGTTTTTGCTTCTTTTATTTTCATTTCTTTTACCTCCTGCATTTCTGTCACATACGTTTCTGAACACCAGCTGCTTTTACCATTAATCAATACAGAATTGCAGTTTCCCTCTAATTTTCCTCAAAACAAAAAAAATTGCAGCAAAGCAAAGTTTAAACAGCAGAGAAAGCAAATACTAATATCATTCAAACGGTCATTGGGGAGCAGTTCAGAGAAAGCGATGTCTTCACATTTAGGGAGAATTATGCTAATATCCCTCTCCACAGAATTTATTCCATAAAACAAGACATCTGGTTACATAATCGGAGCTGTTTGGCAGCTCACACAGTTTCTAATTCTTTTAAACAAATACTTTCTGCCATGTTTCTCCTGGGCATCTGTTCCTTGACATAAATACAAAGGTAGAGCAAGATTCGAAGATTGAATCTCTTTTATGTGAGTTGTGACATCCAAGCAGACAGGAAAAGTGGTTTCCATTGTGAAATCATCTCTTAAAGTTAACTTTTTACTTTTGCCTGACATTTGCCTGGCTGTTCATAGTTAGAAGTCCACCGCATATATTCTTTAGTCTTTCTTCTTTCCTCTTGCTTTGCAGAAAGCTGTCTTCAGAAAATCCTAGCACTTTTTTACAGTCAGTTTTAGATGTTCAGGTTTCTTCAGGTTTCAATATTTTGATGATAAAGGCTGGGGTCACCATTGCACTGAATTTTTTTTATTGTCTTTCTTAAAGAAGTTTTCCGGTTATAATAATTTCTAAGCAAGTGCTCGCAGCCTGCCTGATATAACAGAAGATTCTTAGTTGCCTGCTCTACACCGCTGCCGTCCTCTGTGCTGCCTCCCCTGTCTCCATCTTCCGGTCCCTGCACTGTTTATACCCAGTGCTACATGGGCATGGTCAAATGCACCTCTCCTACTAATGACTGGCGTCAATGGTGATGTGCGGCTCCAGTCATCGGCTGGGGTGGTGCAATAAACCATACCCATGCACCGCTGGAAGAAGGTGCAGGGACCGGAAAATGGAGGCGGCATGGAGCAGGTAAGTATGACTCTTCTGTTACAGCAGGCAGACTGTGAGCACTTGACTAAAAATCATTACAACCAGAAAATTCATTTAATGCAACTTTTTCAATAGAGTTCATGAAAAACGTCCTAGCATTTTGTGTAGAGTCTGTTCCACTCCTTTACAAGGCAGGCTATGCTGCTGCTTCTGACTTAAATCCAACAGTACACTGCTCATAGTTCTCTCTGCTTTCCCCCTCCTTTCTCAGTGTTCGAGATAGCAGAAGATGTGGGAGGAGATGGTTATATACAGCAAGTCAGAGTGTGAAGGAGAAAACATTCAAATATTCAGGGCATTTAGATCATACACGCCGTTTTCTATAGGTAGGGAGGAGAGCAGACATGACCACCTGCAGAAAAAAAGCTGTTTAACTGTGTAGAGATAATGTAGAACACTCTTGTGCACTCTGCAGGGGTAAGACAATCACTTACTGCTCAGCAACAGTGTCTATCAGCACAAAGAATAAAAGATCCTTCATGAGCTGTAGAAGGTGATTCTTTACAGTAATGACGTTACATTGATACATGGGAGCTAGTGAAGACAGATGTATCCTGGACACACTAGCAAGTTGTGAACTGCGCAATAGAAAGTCTAAAAATGAATAGGAATGGATGAGTCCAGCCTGAAACCTTTTTAACTCAAGGCAACCATTTAATCTGCTTCTACCTATACCCCCTACAGCAATTCACTAACATATGTCTGTTATTGAATCACTAAGTCACTAAAGCATTGTGTTAATATGTCCTTGTCCTCAGCCTTACATCAAAAATTGGTTGCTTTGTGTTATCTGGATGTGCTATTTAACATACATATAATGATGGCCTGTATCTTGTGGTTGCTTCTGAAGTCCAGAGTCCTCTGGTGCCTTGATTTAAAGTGTAGTAACTCTGAAAAAATATTGTCTGAGAACTGCTGTGAAAGTAGCTTACTAATATGAAAGTGTTGGTACACGCCACTCCATGCTGGCTTCTTTTCTTTTTGTTTTGGCTGTTAGAATAAGTTACCTGTATACTATTACTGCTCTAAGAGTTGAAAACTGCTTTAGTCCAAGTTAACACTAAATGCTAGAATGTGGCACAAAGCTGAGCCACTGCCACAGAAAGAACGGGCAAAGTAAAAGTGATACCACTCTAAGGGCCCATTCATACTGCCATATGAACGGGTCTGCACCCACTCTGCAATTTTGCGGAAGGGGTGCAGACCCATTCATTTCAAGCAAAAAAAGATAGTCCTATTCTTGTCCGCAATTGAGGACAAGAATAGGCATTTTCTATGATAGTGCCGGCCATGTGCGGTGCGCAAATTGCGGAAAGCACACGGGCCGGCATCTGGGTTTTGTTGTTTGAATGAGCCCTTAGGTACATGTTTTTTTCTACTACATTGTGTTATAAAAGAGCTATAGGAAAAATGGATGTCCCCATGATCTAATCTGAAGAATTTTTGTGCATTCAAATTAGCCACCATTACCTTTAAAATCTGTAGCTACACTCTATAGGAGTCTATTTTGAAATTTTTTTTTTTACGGTAATTGATAGTCTACACTGTCAAAAGGATTGATTTTGATTATAACTTTATATGTAATATGCTGTTTCTTTATGGATGAAGCTCTTCTACTGTATAATTACCTCTTTCATTCATATTTATATTGTCATGCAGCTTGTATATTGATCCATTTTAGTTATGGAGGCAAGCATTTGTAAGGGTAATTTTTATCACAAAGCCTGCACATTTACTGGGTGTGATTCAGGAGAAATCTATAATGACAGTGATACTCAGTTTGGAATATTGGTGGCCCTGATGTTGATAGGTCTCTATATTTGAGCCTCATGACATCAGTCCGGCACAGCTGGTTTAAAGCTTGTGGTCAGGACCGATTTGTAGAATGCTAAAGATCTTAAACCAAGCTTACCGTGCTGCAAGTGTAACCAATGGGATTTTCTTACTTTATTTAAAGCATAGCTATCTTTACAGCAGTACTGTTCTTTTCTTAGTGTCTTCTTTTCTTTTCATATTGATCCCTAAGGGTGAACATATGTTTGGGTATGCTATGCTGCTCAGTTACTCTTAGAATGTACACCTGTGGCCAATAGTTATTGATAATATATGAGTGTGTGACATCTGACTGATCTTGGCCTGTTTTTCTGTTATTAACCACTTCATTACTTGAGTATTTTAGCAACCTTAAAATTCATGCATAATTTACCAAGTAGTTTCATGTGATTTTGTCAAATCTTATTACATTGAGAGCTTTATAAAAAAAAAAAAATAGGCACCTCACCAAAAAACAAACTCTACACAATTGTAGAGTTATTGTACCTAAAGAATACATAGCTAGAAAAGATTTCATTTTTTTCTCCTTACAGCTATGGCTACTTTCACACTTGCATTTCTATTTTCCGGTATTGAGATCCGTCATTGGGTCTCAATACTAGAAAAAACGCTTCAGTTTTGTCCCCATTCATTGTCAATAGGGACAAAACGTAACTGAACTGAACAAAGTGCTCCAAAATGCATCCGTTCTCATACCGGAGAGCGTTTTCTTTCCGTCATGGGATGCGGAGCAAGACGGATCCGTCATGACCCACAATGGGGACATTTTCTCTGACATAATAGAAAACGGATCCATCCCCCATTGACTTTCAGTGGAGTTAATGACGGATCCATCCCAGCAATGTTAAAGATAATACAACTAGATCCGTTCATAACGGCTGCAGATGGTTGTATTATCAGTAACAGAAGCGTTTTTGCGGAACCCTGGCGAATCCAGCAAAAACACTAGTGTGAAAGTAGCCTTAGTTATAGTTTAGAAATGTGTAAAATTCTGTATTGGGATTAAAAAAATAGAATGAACAATATTCTCAGGCTGCTTTCACACTAGCCGCAGGGGTGTCCAGCAGGCTGTTCTGAATGCCAGAAGAACTTTATCTGCCCGACTGCATTATTCCAACTGTAAACTTTGGTGAAGATGAGATAGAGCCTTAGAGAAGTTTTTCAAGAGTGGTGGAGCTTCATTCATGTTCAGTTTGAATACACATTAGATCAGGGGTGCACAACCTGCAGCCCAGGGGCAACATGCGGCCCTTGATACCATTCTGTGCGGCTCCCAACCATCTGGTAACAGACATATATGTCTATGTCTTGTGGTTGCTCACATGTATTTTTCATGTATTTCTCTCATTAGATGGGAGTCCTGGAACTGCAACTAGACATTAATGGTACATACTGTATACACAATATGCCATAAATACAGTATTTCAGTTGTTAATACCCCCTTTAAGTTTTATTTTCGGCCGTCGTCATTGGTTCAGTCTGTCAATGTGGCCCCCAACCAGAAAACGTTGTGCATCCCTTCATTAGATGGTTAGCCGGTCCCACCAAAAACAATTTGTTTGGCCAACATTTATGAAATGTGTATGGCCATCATAAAGCTAATTTTTGATTGCAGTTTATTATTGGTTCATTCTTCCTGGACAGTGTTTTAGCAAACATATCCTAATGTTCTTCTAAAACTAAAAAACTTTGGGGCACATTTATTAAGACCGACGTTTAAGACGCTGATCTTGATAAAACCCCGTAACTGGCGGTGGATCGCCGAAGTTATAAAGACACACTAGCCTCTTTGTAACTTTGGCGTATACAGCGCCGCTTCTAAATTTAAGACAACTTCCAAGCTGTCTTACATCTAGACTTTTTTCTATGCCTGAACCATTGCGCCGCAATCTGCACCATAAGTACTCCTAATTTAGGCGTATTTCAGCTTAATAAATGACCCCCCTTTTTTTTCTTGCTTCACAGCACTAGTGCACACAGTGTGTGCATGTGTTGCTTTTGCATTAATTGCGACCACGGAATCTGAGAGGTGAAATCCTGAATGACTCCCGCATGCTGAGATCGAGGGAGCCGTTTGGTTGCCTTGGCAGCCCCTAAGTCTTGTGAAGGCTCCAATGCCTGCTATAGCAAAGTTCCTATAGGAACGTAGTAAATCTCCCATACGCTTAAATCATTGTAGTCTATAGGAGAAGCGATCAGAAAATTACATTAAAGTCCCCTAGGTGGATTTAAAATAAGTTTTAAAAAAATATTTTTAAAAATTTAAACCGCCCCCTTTACCCATATTAAAAATAAAAATAATCCACATTGCAGCATCCCCAATTGGCTTATATATATTAAAATATAAACATATCCCGTACTGTAAGTACAGTAGAGAAAAAATTCTAAATGGGGGTTAGAATATGGTGGTCCAAGAAAAAAAAAATGTAAATGTGGTATCACTGTAATTATACTTACACAGAAAATGAAGTTGAGAGGTCAGTTTTACCGAATAAAAAATCACATAATGGCATGAAAACAAAACCCATAAAACTATGGTGAAATTGTGCTTTTTTTCCAATTTTCCATTTTTATCCAGCTTTTCACTACATTGTTTGCAATATAAAATTGTGCATATGGAAAGTACAACTTGTGCCACAAAAAAATAAATAAATCAAGCCTTCATACAGCTATGTGAACTGAAAAATAAAAAAGTTATGGCTCTGGGAATGCAGGGAGTAAACAACATGAAAATGAAAATTGGCCAGGTTCTCAAAGGGAAACTATCACCATGATATTGGACTTTTTTCTACAGTAATGCATGAGTACTACTGGAGATAAGGAGGCCAGATATCTATTTTTTATTTTCCTAATGTTCCCTATTCCCCTGCTGTCAGCACTCAAAGTTGCACTGAAATATACTGTCCGGACTACTGGGCCGTGCCAACGTAATGGAGACTCATGCACATGCATGGTAGTCCTGACAATGTATAATAGTGCAGTGGGAAAATAAAAACTGGTGATCTAGACTCCTTATCTAGAGTATTATTGATTACAATAGATAAATGTCCAAGATTTGTGGTGACAGATTCCCTTATTCACACATCAGTGTTTTGGTCAGTGATTTCCATCAGTGATTGTGAGCCAAAACCAGGACTGCAGCCTCCACAGACATAACATGTAAGGGAAAGATCTGCAATTGTTCTGTTTTTAGAGAGCTGCACCTGGTTTTGGCTCAAAATCTCTGATGGAAATCACTGACCAAAACACTGACGTGTGAATAAGGCTTTAAGGTGTTAAAAAAAATCTGAAATGTATCTTTCCCCACTTGAAAATTCATATATATACGCCTAATCAATAGTGTTTACATGAAAACACTAAACTCAAGCATACAAGTTCTGAAACTAATTTTCATACACCCTCAGAATTAATTTTCACATTTTCAGCAAATAAATTGAATACTGCTGTGCTATGATGGGACTCACAGGCTCTAGCTTCAGTGTGGAAACAAGTTTTCACCCAGCAATTGTTTCCTATTTAACTGTTACTTCTCAACATGTTTTCAGATGTTTTCTGTTACTACAGCTTTACAGCCGTTTTTAGTGTTGTATTGATAATGGTGATTTTCCTTCTATATTTAAGTTACCATTCACTGTTTCATATCAAGTTTGAATGACCTAAATATGGTACTACAAGATAGTGGTTAGAATTAGTCTTCAGCTTGGACTGGAATGGGTGCCTGTTTTCCCCATTTTGATGGAACACTCATACATTTCTGCCATTCAGCTCTATGGGACTGCCACTTGTATTGGTCTGAACACTTGTATTCACCTCTATTCAGCAGCCCCATAGAATTCTGTTGAGTGTCAGACATGCATGCGTTTCTGCTTCTGCGTTCATACGGGGAACACAGGCCCTCATTCTAGCTATCAGTGGTGACATCAGCAGTCAGATGCCCAGCAATCAGACACTTATGTCCTATCTTGTTGATAGGAGAATAGCTGTTATCATGAGACAACCCCTTTATAGATCTTTTAGTTGAACACACATTTGGGTGATAGCAATTGTTCCATATCCCTCCTAAGCAAGCTAAACTTGGTTGAGCTTGTACGTGTTCTCAATGGGGAGAGGGCACTAAAGGCCCCATACACATTAGACAAATATCATTTGAACCTGCTTTTCTGCAGAATCTGCGAACAATCTGATGTGTATGGGGAGCTCCCAACTCTATCCTGAAAGATGATGACAGGGGAGAGAAGGATCGGGTGCGTTGAAACCTTATCCTTTTGTTCTCCCAAGTCGTTTCCGGAGGTGCTGGGCAGCAGCTTTCTCCCCCCTCCCCCCAATTAAAAACATATACATTATCAGCCGAACCAACTATGTATTGTATATTGGAGAGTCGGGATAGATACCTATTGGCTGTTCAGTCAAGAGCCATTGAAGGTGTATTCACACTTTATGCCAGATAGGTAACACACGGCTGACTTTGTTTATTGGCAGTTTTGGAATTAAACCCTCAAGGACAAGGGTTTATGTAGATTTGATCATGAATATTACAAGCCCAGAGCACTGTCATTATCCTGATGTATATTATTGTAATGAAGTATTAGGGATAGCCATAAAGCGCACTCTTAATAAACCCCTTGTGTTGAGAACTCCCATAGTAACATTCTTTAAATATTTGAGTAGTAAGTGGTTCCTTGAGTGTGTGTGGGAATGTATGTGTGGGAAGGGATACTGAATAGTTTTCCATTTTACACCAAAGCTTAGTTATCAGGTTTTTTTCCCAGAAGTTTAAGTATGTTTGATGTTCCCTTGAATCTACCTGCCTTTGATCATAGACCTGAAGAAGGGTGGGATGTTCTGCAGGTGGAACCAGGACACGTCCTGACACAAATAGTAACAATCTCTTAGGTATAGCAAGAACAGTGGGAACCATCATTCAGACGGTGACAGCTGGAAAGTAATCTTAATGGTTAAATCAGGAAAGCTCTGAGGTAAAGAAGTGACAAAGAGATGGCTTATGCTTTTAAGATTCAGCCAGTAATTATGTCCTGATTATACCTTTGGATATAAAGTACAAACTCCTATCTACTATCAGGTGTAACCATGAAAGAGCTCAGTCTTTGCTTTCAAGTATTGTTGGGTAGAATTGTCTTCACCAGTCTAAAGCACTCATCCTGAGATAAAACTACACTGTTGCCTTTGAAACCTGAAATATGTGTACACGACTGTGACCAGGGCACAATAATGAACTTCTAATGATATCTTTGAAGGAACTGTGTTAGAGTGATCCGTCAAGCTGGCTATAGTGCTAGACCTCTTTTGAATTCATCTCCAAGCTTTCGTGTATGTATAAAAATACTATCGGGGTGAAAATTGCAGTAGAATGAGAAAACGACAAACACAGAAAGATAAATATCCGGCAAAGATATTATTTTTAATCTTAAAGGCTAAAATATAAAGACCAGCCTAGTTTAATGAGCAACAGTAATGGCACATTAACCAGTGGTTAAATAGTGAGGAGCTAAAAGGTCCACATACATATTGTTTTATTTATGCCCATTTTGAACTAATGTTCAAAAGTAACTTTAGATTGCATGGTGGCAGTAAGACTTCAATATCAGAAGAATTGCAGTGTATTAGCTATAGAACAACTGTCTGCATGATCAACTCTATTGACCTAGGCATATTGCCTGGAAGGGTTGATCGCACTGAATAAAACTACACCTTTACTTATCTTTGTATGTAGCAGCATTCCCAAGATATCATTTTTATCAATATGCAAATTAGCTTTTTCGAGCACCTAGGGGCTGGCCAGAAGGCTTAGAGCACTGGTATCATAACACCTATTTCCTCTGCGCAGTCCTCTGCACACATCTTGTCTAGCCCTGTATTCTTGAACCCAGCACTTGCACACTTGATCTATTGCTGGCGCCTCCACTTCCATTTGGATTAATATTTCCTTGGCACATGTGCAGATGGGATCTGCGCTGTTTGGAAAGCAGCAGGAGATTGAGTGCACAAGCGCTGATGAACTAAGCCAGGGACCAGAGATGAGAGCCAAGGCTTGATGAGATGTCGAACCCTGTCAATCAAAGAGCAGGGGGAGTGTGCAGAGATGTTGTCATAGCGGAGCTCCAAGCCTTCTAGCCAGCCCCTTGAAGCTCGAAAGAGGTCATTTACATATTAATAAAATACGATATCTTGGGAACGCTGCTACATAAGAAGATAAGTAAGACATTGGTTTAATCAGTATGATCAACTCTACCAAGTAATAAGAATTGTCGACAAAAATGTTGAAACAGAAATTCTGAAAAATCAAAAAGTAAAAAAATAAATACTTTTTCCCCTACACAGTGTATAATTATGGAAAAAAATAGAAATATTGAAAAAATGCATAATGATGTTACTGCCACGATCATAACCCCTAGTACTGTAAAATTCGATCAATATTTATCCAGCAGTGAACTCTATAAATAAATTTGCTGTTTTTGTCCATCTCTCTCCCGAAAAATGGAAAAGTCAATAAATAAATCTTATCCCAAAATGAAGACTGCAACTTGTCGTGCAAGAAATAAAAAATTTATGGCTCTTAGAATGTATTGGCACAAAGGGAAATATGTTCTCATTGTGTAGTGGTAGTAAAACATAAAAAATTGATATTGCCATAACTGTAACAACCCACCAGAATAAACGTAACATTTCTTTTTTTTTATTCCTCTGTGAATTATGTAAAAACAAATGTAAAAAAAAAAGTGATTTGTGTACACCAAAATGGTGGCGTTAAAAAGTTAACTTGGCCTTTCAAAAAAAGCCTCTCATTGTGGTGTTTTCACATGGGCAGATTCTGACCGAAATGAGCGTTGAATAAACGATGATATAGCAACCTGATCAGCGCTCATTTAAGCAGTTCCTGACCAGGGCATCCCCCACCCAGGTGCATTTTCCATATTTTTAGAACATACATCTTTAAAAGCCATAACTTTTTTTCCGTTTGGTTATATAGTGGCTTTTTTTTTTATATATATCACACCCGTCGATCAAAGAGAAGGGGGGAGTGGGCAGAGGAGATAGGTGTCATCATAGTGGTGCTCCAAGCCCTTTGGCCGGCCCCTTGATGCTTGAAAGAGCTGATTTGCATGTGAATAAAAATGAGATCATTATGCTGTATACAAGTACTTCCTAGTAAGCCTGTGATAGGCAGCAGCCAATCTGAGGAGGCTGAGCTGCAGGGAGGAGGAGAAGAGCGGTAGCCTCAACCAATGATGAGACAGGAGGTGTGTCTCAGACTCCCTGTAGGTCATGTAGCTAAATAGCCATCACTTATCACTGCTCGTCCCTAATGGACCTGAGGTAAAAAGCAGCTAAGGAGCAACACGAACTAAGGCAGGTAAGTAGCACCTATAGCTACTGACTTACATATAATTGACTGGGCAGTCCCTTTAATTCCAGAAGTATTTCACTCTTGTTTATATCCTAACAGGCTAAATAAATGAGAACAGCTTTTCTTTAGTACAATGGTGAAATCTTTTCATATTTACTGTGTCAGCCTTATAATGTAAAAATAATATAGTAAATCTATATGTGATAATTGGGTAATTAATTCAAATGCTCATAAATATATTATTGAGAATGTGCCACTGTTTATTGGATTTTCTGCGATACGGTAGCTAAAAGCCATATCGACATTTGGACAGCGTTGCGGCTGTGTTTCTTTAAGTAGTTTTTGATCTATTACCGGTGTGGCATTTGTACAGCTCGGTAGATTTTGTATTTTTTCATGGTCAGTGTTGTAAATATTTCACTCTGTTTAGTTTTTCTCTCCATGCAGACCTTTCTTCCAGTTTTTCATTGAGTCAGCTGACCTTTAAAAGAGATTGGGCATCTTGCTGTGTGGATTTCATTATAATATCGCGGGCTCAGATTACTGCGCACAGTATGTGCAATCAAACATATATTTGGAAACTGGGATTTAGAAATGAAATATTTTAAGATTGCTACTTGCTGCAGGGCAAATTAAAGTGTCACTGAAGAAATTAGGGCACTTTGTGCTGCTTTTTAATCATAATCGATTTCATTTTCAAAGGTGCCATTTGCTTGGGTTTACATGATACGTAAAGGTGGCTCATTGGTTAAGAAGTAAATGTATTTATTGTGTAGTAGCCATTGTAAATGTCATAAAGTAGTTGTGATCAGAACGTAGAATGGAGCTGCCAGTTGACCACCATTCTTATTCTATGATGTGTCAGTGAGTAGAATTTGTGAACCACATTGAGGCTTTCATTCCAATACCAGAAGCTTGGTGTAGGCCGCCGCGGTGGCTAACCTCCAGCACTCCAGCTGTTGTGACGCTACAATTTCCAACAGCTGGAGTGCCAGAGGTTAGCCACCACTGGGTAGGGGATGGTAAAGCATTCTGTAATCTTTGCTCAGCAGTTCTGGTAGTTGTAGTCCAGCTTTGTTGAATGCTTGTCAAGCATAACTAGTCCATCCTATAAAAAAGTGTAAGGTCTTCATGCTGTTGTCTTCTAGGGAACACTTGACCACTTTCCAAGGGACCCCTGGCTAGGGAAACAGTCTAGACTAATGGCAGAAGCTTTAGGCCTAACACAAACATCAGTATTTTGGTCACTGGTTGATCTGTGATTTCCATCAGTGATTGTGAGCCGAAACCCGGAGTGGTGCCTACACAGACATAAGGTATAATGGAAAGATCTGCACCGGTCCTGTGTTGTTGACCCATACTTGGTGGTTTTGGCTAACGT
Source organism: Rhinella marina (assembly GCA_900303285.1). Taxonomy (NCBI): domain Eukaryota; kingdom Metazoa; phylum Chordata; class Amphibia; order Anura; family Bufonidae; genus Rhinella; species Rhinella marina. Next base: position 278,957 of record ONZH01006691.1, read on the forward strand.
CACTGATGGAGATCACTGCAGGCATGGTTACACTAAGTTTAGAAAGCTTTACATATCACATATCATGTATATGTCACTCATCTAGCTCCAGAAGCGCTTTACCTCAGGTTTTCGGTATTAGTGATAAACTATTTGTTTAATAGTTTTCTGTTAATATTTTATAAAGAGGATATGGGTCATCTGGTCATTTTGCAATGTGAGTTCATTTTCTGCTACTGTATTACTCTGCAGATTTGCCAATGCTAACAAACAGTGCTTATCTTGTCTACAATTCATGGACAGTATGGTTAAAGTTACAAATACATCTAGACGAAAAAGCACACGTTTCTTTAGAATTTCTTGTATGTCTCTTTATAGACAAAAACCTACTCGGCAGAAGTCAATTATTCAAGAGCACAAGTAATCTGCCAAAGCAATTTCCCTTTACTTATAATAAGTAATGGGAATAAGTTATCTATTAACATGTGATTTAGTAGTTTTAGGATAATAAATAATTTACTTGGAAGGAAAACGTACATTTCCCTTTTCTTACATTTTTTTGTTAATTTCAGGTTTTTAGAGCAATGCCATTTACATTGTACAGAGTTATTTTTACAAGAATTTGCTTTCACTTCAAATGACTAGTAAAATACAAGTCAAAAGCATATTTACTATCGAGCAATGAATATAAAGTTATAAAGTAAAAGAAATGATAATAGGCTTCAAATCTTCTCCTCTTCATATTTTATGTCAGATGCTGAATAAGGCCCGGCTCCACAGTGACATTGTCGATTATCAAGACATCTGTACATATGCGACTTCATGTGACATTCCCCATTGTTAATATGCATCAGTTGCTAGCGGCAAGGTTAGCAGAAGTTTAGTTAGAATTTTTATTATTAAACAAAACATACTGAAACGATATACAAATTCAATTCATATTGTATTAAAATTGAAAAGGATATAGATACAGATATATGATATATATATATATATATATATATATATATAATTATCGCAAAATGAGGCAGCACTCCAGAAATGTGATATACGGTGTTTAATTCACCCAGATGCAACGTTTTGGCCTGCTCACTACGGCCTTTCTCAAGCATAGTGACAAGTGCTCATACACAAATATATATAGTCTACCAAGGTGGGAATACAAATGAGGGGGTGTGTGTAAAATATCCAATGAACATCAAAACGTGGTAATATAAACACAAATAATAATAAAGACGTGTCACATGTTCTAAATCGTGTACATAACATACTGTGGCATATACTTTTATCCATCCATAGTGCTAGTAGGACCCAATCCGTGGGAATAAAGTGCTGTGCATACTACACCTCTAGTGCACAAATACACGTGTACCGTGACTTAAAATCATGTATCAATAAAATTTACAACTTACAAGATCATCCGCGGAGAGTATATAAAGCCCGTATCCAAAAAAGCCGCGTCCGGCGTCACATAGATCAAAGTGCGCAGGCGTTCGTTTTGGGGCGTGCGCACTGTGATATGTTGTATGGGATTGCGATCATGTGCCTCGGGTGACGTAAGCGCACTACGTATCACATGACTAGACACCTGTTAGGTGTCAAAGATCGCGCATCTGCGCAATACAGATTTCTAGTAAAGAATGGCCTGAATACCAGGCGCATGCGTACAATTACATAGGTATATGAGTCAATGTGTATGGGCACCTTAAGTGACGGCATTCAATGCACATCATACAATAGATAAATAACCATTCTGTATATATTATATTATTCTTCAATGCTGCGTTATAAGTATAATACACTCCACTAGTGCATACATATATTCATAGATATTGCTGGTAAGTATAATAACTCTATGATTTAAAGTCAACAGTGATTGGACTAAGCATGGTGTTGTCACAAGACCACTGGGAGAAGGCTGACATCACTCATGATCGCAATCCCATACAACATATCACAGTGCACACGCCCCGAAACGAACGCCTGCGCACTTTGATCTATGTGACGCCGGACGCGGCTTTTTTGGATACGGGCTTTATATACTCTCCGTGGATGATCTTGTAAGTTGTAAATTTTATTGATACATGATTTTAAGTCACGGTACACGTGTATTTGTGCACTAGAGGTGTAGTATGCACAGCACTTTATTCCCACGGATTGGGTCCTACTAGCACTATGGATGGATAAAAGTATATGCCACAGTATGTTATGTACACGATTTAGAACATGTGACACATGTCTTTATTATTATTTGTGTTTATATTACCACGTTTTGATGTTCATTGGATATTTTACACACACCCCCTCATTTGTATTCCCGCCTTGGTAGACTATATATATTTGTGTATGAGCACTTGTCACTATGCTTGAGAAAGGCCGCAGTGAGCAGGCCAAAACGTTGCATCTGGGTGAATTAAACACCGTATATCACATTTCTGGAGTGCTGCCTCATTTTGCGATAATTGTTGATGAACATGGGCCTAAGGTCTGGTTGCCCTGGAGGATTTTGCACCCACATTCTCATTAACGGAGTGCTGCTGTTTTTCTGATATATATATATATATATATATATATATATATATATATATACACACACACACACACTATATATACCCCATACACATTAGATACTCTTTAGCTAAAGCTTTTGTTCTGGCAAGAGATGCATCCTTTCTTGCCATTGAAAGCACATGCATGCTGAGCCGAACCAAGTGTATATATGTATAGGAGAGTTGGGAGGAACTGTTGAAGGTATGTGGGCACCGTTAATCTATATTCGGTGACTATTTTCTAGGACAGAGGCCCTGGGTAGGAACTAATTCTTAGTAAATGATGTCTGAATTTTGCCTCCCTTTGTATGTAGTTTTTTCAGTTCCATCTACATGACATATTAAAGGGGTTATCAAATTTCTCAAACAGCCCCCCCCCCCATGTGCCAGGCCCCTCACAGGTAATATACTTGCACCACTCCTGGTTCCAGCACTGCCACTGCTGCTTCTCCCTGTGTTGGGGGGAGCAGCCAATGGCAGGCGGGGATGGGGACGAGTCTACCTAGCATCGCGTGTGATGCTAGGGAGACACCTAAATTATCATTTTTGTGCAGCAGATCTTGCAGTGTAAGCAGCAATCTGCTGCCCAGAAACAATGCAGCTGTATGAGGACGAGTGATCATGATAGCGATCCCTCGTCCTCATATTGTGGAGGTGATCGCTGCGTGTAAATGCCTCCACTTGAATGAGCAGCCGACTGTCGGGAAGGAACATTTTTAGGTAATACATTTTAGTAACTGGATTGCCATTTTGAAGAGGACTTGTCACCATGTTAATACATTTAAACAGAGTACTTATTCTGATTGCAATGATCCCGCAGCTGTAATTTATAGACCTCCCTAATGTAATAAAAACAGAAATCCCTTTTGTGCCTCTAGTAAATGGTAGCTGAGAATTTAGAACATAATAGAAATATTTTTATTCAGCTGAATTAGCATACTTTGGGTAATATACATATTTTGGAGGCCAGAATACGCTAGATCCAATGATAGCATGTAGGAGTGAATAGCATTCATGTAATAAATAATCATATTTGTGGCTTAAGCATTTGTGGCACAAGCACAATGATTTATCACCTTGACAGGTCCATCCTATTTCAGCTGTAGTGATAGCCTAATAGAAACCCTTGTGTTCACCTTCTGATGTAAAATGCTTCATTGAAATGAGGTGGTCCCAGAATTTGATTCAGTAGAAACCTAGTAGTGTGGCTGGTGACAGCCTTTGATTTCCGTCCATTTTCCCCCACAGTTAAATGTGTATTTAGATTAGTTTGATCAAGATGTTTAATTTTGGCTGAATACAATATTTCATCAGCGCCATACCACAGACTCATAACCACATTCACACATACTGATGCTTAGAGCAGATGATATCGCCCCATCAGGCTGTGTCTTGGGAACTAGTCCTTTTACTGATCATTGCTTTGCCTAAAACTGCTATGTGCCTTGTTCCACAAGATGAAAGAGCTTTTTAAATTGTCACTGTTATCTTTCCATACCTCAAGTGTAAAAACTAAATTGGTACTTTGTGTTCTGCAAAATAAATACTTGTACTTTAATAAGCTGGAGGCATGCAATTCTCTTCAGATTTTCAATCAAGTATGCTGGCTGACTATTACTTTGGGATACAGGTAGGACTTACTACAGACTAGTACTGCATTAGCTGACTGATTGATTTGTTTTCGGGATACCACTGATTGAGGAGGAACATTACATTTGTCTCCTTACATATGTTTTATTCTTTTATGGGGTTTGTTCGGAGGAAACTAACAGACTGGGGCTTGATGCCCATGGCTGTGTCCATATTACAGTCCACAAACAACGAATCGACAAAATACGGATACCATCCTTTTACATCCCCTCAATAGAAGGGACTATTCTTGTCCTCAATATGCCATGTTCTGAAATTTGCTGGGGTGGTCACACTGATCCACAAAAGACACAGATGTGTACATGGCCTGATAGAAAGGAATGGGTCAGTGTGCTATTCCCATCCTTAAAGGGGTTATCCCACAAATAATGTAAAAAATGAAAATCAGACATCATATAGTACATGACAACCTCTTTTTAACAAAGCTAGAACCAGCCCTGTACCTCACATGGATCCAGATATCTCCCCAGTCATTGCTCTGCTAGATTCATATCAAGCTGACAGCTTGGGGAGTGTCTTTTCTGCTGCAGCTCAGGAGTCGTGTCCATGCTCTGCCTATCACAGCTCAGGAGACAGTTAAAAGTTGAAACTGAGCATGTGCGGCCTGCTCAGTGACCAGGTCAAAGAAATAAGAAATTAAGTGGCACTATACAGATACATTTTATTGAATAACTCCGTGGCTGTACAAAATTTTTAATGACGTGCAATTACAAAAGTAATCAGATCCAGGTGCTGGTGTGAAAACTGTAGAATATTTTTCATGGGACAACCCCTTTAAAGGGGTTTTGTCACTTCAGCAAATAGCATTTATTATGTAGAGAAAGTTAATACAAGGCACTTACCAATGTATTGTTATTATCCATATTGATTCCTCTGCTGGCTGGATTCATTTCTCCATCACATTAACACTGTTCGTTTCCATGGTTACGATCACCCTGCAATCCATCAGCGTGGCTTTGCTTGCACACTACAAAAAAAAACATCAGCCTATGTGAGCTCCCACTTTCCCGGTCACCAGAGAGGCCAGCATTTTTTCCTATAGTGTGCAAGCACAAGCACCAGTGGTGGATTACCGGGTGGTAGTAACCATGGAAACAAGCAATGTATCATTTAAAGGCTATGTACACCTTCGGGGGAAATTTTTCTTTATTGCATTTTACTCATAACTTTCTGGGGATAAAAATAATTTTCTAAATTAGTCTTTATTTAAAAATATTGAGCCGTTCTGTCACAAAGGGTTAACTGTTTTTCTAGCTGTGTACACCCTACTTTCACTTTGTGCCAGGTGTCTATTAAACCTTATGTCTAAATTGCTAAGAGGTCATAAACACTTATTTAAGCCAAATTCTTATCAGTAAGATAAGGATTGAGATTTGATGAATGTTTATAAGGTCTGAGAGCAGAGATAAGAAACCTCTCAGCTAGCAGTTTGATGGAGCAGAGAGAAAATTCAGATCCTGCCAGTAGGGCATCTCAGCTCTGTACTGAGAAAAGAACTCCATATTTTTTAATAAAGACCAATTGAAAACATGATTTTTTAATTTATAATGAGTACAATATAAAATAAATAAAAAATTGCCCCAACGATGTACACAGCCTTTAAAGATGAGTACTTCAGTGCTTGAATTTCACCTTGGAAAATGGGGAGGAGGGTTTGACAATTAAGTTGGGAATACACTAGGCAAAAAGTAGATCAAGTATATGTTCAATATCATGTTATAGATCATTCAGAGACATAGGAGGAAATTTATTAAGACCTGTGTTTTCCTCGCCATTATTGATTCCCCTGTGCCACTAGAGGATACGCCAAATTTATATAGAGGTGCACACCTCTCATAGATTTGGTGCATCCTACCGCTGGCCATGCGACCGTCTCAAATTTGCATCCACCTTCTAGCTGCCATAGATTTCTGTCTTTATTCAAGCCAGAAAACTGCTCGTCCTCGCCTGTCCACCTTTTCTCAATACTTTTGAAAGTGGCGTGAAGGGGGAAAAGTTACAGATTTTGCCACAAATATGGTGTGCAACAAAATCTCCAACTTTATTATGCCATAAATGCAGTGTAAATAGAACAGTAAATGTCCCCTATAATATTTGATATAATTTGAAAATCCAGGGAATTTAAGTTATTTATTGTTCCTTCTATTGCAATGAAAATAAATTACGCTTAGAATTTGTATATTTTACAATATATGTTACGCCGTTCTTCCTATGCTGGAGACTTTTTTTCCTCACATAAATTGAATGTGTGTGTGACATTTGTGCCTTCATTGTACATATAATTGTGAGTTTGTTTTTTATCTGATATTGGTTTTGTTTTTACCTTTGTTTTTCTGCTAATTCAAGAGATTTTTCACATTCCAAAGAAAACTATGATTGATGTAAACGCTGTCATTATGATTTATGTGACTTATTAGCAAACACTAAAATATCCTTGACCATCAAAGCCAATGTCCTGGTCTTGTTGAAATCTTTCTTGGAAAGAGTTTATATTTTACTCTGGCCCTAGTAAATATTTTATGTAGGAAATATAATTACCTGCCGTAAGAGTATGTAAGATATTACATTTTCTCGTACCATTACGAAGGAACTCATAAAAGCTACTCCAGTATGTAATTTAACTTTAAATTATTTACAAGGCTGCACAAACAAACCCTCATCAATATACACTGTATATTTAATTTTGCTTGGATTAGTTTTGCCTTCAAATCAACTAGCAAGAAACATGGAGATTTTTAATTTTTTTAAAGCTCAGTTTAAGATGAGTTATTAAGGTTTCTCCCAACAAACAGGATAGAAATTGTCACTCTTTCCCCTGTTTCTTTTCTTTTCTATTAAGAAAATTTTGCACTGTATTTAAAAAAAAAAAGAGAAAAAACCCAATAAAAACGATTGAACAAGAAATTGTCCACTCATATACCTATAGTAAAAGGTGTTCTCCGCCTTGGAAAATCTCTGCTTGTGTGGCCTTGTTTTCACACAGTCAGTGTTTGTTAAGTGATTTTCATCATCTATTGTGACCCAAAACGAGGAGTGGTGTCTACCAAAAGTACGGTATAATGGAAGAATTTTCACCTGTTCTGTGTATTTGACCATGAAAATCAGTGACCAAACTCTGAATAAAACACCATGTGATCTAGACCTTAGAAGGGTCCTTTAACAGTAAACGGTTCTCAGTGTGTCATCCGGCTGGGCTCCCCACAGATTAGCTGAAAATACTAAATTATTACATTGCTATAAATACAGGGTGGGCCATTCATATGGATACACCTAAATAAAATGGGAACGGTTGGAGATATTAACTTTCTGTTTGTGGCACATTAGTATATGGGAGGGGGGGAAACTTTTCAAGATGGGTGGTGACCATGGCGGCCATTTTGAAGTCGGCCATTTTGGATCCAACTTTAGTTTTTTCAATGGGAAGAGGGTCATGTGACACATCAAACTTATTGAGAATTTCACAAGAAAAACAATGTTGTGCTTGGTTTTAACGTAACTTTATTCTTTCATTAGTTATTTACAAGTTTCTGGCCACTTATAAAATGTGTTCAAAGTGCTGCCCATTGTGTTGGATTGTCAATGCAACCCTTTTCTGCCACTCTTCACACACTGATAGCAACACCGCAGAAGAAATGCTAGCACAGGCTTCCAGTATCTGTAGTTTCAGGTGCTGCACATCTCGTATCTTCACAGCATAGACAATTGCCTTCAGATGACCCCAAAGATAAAAGTCTAAGGGGGTCAGATCGGGAGACCTTGGGGGCCATTCAATTGCTACATGATGATGTGTTTCCCTCTTTATGCACTGAAGCTGGCACGTTCCCTGAGTTTTTCCAGCAAGATGGTGCACCACCACATTATGGATGTCAGGTCCGAGCATTCCTAGATGAACAGTTTCCTGGAAAGTGGATTGGTCGTCGTGGGCCAGTTGAATGGCCCCTAAGGTCTCCCGATTTCACCAAATGATTGCCCCTAGACAAAACTGTAAATAATTGAAGGTATTTAGGAATGTATATATAGTCATGTAATATTTCAGTATTTTATTTCCAAATTATTTTTGGGAGAACCCGTTAAGCATTATATAATGCCTGTTCACATCAGTGTCTTGAATGTGCAATTCAGAACATGGCAAGTCCTCCAGACCTAGAGATGCTATTTGATCCTACTCTATTAACTTAGTAATCCAAAATAAAATGATTGAAAATGCGTTTGTAAACTGGACAACTCCTTTAAGTTCATGACAACAATTACAACCTTGATTTTCTAATTATAGTTGCTTATAGGTACCATTGAATCCCATGGAAAACAAAGTATACCTCGCAGTATACAGTCTTTTTGTGTAACATTGTAATGAAAATCATAGCCAGCTGTGCTTGGAATACTGCGGTGTACCAAAGTGTACTGTAACACAGGAGTGGGAAACCTTTTTGCTGCCGAGGGCCATTTGGATATTTATAACATCGTTCGGGGGCCGTACAAAATTGTCAACTTTGACTGCTATATTTGGTCAAACATATAAGTGACTTAGTGTTAAAGAGGCTCTGTCGCCTGTTTCAGGTGTACCATACTAGATATATAGGCAGGTAGGGCTCCAAAGGGTGATCAGAAACATACCTTTCTTTTCTTTATTCCAGGTCTGGTTACACTGTAAAATCCACTTTTATAAATATGCAAATGAGGCACCGGAGCACTCGGAGGCGTGCTTATTCCTTCTGAGCTCCGCATCTCAGACGCCCTCTTGACTGTTACTGCCGCCCTGCTATTAATAAAAACGCCCCCATTACTTTGAGTGACAGCGCTAGACTCACCGGCCTAGCGCTGAGATCCCGGGTGTCCGCTCTCTGATGTATGATGGCGCATGCGCACTAAAAGAATCGGACTTGCCGAGTTACAGTGCAAGTGTAGTGCATACAACGTAGAGCGCACGCGTGGGATCTCAGCGCTAGACCGGTGAGTCTAGCGCTGTCACTCAAAGTAATGGGGGCGTTTTTATTAATAGCAGGGCAATTAATTATTTGCATTTATTAACAGGCAAGAGGGCGTCGGAGATGCGGTGCTCAGAAGGAATAAGCACGCCTCCGAGTGCTCCTGTGCCTCATTTGCATATTTATAAAAGTGGATTTTACATTTTAACCGGACCTGGAATAAAGGAAAGAAAGGTATGTTTCTGATCACCCTTTGGAGCCCTACCTGCCTATATATCTAGTATGGTACACCTGAAACAGGTGACAGAGCCTCTTTAAGTTACAGAAATTGCTCTTCAATTTTAAAAAATCTAGAGCGCTGTATTTTTGCAGCACAAAATGGCATCTGCACTATATATTACAAATAGTACAGGTGCCATTTTGACTGCACATAGCAGTCTAATTTTTAGGTTGGCATTAATGGCAGCCAAGCTCATCCCAGAGGGGTCCAGATAGGGGTTCACCAAGCTTCCACTTTCCCTGCCTCTGTACCTACCTCTTTCTTCGCAACTATCCCTGCTTTTGTCCCTTTCTCAGCCTGAGGTCTGCCCCCCACCTCCATCAGCCTCCTATTAAACCCCCCAGCCTACATCGGCATCAGATCCCCTAGCCTCAGATCAGACCCCCAATAGGCCCCTCAGATCAGACCCCCAGCCTCAGATCAGACCCCACATCAGACACCCCCAGCCTCAAATCAGCCCCCATCAGACACCCCAGTCTCAGATCAGACCCCCATCAGACCTCAGATCAGACATTTAAAATAAAAAAATAAACTTACCTGTCCATCTCCGGATGGCGCTGCCACTCGGCATATTCCCTTACCCTCCTTGGTCTTCTCCCTGCCATGCTGTACTGTGTGCGTCTACGTGCATTATGTCCTGACACTGTACGCGGGGCCAGAAGAAGACCAGGGAAGGTGAGGATCAGCTGTTTGAGAAGGTACCGGTGCTCCTGTGAGTGCCGCTACCTTCTCTCTGCTCAGCAAACACAACGCCGAACATTGTACAGCAGCTGTGCTTGGTATCGCGCTCAACCCCTTTCAAGCCGCTTCTAGGCGGTTGACGTTACTGGCCTAGGAAAAGTTGAGAGAAGGCTGCGGCGCCGGTGCCTTCTCAAACAACTGATCGGCGAGGGTCCATGGTGTCGGACCCCCACCGATCAGATACTGATGACCTATCCTGAGGATAGGTCATCAGTAGTAAAATCCTGGAAAACCCCTTTAAAACAGATAAAATACCAGATACGCCAGCACAGTAGTTCATTGTATAGCAGTGTCTCCTTACACTTATGAGATATCTGTGGGACACGCCAAGGACCACATCTGATTAGAGTGCAGGCCTCACAGGGGACAGAGGCAGATGGGCATGCTAACAATCACAGCAGCATCTGTTGGTGCTATATAAGCCACAGGAATTAAATAATATGCAGGTTATGATGCAACATACACTTCTATCATTTTCACTGCCACTTCTCATTTCTTGACTGGATATTCCCCCTAGGCAAGAAACGCTCTTTGACCCATCTCAGTTTTTTGAGTAAGTTAACTTGACTTATAAAAAAGCAAAAATTAAAGACTCAGAGAAGTAGTGTCTGCATCAATATAGGATACATGGACTGGGGCTTCAACTCCCAGCATAATATCTAAAATCCAATTTCTAAAGCTTCCGGAATTATAACTTTTAACAATCATTTATTTTTCCATATATAAAGACCACCAAAGCCTGTGACATTTTATCACATGCTCTGGTGCACTTTATGTGGATAAATAAAGAATTCTTCCTCTTATAATTCCAGGAAATTGAATTTAGAAAAGCAGTTTTTTATTCTGTAAGAACTTTTTTAGCTTTTATTTTTTGGCAACTAAAGAGATTTATCACGTTTGGACCTGTACAATAGGTGTACTTATAGAATCAGCGACCAAGAGCAAAATAGTGTTTATCCTGATCTATTGTAAAAGGTTTTGTTGCCAAAGTCGTCATCTGAAAAATGCAGTAGGTGTCATATACTAGGGATAAATTGTGTAGCATAATATGCTTACCATTGAAAAGATTTCCCAAGATACACATAGAGAACAATTTCTATCGCTCTTTGTTAGCAAGCATTTGTTCTTCTTCATCAGATAAAAGATTTAAAAAATGATGGATATAAATATGTAGTGTTCTTATATTAATTGGTTGTATAATTGATAATTAGCTCCTTTGTCCTGTGAGACACAATAGACATTATTTACCTCATTAAAAACAACTAAAAAATCAGATTATTAAAGAGCATCTGTCACTATGATCAATCCTTTTAAAATAGATGTATTCCCTGGATGGATTTAACATGGTGACTAAGAGGCTTTTCTCTTTGTAGTCAGTAACTGTTGCACCGCCTCACCTCTGCCTCTCTGCATTGCCACTTCCCCTCCCAGTGAGATTGATAGTGCCAGGTACTCTCACTGCTCTGATGCCCGGCTCTGAAATCTCGCACATGCGCTGCCAGCAGTACTATCCATGCATGTGCAGTGAAGGTTTCAGCGAGGGTGACAGCATGAGATCTTCACTGCCATGGTGCATCAGTGGATCATAGAGGATGCCTGTTCCTGTCCCTCTTACTGGGAGGGGGGGGTAAATAATCATTTATGAAGGTAACGGTAATTTTGTGATGTATTTCTTTTACCTTTATTGCTCCTATCTTCCATGCTGGGCTGTGGTCACATGACCATGTCCATGCAGCTCTTCCATATTCCCTGTGATGTTATGTCCATGGGTTTGTCAAAGCAGCAACAGAAGCTGTGATAGGGGAGTGTCTATGTAACTAGCTGGGTGGGAGGAGCTATAAACTAGCTGGACTTTGTTAACAATGGTGCTGGAAGTGTGACAGAGAGAAGTGCATCCTGGGTTTGGTTGGATACAGTAACAGGAAGTGCTGCATACAGGATGTAAATAAACTAGGGTGATCAGTTTACATGGGGAAAACAGTCAGGAGAGTCCAAATTTAAAAAGATTGGGAAGGATGTACATGAGGTAAGTAACTACTTGAGCATAGCTGTGAAGAAAATAAAATAGTAATCCTGGAAAACCCCTTTAAGAATGGCTTACAAATCTCCAGTCATAAATTTCTCCATCATGTGTCTATCAAATGTCTCCCAGGGCTATCCACTGTGATCTCCTGTTAGGGCATTTTGTATTCATCTATAGATTTTAAACCACCATATACCATATAAAATCAGATATCAGACTTTCTGCAAAAAAATCTGCTGTGTGTGAATATACCCTAACAAGCCATTTTTGTTGCAGTTTGCTGTGGCCATTACTGCAAGTATCCTAGGTAAGCTTGGCTTTTGCTAGTACTATGAATTTGTCTTAAAGGGGTTCTGTACCTTTTGAATACTGATGATCTATCCTTTGGACACCTGGGACTCCCGCCGATCAGCTGTTTGAGAATTCAGTGGTACTCACAACCGCCATCACTGGCCTTGGCGCTGCTCAGCCGCATTGAAGTCTATGGGGCTAAGCCGTGCCCAGGCCACTGATAATAGTCATGATGTCATTGGGACTGCGGGAGACAGCGAGTAGGCCACAGTTCTACTGTGAGTGCTGCTGCCTTCTCAAACAGCTGATTGAATAGATCTTTGGATAGATCATCAGCATCTAATTGACGGCGGTCCGACACCCAAGACCCCCGCTGATCAGATGCTGATGATCTATCCTATGGATAGATTATTAGTAATCAAAAGGTGCAAAACCTTTCACTGTGAAATACAGTGCAGTCTGCAGGCATCATGTTATAGATCAGAAGGAGGTAAGCAGATTGATATATAGTTTTGAGCTAAAGATTTTGTAAAACTTATAATTTAAGCATTTAAATCTTTGTCCTTATTGACATGGGTGTCATCTTATTAGGATTCTCTGTGTAAGTGTGTATATGGGGACAATAATTTTTATCACTCCCTGTATAGTAAGTGTCAATGTAGAAACTGTCAGTTACTGATAAGATGGTCCCCCTGTACAACTGAAGTCAGAAAAAGCAGAGATTTAAATGTGTAAAACTATATCCATGTACTCAGATCTTTCTGCTCTATAACATGCTCTATAAGTAGTAACATCTGCAGTAGGTGAGGATTATGATGACTACACACGACAGAATTGTTTTAGAAATTCAGATTTCTGTTTCGATTCAGTCCCAACTTTTAAATTTGTACAACAAATCTGCAGCATGTAAATGGTGAATTTGTGTGAATGGTGCATTCCAGTAATAAGTAACATCTGTTTCTTGTTGGATCGGTCAGAAGAGCAGGCTTTGTGGTTATGGTTGATAATGTGATTGTGAGTAGACCCACTGCGATTCAGCCATTTATTTACAAGCAGCCCATAAAAAGATGCCTTCTGTTTTTAAAGCGACATAAAACACACATTTTTTAGTTCATTTTATATTAAGCTGAAAATTCAGATTTTCTCTAAACGTTTATCTGTGAGAGCCAAGAATACAGTCATAGAAACTGACGTTCATTTTTTATTACCATGTATTTTAACATTGTAAATTTTTTATTTGCGAAATGATGATTTTGTTGCTGTATAAACGATTCATCTACTTTAGGAGGTAATAAGAAAACAGTGTAAAACGGGTCCATTTATTTTAAACTGCTGGGTGAAAAATATATTGTACATTGTCCTTCTGTGGAGTCTAAATGCTGCCATTCTGTAAGCCCAGTTATTTGGATTTGTTTGGCGTCCCTTTGCAGTCTGATTGGCTGGCCAGGCATCTTGCCATGGATGTAATAGACAGGAACTGACCACTTTGATTTCCTCATCACAGATAGATTCATTTTTTCATTGTGCCAGTGCTTTGGACTGAGAGACGGGTCTCCTAGATCTGGCATGATAGTCTATAGTGAACTGTCACTTCAGGTTTAGCAGATTGGGTACACGAATGCTGAGATCTTCAATCATGTTCTGATTTTCATTAAGGGAGTTATATTTTCTCCTGCTCAAGTGTCATAAATTTTTTAATTACGTTCGATAGAATAATTATCTTCACTTGGAATAACACGAAATCCTTAAAGGACCACTAAACCTAAAATTCACACTTTCTGATATGAACCATGAAGGTGGAATATATTGTTCAATGTTATCCTAATATTCTGTTGCAGATGTGATCAAAAGTTAAATATTGCCAATGTTAGAAAAGTGCCATAATGGGATCTGAAGCATAAGACCTTCACAGAAAGACATCTTGTGTATAAATTACTTTTTCCATTGCTTTTCTACACCATAAAACCTGTAAATTTGTCTATCAGGTAGATCGGCCCCTTTTACACACGGGGAAATTTACTGTAACTGGGCCAAGCATTGTACCAAATTCTGTAAAGTTCTAATAGCAAATAACTCCAAATAAGTGCTTTATAAAAGTTAGCATTCAGTCCCGGCATAAATACACTGATATGAAGTATCAGCCAGTCTACAGGGGCCTTATGCCAACGCTTGTTTGTCAGTGGAGATCCTGTTCACCTGTAAAGCCCCTGCCTTGTAGTTAAGATAGAAAGGGAATTCTTCCCCTTTGTTCACAGATTTGGTGGTGGGGGATCTTTCCTCAGTGGGGCAGGTGCTTATGTCAGACCCCCACCAATCATAATGTTATGGCATATCCTAGTGATATACCATAATGTTAACATAAAATGTATTTACAACCTCTAAGATAGCGTTTTTTTCTGCTGGAAAAGTGTATTGTCTGGCCAGTACTATGTTACAAGCATTTAAAGGGAATCTGTCACCCTGATTTTGGACTGGAGGATAGGCCATCAGTGTAAAAATCTCAGAAAACCCTTTTAATACACTTCTTTGTCAATTTCTATACAGGTAACTCAAGGTAGCTAAAAACATAATTTATTTAGTATTCTGTTAGCAGAATATAAACTCAGTACAGACGTTTTTTTTGATTGAAGGGTAAGATTTTTTTCAAATCAACTAAAGCGACAAGAAATAAAACTACATTATACAGTGTCATGAAATTTAATGCATGATTAAGAACATTATTATTTGCATACAATTATAACAGCTGAAAATAGAAATGACAAAAAAGAAAGCAAAATCATAAAAGAAAATTGAAAATAAAAATGTAATGTATTCATCTTGTTTTTTTTTTTTAATTGGAAGAGTGAATATGAAGCAAACTGTTACAAAACAATGACTTGATGCTTTGAGATTAGATCAATGATGTTTTTCCTAGGTAAGCTATCGAGAAAGAAGTAATTTGCTGTAAAGCGACAATATGTCTTGCTCTGGTGGCCCAGACACAGTCAATGTGTAATATCTGAAGGCAGAATCATGAGCAGTGCCTTGTAAATCATTGCTACAAGTTATGACCACTGGTCTGCACAGCATAAAATTGTAATTGTCCAATAGTTTGAACAATTGCCTTTTAATTACTGAACAAAAGAAAAAAAGATTATATACGTGGCAAATATTCACATTGGAAAATAGCCACATTAACATGCTCTTTAAAATGACACCTTGCCTTCAAGCCAATTGACTTTTCTCTCTTTAGTCTATAATATAATTAATACATGGGGAGGGCAATTTCTAAAATGCTGTTTTGCTCTTTGGTAGCTTTATTACTGGTAGGCTGCACACTCCATTCATTTCATTATGAGGGAGAGTAAGGTTAGACTTGCTAGTAGCTTTTTACTTCCTATCTGCAGATAAAATAATTGGAATATCTTAGACTATGTTCACACCTGCATAATGGATCCTCTGTTTCAGATTCTGTCATTTTTTAGAAGAACAGCAGTTCTATTTTTTTCTACCAAAACAGCAGATGCCAATCAGAACCTCATTAGTCCCGTTATAAGTTAAAGCGGTTATCCGAGTTATATTTATTGATGACCTATCCTCAGGATCCTCAGATCATCAGACACCCGGCACCCCTGCCGATCAGCTGTTTGAAGAGGACGCGCGCGCCGTGCCAGCGCTGCCTCCTCTTCATTGTTTACCTGCTCGCCGTAACATCACTAGCGGTGAGCAGGTGTAATTACACCAAACCGTCCCATTCATTTCAATGGGAGGGCTTGTTCCTCTACACTTGTATAGGAACGAGCCGTCCCATTGAAATAAATGAGGCGGTTAGATGTAATTACTAGTGATGATCGAGCACCGCGATGCTCTGGTGCTCTGGCCGAACACTAGGTGGTGATGCCTGAGTGCTCGGCCGAGCACCCGAGTATAATGGAAGTCAATGGGAGAACACCAGGCAACCCCTGCTCTGCAGAGGGGAGGGTGTCTGGTTCATAGGGAAACGTGAGAAAATGGTGGAAACACCACTGAAGTGGTTAGGGAACAGCATGGGGAGGATGTCTGGATGCATCTTGGACACCGAAGTCGCTACTATTAACGATGATGTCCGACTATTGCGCCACTTTTACGGAATGACAATAATACCACCAAAAACCGAAGATAGCATCGATTTTAGAGGAAATATTGTTAGGAAACATATATTTACTTGTATATAAAGCGCAAGTAGTAGCACGCCCTCACCCCGAATGTTTTACACGGTCAGATCAGCAGCAGACCCTCACCCTAAATGTTTTTGAGTGTCAGCAGCATTGAAGGTCAACTTGTCAGGAGGAGAACCAGAGTGAAGAAGTGGAAGAGGAGGTGGTGGACGATGAAATCACTGGCCCAACATGGGAAGGAGGCAAGCTGAGCGAGGACAGCAGTACAGAGGGGGAGGGATCCGCAGCACCGCAACAGGCTGGAAGTGGCGGTGGGGTGGCAAAAGGGAGAAGGCAGGCCACACCAACAAGTGTGGACGATAAAAGAATTGTCATTTGCAACCTGTGCCGTACCAAAATGAGCAGGGGCATGAACACTAGCAACCTGACCACCACCAGCATGATCTTCATGGCAGCAAAGCACCCTAATAGGTGGGCCAAACGCCTGGATCCACAATCTGTGTCTGCGGGTCACACCACTGCCCCTTCTTCCGTGTTTCTTTGCTAGCCAAGACGCAGGCCGAGATGCCTTTTTGCCGGTGTGCCCTCACTGCCTTACACCAGCATGTGTCCCGAAACATAACCCGTGCCCTGACCAACACAGTTACTGGGAAGGTCCACTTAACGACTGACACATGGACAAGTGCTTCTGGCCAGGGACGCTACATTTTCCTGACGGCACACTGGGTGAACGCTGTGGAGGCTAGGAGCGAGTTGCACCGTGGGATGGCACAGGTGCTACCGACTCAAAGGATTGCGGGCCCTACTTCCATCAGGATTTCCGCCACCACCTACATTAGTGGCTGCAACCCCTCCTTCTCCTCCACCACTTCCATCTAGGAATTCTTATCTTGCAGCACATGTCAGCCATCAGTCAGTAGCTGGAAGCAGTGTAGCACAGCAGTGGGGAAGCGGCAACAGGCTGTGCTGAAACCTATTTGCTTAGGTGACAAACAACACACCGGCACAGTGCTGTGGCAGGGTATAAAGGACCAGGCTGAGCTGTGGCTCTCGCCACTCAACCTACAACCAGGCGTGGTTGTGTCTGATAACGGCCGCAACTTGGTGGCGGCTTTGGAGCTCGGCAAGCTCACACACATACTGTCCCGCTCAGGTGTGGGGGGAAAACCCACACAGAGCGTAGGAGGGAAAGAAGATTAGGCCTGGAAACTAAGGAAAAGATGGACACCTCCTAAAGGAAACCATGACTCTAATCCTGACTGATTACCAGTATGAACAGGCCTCAAAGGTAGGCGAGTTTATACGCAGGAACCTGGAACTAATGACAGAATTGAGTCTACCTGTTCCTCCGACAAGAAGGACGAACAGGAGTCTCCCTCAGGCCTAACAACTGCTTCAACTTAGTGGTTCAGCGGTTTCTCAAAACCTACACCAATTTGCCTGAGCTGCTGGTGAAGGTGCCCATTTCCGAAAGTCACCTACAGCTTCCGCCGGTCTGGCAACGCTGCAGCAGCGCGTACACTTGCCAGCTCAATGACTGCTGTGTGACCTGAGCACGCACTGGAACTCTACCTGCTCACAATAAAGATGGACAGCGCTGCATGTGGAAAAGGTTCTGATAAGCAGCCTAGTATCACAACTAGGAGGGAAAAGTTTTGTAAAATGGTAAAGGAGTACCTAGCTGACAATGTCAACGTCCTCAGCGATCCCTCTGTGCCTTATAATTATTGGGTGTCTAAGCTGGACACGTGGCCTGCCCCCAGCGTTTTGTCAGAGTGGTTATTTAGTGCCGCTGGGGGCATAATAACTGCTAAGCGCATCCGCCTGTCAACTGAAAATGCTGACGCTAATCAAAATAAACAAGGCCTGGATTGCCCCTGACTTCACTACCCCACCAGAGGAAAGCGGCTGAACATAAAGGAACTTTAAATGTGTCTTTTACGGTGTATTGAATACACTGTATTTCCATGAACCCCTTCCTCTTCTCGTCCTCTTCACCAGCAGGCCCTCACCTCTAATTTTTTAACCTAAAAAATTAACCTCACTATGGTCCTCTTCCTGACATGTTGACCTAACAAGAACCTGTCTTGTGCCACCCTCCAAACTGAGACATGAAGCTAGGAGTTTTGGATGACTTTGTTTCTTGTGCTCTGCCAGCAGACACTGTTTCACCGCGCCCACCGTGCACCATCAGCAGCACGCCCACTTCCCTGTCCCTTACTGCTCAGCTTGCGCATACTAAATGGTATATATACAAGTTTGTCAAAAGTACAGTTGCGCAGATTTTTTTTAGTGTATGAGCAGAAAAATTTAATCGAATGAGCAAACGTTATGCAGCAGACGCAGCGCAGGTAATGTCACATACCTGTGCTGCATGTGCAGTATAACCTTTCTGTATCCTAAATACCTTACATCCAGTGTATTTTTTTCTGCCGTTATTCATATAATGTATAACGTTTGTGCAATCAGGCACAGATAGTGTAGGGATAGGATTTGGCTAGGCAGGGCTAGTTGTTCTGTTGAAAAGACCCAAAACTCCTTTTAAGGACTTTTGTTATATCTGGCTGCAATATTGTTATTCTTGATGGTCAAAATTTGCGCAAGTTTGCCTAATCTTAACACCAGCTGCGCAGCGTGTGTAGTACAATGTTTGGTTCTCCTATGTACCTGACATTTATTGCGTTTCTTTCTGCCGCTAATCACGGTGACATTACATGTACAGGACAATGTATGTTTCTCCTATGTAAATGACATTTATTGCGTTTTTTTCTGCCGCTAATCACGGTGACATTACATGTGCAGGACAATGTATGTTTCTCCTATATACCTGACATTTATTGTGTTTGTTTCTGCCGCTAATCACGGTGACATTACATGTGCAGGAAAATGTATGCTTCTCCTATATACCTGGCATTTATTGCGTTTTTTTCTGCCACTAATCACGGCGACATTAGTAATGTCGCCTTCAATGGCCGCAGAAAAAAATACATGGGATTTCTGTTATTTGGGATACACAAATGTTAGACAGCAGATGCTGAAAAGGTGTTGTTAAGGTCAGGCATCCTTGCGCAATTTTTGACCCACCACAAAAATAATATATTGCAGCCAGATATAACAATGGACTTTTGTGTCTTTTGAACAGAACTACTAGCCCTGCCTAGCCAAATCCTATCCCTACACTATATGTGCCTCCTTGCGGAAATGTTATACAGCAGACGCAAAAGAGGTACTGCGGCCTTATTAATGGTAGAAAAAATAGCAACGGATGTCAGGTATATAGACTACAGAAAGGTTCTAATGCACACGCTGTGCACGTGGTGTTAGCGTCAGGCACACTTGCGTTCTTTTTGCCCCAAAATAAAAAAAATGAAGCCAGATATAACAATGGACTTTTGTGTCTTTTGAACAGAACTACTAGCCCTGCCTAGCCAAATCCTATCCCTATACTATATGTGCCTTCTTGGGCAAATTTTATACAGCAGACGCAAAAGAGGTACTGCGGACTTAATTAACAGCAGAAAAAATAGCAAAGGATGTCAGGTATATAGTATACAGAGAGTAATACACCATGCAGCAGCTGCACAGGTGGTGTTAATGTCAGGCCACCTTGCGCAATTTTTAACCCCTTAAAAATATATATACAGTACAGACCAAAGGTTTGGACACACCTTGTCATTCAAAGAGTTTTCTGTATTTTCATGACTATGAAAATTGTAGATTCATACTGAAGGCATCAAAACTATGAATTAACACATGTGGAATTATATACTTAACAAAAAAGTGTGAAACAACTGAAAATATGTCTTCTATTCTAGGTTCTTCAAAGTAGCCACCTTTTGCTTTGATTACTGCTTTGCATAGTCATGAAAATACAGAAAACTCTTTGAATGAGAAGGTGTGTCCAAACTTTTGGTCTGTACTGTATATACAAATTCCTTGTGAATTTGTATTATGGCATGAAAAAAGCAGCTAAGTAAAGAAAAACGAGTGGCCATCATTACTTTAAGAAATGAAGGTCAGTCAGTCCGAAAAATTGGGAAAACTTTGAAAGGGTCCCGAAGTATAAGAGGATAAGTTCATCCGAGTCACCAGCCTCAGAAATCGCAGGTTAACAGCAGCTCAGATTAGAGACCAGGTCAATGCCACACAGAGTTCTAGCAGCAGACACATCTCTACAACAGAGTTAAGAGGAGACTGTGTGCAGCAGGCCTTCATGGTAAAATAGCTGCTAGGAAACCACTGCTAAGGAGAGGCAACAAGCAAAAGAGACTTGTTTGGGCTAAAGAACACAAGGAATGGACATTAGACCAGTGGAAATCTGTGCTTTGGTCTGATGAGTCCAAATTTGAGATCTTTGGTTCCTACCCTCTGAGCTTTGAAGAAAAATACTTCACAAAGTTGCTGTACATAATGATCTAAGAGTATTGTAAAGATTGTATTCTGTAATAGAGGGATGCTTTAATAGCACATGCACATAATGCAAAATATAGTTGTGCAATTTGCAGGCAAGTCTCACAAACAATCTACCTAATAATAATCTTTTTTTTAAGGCCCATGTTACCTGATGTAATAGACACAGTGGAGGAGGTTTATCAACCAATCTGCTCCAGAAAACCCCACAGAATAAGGCCCCATGCAGACCACCGTATTTCACGGCCCGTATCGTGTTTCACTGTACGGCGGCGGCTCAGGAAGCGCACTGCGTCATAGCAACCAATGATGCCGTGCGCTCCCGTCCTCTGGGGCAGCACAGACCGGGCTTTCACGGCCCGTATCGGTGGTCGGTGTAAATACAGTGGTCTGCATGGGGCCTAACTAAGGCTGCTTTCATAGGGGTATAAACATGGGCCGCTTTATTGATCCCATATTATGGACCGAATACCAGAACCTCCTCTAGTTCATCAGAAAATGTCAGAGCACCATGCATAGTAACATATTTTGTAAGGGCTCATTCAGACGGCCGTATGCTGTCCGCAAAAATATGGATCTGTTTTTTTGCGGACAGTTCAGCATGTCCGCAAAAAAACGGATTGCTTTCCGTATTTTTGCGGACCCATAGACTTCAATGGGGCCACGTCCTGATTTTCACTGACAAGTATAGGACATGTTTCAGTGTTTTTGCGGAGCTGTGGAAGGGAAAAAAGGGTTCCATAGAAGTGAATGTGGCAGCATCTAATCCGCAAAAAAACTGATCCGTATTTTTGCGGATAGCATACGGCCGTCTGAATGAGCCCTAAGGCTTCATTCACACTACCGTATGTTCATTTCCGTATCTTATCCGCATTTTTGCAGATAAGATGCGGAACCATACGGACCCATTCATTTTTCCATAGGAGAAAAAAAAATGCGGAATGCACACCGTGTGCATTCCGCATCCGTATATTACGGAAGTTCTCCCACAAAAAAAAGGAAACATGTCCTATACTTGGCCGCAAAACACGTCCGTAGCCCCATTAAAGTCAATGGGTCCGCAAAATTACGGAAGACTTTCCGTATGTCTTCCGTTCCGTTTTTATACGGACACGGAATACATACAGTAGTGTGAATGAAGCCTAAGACTGAAAAATAACATATGCCCTTCTGGTTCAGCCTATTATCCTGCAAAGTTGATCCAGAGGAAGGCAAAAAACCAGTGAGGTTGAACCTCTGGTTCTGACGAACCACGGGAGTTCAGGTTGTGGCATCCATAATATGGACCCAAAAATGCCCCTGTAAGTGGTTGAATACTGTTTAAATAAAAAAACGATGATAATTGAAAACTATTTTTATGGCGTCAATCAGCGAAAATGTCTTTTCTGACTAATTACATTTTTTTTTCCATTTGTTATAAATATATTAGATATTCCTCTCTAGTGGTAATTGTTGTCTCTATTTTTGCACCATGTAATGGGTATCGCTAGAAAAGGGGTCTGTATATTTTACTCCATAGATTGGATATGGACAGGATAGGGACACTGTACAATGTAAAGTTTATTAATGATTATGTGTTTTGTTTTGTGGTGGGTTTGGTGCAACTTATTTTGCGCGGTCATCTGCCTGCTGGTAAACATCTGGGTCATGGCGTAAATAAACTGTCTAAATAGGTGCACAGGTACGATTAGATGACCAAGTGCTCATCTTCACACTCCTCATCGGAAAAAAAGACCTCCATGTGTAACTAATAGAAATTAAGTTTGCTCTCCAATTGATGAGTAACGAGGGTTGATACCATTTACTAGTACAGCTAAATAGGGAGAGAGAAGGATCTGTGTTGCTTCTTTCCTTCAGCAGTCTGTTAGCACATTTCTTACTGGCCCCTTCTCCACATCCACACTGGCTTACATCTCAGCCGGCTGGAGGGTTGTTTAATGCTGGCATATCTTGGGCTGTGTAACAATTAGAGATTCAAAATAAGTGTTTTAAAAATGACAATCTCAGCTTTAAAACAGGACCACAACAAGTTTCAAGTTAGAGCACTTAGAAATCAGACCAGGAGTGAAAGCTGCAGGTATATGCAGATTTAACTGAAACCCCTTTCTAAGGGCTCCATCTCGCAATTTATCTTGACTAGTTCCGTAATACTGAGATTGCCAACTTTAAAACACCACCTGGCTTGAATCTCTAGCTGTTACACAGCCTGAGATCCAGCCATCAGTAGCAAGGAGATATGTTGTCATCTACTGAGTTACCACCATGGAAGGACCTATGAGATACTGTAGGTCCTTGGCATGGAAAGTGTTGAAATTTTCTGGGATCATCATATTAAAAGCTATCAAAATCAGATTGTGGTAGTCCAACTCTTGGTACCAACAGTTGCACATGCAAACACTTAAGCCTCTTTAATGTTTACCTTGGTCTGTCAACCATGCCATCTACTTAGTAGCAGCATTATTGGGAATTGCAGCTTTGTCGTATTCTGGGATGAAGCTAAGCTCCAGTACCATACAGTGCCACTACTATATGTACCACATAGAAGTAAATGGATCTAGGTAAATACAGTATATAATGTCCAGAAACTGTGAGGCTGGAGTTACTGCTTAAAGGGTTTCTGTGGTCCTTTAAAACTGATGATCTATCCTCTGGTTAGATCATCAGCATCTGATCGGCAGCGGTTCGACACCAGGGACCCCCGCCGATCAGCTGTTTAAGAAGACAGCGGCGCTGCTGGAGCGCCACGGCCTTCTCTGTGTTTACCGCAGGCCCAGTGATGTCACGACTAGTATCACTGGCCTGGGTGGGGCTAAGATCCATTCAAGCTAACAGAGTTTAGCCCCGCCCAGGCCAGTGATACTAGTCGTGACGTCACTGGGCCTGAGAAAAACACAGAGAAGGCCACGGCGCTCCTGCAGCGCCGCTGCCTTCTCAAACAGCTGATTGGCGGGGTCCCGGGTGTTGGACCCCCGCCTATCAGATGCTGATGATCTATCCAGAGGATAGATCATCAGTTTTACAGAACTGCAGAACCCCTTTAACAATTACATATTCAGGTTTCTGTGCAATTAATCTGTAGCATATCAGGGGACTTTACTCATATTGTAATCTTGAAACTTGCATTAGCATAATCCGATAACTCCCTTGAACACATACTATATTGTTGTTTACTTTCCTAGAGCCTTGCCTAATAACATTAAAAATATGAAATACATAGATGGATTACAGTGCCTGACTTTGTTAGTATAAATCATGATTTCATCACCTCTGTGTTTAGAGCTTCTAGTTAATTTTCTCTGCCAAGACCATATCTAGTAATTTATCTTTATCTTGTATCATCCCGAGGAAACGAAATATAGAAGAAACACTTTGATGGTCCATTAATTTTGAAATTGTCTAGGTTTCATATGAGAATGCTCTCTCCCTCTTAGCAACCGAAAATGGTCACACATTTAACATGGCAAATATTATTCAGAGCACACAGCGAAATAGACCATTCACTGGCACAGAGTGATATATCTTCTTCAAATAGGAGCCCTGCTGGAGAAAAGTCTTTACCAGAATATACATGCAATTTAATTGTCCTTTTTTACTTTCCCAGTACCGAAGCAATGAATAATACTGTAGCAAAGATATTATTTTTCATATTTTTGTACTTTTTCAAGTTTCTGATAAAAAGGCAGAATTAAACTGAAGTTCTTTGACTAACTTAGTAAAACTTCATATGAAAAACTTATCTGGTGAATAAATGCTTGCTGCATCCCAAGGTAAAGGGGTTGTGCCATCAAGACAACTCTTGTCCATATGCCTATTAGAGCATATGGATGCTATAAAGGGGATCCCCCGAGCTGGGGAGCCATGATGAACCGGAATGGAAAGTTGCTCACAAGCAGTGGTTCTAGCTCCAGAGGATGCGTGCCCTCCTTTTATTACATGGACTTTCGTTCAAGTAATACCATTGTATTTGCCCACTAGTAGATTCTTAGCAGTAAATTCCTGTCATGTCCCCAGAACATACCACAAGCATACAGAAAACAGACAAATAGACCAGAGAGCCAAAATGAATACTTTAATAACAAATAATGACCAAACACATCTGGCATAATCCTGACCGGTTTTACTTAGGGCCAAACTCTATGGGTGTTAGTCCAGTGCTCCCCTGGTTTTCACTTTCAGTGGTCCAGACACATCACAAAACAGAAACATAGGCAAACAAACAGGAAACCAAACAAACCTGCAGCATAGGACACTGTACAGACACAACCAAGTACTGGAACACAAACGAGACAAGTATTCAGGAACCCATGCAAAACTAGATACAGAACACATGGCAATGGAGGGGTGGCTGTGCATGTGCAGCTTGCCTTCCATAAACTGCCCTGGAACTACCGAAAATACGCTCAGCTATTTTTGGACATCCTATCACAATGAATGGAGAGGATGCCATGCATACAGGGGTGGATTGGCCATAGACCCTACAAAGGCCGCAGGTGCCCTCCTGAACTCAACTGTGTTACTGTCCTCAAGGTGGTGATACAGTAGAATACTGTGGTGAGGACAGCAGTATATTTCTCTGTCCTGTGGTATTTGGTTCTGCATAGGCAGTATTCTGTGCTGCACTACAGTATTGCAGACTCCACCTACTTTGGTTGTCCCCACCTACTTGTTTCAACCCATCTTCTGTCAGTTTGAACCCACCTAAAATATGGGGCCACTTTTAGTTTTTTTTCCAGGGCCAGTTTAAGTTCCCAATCTGCCCCTGCATGCATACCCCATGTATACGCGGCATCCTCTCCGTTCGCAGTGTGGCCCTATTTGTGAGATAGGAGGAGGTCCCAGAGTGGGGACTCACACCTGTCATACTTTTAGGGAATATCAATATGCCATTAATGTCCAAATGGGAAAACCCCTTTAAGATTGAAACCCAGCTTTTGCTGGCAGAATAGTGTGTTTATCTGCAGTATCCATTCATAAACTTTAGATTCCCAACATGTGATTAAAGAGGACCTTTCACCACTCCTGACATGCCTGTTTTAATAGCTTCATGCATTCCCCATGTAATAACAGTTCTGGAACATCTATTCTTATGGCTCCATGTTGTGCCATTCCTTTATTATTTGCGCTAGAAGTTATGAATTAATTGCTATTTGTCTTCAGTAAGGGAACAGAGGGGAGGTGACCAGTTGAGGGCGTGTACCTGCACACTCACTCTATCCAATCAGTGCTGGCGGTTTCAGACTGTGCAGGGACACGCCCCCAACTGGTCACCTCCCCTCTGTTCCCTTACTGAAGGCAAATAGCAATTCATTCATAACTTCTAGTGCAAATAATAAAGGAATGGCACAACACAGAGCCATAAGAATAGATGCTCCAGAATCGTTATTACATGGGGAGTGCATAAAGCGATTAAAACAGGCATGTCAGGAGCGGTGAAAGGTCCTCTTTAAATGATATTACAGCTTTTTCTAGCGCTCCAAGATATTTGCTTGCCCACAGGAGACAACCTGCTGCGTACCCTTAGACTCTTAATCAGAAAATCTTGGTTCATGGCAAGCTGAGAGTGACCTTAGGCAAATAATAGTATGCCTCAAAACACATCATCATTTCCTAAACTTCATCAATCTTAGCAGACTCTGCTGAGCTCCACAGTTTATCCCTGATTTGCTGAGCTGTCCTAATTTCTCCCCGGTACAAGGTAAACATAGCACTTGCTCATTGCCTTTTCCCAATAAAAATGACATTGTTTAATGGCTGAATTTAGACTAATATCACTAGGAGTTTGAATCATTGTGGGGCAGTATCTCGCATTGGTAAAATAGGCTAAAGTAGTGCAGTATATTTTATTTAAATAATATTTTATTTTAATAGATTATATGGACTTCGTTAAAGCCTCTCGAGAGCAGAATTAATTATTAGTCCCATATCAGACGAGGTGATTCTATTTCGTATCCATCTTTTAATGGAATTTCAGGGGAACATCAGTATGCAGCAAATGCAGCAAATTCAGTTGAAGAGTAATACTCGGCTTTAGAACGTAGTAGATTGAAATTTAACAGAGAATAATAAAAGGTGTTAGCTGGCGCCTATAAAGTGCCTCATCATCAGGCTCACCAATTACACTGACGGGAGTATTATAATTCTTTCATGTCTTGGATCAACGCTTATACCAGAAGTTTCTTGCATAAATATAGATACATTACAGTATGTGCTATGTTCACTCAGAACACATGCAAAAAAAATAGATTCATCGGAGGCATTGGTTAGGATCTAGTACACACCTGATAATAAGATTCGCCTAGGTTTCAGATAAGCAAAATAAGAAAAGAAATATAAGAAATACCACAGATCAGACCACCATATCAGACCTCAGATCAGACCCCCATATCAGACCTCCGATCAGAGACTCATTTCAGACCTCAGATCAGACCCACCATATCAGACCTCAGATAGAACTCCCATATTGGACCTCAAATCAGAACCCCTGATAAGAACCCCAGATTAGACCTCAGATCAGACTTCCATATCAAATCAGACCCCCATGAGACCTCCAAGCTGAGGGAGATCCATGTGAGACTAAAATAGTTTTTTTGATGTTTTAAATGCCATAGCAGTGTATACCAGTAATTATTTGACATCACTCTGCATGGGTGAATTAGAGGATTATTTTTAGGGAGTAAATATCATTTATTCAACACATAATTTTTTACCTGTTTCAGTACATCTGTCCATTAAAGTGGTTGTCCAACAGACAGACCATGGTAGACTGAGAAACAAAATAAAAATTCACCTTTAGAATACAGCTATCATCCAAATGATGATATTTTGCGCAGGTCATGGAGGCCCAAAACATGTGCTAGGTTTTCAGTTCTCTGCTACCTTATGGATTATTTGTATAGTATCTGTGATTTCCAATATGTTACTTGTTTCCTTACCTAGCTTTTGAAGAATATAATAAACTGATAGTCCAGTGTCATGATCCAAGTGGTCAGATGTGTTGTGGTAGATCCTCTGTTTCTTATTAAAACTCACCAGGTAGATGATGATTGGAACCTCCCCCAAGATCTCCAACTTACAGGCTTCCCAAGGGACAGGTGGAACATTTCTTCAGCATTTTGTCTTTTTATATCCAATATTCATTATAAAATTACCAAATATTAGTCATTAATAATCAAAAAAGCCTCCGGTGTTGTTTCCTGTTTCTTTTGTATTTTCCAAAGTGACATGCTGACAGAAAAGTATTATTTTCTATGTGCAGTTATGCTGACTGAAGTGCTATCTGTAACATAATACATTGGTGGAGAGAGCATGGCGAAGACTGCATTCTTGAAACCTCTTTCAACAGTGCTCCCATTGTATAGTTTGATAACACCATAATCCCTTCAATAAGGAGAGGTTCAGTGGCACATTAACCCCTTAGCTCAGACAGGTAGTACATTTTCCACATAGATACTGCACATACTTGAAAGCTGGTAAATTCAGTGGAGACTCCATAGATGCGTAGTTCTGCTTATTCTCCTTGTTTTCAGTTCATAGCATGCAATATCAATACAAAAAAGGATGAGTTTTAGGGAAGTGGAAGGGATCTCAGCTCCCCGACCTACTAAGTTTAAAGGGCATCTGTCAGCAGTTTTGATCATGCCACACTGATTACAGAACTAAGTAGAGAGAGCAGGTCAAACATATCTATTGTGGAGTAGGAGCAGTGTGAATATGAATTTTTATTCTGCGCTTCAGCAGCACTGGAGGTGGAACTTCACAGTGAAGTGCTCTCAGCTTTGAGTTGCTTCATAGCCCCTCCTCTCTGCTCTGAGTGACAGTTGTAGCATCCAACCAGGAGACCACTACAGAAGTCACGCAATGAGGAGGGGATGCAACGCAGCTCAATTCTGAGCAAACTGCAGGATGCCTTTTACATTACCCCTTTCACAATTGCAACGCCAACCTTCACATGACCAATCAAACAGAATGTAAGCTATGCTGTTCCAGCCTGGACTACACAAATCATTGCTGTGTTCTTACTGCAGATATCTGCGTGATGGATAAGAAAGTGCACATTCTAGCAGTATGTAGAAAGTACATTTTCCAGGCCAGCAGAACAACAGCTATAAATCACACTTCATGTTCTGTCCTTGAGCTGTGGATTTTACAATATCTTTTTTTCTCTGAGCAATATTCGCACCTCTCTCCCATGATGTTTGGTAATGGAACGCTGGAGCTTCCTGTTCGATTTGTTTCTGTAAATTACAATATGTCTCCCACTTTACAGACTAGGACAGAAAAGCTTTTTTTTTTCATTGTGCACACTTGCAAAAAAAAAATAATAATAAAAATGAAGCATTGGGCCCATATATTTTCCCAACCCCTATCAAATTGTGTGCAGTAAAGTTGGGCAGAGCTTGCAGAATTGTAACCTGTTTACCAAAGCTTCATATTGGAATTATTCCCAAAGAAGCTACCAGATTGTACCAGTTCAGATGGTGCTTTTAAGAATACAGGAACTTTATTTTACATTAACGTGAATGCATCGTTTATGATGAATATGCTATGAACCTGCATAACCTGTTGTGAGCCACATTAAGAGATGGTCACTGTGTGGGCTGCCACTCTCATTTCTTTAAAAGCTATCTACTTTACTGAAATGTGAAGTTCTCCCTGGCAGTAATTTTAAAAAGTTCATGGGAGTACATGGCAATGTTCTTGGTTGAAACTCTCTGGATGCATTGGCACGATGGAACAAATGTACATAATTGCTAATAACAGGTTTTATTACAAAATAACATCTGACCGCATTATAGCTTAAAGGGGCTGTCTCATCTGAGACACTGGTGGCATATCACTAGGATATGTCACCAATGTCAAATAGGTGCAGATTCCACCTATCTCTAGAATGGGGCCCCTAAAGTGATTGAGAGTAAACTGCACAAGTGTGGTCACCCGTTATTCACTTCCTTGGGAGTTCCAAAAATAGCCAACCGAGTGCGCTTGGCTATTTCCATCAGGAGAGGAGGCCATGCATGCACTCAGCTATATTCAGAACAACTATGGAAGTGAATGGAGACCACAGTATGCATTTATGGCCTCCTCTCCATTCACCTCTGTGAGACTGATGGAAGTACGCTCGCTTGGCTATTTTTGGAACTCCCATGGAAGTGAATGGAGAGCACACCGTGCATGCGCTGTGCGCTTTCATTGACTTTTAGGGCACCAGTTTAGAGATAGTTGGGACCCACACCTTTCTGACATTAGTGGCAGTACAAGTGATATGCCAGCAATGTCTTTAAAGGCGTTATCTAGGCTTCCAATATTAATGACCTATTCTCACTATCCAATGTGTGGGGGTCCAGCACCCCATGATCAGCCGTTCTCTTCTGCCACCGGTGCTAGAACGAACGCTTTGAAGTGTCATGTTGGTGCTGGGTTACTGCAGCTCCTATTCACTTTAATAGAGTAAAACAAATCTACAATCATAACATAAAAACATATTAAAAAATAGTCATGTGTCAGTATATAGTTTTAACTGGCATTAAATAGGCATTTCTGAAAGTATTTGTGCCATTGCATAAATATCTTTATAGACGCACGTCAAATGTTTCTGGGTTCTGATGAGCGTCACAGCCCTTTCATCCAAGTGATTCAATTAGTAGAAATAATTAAAGGTACTTCCAGATCATTGTAGCAGACACTTACCGTTACTATGGTAACTAGTGGAACAGATGATAAGTGTAGAAAGTTATTTTTATTTCCTAAATTATCTCAATAGGGTTGACTGAATGAGACCGACAATAGAATGTGAGGGAAGTCGTGGGTTCCCTATCACAGAGGTGATCCGCAACTCTTTAACCCCTTACGACATGTGACGCACTATTGCGTCACAGCAACAAGTGACTTGCTGCAAATATACTTTGTAGTACGTCACAGCAAACACTGGTCCCTGTGCCTCATCGCATGGTAAGCGGGATAATATGGCTTCTCTGCACTGTAGGCAACCATCTTAACCTAAGGGTCTAGGATGCTCCCCCCATCCTTCATACAACCCCAATTGCTGCTATTGACTGGTCAGTGAAGTCCAGCCCATCGCGGCTCCAGCACTGATTTAACCAGTTATGGTGCTGGCGGGGTGGGGGTGGGGACAAGGATGAGTGGATCTGAATGAGTCAGCACCAGTCTCCTTCGAGTTCAGGCAGGGGACAGAAGTGTTTGGCATCCCCTACCAGCACTGCAATTGGCTGGAACAAAGCTTTAATGGCAGCGCTATAGCAGCAGAGGGAAATGGAAATCTAGCTGGTGACTGCTTGCAGAGAGGTTCTGTGCTTCTTTGTGCTGCTGGTTCACTTGCTGGGACTTGTGGTGCACCACCACAGCAATGAGTGCTTTTCCAGTTCCTGTGAAAAAACAACATCTGGGACTACTGCAGTGATTTTTGCTCATCTGCAGCAGTTCCAAAATGTTTCACAAAAACATATACAATTTTGTTAATGGACACAAAAACAGATGCACAACCATCAAACGTATACGTTAAAAAAAGAGATGGATAACCACAAAATTGCTTATGTTTGTATACTATTTTTTTACTGTATGTCCAAACATATCTGCTTGATGTACAGCAAAAATGAGATGTGGGCAGCCCCTAAGTTGAGCAATACTGAACCTCATCAATACATATTAATGTACAGAACCCTAATAATTAGCAGGTAGATGTTCAAGGCCATATAGCATCCAGACAACTAGTATTAAATACACTGTAGGTCTAGCAGAGTCAAGATTATTGTCTCAATCCTTGGTGGTCTAGGGTAGCGAAGGGGTTAATGCAGGCCTACCTAGTGTGCTGTAAAGGTATTCGTGTCAGCATCCCTGGTGGTCCAGGGCAGTGCATGGGTTAATGGCAACATTCCTGGTAGTCTACACGAGTGAAGGGGTAATGTGAGCATCCTTGGTGCCCTAGAGAGCTGTAAAGGAGTTAATATCAGTATACCTGGTGGTCTTGAGCAATGATGGGTCAATGTAACACATATCCTTTTTTACTAAGCTGTTTTTATTTTCTGATTGTAGATTTTTTATTCTATTTCCTGAACATGATTATAGCGGCAGCCATCTTGCCTGAGCTGTTCTTAACAGCATTTAGAGATATGCTTTACAGCAGTGTAATGGAGCTTAGATACAATAGACTGGAGGGAACAAAAGCAGACTTCTGAGACACCTGGGTGCCTGTGCTGCCACACAGATTAGAGGGTACAGGGGTTGTGACCTCAATTTATTGGTATAAAGCACACAATAAGGGAACAGAAATGAAAACACTTTATTATAGCAAGTCCTATTATCAGTGGTAATTCTTTTTGCTGGTTATTGTAGATATTTGTTGGTTTACTTTCTCACAACTGATGCTATTATGATACTGATAAACCTTCCTTCAACCTGCTGATGCCATATTTATCTGTCATAGTAAACCTATAGCTGGTTAACTTGGTTTATATGGTTATGGTGCCAAATATAGCGTTGACACCTGCCGTTAAGAGGTGTCGTGCTCATGGTGGGTGACTGTTCACACTATTATATAGTTAGTACCACGGCTCTCGTCAGTTTATATTAATAAGAGAGTTTTATTGGTGCGTATGGTCACAATAAATCCGGAAAAACATAAAATATGTGGTTGCCAAAAATACTCATTACAATTTGACTTTTCGGTCGTAAGACCTTCTACAGCACAGTGAGTCTATGCAAAGACCAAAAATCTAGCAAAAATCCTGTAAGGACAAACATAAATATACAAACCAAAAAACAAGCAGCATAATCATAGGATCATAAAACAATAATGTTCTGTATGACAAAAGTAGCAACTAGAGATGAGCGAGTAGTGAAATATTCGAAAGTTCGAAATTCGATTCGAATAGACCGCGATATTCGACTATTCGACCGAATATCGAATCCCATTAAAGTCTATGGGAAAAAATGCTCGCCACTTGGAAATCTCAATTCGACCACTTGGAGGTCACCAAGTCCACCCTGAAACCTCAGAAAAGGATGCCAACACTGCTGGAATGCAACTGGGACAGCAGGGGAAGCATGTCTGGGTGCATATAACGCGCCCAAGTCGCACTATTACGCCACTATCACAGCCTCTCAACAATACACTCCAAAGACAATATAACCTCTCTGTAAAGTGAGACTATACAAGGAAACCTTCTTTCCTCTACATTGCCATGGACCCCAAGCCAAACTAGACAAAAAAGAAGATAAAATTCTGCACCCCTTAAAATCACGTTGCCTATGACAACCACAGATGGCATAGGCAAGGGGGAAAGCAATCAAGCCATCACTATTTTTCCCTCTGTGCCATCCCTGCCTTGCCCAGGCACATGTCCCAAAACATCATCCACACCCGAGTAACACGGTTACTGCAAAAGGCCATTTGACCACCAACACTTTGGTTTGAGGCCGGGGATGCTACATCTCCCTGACGGCACACTGGGTGAATGTTGTGGAGGCGGGGACGGGCAAACCTGCTACCCCCACCCAAGTTTTGGGCCTTGGTTCTGTCTGGATTTCCGCAACCCTTACAGACCGCTCGGCAAACCCCTCCTTCTCCTTCTAGATTCTCCTTTTAAATCTGTCCACCACTCAGTCAAGTCCACAAAGTCCAGTCTCGTTGATAGCCTGCAGAAACTGCAGGGACCTCACTCTGACCCTCCTTCCTCCCACCCTGCCCAATGTTATCAACCCAGTGTTCCCACCCATGCAAGAATCGCAGGAGCTATCTGAGGATTTTGTTTGTTCTGATGCCCAGACACTGGAGCAAGCTCCATCTCTAGCTGATGGTGGTGTGGAACGGGCACTAAAGTGTAAAATGATTAG
The DNA here is from genome assembly GCA_900303285.1 of Rhinella marina. NCBI lineage: Eukaryota > Metazoa > Chordata > Amphibia > Anura > Bufonidae > Rhinella > Rhinella marina. Next base: position 312,790 of record ONZH01006691.1, read on the forward strand.
GGACGATGATGAGACACAGTTGCCAGCAAGGGAGGCTGTTGGAGCAAAGTGAGGCAGTGTAAGAGGAGGTGGTTGAGTATGACGAAGTCAGTGACCCGACCTGGCCCAGTGTCATGTCTAGCAGGTAAAGCAGTGGGGATGTTGAGGGATGCGTAGGACCGCAAAAGGCAGGAAGAGGCCGTGGGCTGGCCAGAGGCTCATGGAGAAGGCAGGCTAGAGCCCGCAGGGCCGCATCTCTTCCCTATAACAGGCCCCCACACAAAGCTCTCCCATCGAGGGCTCTTAGGTCCTTGTTGTGAAAATATTTTAATGAGTGCGCAAAGTTAGCTTGAGGTGAGCCCTCGAAAAAATTATATGGAGGCCCAAGAGGTGAGCCCTCGAAAAAATTAAGTGGAGGCCAAAGAGGTGAGACCTCTTAAAAATTGTATTAAGGCCCAAGAGGTGAGCCATAATAAAAATTGTTTGTAGGCCCAAGAGGTGAGACCTCTTAAAAATTGTTTGTAGGCCCAAGAGGTGAGCCATGATAAAATTGCTTGTAGGCCCAAGAGGTGAGCCATGATAAAAATTGCTTGTAGGCCCAAGAGGTGAGCCATGATAAAAATTGCTTGTAGGCCCAAGAGGTGAGCCATGATAAAAATTGCTTGTAGGCCCAAGAGGTGAGGCATGAGAAAAATTGTTTGTAGGCCCAAGAGGTGAGACCTCTTAAAAATTATGTGGAGGCCCAAGAGGTGAGACCTCTTAAAAATTGTTTGTAGGCCCAAGAGGTGAGACCTCTTAAAAATTATGTGGAGGCCCAAGAGGTGAGACCTCTTAAAATTGTTTGTAGGCCCAAGAGGTGAGCCATGAGAAAAATTGTTTGTAGGCCCAAGAGGTGAGACCTCTTAAAAATTGTTTGTAGGCCCAAGAGGTGAGCCATGAGAAAAATTGTTTGTAGGCCCAAGAGGTGAGACCTCTTAAAAATTATGTGGAGGCCAAAGAGGTGAGACGTCTTAAAAATTGTTTGTAGGCCCAAGAGGTGAGACCTCTTAACAATTGTATTAAGGCCCAAGAGGTGAGCCATAATAAAAATTGTTTGTAGGCCCAAGAGGTGAGACCTCTTAAAAATTGTTTGTAGGCCATGTGAGCCATGAGAAAAATTGTTTGTAGGCCCAAGAGGTGAGACCTCTTAAAAATTATGTGGAGGCCCAAGAGGTGAGACCTCTTAAAAATTGTTTGTAGGCCCAAGAGGTGAGCCATGAGAAAAATTGTTTGTAGGCCCAAGAGGTGAGACCTCTTAAAAATTGTTTGTAGGCCCAAGAGGTGAGCCATGAGAAAAATTGTTTGTAGGCCCAAGAGGTGAGACCTCTTAAAAATTATGTGGAGGCTAAAGAGGTGAGACCTCTTAAAAATTGTTTGTAGGCCCAAGAGGTGAGACCTCTTAAAAATTGTTTGTAGGCCCAAGAGGTGAGCCATAAATATATATATTTTTTTATTTTATGGAGCAATTCTACGGCGGTTAAGGAGGAGGAGGAGGAGGAGGAGGTGGAGGAGGAAATGGCACTTCATACAGATGGCACTTCACTTTTGGCTGCTTTCCACTGTTGGAGAAGCAAAGTCCGGGTCAATCCACTTGCTGTTCATTTTGATTAGCGTCAGCCTGTCGGCACTGTCGGTTGACAGGCGGCTGCGCTTATCGGTTATAATGCCCCCGGCTGCGCTGAACACCCTTTCTGATAGCACGCTGGCGGCAGGGCAGGCAAGCACCTCCAAGGCGTACAGGGACAGTTCCAGCCACGTGTCCAACTTGGAGACCCAGTACCGTATTTTTCGCCCTATAAGACGCACTTTTTTTCCCCCAAAAGTAGGGGGAAAAATGCTGTGCGTCTTATAGGGCGAATACAAGTGAGCGCTTCCATAAGGAAGCGCTCACTTGTACGTAGGGACCCCCATCAGACCTCAGATCAGCCCACCCAGCCACTGATAAAGACCATACTTACCTGTTCTGCGCTGCCGCTGCCGTCCGGTCCCACGCTCCGCGCTCTTCTCTCTTCCCTGCCAGCACGCACTATGACCTGACGCTGCGGCGTCAGGTCATAGTGCGTGCCGGCAGGGAAGAGAGAGGAGCTCGGAGCGTGGGACCGGACGGCAGCGGCAGCGCAGAACAGGTACGGTAAGTATGGTCTTTATCAGTGGCTGGGTGGGCTGATCTGAGGTCTGATAGGGGCACAAGACGCTGATCTGTGGCGTGAGGGGCACAAGACGCTGATCTGTGGCGTGAGGGGCACAAAACGCTAATCTGAGGTCTGATGGGGGCACATTCTGCTGATCTGAGGTCTGATGGGGGCATGATATGAGGTCTGATGGGGGCACATTCTGCTGATTTGAGGTATGATGGGGGCACATTCTGCTGATCTGAGGTCTGATGGGGGCATGATATGAGGTCTGATGGGGGCACATTCTACTGATGTGAGGTCTGATGGGGGCACATTCTGCTGATTTGAGGTATGATGGGGGCACATTCTGCTGATTTGAGGTATGATGGGGGCACATTCTGCTGATTTGAGGTATGATGGGGGCACATTCTGCTGATCTGAGGTCTGATGGGGGCACATTCTGCTGATCTGAGGTCTGATGGGGGCACATTCTGCTGATCTGAGGTCTGATGGGGCACATTCTGCTGATCTGAGGTCTGATGGGGGCACATTCTGCTGATCTGAGGTCTGATGGGGGCACATTCTGCTGATCTGAGGTCTGATGGGGGCACAGTGAGATGGTATGGGGGCACAGGGGGCTGATATGGGGGTCTGATGTGATGTCCTTAAATTTATGGGCAGTCTGATAAGAGGATCTGATGAAAAATATTTTTTTCTTATTTTCCTACACTAAAACCTAGGTGCGTCTTATGGGCCGGTGCGTCTTATAGGGTGAAAAATACGGTAAGTGTAGGACGCCGAGGGATCGGGGAGGACAGGGGTACGGTCTGCCAGGTACTCCCACAACATCCGCCGATAGTTGTCCCTCCTGCTGATAGCGGGCCCCGCAGTGATGGAAGTTGCACGAGGGGGTGTCATGAACGTGTCCCACACCTTGGAGAGTGTTCCCCTGGTGGCTGTGGGCCTGATCGATGTTGTGGGACTCTGGGAGACCCTCTCCTCTCTGCCGCCAGCGATGGTGGGTGGGAAAATCTCCATCATGTTCTGCACGAGTTCCCTCTGGTATTCCAGCAATCGATTCGTCCTCTCCTCTACCGGAATAAAAGAGGAGACGTCCAGGAGTGCGAAGACCCAGTACAGTTTGTTCTCCACTATCCGGACAACACGTGTGTCCCGGGAAAAGCAGCCCAGAATGAAGTCAGCCATGTGTGCCAGACTCTGAATAGACATGACGTCACTGCCCCCACCAGAAGGATCACTTGCCATTTCCTCCTCTTCCTCTTCCGCCTCCTCTCCGCCCCATCCGCGCTGAACCAATGGGACGCACACAGCCTGACTGCTACCCTCGCCGCCAGCATCCTCCTCCTCTTCCACAGCCACCTCCACGTCGTCCTCCTCATCCTCCTCCTCCTCCTGCAACTGCCACCGAGAAGCAGACAAAAGTGTGGTCTGACTGTGTAGCTCCGTGTAGTCTCCTCCTACCCCCGTCTCCTCTGCGTGCAATGCGTTCTCCCTTATTGCGATGAGCGATTCTTTAAGGACGCATAGGAGCGGGATGGTTACGCTCACTATAGCGTCCTCGCTGCTGACCTTCTTGGTGGACTCCTCAAAGATACGCAGTACATCGCATATGTCTGCCATCCATGGCCACTCGTGGTTGGCAAACTGAGGGAGCTGAGTTGGAGGCACGCGTGGATTCATAATCTGGTACTCCATCAATGCTCTCTGCTGCTCACACACCCTGGCCAACATGGAATAGGTGGAATTCCAGCGAGTCGGCAGGTCGCACAACAGCCGATGTTGAGGCAAATGTAGGCGTTGCTGGAGTTTTTTTAAGCTAGCAGCAGCTACAGTTGACTTCCGAAAGTGAGCGCACAAGCGCCGCACTTTCACCAGTAGCTCTGCCAGGTTGGGGTAAGTCTTTAGAAATTTTTGGACTACCAGATTAAAAACGTGGGCCAGGCATGGTACGTGATTGAGTTCGGCAAGCTCCAGAGCCGCCACCAGGTTACGGCCGTTATCGCACACGACCATGCCTGGTCCTAGCTGCAGCGGCGACAGCCACATCTCCGTCTGCTGCAATATGGCGTCCCTCACCTCTGGGGCGCTGTGCTTCCTGTCGCCCAAGCTGATGAGCTTAAGCACCGCCTGCTGATGTCTCCCCGCGCCAGTGCTGCAACGCTTCCAGCTAGCGGCTGAGGGCGATGTTAAGGCAGAGGAGGAGGAGGAGGAAGAGGAGGGGGGTTTATCAGAACCCGTGCTGGCAATCTTGGGCGGGGGTGGTAGGTAGGCCGTCTCTGTTTGCGACCCCGTCCCCGCTTCCACAACATTCACCCAGTGTGCCGTCAAAGAGATGTATCGTCCCTGGCCGCAAGCGCTTGTCCACGAGTCGGTGGTCAAGTGGACCTTTGCGCTGACTGCGTACCTCAGGGCCCGCCTGATGTTACGCGACATGTGCTGGTGCAGGGCGGGGACGGCACTCCGGGAAAAGTAGTGGCGGCTGGGTACGGAATAGCGAGGTGCTGCAGCCGCCATCAGGTCGCGGAAGGCCTGCGTCTCCACAAGCCTAAACGGCAACATCTCCAGGGCCAGCAGTTTGGAGATGTGGCAGTTTAAGGCTTGGGCTTGGGGGTGACTCGAGGCGTACTTCCGCCTGCGGTCGAACGCCTGCGAGATGGACAGTTGATGGGACGAGGAGTGTGAAGGTGCAGGCGAAGATGCGGGGGAAGGGGAGGCTGAAGAAGAAGGCCCCAAAGTAGCCGAGGCAGAGGCAGATGTGGAGGTGTCCTGGCTGGAGGTCTGGACCGCAGTGGCAGCACACAACAAAGGGGAAGAGGCAGTGGCAGGAAGACCTTGCGCAGGTTGTATTGCGTTTGCTCTCTCCCACTCAGCCCAGTGCTTGACTTCCAAGTGACGCCGCATGCCTGAGGTGGTCATATTGCTCTTCTCAGAGCCCCTACTCAGTTTTGAGTGGCAGAGTGTGCAAACCGCGCTCAGTTTGTCATCCGCACAAACATTAAAAAATCTCCACACCACAGAAGTACGAGGCCTCGATGGGGGAGCTTTGCGCGACTGCCTGCTGCCGGGAACAGCTTTGGCCCTGCTGGCTGTGGCCTCACTTCTCTGTCTGGACTGTCCTCTGCCTGTGGACATCCCTCTGCCTGTGGACATCCCTCTGCCTGTGGACATCCCTCTGCCTGTGGACATCCCTCTGCCTCTTGCTGCCTTTTTCGGTGCTGCGCAGACCACCACCTCTCCAATGCTTTCCCCGCTGGACATCACCCCTGGCCAAGTGGGGTCGGTCATTTCGTCATCCACCACCTCCTCTTCCACTTCCTCACTCTGCTCCTCCTCCTGCCCACTGGACATTCCAACAGCCTCCCTTGATGGCAACTGCGTCTCATCATCATCATCGCTCATGATAACAGATGCTGGTTCAGGGTCCACATCAGCAGGAGATGGCGAATACTCAAGTGTTTGGGCATCACTACAAACAAATTCCTCTGCTAGCTCCTGGGATTCTTCCGGCACATCTGAAAAAGGACCCGAAAAGAGCTCCTGGGAGGGGTCAATGGTGGGATGACTCTGTTGGCCAGGTGTGGAGGAAGGAGGGTCAGAGTGAGACTGTGTGGATGACTGGCTGGTGGACAACTGTGTGGAAGCGCTATCGGCTATCCATTGCACCACCTGTTCAACATGCTCAGGCCTCAACAGCGGTGTAACCCGCCCCCGCTTAACTGTCCCATAAAGGCAGGGATTCTGGATGAGTGGGATCCTGGCTGCCCCTCACCAGCACGCATTGTATCCCTACTGGCTTCAACAAGGCCCCCAACAGCATTTCCGCGCCCCCGTCCTCGTCCACGTCCGATTCCGCTAGCCCTACGCATTTTTTTTTTTTTTTGGTTACAATATTTTGCCTTCACAGCCGTATACTACCAGTTCAGACGGTGTGTATTAACACCACGTATATAAAATACTTTTGCAAGCACGCAGAACGCACAGTACAGGTGCCAAAGAAAAGGCCTAGTTTTTTAATATTTCTAGGTACACAGCCGTGTACTAACAGGTCAGACGGTGGGTATTAACACCACGTATATAAAATAATTTTGCAAGCACGCAGAACGCTCAGTACAGTAGACAAAGAAAAGGCCTTTTTTTTTAATATTTCTAGGTACACAGCCGTGTACTAACAGGTCAGACGGTGGGTATTAACACCACGTATATAAAATACTTTTGCAAGCACGCAGAACGCACAGTACAGGTGCCAAAGAAAAGGCCTAGTTTTTTAATATTTCTAGGTACACAGCCGTGTACTAACAGGTCAGACGGTGTGTATTAACACCACGTATATAAAATACTTTTGCAAGCACGCAGAACGCACAGTACAGTAGACAAAGAAAAGGCCTTTTTTTTAATATTTCTAGGTACACAGCCGTGTACTAACAGGTCAGACGGTGTGTATTAACACCACGTATATAAAATAATTTTGCAAGCACGCAGAACGCTCAGTATAGTAGACAAAGAAAAGGCTTTTTTTTATATTTCTAGGTACACAGCCGTGTACTAACAGGTCAGACGGTGGGTATTAACACCACGTATATAAAATAATTTTGCAAGCACGCAGAACGCTCAGTATAGTAGACAAAGAAAAGGCCTTTTTTTTAAAATATTTCTAGGTGCACAGCCGTGTACTAACAGGTCATACGGTGTGTATTAACACCACGTATATAAAATAATTTTGCAAGCACGCAGAACGCTCAGTACAGTAGACAAAGAAAAGGCCTTTTTTTTGTTATATTTCTAGGTACACAGCCGTGTACTAACAGGTCAGACGGTGTGTATTAACACCACGTATATAAAATACTTTTGCAAGCACGCAGAACGCACAGTACAGGTGCCAAAGAAAAGGCCTAGTTTTTTAATATTTCTAGGTACACAGCCGTGTACTAACAGGTCATACGGTGTGTATTAACACCACGTATATAAAATAATTTTGCAAGCACGCAGAACGCTCAGTACAGTAGACAAAGAAAAGGCCTTTTTTTTTATATTTCTAGGTACACAGCCGTGTACTAACAGGTCAGACGGTGGGTATTAACACCATGTATATAAAATACTTTTGCAAGCACGCAGAACGCACAGTACAGGCGCCAAAGAAAAGGCCTAGTTTTTTAATATTTCTAGGTACACAGCCGTGTACTAACAGGTCAGATGGTGTGTATTAACACCACGTATATAAAATACTTTTGCAAGCACGCAGAACGCTCAGTATAGTAGACAAAGAAAAGGCCTTTTTTTTTTATATTTCTAGGTACACAGCCGTGTACTAACAGGTCAGACGGTGGGTATTAACACCACGTATATAAAATAATTTTGCAAGCACGCAGAACGCTCAGTACAGTAGACAAAGAAAAGGCCTTTTTTTTATATTTCTAGGTACACAGCCGTGTACTAACAGGTCAGACGGTGTGTATTAACACCACGTATATAAAATAATTTTGCAAGCACGCAGAACGCTCAGTATAGTAGACAAAGAAAAGGCCTTTTTTTTTTAATATTTCTAGGTACACAGCCGTGTACTAACAGGTCAGACGGTGGGTATTAACACCACGTATATAAAATACTTTTGCAAGCACGCAGAACGCACAGTACAGGTGCCAAAGAAAAGGCCTAGTTTTTTAATATTTCTAGGTACACAGCCGTGTACTAACAGGTCATACGATGTGTATTAACACCACGTATATAAAATAATTTTGCAAGCACGCAGAACGCTCAGTACAGTTGACAAAGAAAAGGCCTTTTTTTTTTATTTCTAGGTACACAGCCGTGTACTAACAGGTCAGACGGTGGGTATTTACACCTGGTATACAAAAAGGGTATTGCAGGCACACAGAACCCAGAACACTAGAGCCAAATAAACTGTATTTTAAAAAAAAAAAAAAGTACACAGCCGTATACTGCCAGAAGATCAGATGGTGCATATACACACTAGGTATATAACAGGGTTTTGCGGCCAAAAAGAACGCAGAACAGTAGTGCCAAATATAGTTTGGTATGTAGCAGAGCACCTAATACACCACTAATGCCTCTCTCTGTCCCTACTCCAGCAGCTATCCCTGAATACAGCAGCCGTTCTCTGCAGAGTGTATATGGTAGTAAAGCTATCACTGTACTGCACTATAGTAGCCCTGATAAGGGCTTTTAATCACGCTCCTGCCTGTCCAACAGCTAAAACCTATCTCTCCCTTCTCCAGCCTCTGTCCCTGACTAAGTTCACACAGCATATGCGAACGAGCAGGAAGAGCTGAGTTTTTAATATTCGAGGTCACGTGGTTTTTCCAGCCAATCCATGTAGACGCTGTTTTCGCGCTGCCAGCGTGCTCCGCGGGCCTGTCATACCCTCCCTCATGGTGATTGGTGGAAAAAGAGCGCCAGGGAAGGTGGGAGGGGAAACGAATTCTAAGTGCGCCATCGCCGTTATACTCGATTGAAATCGAGTATGCCGAATAGCGTAGTATTCAATCGAATACCGGCTCGATCGAACACTACTCGCTCATCTCTAGTAGCAACCAGTATTGCAGATAGACATAGAGCATGTATACAAGTATAAAATGTAATCAGATATAAATGCATAATAATAAAGCCACCCCAAGTACTACAGCAGACCAAGGACAAATGTAAAGCAGCTATATTCAAGACTGGATATGATGGTATATTGGAGGCTGTACATAAAAGCAGGACAAAACAGAATAAAATCAGGTAATTACCATATCACTAACAATATACTGCAAACAGAGGGCTGTGACATCAGGGTGAGATGAGGGCAGGAGTAAAAAAAAGCAGAATCATTACCTGGAGCAAGGAGGTAAGTGGAGTTGTGGATGTATGGGTTGTAGAGATGTGAATAGCAGTATGTATTTGTAGCAGGACACCAGTGTGACTAGATTACATCATTAGTATGCGTCCTTGAGGTGTATTATACAGTGCCTTGCAAAAGTATTCGCCCCCTTGGAACTTTTCAACCTTTTGCCACATTTCAGGCTTCAAATAAAAAGATATAACATTTTACATTTTTGGTGAAGAATCAACAACAAGTGGGTCACAATTGTGAAGTGGAACGAAATTTATTGGATCATTTAAACTTTTTTTGTAATAATAAAACTGAAAAGTGGGGCGTGCAAAATTATTCGGCCCCCTTGCATTAATACTTTATTTGCTGCGATTACAGCTGCATGTCGCTTGGGGTATGTCTCTATCAGTTTTGCACATCTACAGACTGAAATTCTTGCCCATTCTTCCTTGCAAAACAGCTCGAGCTCTTTGAGGTTGGATGGAGAGCATTTGTGAACAGCAGTTTTCAGCTCTTTCCACATATTCTCAATTGGATTCAGGTCTGGACTTTGACTTGGCCATTCTAAGACCTGGATACGTTTATTTTTGAACCATTCCATTGTAGATTTTGCTTTATGTTTGGGATCATTGTCTTGTTGGAAGATAAATCTCCGTCCTAGTCTCAGGTCTTTTGAAGACTCCAACAGGTTTTCATCCAGAATGGTCCTGTATTTGGCTCCATCCTTCTTCCCATCAATTTTAACCATCTTCCCTGTCCCTGCTGATGAAAAGCAGGCCCAAACCATGATGCTGCCACCACCATGTTTGACAGTGGGGATGGTGTGTTCAGGGTGATGAGCTGTGTTGCTTTTACGCCAAACATATCGTTTTGCATTGTTTCCAAAAAGTTGGATTTTGGTTTCATCTGACCAGTTCACCTTCTTCCACATGTTTGGTGTGTCTCCCAGGTGGCTTGTGGCAAACTGTAAACGAGACTTTTTATGGATATCTTTGAGAAGTGGCTTTCTTCTTGCCACTCTTCCATAAAGGTCAGATTTGTGAAGTGTTCGACTGATTGTTGTCCTCCCACCTCAGCTGTAGATCTCTGCAGTTCATCCAGAGTGATCATGGGCCTCTTGGCTGCATCTCTGACCAGTCTTCTCCTTGTTTGAGATGAAAGTTTAGAGGGACGGCCGGGTCTTGGTAGATTTGCAGTGGTCTGATACTCCTTCCATTTCAATATGATCACTTGCACAGTGCTCCTTGGGATGTTTAAAGCTTGGGAAATCTTTTGGTATCCAAATCCGGCTTTAAATTTCTCCACAACAGTATCACGGACCTGCCTGGTGTGTTCCTTGGTCTTCATGATGCAGAACCCTGAGACTATCACAGAGCAGGTGCATTTATACGGAGACTTGATTACACACAGGTGGATTCTATTTCTCTTCATCAGTCATTTAGGACAACATTGAATCATTCAGAGATCCTCAATGAACTTCTGGAGTGAGTTTTCTGAACTGAAAGTAAATGGGCCGAATAATTTTGCCCAACTTTTCAGTTTTATTATTACAAAAAAAGTTTAAATGATCCAATAAATTTCGTTCCACTTCACAATTGTGACCCACTTGTTATTGATTCTTCACCAAAAATGTAAAATGTTATCTTTTTGTTTGAAGCCTGAAATGTGGCAAAAGGTTGAAAAGTTCCAGGGGGGCGAATACTTTCGCAAGGCACTGTACATGTGTGGCATATATGGCAATCACATATTTTACATTTGTCTGGATTTATTGTGACTATACGCACCAATAAAACTCCCTGAATAATATGAACTGACGAGTGCTGTGGTACTAACTATATGGTTCCAAGATGATTTGCATCTTGTGAGAACTGGTTTATGTTTTTTGTTTCTGCTTTGTCAGAATGACTTGTTTGTTGTCATCTTCAGCAATAGTCAGTGGTTAATTTAGTTTATGTTTTAGTCATATGCTGTTTTACAGTCTGAACTCTATGAAAGATGCTACGTAAAGCTCTGCCAAAAAGTGACCATTATATATGTCACCTTTTTTTGTCATACAGCATGCTGTAGTTTTTGTCTGGCCGCTTCTCTGCATGTTTTCCGTGCTGCGGCTGGACCTCCAGCCCTCCCCCATTATAATGTATGGGGCCGGAGCGGACTTCAGGCGGCATGGTGGGCTAACGTTAGCATGGATCCGGCAGTCTGTTCCCACACTAGAACAGCCTGTCGGACCCTGCTACCGTAAGTGTGAAAGTAGCCTAAGGCTAGCTTCACACAAACATTCAGGAGTTCCGGCAGGGAACAGCCTGCCAGGTCTCTCTGGATCTGGCGGTGCTGGAAGCTACACGAATGCCGTCCTGTCCCTTTAACTATGATGGGGCTGGCGGAGATCTGGATGCAACCCGGCAAATATGCCCAGAATTGGCTGGACAAATACCACTGCGCATATTTGCTGGGTTGTGGCCGGATCTCCCTACCGGATCAGCCTGCCGCATCTCCTGAACACTAGTGTGAATAAATTAAATACTGCAAAAAAATAGTTACAAACTTTTCCACAGAGCAAAACTGTTCAGGGTGTGTGTCTCATGGTGGATAATGAAACTGCAACCTTTTTAAAGCCAGAGTCTATTCTTTCTTTTCCTTTTATTATGTCTTAGGTTGTCAATGAAATTCATTTCTACTAGAACTTTAGTAAGATGTAGTTACAGTCACCTTCACTGATGCTATATCTGAACTAAATTCCCCAGAATTCTCTCTTAATTTGTTAAAAGATAGAAAAGACACCAAAAGGCTGTAATCCTATAGGTATGGGGTACTCGTGTACCTTTTGTAAAGGTCTATATACCTGGGTCTGCTGTTGGGTGAAGGTCCATGTAAGGATGGACAACAACAGTGGTGTGTAGCACTGCAACAATTTCTTTTTACAATAAAACACAGCTCTAATCCCACCTAATCCCCATTCTGATGACCACACAGTGATAGTGCCCCTTAGTGCCTCCCCACACAGTAAGAATGTCCTCTTAGTGCCACCTAACAATAATGATGCCCCTTAGTGCCCCTTGCACAGTGTAGTGCCTCTTTGTGCGGTACTTTCACATCTGCGTTTTGGATGCTACCAGTCCATAACACAATGGTCAGGATCCGTCCAAAACGCAGATTTATAAATGGATCCTGCTCCGTAGAGATGAATTGATCTTGGAACAGGATCCGTTCTCTGCGTTTTGGAAGCGCAGACAAAAATGCTACAACCCTAAGTTACCTCAGAGCGGGTTTGAACAAGAGCAAGCTGGCCACCGCTACTACAAGGCCACGGGGGCCATAACTAGGGGCAGCAGCCTGACTGATGTGTGTGGGACAATGGATATACAAATAGGCAAATTTTCTAAACGGTACATTTTATATAAATACATTCTATTAGTAATAATATTGGTATGGCTGTATCTAACTGTACAAACTACATTAAGTGGCTTCCACTCAGTATGATGTCTCCTTTAGTGTCCCCCACACAATGTGATGCCCCCTTAAGTGGCTCCCCCACCGTATGATGCTCCCTTAAGTGGCCACACACACACACACAGAGTGATGCCCTTTTTTAAAATTTTTTATAACTACTTGCATTTGCCATGACAAAATAAATAAATAAATCTTGATCGTCTTTTTATATAAGTCTGTGTTGTGCCATACCTCTATTATTCCTACTTTTTGTTTGCGAATAGATTGCCAGCAGTAGGAATAATAGAAGAATGGAAGAACAGAATGTTCATATTGTTGTGGCGTTACTAATTATATGGTTACATGATAAATAACATTTTTCATCATTGGGCTAGTTATTTCTAGTAGATAATTTACCAAGAGAACAATATTATTATTGCAAAATTTAGTACATACACAAGATTACCCACGATTGCGTTTGCCTTGTACCATACAGTATGCTAAAGCCAACCTTGATTTGCCCTATGAAAATCTGAAAAGCATAATGATTTTTTCAAGTTGTAGCCAAGTAGTTTTAAAATCATTTGATCAAAATGTTAAGAACATGATGGAACAGAGCCTGGATGTGTGTGTGCCGGTGACACAAGAAAAGGAAGGGAACTAATGAGAATGTGCTGGCGACAGCTACTGTGAAGGAGCCTGAGAATCAAAGTGCCTTGTTCAGGTATTTGGCTATTCTTATCTGTCAAATTCAAGGTTAGTTTTCAAATACTACTTCTCAAATTCCAGCTCAAAATTCACCTTGCATGTAAAAAATAAGGCTGTTTATGTTTGGAAAAAAAGTTAATTCAGAAACTGTTGTTTTTTTTTTTTTACAAGAGCCAAGAAAGTTGTAAGTAATTATTCAAGTAGATGTTTGGTCCCATTAGAAACAGATGTATCTTTGTGAAGTTCTCTTTCTAGCTAGGAAGGCCATTGCTGTGTTGGATGGAGGAGAGATTCCCCACAGTATCCCAGTGAAGAAATTTAGTGAAGAATATTTTGACATTGAAAAAAATAATATGCAATAATTAGGGCTGTTCAGATACATTTCTGTGGGCCGTGTGGTGTGCCGTCCTCCATTTTCGTGTATTAGGCTATCAAGACTCATTATGTAATTTACTGCCATCATTGCAGACAACAATTAACTATCCTCCCCTTCTCCTCTTAATTCCCTTTCTTTGCTTTTAAGAGACACTCCGGTTGAAGAAAAAGAATTCACATTAACTGGGAAACAAACAGAGCCCTTTTCATCTTTTTAGCAGTAGAACCGCCAATTCCAAGGCTCCTCTTCTGCCACCCAAAATGGCCACACCACTTTTCAGACTGCCTGATGCATACTGTGCATTTGGTAGTCCAAGACACTTCCTGCTGCCCTTGGATTGGCCAACACTGGTCACGTAAACAGTACTAGCCAATCCAAGAGCAGGGCTGGACAAGCAGGAAGTGTCTTGGGCTACCGATCCACAAGATGTATCAGTCTGAGAATTGATGCAGCCATCTCAGATGGCAGAACAGGAGCTGGAGAATTGGCGGATCTGCAATTGAAAAGGAGGGCATCAGGTAAGTACTGTGTTAGTTCACCAGTTTTTTCTTGAACAGGAGGGTCACTTGAAAGGACATCTGTCAGCAGATTTGTACCTATGAAACTGGCTGACCTGTTACATGTGCACTTGGCAGCTGAAGACGTCTGTGTTGGTCCCATGCTCATATGTGCCCGCATTGCTCAGAAAAATGATGTTTATATGCAAATGAACCTCTAGGAGCAAAGGAGGCGTTTCTTTTACATCTAGAGGCTCTGTGCTCTCTGCAACTGCTGTGTCCTCTGCACTTTGACAGGGCCAGGTGTGATGACATTTTTCCTGCCTGGCCATGTCAATCAGAGTGGAGAGTGGGCTGCAGTTGCATAGAGAGCGGAGCCTCTAGGAATAAACGCAATGCCCTCATTGCTCCTAGAGGCTCATTTGCATATATTAAAACTTCATTTTTCTCAGCAATGCGGGCATATATGAACATGAGACCAACACAGATGTCTTCAGCTGCCGAGTGCACATGTAACAGGTCAGCCAGTTTCATACGTACAGCTTTGCTAACAGATGCCCTTTAATGTGTAACTTTTTTCTGAGTGAGATAGATGTGAGATAGAAACATCCACGTTATATATCTATGCCATTACACATGTAAGTATATTTGACATGTCTTCTTTGTTTTATTTAGATACATCAGGGATGTCCAACCTCCAGCTGTTACAAAACTACAACCCCCAGCGGGCCCTGACAGCTGTATTCTGTCCAGGCATGATAAAAGTTTTAGTTTGGCAACAGCTGAAGGGCCGCAGGTTGGAGTTATATTTCATGTGTTTTTTATTGTACTTTGCTATGTGCATATTTCAAGAAAAGGAGTTTAAAAGAAGTGCAGTAACTCCCCTTGAATATACTGCTTAGAACTAATACATAATGAATATATCCCGAAACAGGCCTTATTACACAAACTCGTCTAAACCAGTCCAAAAAAATTGCAGGTTGTAAATTTCTTTACTTATAGGTCTAATATTAAATATTGGTTGTATGGAAAATTAAGTATTTTACCACCTGGGAATTTGTGCTGATGCCTTTGAGACCTATAGTTCAAAGAGGTTATTCAACAAATTTCAATTCAATGCCAAATTTACTAATAATATTTGCTTTTAATACTTTCCACTGCACAGATGGCCAGGAATGCATTGCTGGATTAGTCATGTGATTGTACCCTGAAGCCTACACCCCCAGAGCAAATTGTCTCAGATCATGTGACTATTCATCTGCCAGTATCTTCTTTCTACCATGTTCATGCTTCATTCAGTGCATTTACACATTGTTTTTTTTTTTTTTGTACCAGGAGGTGGCCAGTTTACCAGGCGCCATGCACAGGAACCATGCTGAGCTATAGAATGCACCATTAATTATGTAAATGCCAAGCCTTGACATTGACATTCTGACATCTGAGAGGATCCTGTGACATGCTATGCCTTGTGAAAACATGAGTGTCTGTAGCTTTGCGAGTGAAGATAGTGAGGGTGGGGAACTGGGGAACAATGCATGGTGGTGGAAACATCGTTGGATAGGAATTGGAAGAAGGGCTTTCATAGCAGAAATGAGATGAGTGATGAGAGGAATCATGGGGAATGTAGTTTCTCCTCCTACTTTACAGTGGATTGCCCACTTTTTACAAGAGCCAACAACAGCACTATGAAAGATGGTGAAATTAACTATACTGCGCAAAAAGTTGCTGAAAGGTCACAGGAGTCATGAGAAAATATGCATACAGAACAATCTGTATATACAATGACCTCCACAGCACTCCCCCCCCTTTAACAGTGCCCTCCACATCACCAAACCCCTTAACTTACCTCCACTGTGCCACACCACTTTAACAGTGACCTCCACAAAGACCCCCCCCCCCTTAACAGTGACCTCCACATCACCTGTCCCTTAGCTGTAACCTCCACAGCTCCATGCAGCCTTAACAGTGGCCTACACAGAGACTCACCCTCTTAACAGTGACCTCCACAGCTCCCTGCCCCCTTAACAGTGACCTCTACCTTACCTGCTCCCTTAACTGTGACCTCCAGAGTGTCCACCCCCTTAACAGTGATCTCCACATCACCCTGCCCCTTAACTATGACCTCCACAGCTCCCCGCCCCCTTAACAGTAACCTATAACAGAGAAGAAAAATGGCTATAACCTGGTGAAAAACTATATTTATGCCAAGACTGAAGGAACTGGGAGCTTGGCTAATAAGGGTCATGTGACAATGTATGGCAGGATGTGAGTGAAGCTGCAAGCTCCTATTGGCTAATACAATTTTTAGAAATATATCAAGAAGGGTACATCCTACAGAGCTGAGACCTTTACGAGAACCTTCCCAGACACTCAATATACCTACAGAATATGCCTCACAAATTTGATGCAGATTGGTCCAGTCGTTTGGCTGTGCATAAAGAACAGAATTAATTGTTATATATACACTCACCGGCCACTTTATTAGGTACACCATGCTAGTAACGGGTTGGACCCCCTTTTGCCTTCAGAACTGCCTCAATTCTTCGTGGCATAGATTCAACAAGGTGCTGGAAGCATTCCTCAGAGATTTTGGTCCATATTGACATGATGGCATCACACAGTTGCCGCAGATTTGTCGGCTGCACATCCATGATGCGAATCTCCCGTTCCACCACATCCCAAAGATGCTCTATTGGATTGAGATCTGGTGACTGTGGAGGCCATTTGAGTACAGTGAACTCATTGTCATGTTCAAGAAACCAGTCTGAGATGATTCCAGCTTTATGACATGGCGCATTATCCTGCTGAAAGTAGCCATCAGATGTTGGGTACATTGTGGTCATAAAGGGATGGACATGGTCAGCAACAATACTCAGGTAGGCTGTGGCGTTGCAACGATGCTCAATTGGTACCAAGGGGCCCAAAGAGTGCCAAGAAAATATTCCCCACACCATGACACCACCACCACCAGCTTGAACCGTTGATACAAGGCAGGATGGATCCATGCTTTCATGTTGTTGACGCCAAATTCTGACCCTACCATCCGAATGTCACAGCAGAAATCGAGACTCATCAGACCAGGCAACGTTTTTCCAATCTTCTACTGTCCAATTTCGATGAACTTGTGCAAATTGTAGCCTCAGTTTCCTGTTCTTAGCTGAAAGGAGTGGCACCCGGTGTGGTCTTCTGCTGCTGTAGCCCATCTGCCTCAAAGTTCGACGTACTGTGCGTTCAGAGATGCTCTTCTGCCTACCTTGGTTGTAACGGGTGGCAATTTGAGTCACTGTTGCCTTTCTATCAGCTCGAACCAGTCTGCCCATTCTCCTCTGACCTCTGGCATCAACAAGGCATTTCCGCCCACAGAACTGCCGCTCACTGGATGTTTTTTCTTTTTCGGACCATTCTCTGTAAACCCTAGAGATGGTTGTGCGTGAAAATCCCAGTAGATCAGCAGTTTCTGAAATACTCAGACCAGCCCTTCTGGCACCAACAACCATGCCACGTTCAAAGGCACTCAAATCACCTTTCTTCCCCATACTGATGCTCGGTTTGAACTGCAGGAGATTGTCTTGACCATGTCTACATGCCTAAATGCACTGAGTTGCCGCCATGTGATTGGCTGATTAGAAATTAAGTGTTAACGAGCAGTTGGACAGGTGTACTTAATAAAGTGGCTGGTGAGTGTATGTATATATATATATATATATATATATATATATATATTAGATATATCTAAATTGAGTATATTTATTTATGTTGGATGTTTTTGAGTGGGTTAAAGTGGGTTCTCCAGCATTTCCAGGACACTGTTTTGTTGTGTGACTCAATATGCACAATTCATTCAGAATGGAGGCAGTTTAAAAATAAAACTATTATCTCTTCATAATAGTCATATGTTCCAAGGCTTCATCATACAACCAACAGGTTGTAAAAGGGAACCTGTCATCAACCTTATGCTGACTGTACTGAGGGCAGCAGAAAATAGTGACATAAATGCTGATTTCAGCTGTGTGTCTGTCTTGAGCTAAAAGTAAGTAGTTGCTGAGAACCAACATCACAAACATTGCATCCCAGGCCTTGAAGAGAGTCATATCTACCTGAGAAGAGTCATAGTTATTCCTAATCTCCTGCTCTCCCACCCATCTGCTGATGACTGGCAGTTCTCTCCTAGAGAGAAAGGGAGAAAACTTGGGTAGAAGCCTGTCAGTCAGGGCAGGGAGAGCAGGAATTCATGAATAACCATGACTCTTCTCATGAAGATTTGACTCTTTTCCAGGCCTAATCTGCAATGTTTGTGATGTTGGTTCTTGGCAACCACTTACTTTTAACTTATAAATGACAGACCGCTGAAATCAACTCACCTGTCTCTACTTTATTCTGCTGTTAGTATGGGTAGCACAAAGGTGATGACAGGTTCCCTTTAAAATACTTTTCAGGGGAAGCGTTGTTTATCCGTGTTGGTAAGAGTTTTCAGCTTTCAGGAAGTTTCCAGTGATTTACATTTGTGTGCATAACTCTCTGCTCAGCACATTATTTCCATCCTCCCTCAGGTGACCTCTATACACCTTCCAAGTTTCCCAAAAGCAGTTTATATCAAGCATTGACTGGTCACATTTCCAGTGATACTGTCAGTGCGCTTCATGCATTAATTGGATGCTGCTGGCTGCCGGCTTGTGACTTGGGAGTCCCTTTTCCCTTGAGGCAGTATTTTAAGCTGTTCACTTCTACAAGAGATTCTCATTTTGGCTTCCAGAGTGCTTGCTACATGATGAATACTATCCCCATACCACCCTCTCGAATGCACTTAAATAACATATTTCACCACTGTAAATTAATACAGTGTCTGGTGATATAGTTAGATAGAATACTAACCGTTTCACTGGATAGAAAGCATATATCTTTCTGTGCACAGATAGATGGTAGATTATTTACTAAGCTTTTTATGAGACACAGTGGTGTTTCTAAACTTATTTTTCAGATGTGCGATATTGGAAGAAATATGCTTGCGTTTCGGGATAAATGATGCCATGCTTGTTCTTTTTTTAATATACCCCTTTGCATGCCCCGCTGTGCCCCCCTGCAGTTTTAGCACCAAGTATGTTAATACTGAGCATTGTTACAAGGAGGAGGAGACCTCAGGATAGGTCATCAATATCAGATCGTAGGGGATCCGACACCCGGCACCCCTGCCGATCAGCTGTTTGAGGAGACCGTGTGCACAGTGCACACTTTCCTGGCTCATTTCCTGCTCTGCTGCTGATCAGTGGGGGTGCTGGGTGTCAATCCGATATTGATAATCTATCCTGAGGATAGGCCATCTATATGAAAAGCCCGGACAACCCCAAGGGACCTCAAGATCTAAACCAGATAACCTCTTTACATATATCTGTACCATTTACATTAGATGTCAATATCGAGAGGAGGGGGCCTCCTGACTCTTCTCCTGACATCCATAAGGTTTAGCTGTTGGATTTCAACATGCCCAATCCTTTGGCTCTCATGAGAGATAAGACACCACCAGAAGTAAACTATATAGACAAAAGAATTGATATCTAGGAAATTTCACAATCTGATTTGTTGCAGCAGTGGCACCCTATTACAGTACCACGCTGGAATTCATTGAGTTCTTTAGAACGACCCATTTTACAAATGTTTGTAAAAGCAGAATGGCCAGGTGCTGGATTTAATACACCTGTGGCAATGGGACTGAATGGCATACCTGAATTCAATGGTCAAGAGGTGCGTCCAATACTTTTGACTATATAATGTTTCTGGCAGCAGCTTTTTTTCTTTTCCTTGCTCAGAACACGTACACACTTGGCAAAGCTTAGCCTGTATGTTTATGAGGGGGAAGGGAGGAATTATTTGTCACCTGAATAAGTGTTCTGCCAATAGGTATTTCATGAGCATGGCCATCCTTTGGAGATGAAATGGATGTTATTAACCTTGAGTTGCATAGGAGATAGTCACTGGTTGCAAAATCTTAACTCTTTTCACTACTGTAATAGATAATGCAGCTAAGGTAGCAATATAGGGTTTTCTTTTGGAAGGAAATGTCTCTGAATCCGTATAAACAATGCCATTGAAAAATTCTGCAAATGTTTTTCAGACTCATGTCTATTGCATGCATGGCACTGATAGATCTGCTGGCTGTACAGTACTTTACCTAC
This sequence comes from Rhinella marina, assembly GCA_900303285.1. NCBI lineage: Eukaryota > Metazoa > Chordata > Amphibia > Anura > Bufonidae > Rhinella > Rhinella marina. The sequence continues at coordinate 332,952 of ONZH01006691.1, forward strand.
CTTTGATTTAGTTGTACACGTTTTGGTTTGAGGAATGAATGACCTGTACACATTTTTCTTATTTGAAAGCTGTCCATCTACGAATTACGAGTCATATCTGTTTTCACCAAGGTGCCCTCTTAGAGTGGCCGTCAGACACAAAATTTGGCAGACTGAGGAATGTAGTGGATTATATCCATTTACAAAGGCTGGCAACTCTTCAATGGAAATCATATTTCTAAATCATGATTACAGTCTGTAGGCGTTTATTCAGAATATCGAATTAACCTCGGGTGTTTTCACACGCAACAGATTTTGTTACAGATAAATGACGGCTCATGCAAACGTGTGCCGTCCGTGCCCGTATTGAGGCTCGAAAACAGTGGGTCTGCAATATAAAGACACTGACCGCGTGCGCACAGTATCACGAATACAGACCCATTCACTTGAATGGGTTCTCAATCCGGAAAATACGCAGCGAAATGCCACGAAAGCACTACGGAGCACTGGGATTTCGGTCTGGACCTCTGCACCACAAAAAAATAGAACTTGTTCTATTTTTTCACAGCGTGGACAGATCACTGACCCATTCGATTTGAATGGGTCTGCATCTGTCAGAGCAGACCACACAGACTGTGCCCGTGCATTGGGGATCACAATTTGCGGTCCTCAATGCATGGCACGGGCAGCACACCTTCGTGTGCATGAGCCCTTACCCCCCTAACTGTTTTGCCACAGTGGAGCTCCAGCAGTGGGAAAAGTAGCTAACTGGAGGGAGAAGGGCTGCTTTTACCTCCTGTATGGTAGCAGCTAGAAACATGCAACTGATCTTGCTTGAAAGCAGACATTCCAAGCTTTCAGACAATACCAAATGACAGCAATATGTTCAGGACACAGAAAGATATCACTGATAGAAATCGGGATGCTGTGAATGCAGATGAAAATGAAAGTAAAACAGGTTGTACTTGTGATTATTCCTGACTTAATTTCTAACAGTGATTTCTCTTCTGTTGCACGGACTTTAGCTGTCATTTAGTCTTATATGAAAGCCTGGACTGTCAGCTTTCAGACAAGACCAGTTGCATGTTTCTAGCTGCTACCATTGGGGAGATATCATCATCTTAAGCAGCCCTCCCCCCTCCAGTCAGCTACTTTTCACACTGCCCGAGCTGGACTCGGGCAAAACAGTTAGGTGGTTAAACTGATTTTCAATCATGTGTGAAGGCACCCCTAGCGTACATTTCCACCTTTTTTGTGAAACCAAAATCTTCAAATAAACATTCGTAAAACATTATTCATCTATTCAGAACTTTTCTTCTGTACTCACACAGTCATTTATGACATTAAGGCTTTAGGCTGCTTTCAGACATAGGTTTTTAGTGGTGTTTCTTTGCACTTTTGGAATTTTTTTTTTTTTTTGCACCAGTGGTTTTTGAAGTATTTATTGAGGTAATAATGCTAGCTATCGATGATACCAGAAGATCTATGGTAAGTATGAAACACAAGCACTCTTTCGCTAATGCCAATTTACTTAAATAGGTGACATTTCTGCGTCTTTCTGTGTTTTTTTTTTTTTGTTTGTTTTTTTTTTGCTGAAGCTCTGGTGTTTTTTTCAGCAGTTTAGTTTTAGATTCTCTCTATTGGATAAAAACTCACTGAAGAAAATACTAGTGGAAAGACACACTGAGGAGAATTTATCATTCATCCCACACCAGTTTTCTTTTTGTTTGCGACTAAATTTAGGTGCAAGTGGCATTTCTACTCTATCCTTGCCACTTTTCCAAGAGGGAAGTTGGAAGGAGGTGGGGCCAGTGGGCCCAAAACCTTTATCTTCTTTTAAGTCATGTGCAGAACAATTCAGGTTCATATGCAGTACTAAATAACGCATTAATATTTTCTGTATTTAGTGTTAGGAAACCTATAACTTTAGTCTGAATAGTAATAAAAACTGTAAAGTAAAAAGACCTTTTACAAGGTCTTTATTTACTGAGGAAGCGGCAAACCTAAGATTTGGGCTGTAGCTTCATATAATAGCACATTATTCCACCTGGTTTGTGAAAACTTGCCAAATGAGGATAATAAAATGAATATATACTGCATGAATATATACTGCATGAATATAGAGACTTGCTCAGGTACTGCTGAGCAATGGAAATGACAGATTATGCTATACTGTAGCCTCCCTGTGAAAATGCAGCACTACTTATCCATGAGAATAGATTCCCAGCTGTAACCATCTACAGCTGTGACCTAGATGTATATGTTACTTCGCTGTGCTCAAGTGCCTTGCTCAATGGACCGAAAGATAGTCACGCTAAGCCAAAAATGCTTAACATTTTTACGATTAATTTCAAAAACTTGTAACAAAATACTCCATTACTGAAGCCAACTTGCGGTATATGCCTGCTCCAATTTAAAATATTAATTTCCTGTTAATTCCTTCATGAAATAAGGTTTCTAAAAATATTATTTCACAGGCTGCTTAAACATCCTACACAGTGTAGTCTGGCTGTCAAAGTGTTAAACCCATCTACTGGGCTTGTATTCCAGTTTTCCCAGTTTATGGAGAGATACCGACCATACTGATTACCAACCAGCTTTACTAGTTACATTTATATTTATTTTCTTGGACACTCTGAGTGATTGGGCATCAACTTGGCAAATGAGGTTCAGTGTGGATAAATGTAAAGTTCTGCATCTGGGTAGTAATAATCTATGTGCATCATAAGTCCTAGTGGGAGTAACACTGGAGCTGAGCTGAGCGCGATACCAGGCACAGCCGCTATACAATATATGGCGCCGGTGCCTTCTCAAACAGCTTATTAACAGGTGTCCTGGGTGTCAGACCCCACTGATCAGATACTGATGACCTATCCTGAGGAGTGGTATCAGTATCAGAAACCCCTTTAACTGGGGAATGAACAGAACACTTACATTGTGACCCCCTTTTTATCTTTTCAGCTGCAGAACCACCACTTTCTGGGTTCCTCTTCTGTCATTCAAGATGGCCGCACCACTGGGTGCATACTGTGTACTTCCTGCTTGTCCAGCTCTGCTCTTGGATTCATCTGCATCAGGTAGTCTGAGAAGCCGTGTGGCCTTCTTGGATAGCAGAAGATTAAGCTAGGGATTTGGCAGATCTGCAGCTGAAAAGATGAGAAGGAGATCACCATGTAAATACAACTTTGGCGGGCAACAATTAGAATTCCTGGATGTGGCTGTCGTGGTGAAGGGCGACGGGTTGGTCACGAGGGGCTATAGGAAGCCCACAGCGACCAACTCCTTGCTCCACTACGACAGCTTTCACCCGGAAAGTGTTAAGAAAGCAGTTCCATATGGCCAGTTTGTCAGACTTAGAAGGATCAATGATACCGAAGAAGGCTTTAGGTCCCAATCATTTGAGTTAAAAGAGAGATTCCTAAAGAGAGGATATCCTGTTTAGATACTAGATCAGGCCCTTAGCAGGGCCTCCTCACTTACCCAAAAAGAGTTACTCTCTCGGTTTGGGAAACAGGAGTATCCCCGTGCGGAGAATAGTGAAGAACGTTTCACGTTCTCCTTTAAATATAGTCCTATGGCTTCAGTTATACGCAAAGTAATACTTAATATCTGGGAGATATTAGCGAAAGACGCAGGTCTGTCAGCTTTAACGAATAAGCAACCCCGCATAACCACGACCATTCCGCAGCCCCGTAAAAAAAAAAAAAATTTCATATTTTTGTCCATTTTGCGGACAAGGATAGGACATTTCTACAGGTGTTATAAAATAAATGGGGACATGGAATTGCCCAGGATCTTTTTTTTTTTGGCGGACCGCAAAACTCTTACAACCATGTGCATGAGCCCTTAGGCCTCGTCCACATTTCCGTTTTTCACTGACGTGTGCTGTCCGCATTTTTCACGGACAGCACACGTACCCATTGATTTAAATGTATCTGTTCACATTTCAGCATTTTTCTACTGACCGTGGGTCAGTAAAAAAATCACTGAGACATGCACTACTTTAATACGTGATGCGGACCAAGCATGCCCATTGAAGTCTATGGGTCCGTCAAAATCACTGACACACATCCGTGTTGTGTCCGTTTTTCACTGATGACTAATAAGAGAGTCTTTGGAAATTATTTTTCAGCTGAGCAACGTCAGTGAATTACGGATGCCACACGGATGGTAAAAACGGACACACGGACCAACCACGGATCCTTCACGGACAGCTTCACGGATGAAACACGTACGCTTTTTTTCACGGATGTGTCACTGACACGGAAATGTGGACGAGGCCTTAAAGTGAACCAGTGCGTTGCTTTAAGAAGAATCCATAGTGCAAAAAGATTAGGGGGACTGTTTTTACTCCTCTCCTTATCAAATACTCTAGACACTGAATGCATATTTTAATGATGATTTTTAATACATGAATATAAGAAAAAAAAGGAGCACTTTCATACCATAACAAACATCGAGCTGAACATGTAGAGATTTGTATATGCTGCTATTTGAGCAGCCTTTCTACTTTTACAGCTAAGCACACACAGACAGGTTTCCGGTCGAGATCAGTGATGTTCAGACAGTTATGGTGAATGCACATTTTTCAGATTACTCACACAAAAGCCTTTTTTTTCTTTTAATCTCTTCTCACCTGGTTGCTTTGAGTAACACATCAGGTGGGAATATCTGTGTGGTCCTTAATTGCTCCCTGCTTAGTGGTTAGGGCCAGAAAGGAATTTGACATGTTACATCTTACTTGAATATATATATATACATATATTTTGGATCTGACAAGATACAGTTATGTGCAAAAGTTTTAGGGAGGCGTGGGAAAAATGGTGCAAATTAGGCTGCTTTCACACTAGGGTTTCTATTTTCCGGTATTGAGAGCCGTCATAGGGTCTCAATACTGGAAAAAAACGCTCCAGTTTTGTCCCCATTCGTTGTCAATGGGGACAAAACGTAACTGAACAGAACAGAATGCTCCAAAATGCATTCCGTTCCGTTTGGATGCTTTCCCATACCGGAGAGCAAACCGCATCATGCAATTCAATGGGGACGGATCCGTTTTCTCAGACACAATTTGACACACTAGATCCGTCCCCCATTGACTTTCAATGGAGTTCATGACGGATCCGTCTTGGCTATTTTAAAGATACAACTGGATTAGTTCATAATGGATGCAGACGGTTGTATTATCAGTAACAGAAGCGTTTTTGCTGAGCCCTGCCGGATCCAGCAATACTGCTAGTGTGAAAGTAGCCTAAAGAATGCTTTCCAAAAGAGAAATAGTTTATTTTTAGCAATTAAGGCTACTTTCACACTAGCGTTTTAAAATTCCGGTATTGAGTTCCGTCATAGGGGCTCAATACCGGAATAAAACGCTTCAGTTTTGTCCCCATTCATTGTCTATGGGGACAAAACTGAACTGAAGACAACGGAATGCTCCTGAAAGCATTTCGTTCTGTCTTCAGACCGGAGAACAAACCGCAGCATGCTGCGGTTTGCTCTCCGGTCCAGGCATCCGCACCAAGACGGATCCGGAATGACCCCCAATGCAAGTCAATGGGGGTGGATCCGTCTGGTGTGACCATAATGGTAACCGGATCCGCCCTCCATTGACTTTCAATGGAGTTCATTACGGATCCGGCTACACATAGACACATACACACACATATAGACATACAAATACACATACATACTTACATGCTCCCTGGCAGGTCTTAAGAGCGTCGGAGGGACAGGACGGCGCACACAGATGACGATTCCACCAGGCGCCCAGCAGAGGGCACTGTGGGGAATCGTCACCTGTGCGAGCCGTCCTGTCCCTCCGACGCTCTGAAGACCTGCCGGGAGCATGTAAGTATGTATGTGTATTTGTATGTCTATATGTGTGTGTATGTGTCTATGTGTAGCCGGATCCGTAATGAACTCCATTGAAAGTCAATGGAGGGCGGATCCGGTTACCATTATGGTCACACCAGACGGATCCACCCCCATTGACTTGCATTGGGGGTCATTCCGGATGTGTGTTTGTTTGTCTATATGTGTGTGTATGTTTATGTGTATGTATGTACTGTGTGACATGTGTGGGGCCAGAGCGCGGTTCCAGCTCCACACATGTCACTGCGGCAGGCCTGATCCGGCTGCACCCTTCACCTGCCAGATCAGGCCTGCCGCCAGTGTGAAAGTAGCCTAACAAAATGCAAAGTGAATGAAGAAAAGAGAAATCTAAATCTAATCAATATTTGGTGTGACCACCGTTTGCCTTCAAAACAACATCAATTCTTCTAGGTACACTTGGACACAGTATTTGAAGGAACTTGGCAGGGAGGTTATTCCAAACATCTTGGAGAATTAACCACAAATCTTCTGTGGATGTAGGCTTACTCAAATTCTTCTGTCTCTTCATGTAATCCCAGCCAGGCTGGATGATATTAAGGGATTCTTGCTATTCTTTATGCTGAAGATAGATAAAGGGGTTATCCCATCTTGTGCCACCGCCAGGCGCAGCCCGCCTGCGGCGCTCATAGAAACGAATGGGAGCGCACCGCGCATGGGCGGCCACCGCTCCCATTCATTTCTATGCTGCCACCGAAAATAGCCGAGCACTGGCTCGGCTATTTCCGTTGGCTCAATAGAAATGAATGGGAGCCGGGCCGCGCATGTGCGGTGCGCTCCCATTCGTTTCTATGAGCGCAGTGTGGGAAGGCGGGGGGGGGGGGGCAGCGCCTGGCGGTGGTCGGACCCTGGGGAAGCCGGGGTCCTCCAGGCTCAGAGCTCCCCCACTTAGTTCTCAATATAGGTGAGGGTCCCAGCGGTGGGACCCGCACCTATAACACAATGGGGGCATATCCTAGCGATATGCCCCCATTGTCAAAGATGGGATAACCCCTTTAATGATTTTGGCTGTGTGTTTGGAGTCAGATGCCTCCTTGAATGTATTGCATGATGGATACGTTTCTGCCGGCTTGCTTTACCGCAGATAGAACTACCAATAACATGGTTGTTGCGGTAGATGTAATAATAATAATGAATGCACACTTCGAACCGTTTCTACATTGAGAGAAAAATGGCAGTAAATTATTGGTCTTTGCCGATCATAGCCTCTAACACTAATAGGAAAAGAAAACTTTTATAAAAGTACACGTCACAAAGACTAAATAATAAGATGAGTGATGCCTTTATTGGCTAACCAAAAAAATAATAGGTATTTACCATGGCATAGATTGTACAGTTACCACAGTGTACGTCATACATAGATACAAGAAGCAGCGTAAATCTGAATTGTGCATTTAATAACTCCCTACTAGGAGTGCATCATTTTAATGCCCTAGCATAGTAGCATGATAAAAGTTGGTTCTGCTGCTGAAAAAGAAATATGAGGCTAGGTGTCTGAGATGCATTCATATGAATCCTAATGGTGCAGAGACATGAATGTACATGGGCCATTACCAGAGCTTTGCATGGGGTGTGTGTGTCTTAGCAGCCTATGTTGTATGAAATGCTAATGTCTGCTGTCCTAAGATCCAGAAGGATGATAAATTCAGGCTTGTCCTGGCAGCTGAAAGCACATTATATGATAAAATAAACATATGCAAAGCTTGAGTAATGGAATATCTGCCAGTATACTATCAAATATTTATTCAGTACTGATTGTCTGCAAATCTTATCTGGATTCCATACCAGTGCAGCACTTATATTACCCTTTCTTTGCTGTATATCAGGGACTCAAAGTTTAATAGATGGCTGTATATTGTTTCTACTGCCAAACTTCAGAAATGTATGGGTTATAAACATTCTTTTACTTTCACACAATCATTTACTTTTCAAGGCAGTAACCCTATATTATGTAAATGGCATTCAAAGTAAAAAATAAAAAATTTAAAGAAGAAAAATCTATATCTCAAGCAACTTGGATTGTGTGTCTCTCCACTCTTCCTCCAAACTCTGGGACCTAGATTTCCAAATGAAATTCAAAATTTACTTTCATTTGAAAACAGGACTTTGGACCACTGAGCAAGAGTCCAGTCCTTTTTCTCCTTAGCCCAAGTAAGATGCTTCTGCTGTTGTTTATGGGTCATGAGTGGCTTGACACAAGGAATGCGACAGTTGTGACCCATGTCCTGGAGACATCTGTGTATGGTGGCTCTTGAAGCACTGACTCCAGCCACAGTCCACTTCTTGTGAATGTCCCTGCAAATTCTTGAATGGCCTCTTCTTGACAGTCCTGCCAAGCCTGTGGTTATCTCCGTGGCTTGTGCACCTTTTTCTACCACACTTTTTCCTTCCACTCCACTTTACATTAAAGGGGTTGTCCAAGTTATGGAAAAAAAAAATATAGCACTGTAAATCTGATGGGTAGCAATATATAACTAAGTTCAGCAAGTTTTAGGCAAAAAAAATCTATATTTCCTCATTTCCCTGGTTCTCTTCTGGCCTTTGTTTACATGCAGTAATAACAATCTCTGCCCCTCCCCCCTTCTCTGCAAAGGCAGTGAATACAAGTGCTGTGAGTACATGTGTGCCTGCTGGAATACTCAGCAGCATGTTGTTTGTGTAGGACTACAAGTCCCAGCTGTACAATGACACTGCTGATACACACAGGAAATTCTCCCTACCTGTTCTTGTACAATTCCTCTATAGCTCCTTGCCCAGCATTTGTCTCCTCTCACTGCTGCAGCTACTATTTGTTGTAAAGCCTTGAGCCCTCAGTGTGTTCTGGCTGAAGGGGTTAATGTTTTATCTGAAGGAATCCAGGGAGAGAGCAGATAGCAGGAGCCCGGCAAAGAAAGGGGGCGTGGCCAGTGACGTCTCGTGTACAGACTGTTATCTGAACTCTGAGGCTTGTACACGAAACATCACAGACCAGGGAGATAAGCTGACATCACAGGTCATGTGACCCTCAGTCAACTCTGAGAAACTAGCAGCTTTAGAAACACAAAGTATGTGGGAAAGTTGTTATACCTGACAAGTTAGAAACATATAAAGAACAAAAAAATAACTCGGACAACCCCTTTAATATGCTTGGATGCAGCACTCTGTGAACAGCCAGCTTCTTTAGCAATGACATTTTGGGGGTTATCCTCCTTGTGAAGGGTGTCAATCACTGTCTTCTGGACAACCGTCAAGTGAGCAGTCTTCCCCATGATGTGTAGCCTACTGAACCAGACTGAGGGACCATTTAAAGGCTTAGGAAACCTTTGCAGGTGTTTTGTGTTGATTAGCTGATTAGAGTGTGACACCATGGAGGAGGTTTATCATCTCCCTAGCACCTGAAAAGTGGTGTTAAAAAGTATCAAACTATTTGTTTCAGCCTTTTAAACTGCAACTTTAAAAAATAAAAAATTGTCCCATCTCCCACTTTTTACACCACCTTCGCCACTTTCTTTAGAGAGGGCCTGACAAGGGTAGGAAGGGAGTGTGGCCAGCCGCTCTGACAAATTTACCTTAATTTACATTGGTTTTCTGGTGCAAATGAAGGCAGAAATCTACGGCACCTCTGAACTGTTGTAGATTTCTGTTTAGGCGCACAGACTACTGGGGAATGCACCTAATTTATAAATTAAGAGCATCCCCTGGCAGCGCAGAGGATATCAAGACCAGCATAGAAAGTGCCATTCTTGATAAATCTCCCCCCCCATGAGTCTACATTATTGAACTTTTTCAAAATATTCAAATTTTCTGAAATACTGAGTTTTGGGTTTTCATTAGCTGTAAGCTGTAATCATCAACATTAAAAGACATAAATGCTTGAAATAGATCACTCTGTGTGTAATGACTCTACGTTATGTATGAGTTTCACTTTTTTAATTGAATTACTGAGATAAATTAAGTTTTTTATAATATTCTAATTTATTGAGATGCATCTGTAGAATAAATCTGCAATCAGAAAATAAAAACTAATTAGGGTACTTTCACATCCAGGCTCTCACAAACGGATCCGTCATGATAATACAACCGTCTGCATCCGTTCTGAACGGATCCGTTTGTATTATCTTTTACACAGCAAAGACGGATCCGTCTTGAACTCCATTGAAAGTCAATGGAGGACAGATCCGTTTTCTATCGTGTCTGAGAAAACTGATCCGTCCCCATTGACTTACATTGTGAGTTATGACGGATCAGTTTGGATCAGTTTCTTCATGCGGACACCAAAATGCAGCGAGCAGCGTTTTAGTGTCCGCCTCCAAAACGGAATGGAGACTGAACTGAAGCAAAACTGATGCATTCTGAACGGATTCTTTTGCATTCAGAATGCATTAGGACATAACCGATTAGTTCAGGACCGTTTATGAGAGCCTGTGACGGATCTCACAAACAGATCCTGCAAACGCAAGTGTGAAAGTAGCCTTAGAAATAAGGATGTGTTGCGGTCTGGTTTTAACGGGCAAATAACATTTTTGGTGACTCTTCTGCATTAATGACACAGTCTAATACATATTATATTATATATGGTTCTGCCACCCATACGCTGAAGACCAAATGTCTATCAAATTACTATTAAAGGGGTTGTTTTACTTCAGCAAAAAGCATTTATGTAGAGGAAGTTAATACAAGGAACTTACTAATGTATTGTGATTGTCCATATTGTCTTCTTTGCTGGCTGGATTCATTTTTCCATCACATTATACACTGCTCGTTTCCATGGTTATGGCCGCTCTGCAATCCAGCAGTGGTGGTCGTGCTTGCGCTCTATAGGAAAAAATGCCAGCCTCTCTGGTGGCCGGGACTGTGGGAGCTCACATAGGCTGGTGCTTTTTCCTATAGTGTGCAAGCACAGCCATGCTGCTGGACTGCAGGGTGGTTGTAACCATGGAAACAAGCAGTGTATAATGTGATGGAAAAATAAATCCAGCCAGCAAAGGAAGCAATATGGACAATCACAATACATTAGTAAGTGCCTTGTATTTATTACCTTCCTCTACATAATAAATGCTGTTTGCTGAAGTGAGATAAAACCCCTTTAATACTACTACTAAAACTTTACTTCTCCCACTTACCGTATGTGTTTCATTGAATGCAGTAAATAAATAAAAGCATTTTGAATATTAACGAACACTATAGATACTAATTTGCAGAGATTTGCCATGCCATTTAAAATGTTGCTCCTCAGCATCACAATGCAAAGTGCCTTTTATATAATATAACAGTAAATGCTGACAGATTGTGGCATGTAACTCTTGTGTGACAACTTTCAGCTAGTCTGAAATGATACTTTAAGAAGAGGTAAAAGCACGAAGCCACACACAGTTTAATAAATGTGCGGCGTGGTTTCATATCTTTTAGGCTACTTTCACACTAGCGGTTTAAAATTCCGGTATTGAGTTCCGTCATAGGGGCTCAATACCGGAATAAAACGCTTCAGTTTTGTCCCCATTCATTGTCAATGGGGACAAAACTGAACTGAAGACAACGGAATGCTCCTAAAAGCATTCCGTTCCGTCTTCAGACCGGAGAACAAACCGCAGCATGCTGCGGTTTTCTCTCCGATCCAAGCATCCGCACCAAGACGGATCCGGAATGACCCCCAATGCAAGTCAATGGGGGTGGATCCGTCTGGTGTGACCACAATGGTAACTGGATCCGCCCTCCATTGACTTTCAATGGAGTTCATGACGGATCCGGCTACACATACACACATACAGAAATAGACATACACATAAACATACACAGACATATACACATACAAATACACATACATACTTACATGCACCCCGGCAGGTCTTCAGAGCGTCGGAGGGACAGGACGGCGTGCACAGGTGACGATTCCACCAGGCGCCCAGCAGAGGGCGCTGTGGGGAATCGTCACCTGTGCGAGCCGTCCTGCTCCTCCGGCGCTCTGAAGACCTGCCGGGAGCATGTAAGTATGTATGTGTATTTGTCTGTGTATATGTGTGTGTATGATTATGTATGTACTGTGTGACATGTGTGGGGCCGGAGCGCGGTTCCGGCTCCACACATGTCACTGCGGAAGGCCTGATCCGGCAGCACCCTTCGGATCAGGCCTGCCGCTAGTGTGAAAGTAGCCTTACTGTTTCATTTGATTCTTTATTGACAAATGCTGGCGAGATCGGTAACAGATTGAAAAATTCTTCTCACTTGCCCTATTGTTGCCTGTGGGCATAGCAAAGTGGTCAAGAGATCGTGTTGTAAGATACCTGATACCTGGTCTTTGTTTTGTAATGTTCTAGCAAGAGCCTTGGTGTGACACAAGTTGAAAAAAAAAATCTTGCTGCATTATGAAAGAGTGTGAAAGAGAGCACTGTGTCGCACTGTGTCCCACTGTGTGCACAGCTGAAGAGAATACTTTGTCAATATGTCATTCTTGGGGCAATTGGCAGCTAATTTCCTTGTGTGTTAGAAAAATACACATCCCTTCGGGGAAGAAAAGACGATTAGGTCACGTGCTATTCTGGAGAGCATCCAGGAATGTCAGGGAAACAAAAGTAGTTCTAACAAGACATAAAACCAGAAAACATATTTAACAAGGCTGCAAAGATGTGCTTCTGACAAAAAGACTAAGATAATTCTCACCATTAACACTAATTGCGCGTGTGTTACAATGACAGCCAAGGGCAATCATTTCAGAAAGTCTGAACTTTGCAAAAACCAAGCAAAATCAGCCAAAGTGAAGATCCTAATTCTTTCATGGATAATTTACATTTAAAGGGGAACTGTCAAAAGATCTTGTGGTATTCCCGGGTTAAACATTCATGAGCTGTCCTCAGGATATCAGATTGATGAAGGCACCACTCCCAGAACCACATCAATTAGCTGGTGAAAAGGGCCACAACTTCTTCCTCGGCCTATGTTGTCACATTCAGTGGTCACATGGCGTTTCTAAAGTTCAGAATTCAAGTGAATGAGATTGAGTAACAATACCAAGCACAACCACTATACAATGTACTATACTATGAAGAGGCAGAAAATGAGTAAGGTGGGGGAGGGGTGTTCAGGGAGTCGGACTTTCACCAATCTGATATTGATGACCTATATTGAGGATAAGTCATCTGTTTTTAAGCACCAGGAAACCACTTTCTTGGTCCTACACAGTTGTATACCTTTGCCTTCCATTATATCAAAAAGTAGACTGTGGGGGGATATTATTGTAAATGTTTAGACACCTTCTAGAGAAATACACTAAGCTACCTCATCAGAGGTGATGTAAGCAATGCCTATGAACATCATAAAACATACCTGTGTGACAGGAGTCTGATTTGTAGAAGATGGATAGTATTTTTTGTGACCACTTTGGTGAATGCACTGTTACATTTACTGTCACATGTAGTGAACTGGTGGTCCCCTCCACATGAATTCACGTGGTTGCTACCTGACGTATGTAGAATACACTGTTGTGGAGCTAAAATAATATGTAGAAGATCAAAGATTTTATTCTAGATGAAGTATGTTTGATTAAATAGAATCTAGATAACGGAATATGAACAGAAAAGGGGTCATGTATGAAAACCAGGTCTACGAAAATAAAACATTGTTGCCTTTAGCAACCCATAAGAGGCTAGCCGACATTTCCCAGTATTTACCTTTATATTGATATGTTGCCACGGCTAATGTCGGTTTACACAGGGTAATTGTTGGGCCGATTATCGGGAATGAACGTTAGTACATACACCAATAATTGGTCTGTGTAAAGGTGCCACAGATCATCGGCATCAGGTGAAATAATTGTTCATGTGGACACCTAAATGATGGTTTCTGGGCAGCAGATTGTGCTGTGTAAATGGAACGGGGATCTGCTGCCCAAAAAGAAAGGACTATTAATTGCAGTAGACATCACTCAGTGCAGTGGCATAATTAGAAATGATCGCGTCCCACAGAAAATTTTTGAACGCTCCCCCTGCCCCAGCAACTTCATCAAAACTCCCAACTCGTGAGGCTAGTCAAGATCGTGCTCTCAGACGAGGCCCGGCAGCCAGTCCATCCTTTTCTACAGTGTCACTGTATATAATGTCATTGTATAATACTGTTGAGAGGGCCCTGACAGTAAAATCTTTTAGTCCTCCTCCTGAGTTCAGGCCACACAGCAGCCGCTTCTCCTAAAGCTACGTCCCTGCAGTGGAGGTGATTGCTGCATAGTAATGCATCTTTTTACTCCACTGACAAGCAGGGAGTTGAAGGAACGCAGTTGAGGTCCCTTCCCAATAATTGCCTGCTTGGTCATTGTGTGTAAATGCAATCTAACTCAACCTTAAAGGGGTTGTCTCACTTCAGCATTGGATTGCAGGGTTGTCATAACCCCTGGATACAAACAGTGTATAATGTGACTTAAAAAAGAATCCATCCAGCAAAGGAGACAATATGGACAATCACAATACATTAGTAAGTAACTTGTATTAACTTTTTCTATAATGATAAATGTCATTTGCTAAAGTGAGACAATTCCTTTAATGTAGCTTATTTTATATGACTCCAAAATGCATTGCAACCATAATAGAGCTCCGTCTTAATGACTTATCACAATGGTATATGAGCCATCACTAAATCAGGCAATGCTAAATAATATCCTAATTAACAACCGCAACACCTAAGTGTACATCCTTTTAACAATATAATTTCTCATACTCAAGCCTAGAGTACCCAAGTGAAAAGAACACAATGTTCTTCATAATCAATGTTTCTTGTGCCCACTGTGCTGCCTTTGCTGCTCTTAAATGTGATGAATAAGGGTTCACTGGTAGGTTTGTTATCAGATGTTAGACTGAATGAACTTTAATTAGAGACAGGAAAAACAAGGAAAATGAAAAGAATAATTACCCAGCATACAGTTGGTCACTCGGTGTCTGAAACATAAAGTTTAGACATGAATTGTCAATGCACTATAACATTTACACACATTGATGCAGGCGTATCAGTGTATCTCACTCGTCACCAAACACCGTAAACCTTTTGAGGGAAATGTGCCAAAATCAAAATCAAAAAGGTGCACACTGTTGTAGATTTCAGGTGTACCTTTCGCTAGAAAAATTGCTAAAGATAGCTGAAATGTGTCAGACTCAACAGGCCTTATCCCCTCCTGCCCTCGACCCTTCCTCTCCTGCCCGCGACCCTTCCTCTCCTGCCCTCGACCCTTCCCCTCCTGCCCTCAACCCTTCCTCTCCTGCCCTCGACCCTTCCTCTCCTGCCCTCGACCCTTCCTCTCCTGCCCTCAACCCTTCCTCTCCTGCCCTCGACCCTTCCTCTCCTGCCCTCGACCCTTCCCCTCCTGCCCTCAACCCTTCCTCTCCTGCCCTCGACCCTTCCTCTCCTGCCCTCGACCCTTCCCCTCCTGCCCTCAACCCTTCCTCTCCTGCCCTCGCCCACCCACTTTATTTTTAAAATAGCAAGTGTGGGGTAACGTCAAAAAGTTGATAGAAAACTTGATGCTGTTGGTGCCACTGTCCTGACACAAGGCTTGATAATCATCCTATGTGTATAAATAGACAAAGCAAAGGCAAAGATCCAGTTTGCTGCCTTTTTGGGGTTTTCTGGGAGAATAATATTGATGACCTATCCTCAGTATAGGTCGCAAGTCAGACCCCCACGGATCAGATATTGATGACCTATCCTGAGAGTAGGTCATCATTATTTTACTCCCAGAAAATCCCTTTAACCCTGTTCCTAAATACGCTGGCCAAGGCAATATGGCTCAGGCCACAAACAAAGGCCTTTCCCAAACAAGAAATCTCAAAGTCTCGAGAATGTCATTGTGTGTCATAGAATCAAGATTTCTGTTCACTGGAACTAAGGAGCTCTGTCTATACCAAAGTTTAAGACTATAATCCCTGCTTCTACAATATTTCCAGTAGATACTATGGATGTGGACAGGAGGCATTCTCCAACAACCTTCATTTCCACTGTAATGCTTTTGACTGCGAGATTGTAGTTTGAGTAACAAAAGCAAGACACAATTCACAGGCCTATGGGGCAGCCTGCAGTTTACCAACAAAATATTGTCTGTGTAATGGTGGTGCCAATCACCCAACAAACAATCAAACGCTAAAAGCTCATTCTCAATAATCAGCTGGATCAAGGCTAGCCTGTGTACATTTGGTTGTGTGCTTTAGGTCATTATTCCACTGTAGAGCCTATTTTGTTGGACTGAAAACTAGCTTTCTTACATTTGGGATCACATTTCGCTCTAAAGTGCTTTGATAATCCTCTGATTTCATTGATCCTGTAAAACGTTCAAGGCCTCCAGTTCCTTAAAGAGGCTCTGTCACTAGGTTGTAACCTATGTATTTAAATACATAGGTTACAAGTCCTAGTGACAACTTTTAAAATCATACCTTTCATGCAGAGTTCTGCGCAGCGGTCGCGTAGAAATCTAAACTTTAAAACATATGCAAATGAGCCATCGGAGCACCGGGGGGCGGCCTCTTTCCTCTGGAGCAGCGCTCCTTCACCGCCCCCCCGGGCCCGAGGCACGTCCCCTGTCTCTAAGCACGCCCCCTCCTGTACTTGATAGACAGCGCTAGACTGGTAAGTCTAGCGCTGAACTCTCGCGCATGCGCCCTAAAATTTTCCCGGCGCAGTAGTGCTTGTAGTGTCTACACTGCAAGCTCTGTCTTCTCTTCTGCGCACGCGCCGTCACTCCCGGGACTAGCGAAGTGACGGCGCGTGCGCAGAAGAGAAGACAGCTCTTGCAGTGTAGACACTGCAAGCGCTACTGCGCATGCGCCGGGAAAATTTTAGGGCGCATGCGCGAGAGTTCAGCGCTTGACTTACCAGTCTAGCGCTGTCTATCAAGTACAGGAGGGGGCGTGTTTAGAGACAGGGGACGTGCCTCGGGCCCGGGGGGGCAGTGAAGGAGCGGTGCTCCAGAGGAAAGAGGCCGCCCCCCGGTGCTCCGATGGCTCATTTGCATATGTTTTAAAGTTTAGATTTCTACGCGACCGCTCCGCAGAACTCTGCATGAAAGGTATGATTTTAAAAGTTGTCACTAGGACTTGTAACCTATGTATTTAAATACATAGGTTACAACCTAGTGACAGAGCCTCTTTAAGTAGCAAAGCATCCCATCATGGATCCTCCTCCATTTTTCACTGTTAGTAGGGTGCACTATTCTTTATGGGTTTAATTTTGTTGTCAATAAACATAATGCCTTGCCTAAGAGCTCTATTTTGATTTCGCCTGTCCATAGAACGTTTTCTCAGAAGGACTGTAGTATGTCTATGTAACTTTTGGCAAAGTTCAGCATCAGCATTCTTAAGGTAAGGTCCTTCTTGGTTTTCCCCCATAGAGCCCTGCTTTGTTCAGTGTGCATCATATGATATAGATTGAAACTATCACTCTAGTTGTCTCCAGTTCAGTCAGAAGTTGTTTGGATGCTGTACATGGTTATTGCCACATTTCAAACCAGAATGCCATGGTCTTTGGAGATAGTCTTGTATCCTTTAGAGTAGACTGTGGTGGGTGATAATAGCATTTCGGGTCTGCTCAGACATTTCTAGAAACAGAGAATAAACCTGGGCCTTTTAATCATGAAAGCCACCATTCATAGGCTAATAAAAGACATGAGAACACTGACAATGTAGGGACACGTGAGTCTAATTTCTAATTGATTACAGGTTAGTCTGATTTTGTCCTTTGTTTCAAACCAAAGGGTATGGTCACATAGTGCGGCCATGCTGTGGTGGGGACATGTGGTGGAGTACAGTCTGGCTGTACAAAGAGACACATTATATTAACTAATTAAACAAAATTGTTTATTCACTGTTCATTGTCAATGGTGGGCGATTTTGCAGGTTTCGCTGTGGCTGTTACCAATGAACATCGTTTGGCTATTTTCGGAACTCCAAAATAAATAAATGCAGACCACTTCATTGACTTTTATGGGGCTACCAGAGATGCTTATTTTCAGCAGTCCTGTAGAAATAAATTGAGGCTGAACACGCATTCGCTGTTGCTCTCTGCCCAATTCGGAGGTCCCGTTCTGGAGATGTGGATCCCAGAGCACCTATCCTAGCGATATGCCAACGATGTCTCACAGATGAGACAACCCCTTTTAGTCAACCATTTAAAATTTCTGCCGAAATTTTTTATTATTTTTTAGTGAAACTGCTTGCGTAAATCTAAATTCATATGTTTGATACAGAAAATCACAAAAAACAAAAATAACAAACCTTGACAGGAAAAAAGTGGGACCCGGGCTTATCTGACACTAGTGGCATATGCTAATGATATGCCACCCCCTTTAATATTGAGGAATGCCAATGTGTAATGTTGACTACAACTGTAAGAGTATGTTCACACAAGGAGGATTTATATTGCATACATTTCTGGGGATGAAGATCTGTTCCATATATCTCACTGGGGTTGTTTCTGAAGCATGTGCATGGATCTATGGAAGTCCCATAAAACAAATTTGCCACGCATGACTGTACTCTATATTTGAGATAATGTATTTCCAGGAGGCAGCTGCCCATTTGTTTTATCATTTTCTCTATACTCTAGGCGTCGTTCACTAATCTGTCTTCGATTTCAGCACATGCTACTTTGTAGCTTAGCTCAGATGCCGAGCAGTGTCTTTATGACCCTGTGCTATTTCTCACCCTGTATGTTACTGAGAAGCACAAGCAGATGCAGCTAGCCTCAGATCCCTGCCTTGTGTGCCTCGTATGTGTATTATTTCCAAGCATTTCACATCAAAGAAATCTAAGCCAATGTCTGAGTCTCTTCAGCTTGACAAAAGAAATTGAGGATTAGCCGCTTCATGCAGTGGAAAATCACTATTTTTTGTAACGTGGCTGATGTGAACTGATTCATGTGCTGGGTGTATTAGCCTTTGAAGAATGGATCTAAAATGTAATAGAAATACGGTTGCTTTATAGGAATCTTGAATTTAAGGGTAGGGAATAATAAAAGTATTAGTGGTGGGCAAGGGTCATATAATGAGCAAAAATTGAGATTGAGATTCAGGGCCATGGGATCACATGTTTACTTAGGTTTCTTCTGGGTACTCTGATTTCATACTTCCATACTCAAATGACTGATAGGTTTCCGAGACTTTAAAAGATGACCTACCTCCTTTACACTGCCTGATGTTGGGGAACACAATATCGCTAATACGGACACTCATTAGCCATAATCTGCCAGTGTAAAGGGGCCGCTGAGGGCAAGAGGATAGTTGACGTGGTCACCTAAATCATCATTTGCCTGCAGCAGATCATCCTGTATAAACACATCCCACAAACAATGGTTATATATGGGGACAAGCGATGGCATTAGCAATCACTCCTCCCCATACTGTGGAGGAGATCAATACATGTAATTACAGTGGTCTCCTTCACTGATGAACAGGAGATTGTCGGGAAGGAACGTTTCAAACAGTGTAAAGGAGCCTTTAGTGTGATTGTGTTTAACACAGGGAATTTAGATTGTGAGCCCCATTTTGAACAGGTACTAATGTTAGTGGTGGCACTTTATAAGTAAAAAGAAATAAAGGACTAAAAGTAGACAGACTACATGGAATTGCGAAACCAGTTTGATAAATTTTCAACAAATTCTATATGTACTGGCATATAACGTGCATTCACTGCCAGAAGTAGGAAGAAGGGTTAGGCCAACAATCAAAATAATCCTCTACCTCCCAGTGTTAGTCTACATTAAAAGGCTTGTTAGCCACTTTATTGTGGCAACAGTATGGTATATCAGAGGTTATTACTAACCTTTATTTGTCACTCATACATCTTTATTACAAGTTCTTGCCCGTTTTCACATTTAGTGAAGCAATGACACCATCACCCAGAATGTGTATTTGATGCAGGTCACTTTGATGCATTTAAAGGGGCTGGCTACTTACTAGTTACTATTAACCAGTGTGTCTGTAAGATGACTATATGGTACTTGCTAATATAGCCTGTGTTTAACTTTTGGTTTATTTTCTATATTTCATAAGGTATGTCCCCTTGTTGGCCAAGTCTTTTGTGCTGTCCACACAGAGGTCCTGTCCATAAAATGGCTGCCAATGGAGGGTCATGTGACCAGGTAAATCGCCTCCTTGTGATAACTCTGGTCTCATGACCCTCCATCAGTGGCCATCTTATAGACCTTTATGTGGTCAGCATGGCTTATGACATATAGCAAATGGTACATCATATAAAAAAAGGCTATATTAGTAAGTGCCATATTGTCATCTTTCAGAAAGACTGGTCAACAGTAGCCAGAAAGTGGTCAACCCCCTTTAACTCCACTTTCAGTGTCACAGATGGGTAAAAAGAATAAGGTCCGTGTGCTACTCTTCTGTTCGCATTCGATTCAGAAGAGTAGCACACAGAACTTTTTCTTCTTACCTTGATCTGAAGATCGGCCAGCTCCTGGACCCGATCGGATTGTGTTGCAGGCTGCACCAATGCTCTTCCAAGTGTTGTGCCTCCGACTGCACAACACATAGAGGTAAACCTCTCTCTCGGCCCTCCCACCTCAAGCAGCACATCTCTTCTTCTTTAACTCTACTTTAGCATGGATCATATAGATGCCCTAAAGCAGGGGTGCACAACCTTTTCTAGAAGAGGGCCACATTGTCGGCCTGCACCAATTCCAAGTGCCGAAAATAAAAATGAAAGGAAATACTACTTTAAGGCATATTAAACATGCAGTATATTTTATAAATGTCTAGTTACACTTCTAGTACTCCCATTTAATGGGAAAATAGATGAAAGATACATGTGAGCAGCCATAATACATAGACATACATGTCTGCTACCAGATGGTTGAGGGCCACACAGAATGGTTGTGCACCCCTGCCCTAACGTAAACACTCCTGTCTTGTGATGGGCTTTTTCAGAACATCTTTAATACACCTCTTTTGTTCTTGATTATTCATGTAAATTTTATATCTGTCCTGTATTCATTATAATATTGACTAGTTATTCAAATATAAAAGCTGAAAAGCACAAGTATTACCAACATTAAAGCTCATCAGTCTTGTGTCTAAACTATGTCACTCTGCAAGAAGGATGAATTAAGTATGAGACTTGGGAGTTGAGCTTGATTCCCCTGCGACCTCGTTCTAAAGCTGCTTCTGGGCTCACATTACATTGTACAATAACTTCAAGGCTAACTTCAGTTCTCTGTCACCGTACCTGCTGTATTGCTAAGTAAGAGGAATCGTTCTTTCCCTCATCTACATTTTGTACTGTCCAGGAGCTCTGATTTCTTTTGCCAAAAGTGAAATGCATTGAGCACATTAAGGTGACTGTATTGATGTATTCTTTACTGGACTCCTTCTTTCCAGTCTACCTCTGCCAGTGGTAGTGTATACTTTCTTTAGTCAGGATTTATTTTGGGTACAGGATATAGTTCTCTCTAAACTAGGACCCATCTTTTTCCTATGAGCTTTTTATTGTATCCCAGTACACCATATACGAAATATACTCATTGGCAAAAAAAAATAACGCACCAAGAAGGGGTTGTTGGAATTGAATGAAACTTTATATGCGTGAATGTTACAATATTAGAGTGAAAGGATAAGTTTATGTGGAAAAAACGGTACCATATTGGACCACCTGTAGCCTGGATACAAGATGAGATACAGTTGGATATGGAGGTATACAGGTTCCATATGGTATCCTGCGGCAGATTTGCCATAAATGTTGCACCTTGGCCTGTAGACCCTGCACTTTCATAGGCTGGCTTGTGGCAGATTTGCCATAAATGTTGCACCTTGGACTTTCATAGGCTGGCTTGCAGCAGATTTGCCATAGATGTTGCACCTTGGCCTGTAGACCCTGCACTTTCATAGGCTGGCAAAGCTGGTGTCCATGCTGATCCCTTAAATACTTGATTGGCGATAAATATAGTGACCATACAGACAAAGGAAGTGTTGTAATCTGCCAGAGGCATTCCTGAGAAACTCTTGCTGTGTATGGGCAAGCATTATCCTGCAGAAAAAGGCACAATGTGGCAGCAGGATGTCCTTGCTCATATGACTGAGCTGAACCCGACCATCATGGGATCCTAAACAGAATCTGGATTTGGTGCTAAATACAACATGGTCCAGTCTGTAACAGTCCAGGTTTCTCGTTCACGACAGCACTGCAAATGAAGTGGCAGAACAGATAATGGGCACCTTGACACCAAATTTTCTTATGGTAAGTGCCTGGAATTGGTCCAGACAGAGACAGAGGTGTGTATTGAATGTGCCACCTGTGTCTGGATGGTGGACCACAAAACTGTAGGAGCTGCATGTGCTTGTCTGCTGATCAAACAATCTACTTGGTGGCCGTCTGTTGCCTGTGTGCCGTCTATGCATGCCTTCACATAACCGCTGCTCCAAACAACTCCTAGCGGCTAGTTCAGAATGGCCTCCATGACAGACAGTTTGTCAAAATGACCAATCTGCTTCTCTTAGTCCAATGATGTGGCCCCGCTCAAAGTATGTCAGCTGGGCAGATGCCTTCAAGTGCTTCATAGAGGTATGTCTAGTAGTCAACTATCTCTCAAGAAGAACCCTACCCAGAAGTAGCCTCTGAGAGCCTTTTTAAAGGGCAGCAGAGGCATCACTTTTTCGCCTTCTTGTGAAGACCCAGTGTCTTATCAGACCATACCTGTACACATTTACATATCTGCCTGAGACATAACTGCATGCCGAGTTCTGCAGCAATCCAACATTTCTATCTGGGTGCTTTATTTTTTGTCAATGAATGTCTGAAAAGAACAAAACATTTGATAGTGAGACTTGGTCCCATTGGTGCACCTCATTTTTAACAGATCCAGTTCTGAATAAATGGGTTGTTCATGATTTGAAAACGTATTTGCTTCCTTTCCGTAAATTGTGTCAATCCATGGGATGTGTCTGTTATTGCAGGTCAGCACCATTTACTTGAATGGCTGTGAGCTGCAATACCAGACACCACTCATGGACAGAAGTGGAATGGTTTCTGAAAAGAAAACCAATGCGTTTTTTTTTTTCTAACCCCGGACAGCCAATTAAAAAAACTCTAGAAAAGTCACCCACCTTAAAGTCAATGCAAGGATCCATTATGGATCAATTTTGTATCCTCATTAAACAGTGATGGATTAAAACAGTGTTAAAAATGTAAATGCATGCATCGTTTGCTGTAGTCACTGTAGATCGATGGCAAAACAGCATAGGCGTACTTTTGGTTTAGCTGCGGTTTTCTAGAAGTGTGATAATGTTAGAAACAAATCCATGTCTGGATGTGGCTTTTAATCATTACCTTTAATATGCAGTAGGTAGAATTCTATTTAGACCATGCAATGGCCCACAGCCAACTATATCGAATATTATCTATGCATTTGGTCATAATAACCTGGAACAAGCACATTGACTAAAAGTGGTTTAAATTTTACAATGTCGCAACCATTGAATTTTATATTTACAGTTACATATCTTATAAGCATTTTTAGTATTCCCTTAGAGTCCAATACGGCATTACTCTCTTAAAGGGGGTTTCCTTAAATAATAGGGAATGCCCCAAACCTCCTGAAAGATTCATACTTGTCTGCTCCCCACCACTCTGGTTCTGCACGCTGACTCCTATTCCTCTGTCTAATGGTCCCCTGATTGTTTTCTTCCGATCAGGGCATGGACATATCTACATGCACTGCTGCAACCAAGGACGAGCCCCAACCGTCCTTTAACTTCATGAATGACGTACTGTTCACTAGAATTACAATTATGCTAAACATAAGAAGTAAAAACCTTCTGTTCAATTGGATGGCATGAAAATAGGCAAAATCAACTAGATGTGTCCCCTGTTTAGGCCTGATGCACATGACTATATGTATTTTGTGGCCCGCAAAATATGGATGCTGGCTGTGTGCATCCTGCAGTTTCTGTGGCCCCATTATGATAATGCCTATTCTTTGCCTATTCTGCAAAACAGACAAGAATAGGATATGTTCTATTTTTTGAGGGGCAGACATGCGGACATACAGATGCGGACACTGCACTGTGTACTGCTGGTATTTTGTGTGGTCCCACTGAAATGAATGGGTCTGCATCCCGTCTTCAAAAATGAGAATTGGGTGCAGAAAAAAAAAAAGTGCATTTGCATGAGCCCTAGAAAGGGGGCTTCCAGAAACACAATATTGATGGCTTATCTTTAGGATTGACTATAGATGTCAGATTTACAGAACAAAGTTGTAATACCCAGAACAGCTACTATTAAATATAGGGTTTGCAGTTATGTGGAGCAATGTAAAAAGTGAAAAGTTGGAGCATCTGCCTTAACAACCCTTCGGATAGCTGATTTGCAGTGGTGCAAAGTGTCGGACCGCCACCAAACTGATATTAATGGCCTATCTTAAGAATAGCTGTATGGAAGTTCAGTCGGCACTCCGCTACATAGCTCGTTGTGCTTGTGTAAAGGGAATGCCATATGCCATTTATAATATGCTTTTTCTATAGAGAAGCCTATGGGAAAACCAGAATCAGAATAAAAGCTGCATATTCAGACATTGCTTCATTTTCAGAAAAGTGCCACATAATCCACTAAACGTGAAAAAAAATGCTTTATATGTAGTGTGTTTTATGTCCCTTTGTAGATTTTAAAGGGGTTGGCCCATCTCAGAAATTGATGGCAAACTGGGACCGTCTCCTGCCCAGAATGAGGCCTCCAAAGTGAAAGAGCACACCGTGCATGTGTGGTGTGCTCTCCATTCACTGCTGTGGGAGTACTGAAAACAGCCGAATGAGCATGCTCTGCTATTCGTGCATGCACGGCCACCTCTCCATTCACCACTATGTGACTGCAAAAAAATAGCTGAGCCAGCGCTCTGCTATTTTTGGAGCTCCCATTGCGGTGAAAGGAGGGTAGCCACACTTGCCTAATGTGCTCTTGTTCACTTTGGGGGTCCTTTCTGGAGATAGGTTCCGGTCCCACCTCTGGAACCTGCTCCTATCTGATATTGATGGTATATCCTAGTGATATGCCATCAATGTCTGTGATGGAAATACACACAAAAAAGTGCACACAAATACACCACAAAAAATCTAAACTATTTGTGTGAAACTAGCCTAAAACAGAAAGTAGTCTCCACTCACTTCAGTACCTCTCCCTGGTGGGGCCCACAGTCTAAATTCCCTATCTCAAACACAACTAGGGCCAAGATTTTAATTCTAGCAAACGTTTGTTCTATTTTTGAGAGAGTAAACATTTATGTGGTTGTCCGGCAACTAATTAAAAAAAAAAAAAAAAAAAAGATTAGATGTAAAATAATTAAAGAAGTAATATCTTACTGATCCCCTGCCACTTGTGTTCCAACGCTTCCCAGTTTCTCTTCTGTACTTTCTGGTCCCTCTCGACACAAACTTGTTATAGCTGCAATCAATCACGGGTTTTAAAATATTTTAAGTAGCAGGTCAACCCCTTTAAGAGCAATTTATGAGCTATATAAGCAGTGCTAAACACTTCTATGGCTATTGTTACACAGTATTTTTAAGCATGTAAGAAACTTAGGGATTGATAGCTGCAGGTCTTTCACAGTTTCAGTGTTTGATTTTAGTTATGGCTTGCATACTAAGATCCAGCCCTCCCCCCATCAGTAATTGTATCTACACTTAAAGTGTAGAATTCTAAACATAATTTGAGTGAAAGTTTTACAGGCAATGTTCCCTGGGGAGACATATTCATAAAGTTAGATAGAATGTTAATATAATGACTATATAAAGCTGGTGTTAGTTGTATGTTTGTTTTTTAATATGTGCTACCGTCTTATACTGCTATGTCTCCCTCGGTGGTGGCACTCTGTTCGACCCCAAATCTGTCGTCATTCACAGAACCCCCACGTAGACTTTAATAACCATTTACACTTACAGAGTACATAACCTGCTCTCGTTTAACGTGATAACAGTTTATTTCTGTATATCCGACGCCATGATTGTTGTCAGAGTTCCCAGAGTGACTCCGAACGCCGTGTTCAGTGGCATTACGATTTGTAGTTTTGGATTTATAATCTTAGCAAAACTATTTGTTGTCTTGTAAAGCGGGAAGATAATTGAAATGTACGTTACCGTGTCTGTAGAAGCATGTGCATAAGTATGATACATGTATATATGTTAAAAATTCTGGTCCTCTATAATTAATGCTGCACGTGGTGACATGATATAGTGTTGCGGCTTCCAGGGTAAAGATTATTGATAGTACCTATCCAACTAAACCTATGCGCACAAATTGCATGTGCTTTTATTCCACAATGAATTAAACATATCATGGAAATACAGGACTCATTTGCACTACAAGAAACCGCACTCTTTCTTACGTTCAGTGGTGGTCTAGTATGCTAGTTGCACACCGTCTGTACCACAGTGTCCATCTGTGCTGTGATGGCACAACATTTATAAAACTTGTAAATCCATTGATCCCCCCACCCCCAATATGTTGACTCAAAATATGAAAAAATGAAGATTTCTTAAGAATAAGCATGTTGTTAATACAGATAAAGTGAAAAGAGCTAAATCAGAGCTGCCTTTTCCTGGTCTCCAAAGGAAATTGTATACAGAAGATGTTGTATTTCGAGGCCAATGTGGCTTAACCTGGCACACACTGTGCATTAATCAATAGTACAAATGAATAGAAGAAACTTTGCAATATATCTTATTGGAGCCTTGTTCTAGAATTATCAAATGCCCCCTTCCTTTTCTAAACTTTTTTTCTGGAAGTTGTGAGAAATCTGTCTTTATAAAATCAAGGCAAGCTGTCTTCTTACTTAAAGGGGTTGTGTCACTTCAGCAAATGACACTTATCATGTAGAGAAAGTTAATACAAGGCCATTACTAATGTATTGTGATTGTCCATATTGCCTCCTTTGGTGGCTTGATTTATTTTTCCATCATATTATACACTTCTCGTTTCCATAGTTACGACCACCCTGTAATCCAGCAGTGGTGGTCATGCTTGCACACTGTAGGAAAAATCACCTGCCTCTCTGGAGACCACGGAAGTGCGGATAGGGAGCTATAGTGTGCAAGCACGGTCACCGTTGATGTATTGCCCTATTATCTCAGATTGTATTCATCCATCTAGCTGATCGGTGTATTTTTATGAATTTTTGGGATACTGCATATGTCTAATGTATTTGGGTATTTTTTACCATAATTGTGAGCAATTTTAAAAAATAAAAGTAAAATTAGGAGAGTAGGAAGGACATAGCAACAGTAACTGCCACTCCTCATTGCAGCATTGTTTGGGGAGATAGCCTTTACTTAATATTTTTATACACTCATTCAGTTATAGTAGATTTAAGTTATTCAAATATTAGAAATCACCTTTGGTTTATAGAAGTTACTTCCTTAACCCTATATCTACACAAGGTTACAAGGGCCACTAAACAGAAAATACGCACAAAAATATCATCATTTCTTTGCTTCTATGCTTTTTTCTCATATTTCGACTAATGCTAGAAAGATACGTTATAAATAATATGTAAAGAATTCTTCTGTGTGTTGTCTCAGTAGACCATCATTTCCTCCTCTTTCATCTCACTTACCTATAAGGGTGCTGCCACACGTTTTTTAAAGAAGTTTTTGGAGGAAATGTTTTTGTATTGAATGACGAAAGGAAAGAAAGCATTAAGGACAGATACCATGTCTACCACTTCTGGTTTTGGCTTCAAAAATTGCATAGAAAAAACTAACCGTGTGGCAGCACCCTCAGGGTGCCAGTACGTGTACGTGGCTTTACTGCATATCACCTGTACTGGCAGTAGTGCGATCACCCTCATTATTGCCAAATAGCCACTGAATCCTCATTTACCTCATTGAATTACCAGGATTATAGGTATTAAATCTCTGCGTCTGAGAGTGGAAGACTACAATGTATCGTGATTTATTTCCAATTTGTTCATGAAGCATTGCTCATGTGCTGCACATTGATGTTACAGCACGCTCAATATACATAAAGCACTTGAGCATCAAAGTTTATCGATCTTGAGGTAAAATATGTAGTTCAGGTTGCAGCCAGGCCGAAGGCAGAAGCTTCATTTGAAATAATGCCTCTATCATTCTAGGCTTTCCTGGCAGGAATCCATTCTTCATTATCATAGGCTTAGAACAAGGAATCCTGGGAGCCTTTAAACAGGAGTACAGTACAGGATAGGGACCTGGTATTTACAGCACAGAGAAGCACTGGTTATTCTTAATACTGAAATTCTCTGTTCCACAGACGCACGTCTGTCATATTTTATTAATCACAATGTGTTACAATATATATAAGATCAGGAAAAAAAAATCCTATTTTTTAACTGGAAATAGTGCCCCTCTTTATCCATGGGCTCAGCCATATTTACTTGAGCAGGAATGAGTTGTAATTCCTGACGCAGGTGGTGCTGTTTCTGGAGAAAAATAAAAGCAGAACTTTCTTTTTTAATAACCTAGTACCCCCTCCCCCTCTTGTTCATCAACTTTTTTAATAGTCGTCATTGGATCTTATTTATTAAAACAAATACAAGCAAAATATGGTGGAGTTACTCATTGTAACCACATGTAATGTTATGCAGCAATGATCGCCTCTGGATGAATGATCTCCATTGTGATTGCTCTTTTCCATACATATCCATTGTCAGCTGGCTGCACATCCCGGCAAACAGTGATTTTATGTGGCACATAAAAGACATCATCACTGACAGATGAGCATTTTGCTTGTTTGTCAGACCACCAGTGGCACATTTAGATAAGGAAATTATTGGGAACGAGCGTTCTCAACTCAGATAATTGCCCAGTTCCTCGCCTGCTTTAAATATATACAATGTACATGCAAAACAATAAAATTATACTATATTTTTTCTATTACAGAACAGTACTGAATGGAAGCCTGAATCCTGTCAAGATTGTGCCTGTCATGACAATATTGTGGTGTGTGAAAAGACCCTTTGCAGAGACCCTCAATGTGATTTTACAAAGGTATTGACATGTTTTCAAGCCACACTTATTTCCTTTATTTTAAGCCCTCATCTTTTGTTCATCCTTGAGTTGTTCATGCAAGCAGTTTATTTTCCATCAGAGCGAGGATCAAAATCCATGTGAGTGGATGTGAAAATAAAGAAGGATTGAAGGGGTTTTACAGGACTTAAAGGGGATGTGCAGTGTCAGAATATTAATGACATATAGGATAAGTTATCAATATCAGATCAGTGGGGGTTTGACTTTAAGCACCCCCCCCCCATGGTCAGCTGGTTGAGCGCTGCATCCTGTTCAAAATTTACCTGCACACTGTCTCCCTTGTAGTGACAGTGCAGTGTAATTACACCATCCTCTCTCATTCAAGTGAATGGGAGCAGAAGCTGTAGTTACACTGCACACCTGCTACAGGGGAGATAGTGAGCAGGTAAGCTTTGAATAGGATGCAGCACTTGTACGAGCACTGTGACCTCTTCTACCAGCTAATCAGTGGAGGTACCAGGAGTCGGACTCTCACTGATATGATATGGATGACCTATGCAGAGTATATATATATATATACGATAGGTCATCAGTATGATATAGGTGGGGTCCTATTCTTGGCACCAGCACAGCTCTGTAGACTGTGTAAAGGCGGTACACTACAAGCTATACCCATTCAAGCAATAAATTAATTGACAGGTAATTTAGTGGTGGACTTTCCTCTTCAGAAGACCTGACTCTGAACCACAACAAGGGCATTCCTTTAAAGGGGATGTCTCACTTCAGCAAATAGCATTTATTATGTAGAGAGAGTTAGTACAAGGCACTTACTAATGTATTGTGATTGTCCATATTGCCTCCCTTGCTGGCTGGATTCATTTTTCCATCACATTATACACTGCTAGTTTCCATGGTTACGACCACCCTACAATCCATCAGCAGTGGCCGTGTTTGTACATTATAGAAAAAAGGGCCAGCCTATGTGCTCTCCCATGGCGCCGCCAACCAGAGAGGCCAGCGCTTTTTCCTATAGTGTGCAAGCACGGCCACCACCGATGGATTGCAGGGAGGTTGTAACTATGGAAACCAGCAGTGTATAATGTGTAAGTGTAGTGTAAGTGACGGAAAAATGAATCCAGCCAGCAAAGGAGGCAATATGGATAATCACAATACATTAGTAAGTGGCTTGTATTAACTTTATCTATATGATAAATGCCATTTGCTGAAGTGAGACAACCCCTTTAACCCTTGGAAGCTAGAGACATGCCAGAAGATACCCCCCTCCCCCCCATTGGTTGACAGTGGTGCACTGGAGATTGCTGCCGCATGCTGTTCATATCCAGGCCTGACATATGGCTGTTCACCATAACACCTAGCTACTTTGCTTGCTTTATGTATTACTGTTAGCACCAGATGATCCACTCCAGCGAACCTGTGGAAAAGTGGAGAAACTTGTAAGGAGTAAGAAAGGAAGAAAAGGGCTCTAGCTAAATCTTAACTGAAGATTTTTGGCTCTGACTTAAACTCTCCCTATCTCCACAGTGAGGGGCGCTGAGGGTGGAATACAAAAATCAATGAGAATTGTCCCTGCAGCAGTTAGGGTGCTTTTACATATACAGAAATCTGATTAATTTCTGTCCAATCAGGCAAGTATGAATTTAAATTCCTGAATTACACAGGCCAACTCAGCGGGCAATTATTGAAAATAAAACAAAGGTTCCTGATAATTACCCTCTCGTGATATTGACGTGAGAGCTGCAGGTACATGCAGCAATCGGCAACTCTTTATGGTTACTGCAGTCACTCGCCCTTCTAGAGAATCATTGTCTCTGAGCAGCACATTCCTGGTTTAAAGGCTATGTACACCTTGGAGGCAATTCTTGTTTGATTGCATTTTACTCATTTTGGGTAAAAATCATATTTTAAATTGACCTTTATTAAAAATATTGAGCCATTCTGTCGTAAAGGGTTATCTGTTTTTCTAACTGTGTGACTGGTACTTTCACTTTGTGCCGTCATCTAATAACTCTTATCTCTAAACTACTAAGAGGTCATAAACACTTATTTAAGCCATATTCGTATCAGTAACAATGATTGTAGAATTTTAACAGTATCTGAAAGATGAACATAACAGATGAGATAGATGACAATGAATTCACAAGAAAGCTGCATCATGTCTTAGCAAAGAATAGGTGATCTTTTATTTACCTAGCACAGTTACACAGAAGACGCTTAAGGAGTCGAGACGCAGCTGTGCTAGGTGAATAAAAGATCATCGATTCTTTTTAAACACATGGAATGCTGCAGCTTTGTTGTGAATTAAGTTCTATATGGGGAGCCTGTAGCTGCGAGCACCGCTACACAGCCTTTGGATATGACCACTGAGGTGGATACCTGTAGTGCTGCTGCTCAGTTCCCTTTCTACACAAGATGAGAATGAGTTCTTTCCTTAGAAAATGTCTGCAAGTACAAATGGCCAACTAAGACCAATTTCATCATCTAAGATTAGAAATCTGTGTACAGTCATGGCCAAAAGTTTTGAGAATGATACAAATATTAATTTTTACAAAGTATACTGCTTCAGTTTTTATAATGGCAATTTGCATATACTCCAGAATGTTATAAAGAGTGATCAGCTTAACAGCAATTACTTGCAAAGTCAATATTTGCCTAGAAAATGAACTTTATCCCCAAAACACATTTCAGCATCATTGCAGCCCTGCCTTAAAAGGACCAGCTAACATCGTTTCAGTGATTGCTCCATTAACACAGGTGTGGGTGTTGATGAGGACAGGGCTGGAGATCAATCTGTCATGATTAAGTAAGAATGACACCACTGGACACTTTAAAAGGAGGCTGGTGCTTGGCATCATTGTTTCTCTTCTGTTAACCATGGTTATCTCTAAAGAAACACGTGCAGTCATCATTGCACTGCACAAAAATGGCCTAACAGGGAAGAGTACCGCAGCTAGAAAGATTGCACCTCAGTCAACAATCTATCGCATCATCAAGAACTTCAAGGAGAGAGGTTCCATTGTTGCCAAAAAGGCTCCAGGGTGCCCAAGAAAGACCAGCAAGCGCCAGGACCATCTCTTAAAAGTGTTTCAGCTGCGGGATCGGGCTACCAGCAGTGCAGACCTTGCTCAGGAATGGCAGCAGGCAGGTGTGAGTGCATCTGCACGCACTGTGAGGCGGAGACTCTTGGAGCAAGGCCTGGTCTCAAGGAGGGCAGCAAAGAAGCCACTTCTCTCCAGAAAAAACATCAGTGACAGTCTGATATTCTGCAAAAGGTACAGGGAGTGGACTGCTGAGGACTGGGGTAAAGTAATTTTCTCTGATGAATCCCCTTTTCGATTGTTTGGGACATCTGGAAAACAGCTTATTCGGAGAAGACGAGGTGAGCGCTACCACCAGTCTTGTCTCATGCCAACTGTAAAGCATCCTGAAACCATTCATGTGTGGGGTTGCTTCTCAGCCAAGGGAATCGGCTCTCTCACAGTCTTGCCTAAAAACACAGCCATGAATAAAGAATGGTACCAGAATGTCCTCCGAGAGCAACTTCTCCCAACTGTCCAAGAGCAGTTTGGCGATCAACAATGCCTTTTCCAGCATGATGGAGCACCTTGCCATAAAGCAAAGGTGATAACTAAATGGCTCAGGGAACAAAACATAGAGATTTTGGGTCCATGGCCTGGAAACTCCCCAGATCTTAATCCCATTGAGAACTTGTGGTCAATCATCAAGAGACGGGTGGACAAACAAAAACCTACAAATTCTGACAAAATGCAAGCATTGATTGTGCAAGAATGGACTGCTATCAGTCAGGATTTGGTCCAGAAGTTGATTGAGAGCATGCCAGGGAGAATTGCAGAGGTCCTGAAGAAGAAGCGTCAACACTGCAAATATTGACTTGCTGCATTAACTCATTCTCTGTCAATATAAGCTTTTGTTACTCATAATATGATTGCAATTATATTTCTGTATGTGATAAAAACATCTGACAAACACACATAAAAACCAGAGGGCAGCAGATCATGTGAAAATATCATATTTGTGTCATTCTCAAAACTTTTGGCCATGACTGTATGTATAAGAGTACATATACTTGTAGGTATAGTACATTATATCAGTAATAGCACTCTAGTGCATTAGAGCTCTAATGCAAGCATTCCCTCCCCCTGAAAATTGCTGAAAATTCATCAGCAAGCAGGAATTTTACATGAGATCCAGTAGCATAGCTTTATGGGCCCAGCAGGGACACTAAAGGTGGATTCAGATGGCAAGATAATAGGATAAATTATTGTGAACGAACGTTCCTGCGAACCCTCATTCCCCACTATCTGTCCATCTAAAGTTGCAGCAGATCTCTCAAAGAGCGAGTGAAACGTCCATCAGGTAAAACTGTCGGCACCTAAATGAACGTTTCTGGGCAGCAGATTGTGCGGTCTAAACAGCGACCTGCTTCCCAGAAACAATGCAGCTGTATGAGGACAAGAGATCGCAATACTGGTCCCTTGTTCTGTGGA
This sequence comes from Rhinella marina, assembly GCA_900303285.1. Taxonomy (NCBI): domain Eukaryota; kingdom Metazoa; phylum Chordata; class Amphibia; order Anura; family Bufonidae; genus Rhinella; species Rhinella marina. The sequence continues at coordinate 366,285 of ONZH01006691.1, forward strand.
GGTGATCTCTTCCTTCCCGACAATCTGCTGCTCGTCTGCCTGTGTAAATGTGCCTTTAGCTATAACTAGACCACTCTATATGACCACAGGACAATTGCTTGCACTGCATACAATTACTTCTTTGTAGGGTTTATGTACATACAATGGAAGGAACAATTTGTTCAGTAAAATATTTCTGGCCTATGCACCTAGTATGAGATGATTACACCTCCTAAAAGTCCATTTATATCACAGCTGCTTGTTTCATTGCGTAAGGCATCTTGGGTTCCTTAGGGCATAGGATCCAATGTGTAATGCAACCTAAAGGCTCATGCACACGGGCATTGTTGGCCATTTGTGCACCACATCGGAATCCGGAAGGTGCGGTGCGGAATGGAGACATGGGACCCGACAGAAGCACTACAGAGGGCTTCCGTGGTTTTCTGTCAATGCCTCCGCACCGCAAAAAAATAGAACAATATTTTTTTGCAGTGCGGATGGATCACTGACCCATTCAAGATGAACGTGTCTGCATCTGTCTGCGCCAGCCACATGGATGATGTCCATGCATTGGGGACCCCAATTTGTGGCCCCAAATGCACGGAATGGGCGGCACACTAATGGTTGGGTAGACTTAGAGTGTTATCAGGTTAAAATGGTTCATTCCAAATTCACCCGTTGACAGATATTGTATGGTGTTTGAACAGTGTGTTCTGTTTTCTTTGTACTTTACATCATTATAGCGCTGGTACATTTACAGTTCAATATTGCATGTCATCTGAGCCTTTCTGTAGCAGTAAAGTTACTTTTTTAAAGTTTCTTTGGCTAGTGCAAATATTGTAAAGCTCATTGTTGGTTATTTATTATTTAGGGAGAACTTTTTCGAGTAGATTCTAATAAGTGCTGCCCTGAATGTGCTTCAAGATCAGAAGGCTTTTGCCGACATGAAGGGAAGGAGCACGCCGTAAGTATTCTTTTTATCAAATATTTTTACCTGGTACTCTCACACACTGAATGTTAGTAGCAAGTATATTTCTAATTCTAACACTACCTTGGGTTTATTGTGTACCCTGATTATACCTTCCTTTGTGCAGTTTTATAGCATTGCAATATGTGAACATCTATCGTTGGAACGCCTTTATATATATTATACAGTATGTTAGGAAAGTAGTGATTCTCTTATATAATATTCTTTTTGGAAATATTTCATTTCTTACTGAAGTGTCCTGATATTAACTTGCAGGGCTACAATGAACTTTAAATTCCCCATGCTTCAGAAAATGAGATGATCATCATGCAATAAATGGCCCAAGTCTTCCGTGCCAATTTCGTGCTTAACATTCAAAAGGGTGTTTTGCAGAGGGTAGCAAGCATTGTGTATGGACATATTCACACACGGTAGATTTGTTGCAGGGATTTCCATGAGTTCCATGCATCTGAATGCGGTTGGTTTTGTGGCAAGCACACAGATTTTTACAAACCCCATTCAAATGAATAGGACTGTGGCAGATATTTCTGCAACTTATCTGTTGCATGTCAATATACCTTGATACTACTGAAGTGGGTTGTTTACCTCTGGGTTTTTTTCTGCAGACTCCCCAGCATGGCCATACCTGATCCCTGCTGCTGGGCCCTGACTCCCTCACTCCGCCTCGAGCGCCTCAGGTCTCCCTGCATCAACATTGGTTTGATGCAAGTCACTTGGTCACTGCAGCCAATGACCGACTGCAGCAGTGACATATTACCCATGCATCATGTGACCCAGTGACATGACGCTTGAGTGACATGCCATGACGAGTCATTAGCTGACCTATGTCAAACTGGATGTTGATGTGGGGACACCCAAGACCTTTGGAGGCCGAGGGGGAGCAATAGAGCCGGAACCCAGTGGTGGGGATTAGGTAAGTATGCCAAGCATTGCGGATCCGGCAACATTTGAGGGGGAAGGGGGTCTACAGAACGGGTCCCTACTGGTAAACAGCCTCCTTTTATTTCCCTCATCAAGTTGGTTTGACTATTTTTTTTTTTTAAGTCCAAAAGTGTTACATGTTTTTTATCGCATTTCTTGAGATGTTTTGTGTCATTTTTGTGGTGTGTTGTGTTTCAACGCATGCATTTTTTGTGGCTTTTTTTTTCAAGCCATGCATTTTAAAACCTGATAGTTTGTACCCCCCTCTGCTGTCAGTCCTTTGTAGATCTCTTTTTAAAAAGCCAAAACACAATGTAAAAACACCATAAAAAGGCAACACACTGACACATTTTTTTCAAGCAGGGGCAAAAAACAAATGGATGGTTAGGGATTAAAGCCACCAGCAAATGGGAAAAGAACGACATAGCCACAGCATTCTGCACTTTTTTTTTTTAATTAAAAGAACGGCACACAAAATGTTGGTAAAGCAACACTGCAAAAATTGGGAGAATGCTGCAAAAACTATACATAATGCCAGCCATATAGTCTCTGTTTTCTAAAATATACTTTGCGATGTCTAATGACAGAATTTGTTTTACTAAAGAAGAGCTCAGTGTAGTGTTTATTACTGGAAGTGACATATTTTATAATGAGCATTGTGCTATTTTAATAGATAGTCTGTTACTGATAAATGTGTGCAGTATACTGATGTTGGCGTTGTTCACTCTGGCATCATGACCTCTGTTTTTAAATACCTCTGTCATCATTTTAAAAAGATCATCTATAACAGGGGTGCACAACCTGCGGCCCACGGGCCGCATGTGGCCCCCAGAGCCAAGGATTGCGGCCCCTGTCCTCCTGGACAGAAACACAGCTGATCGTGTTATCAGCTGTGTTTCTGTCCGCAGCGCCGCACGACAGGTCATTGCACCTCCTGCTCCGCACTAAGCAGGAGCAGGACGGGTGCCGGATGTTAGTGAGCGCAGGGGAGAGGAGGAGAAGGCAGAAGCAGTGTATTAGCGCTTCTGCCTTCTCTTCAGATAGATGAGCAGCAGCGCACTGTGTTCAGAAAATAAAAAAAATAAAATACAAATAAAAAATTAAAAGTGGAAAATAGTAGAGTGTTCATTGTCCCCCAACAGTCTTTTTATAACCTCTTGGGGGAGATATTATGTGGCAAAAATATATTTAAATAATAAGTAATAAACCAATTATAAAAAAATAATACAATAAAATATGAATAAAATACAAATAAAAGTAAAAAATAAAAAGCAAAAAATGAAAAATTAACAAAAAGTGTCAGTGTCCCCCAAAGGTTTTTTTATGATTTCTTGGTGGATATTATTTGTAGCAGAAATATATTAAAAATTAAGATAAAAAAGATAAAAAATAATGAAGAAAAAACACCCACACCAACCAAAACCGTAGCCATTAACGCCCCATTCGACACAAAATATGGAACTAATTATAATGATTTATTTTGGTGTCAGTTTGCATATTTAAAGAATACTTTTTAAAAATGTTTTGTACATTTTCCCTCAAATAAAACTAAAAAATAAATTATAAGGCCCTATGTGTCAAGTGAAAAATTGTTGAAAAAATTATTTTGGTAGTCCCAACAACCGTTTGAACCACCACGTGCGCTAACAAAAAGAAGTGTCTTCATGCCTGGTTATTAAAGTGTTAACCAATAAGCGCTTTCCCCACTAGTAAGGCAAAATGCTTACTGGTTATTGCATGGCGCCTGTAACTGGCAGGAGATGGTAATAACCAGGGAGCGCCATCCTCTGCAGTGAAGGAAAGCGCTGATTTATGAATAGGAGGCAGGAAGGAGAAGTCACCACTTTTCCTGTAAAAATGACTTTTAACAAGTTCCTGCAGCACGGCCCATGAAAGAAGAAGATTCATATTTATCTGCTTCATGCCGCCCTGGCCTCTGCTGCCTCCATCTTCCGGTTCCTGCACTTTTACACCTGTCAGTGCATGGCCATGGTCACTTAGACCGCTCCAGTCAATGACTGGCTTCATGTGTGGCCACATTACCGCTGAAGCCAGTGATTGGCTGGAGAGGTGCATGTGACCATGGCCATGCACTGCCAAGTAAAAACAGCGCAGGGAGCAGGTAAGTATAACAGTTCGGTTTCAGGGGCTATGCTGCAAGAACTTGTTAAAAATTCATTTTTACTGGGGAATACCTTTAAGCCCCTGTTGAACTACGATATATTTAGGTCAATTACTGGGAACAAGTGTTCAGGATAACTGGCCGGTATAATCGTGTCACACGTCTCTGTGTAAACTGGGATGTGCTACTGATAATCAATATAACTAAATAAAGGAGGAATGACTGTGATAGTGATCATTCCTCCCCAGTCACTTTACATTGGCCTGTGAAATGGGCTGATGCAAATGATCGCCAATCAACATTTTTTTTTTATTTGCGGCCCCTTCAAATAGAGCAATGTGACAATGCGGCCCTCAGACCAAAAAAGGTTGTGCGCCCCTGATCTATAAGATGCATTTCCATGAAGTCATATTCGTGTTGTCAAGAGGCACCATGTGGCAACATCCACGGCACTTTAGCTATGGGAAAAAAAAGAGTCATGACCACAACTTGTGGTGGTAGTCTTCAGGCGGAGATATCTAAATGTATTTTAACCATTATTGTAAGATTCAATAGGGAAATATTGAACTTGCCATGACTTTACTAGGGCTTTTGGACCACTTCGTGGAACGTACAGATACCGTTTCTTATAGCAATTTAATAAAAGATTTTCATGAATATTTTTTTTTTTTTACAAATGCTATAAAATAACAAATGGAGTAACTAATAATTTTTCTAATAACCTTTGTAATGAAATAACTAGTAACTTTACTAACTGATGCATCCAGGATGTTTCAGAATAAGAGCAGCAAGAGGGTAAGGTTATTATTACTTCTTTTGTTATATTAAAGCACTGCAAGCAAATAGGACTTTTTGCTGTTACTTTCAAGTATTACCGTGGTAAGACACAAGTGAGAAGTCAAGTGTGGACTTGGTCTTATAGTTACTGGATTTTGCTGTGCCAAATCTACAGGAAGGGTTCCTGTTTAATGTAACCTATGTAATACGTAAAGATAATATGTCGTTTATGCTTGCAGTGTGTTACATGCTGTTTTTCTCCTTTGATTCATGTTATCTATCGAAAAGACCAACATCTGGTAGCAATTTGTTATTTGCTCAGGATGAGTTATTGTGAGATGCTTGAATCGGTTGTAATAGCAGGAGTTGTGAATTATACATAAGAGCCTCAGGCAGGTGAAGAGCACAGGATGAGACAGTGCACATTGCTGGAGTAGATTGCATGCAGTGGAAACATTAGAAGAGACACACTTCCCGGGATCTGTAATTGTCCTCGGAATGACAGAGGACCTTACTGATGTATTAGCTAACAGTGCAATATATGGGCTGCTCTTCTTATGACGCCCGTGAAGCACTTAATTGCTGGACATAGCATAGTAAGGCTACTTTCACACTTGTGTTTGGACGGATCCGCACGCAATGCGCTTGCGAACGGATCCGTACGCAAATGCATTCGTTCGCATCCGTTCAGAATGGATCCGCATTGCCTATCTTTTACATAGGCAAAACAGATCCGTTCTGATCTCCATTGAAAGTTCCATAGGGAACGGATCCGTTTGCTATTGTACATTAGCAAACGGATCCGCTCCCATTGACTTGCATTGGAGTGGAGACGGATCCGCCTCCATTCCACTCGGTCAAGCGGACACCAAAACGCTGCATCCAGAGCGAAATGGAGGCGGAACGGAGGCAAACTGATGCATTCTGAACGGATCCTTATCCATTCAGAATGCATTAGGGGCAAACGGTTCCGTTCAGGACCGTTTGTGAGACCCTGGGACGGATTTCACAAACTGAGCCTTACTTTGCTACTAGTGAAAAAATAAATATTTATTTTATCATTTTAACAATGGATGACTATGATAATTTGGTTAAAGGCGTATTCTGTTATTTAAATATTTTTTTAATTTTTTTTTAAAATACCCCTTTAAGATGATTATAATTTTACATTGTGAAATTTAATGAGGCTCTCCAGGTTAATAGATACTTAATAATAATACTCCAAGCGGCACAGATTCCAAAAGAGCATCTGCGCTGCTTAGAGATATATTCCAAAACCATTGAGTTGGGCCTCCTTTTGAGCCCACACTTTGCTGAGAATGCTTTCCACAAAATTTTGATATGTATCTGTGGAAATTTGTGAACATCGGAGCCCCTCAAGTTTCTGCACATAGAGGATATGGTACCCCTGTTCTTGTAATGGGTTGGGGTCCCTGCTGTTTTGAGTCTGGGAAATCCTTTTCAATTGTACAGTTTTATTACCTTGAATGCAAATAACATAATACTATAATAATAATAATCTGTATTTAGATTGCACCAGTATATTCCACAGCACTTTATGATCAGAGGGTACATGTACAGACAAAGTCAGACATTGGAGAATAACTAAACTAATATACAATTCAAACAATTGGAGCGAGGGCCTTGCTATCAGGAGCCTACAATGGATGAAGAAATAGGATTTCCACCGTAGCTCCATGTGCTGCTGGGATTAGCTGCACTGGTAGAGAACTATGTGGTGTAATGATGTATTCAGACCACAGCCATGTCTGTACACACATTAAATGACCCCCCTACATAGATGTAGTCCCACTAATTGCCATTTAGAGTACAGATTTGAACATTGTGCATATTAGTGAATGTGAGCACTTATGTCCATTCTGATATTAAAGTCCTATTGACGTCTATCCATAGAAAACCAAGTCATAACACTAATAACAATGACCTTAAGTTTTCTGATGGCCTCGTCATTATACTGCTTTCGTTTTAATGGTGATGAACTTTTTGGAAGACCACACAGGCATCCCTGTTTATGAGACATAGAGACTGGGTCATTACAGGTTAGGGTTATTATTTCCACATGATCTACCTTCAGATGAACATTTGAGGCTGGGAACCTGGCTCTGCACTGTTGAGGTTGCCACACAGGTCATGGAGACAACCCTAATCTCTGCTGTGAATGGCATCCTCATGCTGTTAACGTCTCTATGCTGCAGTTTTCGGAAGGCGCAGCACAAGGGCCATTAATCCTACTGTCAGGGAAAGTGTATCCAATTTAATGAAAGGGTAAGGTGACTGAAAATGTAACCTTCTCTCTTGCGACAGAAGCATAACGCACAAATTGTGCTGGAAGCGAAAGGCTACTTTTAATTACCATGGAGCAATACTACCCCATGCTCGTGATTGCCTTTTTTAATAACTGTTTATAATCATAATTTTAAAAAATGTAATTTAAGGAGCATCTGTCACCATGATCATCCCTATTAAACTAGGCATACTGCCTGCTATGGTTGATTATGATGACTAAAACGAACCCATTTCCTCTGCAATTGGTATTTCCAATGCAGAGAAATTCTTATCTTTGTTCAGAGCACCATAAGGCTGGCCTAGCCCCTCAGAGCACCACTTCACGTCTACCTCTCCCCATTGCCATACCCCCTCCCAGTGAGATTGACTCTGACTTCTCACGCATGTGCTAGTGGCAGTGCCGCTGGCACATGTGCAGTAAGGATGTCAGAGCAGGGTTGACCGCTCCACTACGCCAGTGCATGCGCAAGATTTCAGATTAATAATCACATCAATAGTAATACAGAGAACAATGTATAAAGGTGACTTTGACAGAAGCAAATAGCGTTATTCAGTGGTTACCATGGCACATGTTGTTAACAAAAGCTACGGCGCTAGGACACAGATCACGTCCTATCTGATGGACGTAACACTTTCCTTGCATGGTACTTTTTTTTTTTTTTCATTAGATCCCTTTTTCATCAGGAACACAGATCAATGTTTTTATTTTCAATAAGCATACACAAAAGAGCGCAATACAATACACAGCATTGCTCCCCACCCCCTCTCCCCTGGAACAAGTCAAAATATATGCCTAATATACCCCATATTAAAGAGTTTCAAAGAAGAACGAAAAGTACAATGACATAGTACAAAAATTATATTGTAGATATAGACGTGGTCTGTATGGGGACAACAAAACATACACCTCCACCCCAACCTGCTCGAGAGCGTGTCACTAATCAACACCTCAAAGTAGTATATTTGATGGCAAGCCATGGACCCCAAATTGTGTCAAACTGATGAAGAGCATTCTTCCTATATTTTGACTTTTCCAAGCATATTTTTAGGATATTCTTGAATTCCTGGATAGTGGATGGCCCTACCTGTATCAAGAGGAAGGCTATAATTCTTAATAATCCCTTAATGCCATGCAGCTAAAAAATCCAACTTGTACCTGCAGTCTTAGCGGCTCTGAAAGTTTAAGAAATTTACTTCTACCATATTAGAAACTTTTAGTATGTGTACGTTTGTATGACTACCCCATAAACCACTTTAGTCAGACCTCTGTGCAATGCAAATATGACTATGCTACAGAGGAGTATGCCTAAAAAGTTTGTTTGCTGGGCTGTGTGGATGTTTTTTACTTCAGATTTTATATATATATATATATATATATTATTTCTATTGAAATTATTACAATGGAGATTACAAATCAATAAGACAAGTGGACAATAATAATATTTTGGGATTTCGAGGATTGTGTTTTAATCATCAAAGTAACATAGAAATCTTTCATTTTGTAATTACAGCATGGTACACAGTGGACTCCCTCAAAATGCATTCTGTGCACGTGTGTGCATGGAAAGGTATCATGTGCCTCTAAGCCCTGTCCCAGGACGAGCTGCAGAGCAGGAGAAATCGAGGCTGTAGCTCCTGGGGAATGCTGTCCAGCATGTGTGGGGACAGGAGGTGAGTGTAATGTAATGTCTAATATTTTGTCTGCTGCTGCTTCTTTGGATAATAATCTAGTATCATATAGGCGTTTGCTATATCCTAACATGCTACACTGTCCTAAAAAGAAAAAGACATTGGACCAACTCCCCTCCATGCGTGTACGGTGCTCGAAATCTTGACTGGAAACCCGAAACAACAATGGAAAAAGCGTGGATGGATCTGGCACTTTTTCATAAGGAGTGTGCGATTATCGTTTTAAAGAGGGGTTACCTGGCATGGCTACTCAATCTAAAAATAGATAATTTATGTTATTAGATCCCCCTGCAAAAAATCCAAAAAAAAGCTTAACTCCATAACTGATAAAAATACTGCTCTTGTTACCTTTTCCAGAAATTACTCCTTGGAATATGAGCAAATTGTCCAATTAATACGGAAATACCTATTTTAGAAGATGACCCCCCCACATTAAAGATGTTCTCAGCAACGGCTGCAGATATGTAGCCGAGCGTGGGGGTACACTAGGTAATCAACAAGCACCCTCGATCTACGTGTCTCCAAACACCAGTAAAACTCAAGGCTGGCTTACCTGTAAAGGCTTATATACATGTGGTTCTAGCAGAGTAGTATATGCAAATACATTAAATCTACTGCTAACAATTATCATCACAACTTACATACTTTTATCAACTGTAATATGAACTTACATTATTTATATTATCAAATGCAATGTTCAGTAGATTGGATGCACAACTCGTAGTCTCAGAACACATAATGCTTAACATTTAAATAGCATCAGGAATCCGGAATCAAGAAATCTATTGGGTGCGGCATTCATCAAATAAATCAGCCATTTACCACTGTAGAGGCAGGTGCATATCGGAAAAAGTCAGTAATAAATGTTATTACCAGCCTAATATCATATTTTTATAGATCAGTGCTTTCCAAGTATTTCCATGAAAAGATTTTTCAAATTTGATCCAAAAAGCCCCACTACATTAAAAAGTTTGTTGGTATTGTCAGGGTCAGACACAAGCCATATGTAGGCGTCATCTGATCACCTCTCACACAACTAACTCATTGACCACTGAGAAAAGAGCGTACACGGGCAGATAACTGATTGAATAGATTTCCCCAGAAGTTGATAGGATTGTAGAATTGACACTGAGAATTTTAATTTTTTTGGCCAGATCTGATTATTATTCAGACTACTGTAAGCGATTTACAAATCTTTTTGGTACAATACAGGTCGCAGTTATTGTAGTGATTGTCATTAGTGTTCAGATCTCTTACAGTATTACTGTTATTTTTGCACAGATTTTGGTGCATATTCCACACCAAAGTCTGCGTCAAATCCAGGTCCCATTGTTTTCAATAGGAATCCACGTTGGTGTTCATACAACCTTGTATTTTTTTTGGCAAGAATTTGAAATCAACATAAAATAGGGTCATGTACAGTCTTGACATTGATTCTGTGTGGAAATTTGGACAGGTAACCACAAACAGAATGCTTCTATTGAATGGGGCTAAACCGCATGTGGGCCCGTGGCAGGTCAAACAGCAAATCCGTTTCAGAAATCTGAGGGTCAACCTCAGATTTCTGCCATGGAACCTGCACTGGATATTTCCACTCAATGCAAAAGCCATGTGAACATACCCTAATGGTTTTAGCTATAGCCAGAGATTGTACAAGCAGAGGGTGTGGAACCAACCGCTTTGACTTTGGGCTAGTTTTAAATTTAATTTTGGGCATTATCCTGGCAGTCCCCTGTTATTCAGCCTTTCATCCCTAAACAGGAATATAGACTTTGCTGTAGGAGAGCCACCAGACCACTGTGTTTTGAAGTCGTCCAGATGGGGTTGACAAAAGGCTCAGATACAGAGCTGAAACTTTGCACTTCCTGCATGGGTGAATAAATTGCCCATTTTTTTTACTTTTTAAGTGAGTGCTGCCTGGCTTTTTCTCTTTTTATATTATGGTCTTTGGATCTACAGGCCTGCACCATTGATTGCTATGCAGTGCTGCCATCCTCTTTGTTTTATATACTTTCAAAGGATCTAGCAAGCTAGTAAACCTATTGCTCAGGCAGAGAATGCTACAAACTGCACAGCATATATGGCAGAAGCTGATTAACACATTAGAAACAACCTCGCAGCTTCACACAGACCCAAAGGAGGGTTTATCCCTTGCAATACTGCAGAATGAGGTGAGGTTCAATGAAGAATATTCCCAATAGACACTCAGGACACCAACTCCTTGGCCCGCTGTCAGAATGCTGTAACTGAGACAGACATAGGGTAAGTGGAGCCGCGCACATGCCCGCCCAAAGCAGCCAACATAACAAACGCTTTGTGCTTTTTATGTTGGGAAATCTTTAGTTTCTGTTGTACATTGTAACACGTAGAACCTATGATATAGCTGATGAGTGAGCTTCTGTGTCATTGCTGGATATTGACTTGTAGAACTGCACGCTGTAATAAGATAAAACTGAGCATTGAAAGATGCAAAACCTCCCTAGGGTACTTTTTCACCATTTAACATTCTGCTGACACCCTTTTAGTTGATTGTATCACACAGCTTAGATACTGAATCATAAACAAATGAGATAATCCTATCATTTCTTTCAATAAAATCTGTGAACGGTGTGTTTCATATATTTCACCCGCTGGTAACCGGCCAGCTGTAGCGGTGTCTGTGGATTCTTACTGAAATTCTTACATGTGGCTCATATCTCTGTCTGTCCAGTGAAGGCTGAGCAGCAGACACTAATTGAAATGTTTTATTTTTGTTCATCTGTTCTCTCCCCTCACTTATCCGTTCTTGTCGTCCGTTTACACTGACAGCACTGTCTAATTAGTGACAGAGGAAAAAGCCCCATTGTTCAGATGAGACCTTTAATTCCAATTAAGTACACTTAGTATTCTGCCATTTACGGGCATTAGCTATCAATGAGAAAGCACAGTATTAAATGGATGAGGCTTAGCATGCATTATTTCTAGTGCGTCTAATGAAAACTTCATTACAGTACGATGTACCTGGCTTGAGTGGTCCTTAATTACTCACCGATGGAAAATAAAGCAAAAACTAGTCCAGTAAAGGTGGCCATATACATTAGATTTAATAACCAATCATCTGGGGAACGACCGTTTATGTTTGAGGAGGCCACAGCGCTCTCTTGAGTGCTGCAGCTTCCTTGCAGTTTACTAAGCACAGAGCTGTACATTATATAACGGCTGTCCTTGATATTGCAGCACAGCCCCATTCACTTGAATGACTGAGCTGCACCTAGGCCATGTGACCCATGAATGTGACATCACATGGCTTAGGAAGAGGGCTAAGCCCACATGGAGCAGTGGCCTCTTTGTACAGCTCATTGGAGGGGATCCCAAGAGTCAGGCCTCCGCCAATCTCTATCTTAGGGAAAGGTCATCAATATGTAAATCCTGAAGAACCCCTGTAATTTCACAAATGGTGCACGCCTTCATCATGCAGGAATAGTGAGCGCTACAACAATACCCAATCAACAGCCCTGTAAGAAAGAAGATTAAATCCAGTGGTGTCAGGCAAAAAATCAACAGTGATGCCAGAAAAAAGTCTGTGGCGCATCTAAATGTACAGTAAGGATCTTGGAATTTTGATCAGTACATGTAACAACCCCTAGCACTGCCATATTGGAAAATAGGCTTTTTATCTTAACTCCTTCTAGGCATTCTGTTTTCTCTTTTTCTGTAGATTATTGTAATATCAGTCCAGTGTGGCACATAATTTAATTCCCTATACCAGAGGTTCACATAAAACAATCTAGGCCGATTTCTTTGGAAGCCAAATAGTACGGAGGACACTGGAGTACCCCAAAACTCCAACAGGGCTAGCCCCTCCCATCCTTGACCTTTCAAAGCTGAAAAACGTTTTTCTCCCCGTGGTCGTCAGTGGCGGTACTGTGCAGTGCTAGCTCATGAGTATGAGGGCTTCTTCCCCACAGCATCATGCCAACGTCTCAGCTAATAAATGCTAAATTTCACAGAAAGTACAGTGTAGACACACATAACAGAGACAATACTGAAATTATGCTACACTCAGAAAGCGCAGTATAAAGGTGATGATGGATTCCCTTTAAAGAGGACCTTTCACCACTCCTGCCATTCCCCATGTAATAACAATTCTGGAGCATCTATTCTTATGTCTCTGTGTTGTACTATTCCTTTTTATTTCTACTAGAAGTTATGAATGAATTGCTAGCAGTCTGCAGTAAGGGTACAGAGGGGAGGTAACCATTTTGGGGGGGGGTACCTGTCTGAAAATGGCAGCACTGATTGGATAGAGTCAGTCTGTGCAGGTACACACCCCCAACTGGTTACCTCCCTTACTACAGACTGCTAGCAATTCATTCATAACTTCTAGTAGAAATAGTAAAGGAATGGCACAGCATTGAGACATTAGAATAGGTGCTCTGGAATTGTTATTACACGGGAATGGCAAGTAGCTATTAAAACATGCATGTCAGGAGTGATGAAAGGTCCTCTTTAAATAAAGTTTTGTGATGTCATATAATTACTAACAGTGTTAGTGGAAAGTCTGTGTAGTCTTCTCTATATACCTGACTGGCATTGAATGATAGGGTCTAAACACTGTGCCTTACAGCTGGGTTACGTCACTATAAGTGACAGCTCATGGTTTCTTTTTTCTTTGTTTCTCCTATGGCTTGAGGTGGGCAGAAATGTATTACACTTGTTGAGAGACCTATTCAAGAGACATTTTGAGATGTGACCTTCACAGTGTGTGTTACTGACATAAAGCAGAACTGTACTGTTATATTTGTCATTGACAGCCCTCCTTGACATAAGACACATATTATCTTTTTACATGTTATAGAGTCCTGCTCTCTTGATGGTGACATTATGCTAAAGGATGGAGAGGAACGGAAGTTGGGACAGTGTTCAAGATGTACCTGCAAGAATGGGGTGAAGCAGTGCCTAGTAGCTGACTGTCTTCCCTTGCTATGCGATAAGGTAATAAGTCTGGGGAGGATGGACCGTTGAGCAATCATTGGCTGTACAATTCAGTCTTCAAGTCTAATACACATCCCCATGTTCACAGTGATGAGCACCTCAGGGTATGGCTTGGCAGCTGGTTCATGACGCGTAAAACAGTTCCTCCGTCGATGAAATGGAGCTTTCCTTTAAATGGGGAAAGTTTTACCAGTTTGTAGAGATCATCTCTCTTTTGGGATCTCCCACAAAGCGCTGATGTCATGTCATTGCTCAGTTTTTTTGCCACTTCATTGAAAGCAAAGCATTGAATAGCACACATTAAATTCAAAGGATACTCGAGGTCCTTCAGAGCTGCACTCAAGTACATTATACTCACCGCTACCATTCTGCCGGTGAATATCAATTAGAGGATAATGGTGTACACTGAATCCTCCTAGGGATAATTGCGTTATATAGTCTGAGACCTATGTGGTGTGCGTCTTTGGTACAGTGGATGACAGGAGAGGTTAAGAATTTGCTGTACCTCACAACATGTGTATAGTAAAGGAATTGTGTCACTCCAGACTTGTCCACACAAGCCTGACAGTCAGTCGTTTTTTGTCTGCATTTCTTCCTCTTTGTAAGTGACAGGTAAATATACAACATAATTATATTTTTAGGATGAAATGTTGGCTGTCGTTCCTGGAAAGTGTTGTCCTGAGTGCCTTCCAAAGTCATGTACTGTATCTGGAAAGACCTATGAGGTAATTCTTTGTAACTTTTCACTTCATAGTAACATAGTTTATAAGGCTGAAAAAAAGACATCTGTCCATCCAGTTCGGCCTGTTATCCTGCAAGTTGATCCAGAGGAAGGCAAAAGTACATTATAGATATATCTCTAATTCGTATTTCCTTATATTTTTACTGAAATTAGTTACTGTAGTAATATAGAAAAATATAATAATTGGCTGACACAACCTGTGTCTACACAGAACTACAACATTATCTAAAATATTACAAAACCAGAGGCAGCAACCTCGTGTCTGTAAATTCACATGGGGTGAACATGCTGCGGATTTCAACCAGACAAATTTACATCAGAACACAGAACAAGGCAAATCTGTTGCAGATTTTCTAATTCGACTTCAACCGGGAAGCCAAAATCAAATTCCTATACCATTGTTGATTTCTCTGTGGATCCACAACAAAAGGTTGATTTACATGACCCGATTATCTGGCAGATTATTAGGAATAAACCTTTCTGCGAACGCTGATCACCTGATGGACAAGTGAAACGCTCGTACATTGGGTGATCCTGTCGTTCGTTCAGGCACACCAATTATCGTTGCTGGGCAGTAGTTCATACTGTCTAAACATTGATCTGCTGCCCAGGAACAATGCAGATGTATGGAGACAAGCGATCCCTCATCCTCATAATGTGAAGTGCAGAACTTCACCTCCACGGAACGAGCAGCTGACTGTTAGAAAGGAACGCTTCCTGCCCGACAGTCGGCTGCTCCTCGGCCCGTGTAAAGGTCCTACTCTGCAGCTGCAGATTTCAAATCCATTGACTTTTTTTTCGCCATCTTTTATGATTCTACACTAAACTGTGCACTAAATCCACACAGTTCAGGATGGATCTGTCCGCATTTTCCTGTAGATTTTCTGCGCAATTTACTGTGTAAGTTATTCCGAGCAAAACTGACCCATGTGGATTTTCTCTATAACTGAAAGAAAAAAAATACCACATTTTATGTTAACAGTTTATTTAGTATATGGACATATGCTCTTCTATTAGATCATTTTTATTCCCTAAATTTGCTTTAGTGATGAAAGCAATTGTATCATTCATAATGTAAACTATCTGTAACTGTTAGATCTGGTGCCAAAACTACATTACTACTGCAATTCGGCTTGATACCATTGCAGACATTGGCACTAAACATCATCCATTACAATCTCTCACCACCCCTGAGGCAGAACAAGTGTCAGAAGCATCTCTATTAAAACACACAGTCAGTCAGCAATCATGTGTATCCACCAGAAATGTCAATTATTGGCTCAAAAAAGGCCATTATTAAGGAATAAGAGAGGCTCTTGTGTATGCCTTGTGTATACCTCTTTTATTTAATGTGTAATTTGTGGGTTGTCAGCCCTCTTGATTTCTTCTGCCCTCAGATATGGTTTTCCTAATGAATCCCACATTTCCCTTTATACCTGGCTTTGCAGAAAGAGAGGGTGCGGAGTCTGACCACACTGCACTGCTCTGTGTTCATGTTCTCCTATGTGATGAAGCTTGTGCTCGTCTCCCCTCTCAGCCCTGCCATCTCTCTCCTGTCAGCTCTTACATGCAGGAGGCAGGGAGACCAATGTGAAGAAGCTACATCCCATAGAAGTACACTGGAGAGTCAGCACACATAGATTGTACAGGCAGTGTGAGCCAGGAGGTTTATATAACTGAACCTAATTGCTTTATACAACTACATACTATATGTCTGCACTCCCGGTCCTTTATATTGGGGAGACATATCTTCAACAGAATACAGCGGGAGGGGAGGGTAATTAAAGGGGAACTGTCGCCGTGATCTCAAACTACTATCTGCAGTAATAAGAGTCCAGATCACTATCTTTTATTTTCCTACTTACCCATGTTCTCCCACTGTCAGCATTTAAAGCTACTCTGAAATGCATTGTCAGGACTGCTGTGCATGCGCTGTCCTCTCCATTGTGTTAGCATGGCACAGTGGTCTGGACTGTGCATTTCAGCACAGCTTTGAATGCTGACAGTGGGAGAACATGTGCGGATATGGAGGGTAGTAGTAAAATGAAAAAAAAAGGCAATCTGGACTCCTTTTCTGCAGTACTATTCATGTATTACTATAGATAATAGTTCAGAATCGTGGTGGCAGATTGCCTTTAGATGCCTCGTCCAGTAGTCTGTGCGCCAGACTGAGATCTACTCCAGTACATTTCACATTTCAGTCATTTCTGCCAGTTTTTGGCATAAATGATGATAAATGTGTTGATGCCAATGGCATTCCTCCCCACTACAGACCCTTTTCGAGGAATTGTGAGGGCGGCATAAATCCAGTTGTAGAGGCATTTAAAAAGTCGCAAAACCTGATCTTTGGCGTAGGGGGATGTAAAATCTCCCAAAAACTTTGGAGAGCTTTTAACTTTTAAGTGTTTATTACCCCATATACAGTATTTATAACCTACTTTTGGTATAGTATATGGTATTATTGGATATCATTTGCTTCACTAATGGCATTCTGCCTGCTTCTAATATATTACATGAATCGACCTGTACTGAAAATAATGGAGGCCATTTTAAAGATATATTCCATCCAAGAAGAAAGAAAAAAAACTTCCTATTAAACTTTTACGTATTTCTTTCCTGAAAGGCGACATTTGAGAATGTGTGCTGCCCTTAATTGAGCTTTGGCATCTTCTGTGTTTGATCAGTCAATTAAATGCATGAACTGGGACAAAGCAGTCCTGTTCTGCCATCCTTAATTTACCAAAACAATGGCTAGAAATATTGCTGCTTTTAGGTTAGCCAAGTGGGATAGCCTGCAAGCTGCAGTTATAGAGATAGGAATGTGGTGGGGGTGGTAGTCATAGTGCCCTTACTTCTTCAAAGGCCTGGGTCTAATTTGCTGAAAAAGGTCATTTTTCTTGCTAGTTGCTCCACGTGGAAAATACTTGATGTAGTCGTGTTTTGCATTGGTGGCTTATATATGCACTGTGCTGCCAGATACCTCAGCTTATAATGTTGCTGGAACAGTTAAGAATGATACCATTTATATTACTAAATAAATAATAATGCTGTCTTCTATTTGAATGCAGTCACTGTATACTGGATTAAAGCGATACTCCGCTTTAAACAATCTCATTGGAGTGCTATCTTCAGCAGTGCCATAGAGTTGAATGTAGCCGCCGATTACACGTACAACCGTGGCTTCATTCAAACAGGGAGACTTGGGACCATTATTCTCACAGTCGGCCATATTCCCAGCAGTCTTCCATTCCCCATGGAATGGTGATTCTGGAGCATCTATACTTATCATTCTATGTTGTGCCATTTCTCTGTAATTCCTTCCAAAAGTTTAGGAATGAATTGCCAGCAGTCTGCAATAAAGTCCAGCTGGGTGTTACCAGCTGGTGGTGTGCACAGTCTGACAGTGGCAGCACTGATTGGATAGTGTCAGACTGTGTAGGGAAACACCCCCAGCTGGTAACACCCAGTTGGACCTTTATTGCAGACTGCTGCAATTCATTGATAGACTTTTAATAGGAATAATATAGGAGTGGCTTAGTGTAGAGTTATAAGAATAGATGCTCCATAATTGTTATTACTTGAAGAATGCAAATAGTTACTAAAACAGACATGTCATGGTGAGTGATAAGTAATCTTTAAAGTGTAAATGTCATTTCAGTTATTTTTAATATAGTGTATGAACAGGGGTGTTAAACATTTTAGTAATATACATTATTAGGAAAAGATGGTTCTTTGCACTAGAAAACAGGGTGTAAAGAGTCTTCTTAACAAAGCTCTAACTGAGCGTCTCTAAGGAGAGTCTGTCTTCAGTGTTCTGTTCCCACATGAAGGCGAATGAAGGTGTAACTGATAGTGGCTGTGTGACTTTCCTACCTTCGCATCCAAGCAGTGGAGCAGACCGGACCGCAGAAGCTCAGGTTAGATGGATTCAAATGTAGACACAGTGATGTGAATTAACATGGGTTTATTTGACCCAACTACAGCAACAAGCGATGACACAATACTGGCTTTTGTAGTAGTGGTGTGATGCTGTCCTGTAGGTGACTTTCCTGAGGCTAACTGCTGGTCAAACACTGATGCCTTCACAAGCCCAAGTGTTTGACTGTCCAGTCACACAGCTATGAAGCACCAAAAATGGCTGCAGAAAGTGACATGGACCAAGGCTGCCTAAAACCACACCCACCAGAGAAAAACTTTAATAACAAGAACAGAGGTGTGCAGCATGCAAATTCTGGCCAGCAGAAGGCAGCAACACAACAATGCCTAGAAACAACATGGTGAAGGAAGAATGATAATGCAATAGAATAAAATTCAGTAACAAATATGAGGAGAACAGCACATTCTGTCTACTTATTGCTGAAGACGCCTGTGTGTAATAATTCAGATAGTCAGGGAGATGGGCAGTGGTAGTTAGGGCGGATGTACATAGTCAGCAACTGGGGCAGTGACAAGAGGCTGTTGGAAGCCTTTGTACTAGAGATAAGTGAATTCATTCTTCTCCAAACATCATGCCCAGACCTTTCAATCTCCTGCCTCCGCCGCTGCTGAAGCTTAAATCTGGAAGTATAGCGGCTCATGCACAGTAGCTGCTCCTTAAGCCAAATTTGAGGTTTTGCAGCAGTGCAAGCAGGAGATTGACATGGCTGGGAGAGGTGTCCAACCATTTCAATCCTATGGCGAGTGGGTATTTCTTCACCTTTGGGAACAGCCCCTCACAATTGAAGAAGTCTGCCTAATGAGGCAAATCTATTCGTTCATCTCTACTCTGAATGTTGCACACAGACTTCTTCAGTAGAACTGAACACAGACTGTCCTTAGCAATACTCAGAGCTTTACTAAGAAGACTATTTACAACCCATTTTCTAGTACAAAAAAAAACATCTTTATAATAATGTACATTACAAAAATGTTTAACACCCCTGTCCCTACTCTATATTAAAAATAAACTGGAACAACAGTAACACTTTAAATCAAGAGACATTCTTTGTAACCACTGTCCACTGTGACCAAAAAATGAGAGTCCTGACCAGGGAATGACCCTTCCCCCCCATCCCATTTAATTCAGAAATCCCTATATACAAAGATCTGTTTTCTCAACTTAACAACACCTTTAATTCAAGTGGTTATCACAATGTAATGTCTATATATTGCTTATACAGTATTATAGTATGTAATGTTATTATGTGCACAATCCTCCAAAATTGCTTTTTAAGACAGCATTTTCTAATCTATATTCCTTTCTCCACTTTGGGTGATAATTCAGTGTTGTGTGTTGTATTCGTCATTCTGTACTGTGTCCGGGGTCACCACATAGTGATTTATGTTTGTCTTCTGTTTATGCAGCATAGCTCACAGTGGAAGAAAAACCCCTGCACCACCTGTATTTGTGACAGAGGTGAAGTGAAGTGCCATACACAGACTTGTCCCTCACTTTCCTGTGACAAGGTAATGTTACACATGACAAGCTGTCTTGTGCGTCATTTCGCTGTTTCCACAATGGAAGATACGGACACATCAGAGTGCCAATTCTAGGTGGCCTGGCATATGGAAACAGCGATGCCATGGGGAAGGGTACCCCTTTAACTTGACATAGCATACATCTGATAGAGAGTGCCAAGATTTTTTTTCTGCAGAATTGTACTGGTTCTGAGTGAAGAAAAAAACTCTGTATGCCTCCATATGAAATCAGAGGTACAGTAGAGCGCCTTATTCCTGATCTGTACAAAATGTGGCTGTAATATAGCCATGTAGATATAGTCTTATAGGGAGCAGTCATCGAGAAAATGTATTCTCTTCACCAGATCCCCGGGTGTTGTCAGCAAAATGCAAGCACCATCTGTATCACCTGTAATCTGAGCTAAATAATATAAATGCCTGTAAACACATTGCTCGATCTCAAGTCTACAAGTCAACAGTGTGCTATGGGTGCCACTGGAAGATTAGGCATTGGCTATTTTATGTTCCCTATTAACCAAATTGCTGAGCGATTTAGTGTACCTGCACATTCGGCTCTATTAACAGGGTACATGCACCATTTACTGTACCTGAATCAACATTACTGATAATTTCCCATTTAACGATCAAAAGTCCTACTAAACTGAACCTTCATTGTATAATTTCAGTTTAGAATTCAGCCTTAAATGAGTTTTCTCCATCACCTATCCACAAGAAAATCGGCTCCTACACCCCCCCCCCCCCTTCCCCAGCACTTGGCTATTTCCATGTACAGTGCTCAACGATCCACTGTGGATAGATGATATGTTTTAAATCCTAGGAGAATCCCTTTAAAAATTTGAAGCAGCAGTTTTAGAGTGCTCGAGGTTTCAGAGCAAGGGACAACTTGTAATTATCTATAAGATGAAGAGTCGCTGTTTGTAGCCCTTGCATTCAATGTGATGATAGAGTTTGTAGAACCTTTCAGAATCAATTTGACTGTGAAACTGATTTTAACTTAAAATACCGTGAGACTAGAAACTAAACTAAGAGAAACCGACAAGTTACGAAAACATGATTGACTGAGACATTCTTTGTTTGCAGGGCCAGAGCAAAATGAGACGCTCTGGACAGTGCTGTGAAGAGTGTGTGTCCTCTAAAGGCAGCTGTATGGTGGATGGATCCATCAGGTACCATGGAGAGCTCTGGAATGGAAGTCATTGTGAATTCTGCTTGTGTGACAGAGGGAAAGTACTGTGCCATCCAGCTCAGTGTTCCCAAGTAGAGTGCTCATGGGTAAGAAGGTTCCTACTGTTGTAGTCTTATTATGGTGCTAGTTACAAAGCTGTATTGCCATGATATCTGCTGATCTAGCATAGAACTTACTGACACTTGATAAATATTGTCTTAGTAACCTATGTAAGTCTACTTAGTTGATCAACAAAACTCTACCTAATTATGCGGGGAACGCATTTCATGGACAACACACATAGCATTCCTTTTCTACAACTCTAAAGAAGAACACTGACTCTTGGCTCAACTTTACATGATTTATTTAGGGAAATGTGAAAAAATACTCACTTCCACCCAGCTGTCAAGAAGGAGCTTCTATTTATGATGATGGTCAAATGAATTACAGGATGTGCTATAGATAGTTATGGGTCCGCATGTAAAAATACATGATTTATACATAGCTCACTTCGTTGTAAGTATATGGGATTTTCCCATATGTCACTAGGATGTTCTGCCCATCAAATTTAACCGCCTTCTTTGGTCTTTTGGAAGAGACTGTTAGCAGTTCCAAAGTAGGTGTTCATAAGGATAGACAGGTTGTTACTAAAACAATGTTACTAACACTATAAATCTCACATGATGGTAAAGTTCATGAACTTTTTAGAACATCGGAATGACAACAAGAGAATGTGTTAGGCTTGTGGGTGGTGTGAATTTAGTTGACCTCAGAATTAATAGTCCAAGCTTTAGTGTGTCCTTGGGTGACTGGCATTTTTGGTAGCCACCACAAGAGGAAAAAAGCTAAACTCTTTAGAATGCTATTTGACATTGCCCATCTCAAATTAAGAGATTTAGGAGTCAACTTGAGTCTGTGCATCCACATGTTCCTTCTGTGCTCTAGCCCAGCAGTTTGCAGTCTTTTTTATATAGGATACCATACACCAGTTTTTCATATTTTGGTCCCATCTGTTTAATTCTCAGTGAGGATTTTTTTTCCTTCCATTTCTGCCGTGCCAATGTTATTCACATATTGTAAGCTGTTGCTTGAAGCCCAATAGAGAAGAAAGTGCAGCTCACCAGTGATATGTGGAATGCACAGACAGCAGCACTATTAACATGGGTATTAGTATAGAAGTCCAGCGTCCACAAGCAACCTACTAAAATACAAAACTTTTATTTTCCCTTCTTAAAATAAAAAAAAAAAATCAGGATAAGTGCATTATCTACACGTTTTGGATCCAGAAATGGTGATCCTTACTCATGGCATAGTCATACCAAGACAGTATATCACTGCTTATACTGATATAGCAAAGCTGATTTTGTCATTCAAGGATGCCAAGATGGTCTACCTGCATATGTAATGCAATGAATTTCACATGGTTCGATGAGCTATGCCAAATCACAAGCTGTTCCGATCTCTGCTATATCTGCTACATCTATAAGGAAACTTTATTAGCTCGTCTCCATAGTTTAATGAATAATGTGCTCATGTACTACTCTACATTTTAGGTTGCTTTCACCGCTTCTTATTCACATTATTCTGCTCCGTTATAGGAGCAGAAGAACAAAAATAACGGAAGTGACAGATTCGGCACATAAATGATACGAATGGAACTAACAGATCCCATTAACTCTAATAGGATCATTTGGTTTACGTTCTGGAGAACATTTTTTTTAGTGGAGAAAAAAGTCCTGCATGCCGGACATTTTTCTCCACCATTTTTGACAATTTCTGTGACGGAAGCCATGAACGGAGCTTCTGACGCAGATGTGAAAGGAGCCTAATCCTGTTAATGACTTAGCATTCACACATATCAGCAATATGAGTAGAAACTCAAACTTAGTATAAATGACTTTAGTAGGTAGCCATTGTTTTCAGATGGTTTATGTTTCCTGCCCGTTTAATGGGTTCTACCAGGCATCGGGAAATGAATGCACTTTGAGCTGTAAATTTCCTGCCTCAGGATTGTAAGAACCAGTATGCATTATAAAGTCCTTGCTGGAAAACCTCTCTGTCACGGACATTCCTGCGACAGGTATCAGGAAGTCTGTCAGATTGGCAACCCGTGGGTTAAACTGACAGGTTCTCCTTTGGTTGTTTTGTTGCTGGCATTCACCACACCCTCCCCCTTCAGGTGTAGGTGTTTTATCAATTATCTTTGTCTATTTAGTGTTGCTTCTCCCACCATGCTGTGCGGTTTATACTTTCTGTGGTTTGCTGGTGTGTGTTTCTCCGTGGAGATCCCATTGCTGCCATTATCTTCAGAATAGTTAAGTGTCTTCTTTCCCTACGTTTATTTGTGCATATCTTCCCTGTGTTTAGGTGTTTGGGCCTGAGGGGAGACTACTGTTCGTCCAGGTTGGTGGAGTAACAGTTTGTCTCATTCCAGTCACTGGCTTCAGGGTCCTTCAGGGACAGTTAGGGTCCCAGGTTTCCAGCATATGAACTCACCTACCTTCTAGGCCTGTTCATACTGTTAGAAGGGCAGGACTGGAGTCAGGGTTTCAATAGGAGGTGTCCATCTGCCTTCACTAGTTCCAGGCCTAATCCCATTTCCTTACCTACCTCTTCCTCCTGCGCTTGGTGTGGAATATCCCCCCTACACCAGAGCCTGACACTCTCGTAATGGCCTGAATGTTTATATAGTAACGGGAGTGTCAAACACTTTATGCAGAGTTGTTTTCTCTCGCCCATGTGCATAAATTAACTGCATGGTAATGGTAAGGTACAATATGTATTTATGGCATCAGCTTTTCCCCTTATCCTCCTACAAACATTCTTTTGGTGGAATATAATGAAGGCAGCTCCCATATAAAGCCCTGCTTATTTGCTTCCACTATCTCATTTTACATCCCACTCTTCTGGCACTCGTTTCACTAAGCGAAGTTATGGTTACATCTACTATGTCTGTTGAATGTCCTCATTCATATAACGTTTGATCTTTTCCTTTATAGCATTTTTCCACCACTCCATTTTAATCTCTTATACTAAGTCTTGTGGATTGGAGGTTACACCTTAGCATAACATTTCACAAACTACACTGACAATCAGACATGAGCTTATCTTGATATATACTGTATATCTAGCCAGAGGAGATTGGGTAGCGCAGAAGACTATATGGCTCACACTGTGAGTTTCCACCATGTCTGAAAATCTGTAGGCGAGTTAATGAGACATTGCAGCTGTTGGTACTACACACTTAAATGCACTGCCTGATTGATGCATGATCATCAGGACTAGGGCTTACAATCAGACAATTTCTGATAAGGTTAAAAGAGTTTTCCAGGTGTTGATTGAAAAAATGAGTTAAAAAAAAGGGTTTAAAAACAAAAACTAAGTATTAGTCAACTCACCAAACTTCTATTGCTACCACTCCTACACTGCTACGGCCCCAGCAGCTCTCTACTTCCTGGTCTCAACTTGACAGACGGGAAATGGCTGGAAATGTAATCACTGGTTGAGGCGGATCACCAGTGTAGCAGAAAGTAGCGCCAGTAGGGAAAAGTGGATTGGTGGGCGAGTAATACTTATTTTTTATCTTGAACCCATATTTCAGATAACAAAAAGGTATTATCAGTGATTGATAGCATTCTCTGTGTAAGTGTGTATACAGAGATAGCTGTCAGTCACTGATAACTGTACACAGGGGAGGTGTTATCAGTGATTGATAGCATTCTCTGTATAAGTGTGTATACATAGATAGCTGTCAGTCACTGATAGTTATACACAGGGGAGGTGTTATCAGTGATTGATAGCATTCTCTGTGTAAGTGTGTATACAGAGATAGCTGTCAGTCACTGATAGTTATACACAGGGGAGGTGTTATCAGTGATTGATAACATTCTCTGTGTAAGTGTGTATACATAGATAGCTGTCAGTCACTGACAGTTATACACAGCGGAGGTGTTATCAGTGATTGATAGCATTCTCTGTGTAAGTGTGTATACATAGATAGCTGTCAGTCACTGACAGTTGTACACAGGGGAGGTGTTATCAGTGATTAATAGCATTCTCTGTGTAAGTGTGTATACATAGATAGCTGTCAGTCACTGACAGTTGTACACAGGGGAGGTGTTATCAGTGATTAATAGCATTCTCTGTGTAAGTGTGTATACATAGATAGCTGTCAGTCACTGACAGTTGTACACAGGGGAGGTGTTATCAGTGATTGATAACATTCTCTGTGTAAGTGTGTATACATAGATAGCTGTCAGTCACTGACAGTTGTACACAGGGGAGGTGTTATCAGTGATTAATAGCATTCTCTGTGTAAGTGTGTATACATACATAGCTGTCAGTCACTGATATCTGTACACAGGGGAGGTGTTATCAGTGATTGATAGCATTCTCTGTGTAAGTGTGTATACAGAGATAGCTGTCAGTCACTGATATTTGTACACGGGGAGGTATTATCAGTGATTGATAGCATTCTCTGTGTAAGTGTGTATACATAGATAACTGTCAGTCACTGATAGCTATACACAGGGAGGTGTTATCAGTGATTGATAGTATTCTCTGTGTAAGTGTATATACATAGATAGCAGTCAGTCACTGTTAGCTGTACATTGGGGAGGTGTTATCAGTGATTGATAGCATTTTTTGCATAAATGTGTATGGCGGACTCAGATCACATTCTGATGTGTATGGGGAACTCTTTACACTCCCTGACAGATGATGTTGAAGGAGAGAAAGATTGGAGGAAAATAATATTTTTGCCTGATTCTTTTTTTTTCTCCGCTCTCCCCATACAATCCCCATACACAAACATGTTTGGCCGTTGCAAACTTGTATCTGTTTAGGGAAGCTGAGAGGGGGGTCAGGAGAGATCGGCTGAACAATCATTTGGCTGACAGCCATTTAATGTATATGGGGGCCTTTTTTGTTATTCTCTCCTGATATTATAATGGGATGACTGTTGACTAAGCCTCCAGTGCTCACAGCGCAAGCTGAAAAGTAGCAAGAATTGTCAATCTATTTGAGGGTTTTGCTGTCAACTGCAATATTTCAGGAATTATAATGAAAAAAAATGTTTCAACTTATGATTATCCTAAAAGTTTGAATTAAACAATGAACCATTTTATCTTTAATGGGGTCCTCCACTGAACAAGTGTCACCAGGTTAGGTTAAGGCAATAGGAATTAGTAAACTAAACCCTGGAAAAAAAAAAAATGTACAAATACATTTAATCCATAGTGCACTATGTCTACAAGGTGCTTCTGCCTCTGCTGTCATAAGCAATTTAGGAGAGATCTTACAGATGAAGCACTTTGTCTTTCCCTAGTCCTCCTCCATCTTTGGCTACATAACGGCTAGTTGAATGTGCTTTAAAGTAAATGTTGTCCCAGCCTCCTCCTCCTACACCTCCTGGCTTATATGTACTAGCATGAGATGGAGGGGGTAGCAGAAGTGGCTGCGGGCTGAGAGAACGTTGCCCTGCTTTTCTAGTTTTTTGTTCAGGGTCTGCAATTGTGATATCTGATGAAACAAAAGCAAATAACAAAGACACATAAGAATATGTTATTTTATTGGTTGTTCTTTTTCGAGTTTGGATTCTGGCTTTAGTTCCCCTTTAATACCCAAGTCTGGAGTATCATTTTAATTCTTTTTTTTATAATTAAATGTCTAAGAAGTATATTATTATACTGTACACCGTGTTCATGACATCCAGTAATAGAATGGTTTTCTACATTTATACTATTGCAACAGTTTGTGAGTTCTTTTTTTCTTTGTGAGATTTGCGCTCATTATCAAACTTGCAGTTTGTATTAACCTCTGCTGTAGATATCATGCTTAAATGCAGATAACAGGCTTTCCAGCAATGTGCTGAGTTTCCTTTTCTTTATGGAGAGCCACTAAATTCTACTCCTTAAGATGAATAAAGTCAGACCTTTAAATTCCAGATTTTCTTTTTTGTTTACTCGAAAACTGACATCACCTCAGCAAAAGAGCATTCTTCTTACTGCAGCAATCTGCCTTTCTTTATCAGGGTGAAGAATTAGTTCATTTCGAGGGAAAGTGTTGTGCAGAATGTGTGCTGAGTACCAGCTATTGTCTTCATAAAGAACATGGCAAAGAGGTAAGATGGACTTACTATTTTCACTTATACCTAGATGCAATAGTATTAGTTTTTATGTGAATGTACCCCAAAGTTCTTATAAATTTTCTAATATACAGTGCCCTTTCTCTAAATGCCCACACTCTTGAAGATATGGCAATAATAGGTGTGATCCATGCAGACAGTTGTAAATATTTTTAATTTTCAAAGTGAAATTTCAGGATGAACCTAAAATGCACTCTAACCTTTATAGATGAACTTAATGTGACCTTCTTTAAACCTTTGAATGCACATGTCCAACTGTTCAATGTTTCAGTAGTTTTCACACAACTTGCTGTTCTCTGACAAGGAGCTTAATGGCAAACAGGTGTTTAAACCATGAATCACCCAATACATTTCCTGGTTCAATTAGAATTGGTATTTAAACAGTCCTCCTCATCATGCTGTTCACATTTTTACATCATGAGACCAAGACGACGCCTAACAATTGATGAATAGTACCTTGCCATTGCGAGGCTTCAAGCATGATGTTCTTAGACGGAAGTGTTCACTGAGCTTCGAGTGTCACAGAGTGTCATCAGCAGGTTGCAACAGAGATACAGAGAAACTGGAAGAGTCAAAGAAAGGCATAGAAGTGGACATCCTTTGGCCACATCCCACACCGATGAACGTTTCATTGTGAACAATGCCCCGCGTAACCGGATGCTGAATGCCACACAACTCCAGGAGCATTTAAGGGAGGTGGGGGGCACCCAAGTGTCACGTCAGACCATTTGACACTGTTTACATCAGCGCGGTCTGCATGCTAGACCACCTGCAATGGTACCTGACCACGGGCGTCATAGTCTTGCATGGGTCAGGGAGTTTTGGTGGTGGTGGTGTTAGAGTGGGCAGGTGTGTCTGGTCAATACAGAACTGCCCTGCATTTTGTGAATGGTACAGTGAGAAGCCCATACTATTTGAATAACATCATTAATCCAGTCATCGTGCCTCTGCATGAACAATACAGGCCTAATTTAGTCTTCATGGATGACAAAGCACCAGCTCATTGAAGTCACATCATTATGGAGTGGCCTGCACTTTCTCCAGACCTGAATCCCATTGAAAACCTATGGGATCAGCTGAGTTGCCGTCTAGAGGCTTGTAACTCTGTACCCCAGAACCTCAATGACCGGAGGGCCACTCTTCAAGAAGAGTGAGATGCCATGCCTCAGCAGACAATAAGTCGACTTGTGAACAGCATGAGACGTCATTGTCAAGTTGTAATTTATGCTCAAGGCCACATGACACATTGAGACACTGACATTTTTTGTGGCAGTATACCAACCACTATTGTTGGCTTTTGTTTCAAGATATTGTTTGAGGTGAGGAAATCACCATAGCACGCTTCTACTTAAAGGGAACCTGTCACTCCGAAAGTGATGCTGAATCCGAATATGTAACATAACCAGACTCAACGTCACTTACACTATACACTGCTTACTGTAGTTTAGAGAGTGTTTCAGAGCTGACAGGTTCCCTTTAAATGCCCTACTTTCATGATATAATATCACTGTAGCGTGAACTTTTTACGTTTTCCATGAATTTCACCCGAAAGCCAAATATCCCTAACTTTTTGTGAGTAGTGTGTATTATAGATATTTATATAGTTCAGGCATCATTTTCTACAAGATGGAATATGCCAGTTGAGTTGGTTAACGTACAATCTGGCATTTGATATCTATACAATATGTAGCATGTTAGCTTGTCAATTCATGCCCCAGATTTTTCACAGGTTATCCCCTTTGACTTTAGGATTGGGGTGATAATCCGAGCTTTTTGAAGGATAGATATATAATTCAGAATTACCATGCGGGTTTAGCCCTGCTTGACCATTTTTTATGAACTGGTAGACACACATTAATTTCCCTTTAACATATCCATCCTGGTAGATTATAGCATTCAGTTGAGATAACTAGAAATGGTTATTGTATACATATTAGAGGATCAGGCCATTAAATCCTGCCAAGAAGCGGAAGGACGTTGCTGGGTTTTGTAACTCTTGGGAATGAGTACTAGATAAGGCTGGAATGTGCTTTGTTGGAATGCTTGTGATACACCTGATAACTTTGCTTAACAAACACGCTCTCCTCATAGAGGTATTTCTACTTGTCTGCAGGATTCTCATTCAGATTTAAGTGGAGTCAAACATTTGATGGTGAGTACAGATGCTTCTTGGATACATTTATCTCAAGCATTTATCAAGTAGGATAACAATACATACACGCATGAAGCAAACAAGACTGCAGTTTCCACTTTGGTTTCTTAAAATTATGTAAAATATTAAAGGACATCTGTCAGCAGCTTTGTACCTATGACACTGGTTGACCTGTTACATGTGCACTTGACAGCTGAAGGCATCTGTGTTAGTGCCATGTTCATATGGGTCCACATTTCTTAGAAAAATGAAGTTTTAATATATGCAAATGAGCCTCTGGGAGCAATAGGGGTGTTGCCGTTACACCTAGAGGCTCTGCTCTCTCTCCAACTGCTACGTCCTCTCCACATTCAATGACTTTAAGAGAAGTCGGGGCCAGGCTTGATCACGTTTACACTGCCTGGTCCTGTCAATCAAAGTGCAGAGGGAGTGGCAGTTGCAGAGAAAGCAGAGCCTCTAGGTGTAATGACAATGCCCCTGTTGCTCCTCGAGGATAATTTGCATATTTGAACATGGGACCAACACAGACACCTTCAGCTGCTAAGTGCACATGTAACAGGTCAGCCAGTGTCATAGGTACAGATCTGCTGACAGATGCCCTTTAAGGTCATATACACAAAATGCTGTTATTACTGTTTGTTTTTGTTTTGTGTTTTTTTTTACTAATTTAGGTGTGATGCTACAGTAAGACTAAGTAACATTGACTATAAGTAGAGATATGTGAGATAAACTTGAATTCATAGATTCCCTAGCCGTAAATGGCTGATAACATTGTCGGATTTGGGGTTCTTAGGCCCAAATTCAGTTATGTTATATTTTACTGGATTACTGTATCAGACCTCTGATGGGTCATTCAATTGAATAGGACTGAGATGCAAACAGGACATGTGACTGATGAATGTGACGTCACTGGCCGCTGAGTGCTGCGGCCTCTTCAAACAGTTTGGCGGATTTGCCACGATTCGGACCCTCTCCGATCAGATATTGATGACCTATTCTTAGGTGATAAAAATGATAGAAAGTAAACGAGCTCTGCTCAGTGAGGGTTATTCTCTTATATTCTTATTCTCATTGCCTTTTGAAATAATGATGTTTATAGAGATTTTCTTCTTTATTTAACAGACTTTTCTGCTTGCCTCTTGACAGTCACAAAGTGTTTTGGGCAATCAGGGAAGGAGAGTTAATTAACATTTAGTTAAATGGCATAGAGCAAATGGGACCATTAGAAGCACCAAAGTACACACAGCCATTAGAGCTGTAATAGAGGTGTTACTTTAATGCTGGTTAGATATCAATTTCCTATACATGCACATGAGAAAAAAATACTGTGTAGTACGGGAGGCAGCATTCTTTCCGTTTCAAGGATTGTGTTAGTGAGTTATAGAGGGGCAAATACTGCAATTAGTGTCTTTCAAACACATAGGGCGGTTATTTAACAAAGAATTGCTCCTCTGGGGATGTACCTAATTTATGACAAGGCACAGGCATCGTTATAAATTAGGCGCAACCTTCTCCATTTTTTGTGACTAGATTGAAAGCCCCTGACTGGAGTACATTTCATTTGTCATTTACACCAGGAAATATGCCTAAACAATATTGAATGTCATGCAGCCAATGGCCCTGCCGACACTGCGCCACCTCTGCTTCGCTTTGGGGGTCCCATTCTTGATATAGGGCTGGGTTTCTGAGGTTGGACACAGACCTATGTGATATTTATCGCTTATCCTAGCAATATGCACAGATAGTTAACAGTCTGTCTAACCCCTTAGATGCTATAGTCAATAGTGGACCGCAGCATCTAAATAGTTTAGAGGGAGGGACCTCCTCCTTTCTCTGATCAGCACCCCTCAAATAAGATCGTTGGTGGCGATGTCATTGCATAGCAGCCTGGGGCCTATTGAAGGCCCCAGGCTTGCCTTCAGTCTATGCCTAGCAGGCTGTGCCTCTCTGAAGCTGCCTGCTGGTGTCTGTCAGTATAACACTGACAATATAACACACTGCACCGCATAACCAGTATAATGTATTATAGAAGCGATCAAAATGTTTCTGTTAAAGTTCCCTTGTGGGACTAGTAATTGTTTTTAAAAAAAAATAAAAAATTTTTTTTTAATAAATTGCAGAAATAAAATTTGGTATCAACTCACACTATACAATTATCATGTAATTTATCCCTTGTTGAACACCATAAAAAAACAAAGCAAAAACACTGCTAGAATTGCTGTATTTTTCTTATTTACCACCAAAAAACTAAATAAAACGCAACCAAAAAGTGTACTCCCAAATTAATAGCAATGAAAAGTACAAGTTATCCTACAAAAATCCCTCACACAGCTCCGTAGAAGAAAAATAAAAAAGGTATGAGTCTTGGGCTGCGGCGATGCAAAAATGTTTTTATTTTGAAAACGGTTTTTATTATGCAAAAGTAGGGAAACATAACAAAACTGTATTATTTGTTATCGCTGTAATCATACTGATCCAGATAATTAAGTTATCATGTTATTTATGGCAAAAAATGTACACCACAAAATTTAGAATGTAAAAACTCAGTTCCAGTATTGCTGTTTTCCCCTGTCTCCCTCACAAAGAGTTAATACAGGTTAATTAGTACGGTATGTTATGTGTACCCAAAAACATTAAAACTACAACTTGTCCTGCAAAAAACAAGCCCCCATCCATGGGAAACGGCCCCATCGATGGGAAAAAAAGTCATAGCTCTTGGAAGGCGACGATGAAAAACATCTCTTGGTCACTAAGGGGTGAAAGTGGCACTGTACTTTGGGAAAACTTTTGATATGAACATATCAAAAGTTTTGATCGATATTGGTTTAAGGGCTAAGACCCCTGCCGATCGCTATACCGTGGAGAGTGCATATGTAGGTCTACTGTCATGAAAAGACATGAATGCTTGGGAAGTAACCGTAGTCAGCCATTTTGAATTTATGAGCTGAGTTTGCTTCCAAATGAATATATGAAAACACACACATGGTAAAGCAGCACAAAAAACCTGCTCAAATGCGTTTTGTTCCTTTCTGCAAACAGAACATAAATTAATGACCATAAGCCAAGTAAGGACCCGGAGCACAGTAGATGAACCTCAAAAATCCAAGCGCACCACTGTTTAAATTAAAAAGACTCTCTATATTGGTAGTAATGTTTAGTGTCAAAGCATCTTCTTCACTCCAAAGGACAATGCAGGCACTGTCCCCTTGCTAGCCTCCTCGTAGCATCCTCTTTGACGTCCCCCCCCTGCAGCCCCTTTACACTTTACAATCACTGGAGCTACGTATTTTGGATCACGAACCTCCAACAATTACAGGAATATAGAAACACAAAATAAATACCTTGTATAAAACATGTAATAAAGTAGAAATATTCTCAGGATTCAGCTCATAAGTGCCCAACTAGTTTTGCCTCCCGAAACCCCTGAAGAAGCCTTGGGGTATGTCCCTCTATGCCCTATTAGAATAGTAATATCCCCCAGTGTGCCCCATTAGAATAGTAATGTCCCCTACTGTTTAATAATGTCCTGCCCAGTGCCTCATTATAATAGTAAACTCCCCCACTGTGCCCTGCTATAATAATAATTTCCCCTACTTTGCGCCCTTTTCAAGAGTGAAAATGCTGATATCCACCTATTCCCATTTCCATGGTGTTATTTCCATGGCACCTCCTCCTGCTCTCCGTTAACAGCCCAGCACAGACGACACGATCGGGCCACTTGAGGTCTTCTAGATGCTCCCGACCTCTTGGGAGCCCAACCTCTGGGCATCTGGTAGACCACATTACTACAGTATGCTATGTCCTAACAAAGTAGTGAGGCAGTATGCCATAGGCTCTCTGCACTGCCCTAGCTTATTGAAGATGCAGATCCAGTTGAAAGCAGCGCCTGCCTGGGGATCGGTGGGCCCTCTTACCCTCCAGGCCAGGTTGCGGTCACACCCCCTGCAACCTCTATCGTTATGCTACTACTCTCTGCCTGAAAACAGACTTGTAGAACATATGCTTCTCACTCATTCTTTGTGTCTTCCTTTTCTTGTTTTTCATATTTATTCTAGTGGTTTGTATTATTTTTGAATGCACTTTGGGTTACCAGGTCAACAGTTTAAAACACTGACACATATGAATTTATATTAAATTATAGATTAGTTAAAAGCCATATATATCCAATTATAATTTTATATTCAATATCAACTTTACACTTACTGCACTGACTTCATTACCAAATAGAGGATATCTCCCAACTTTTAAAACATTGAATAATGTTAAATTAAAGAATATTGTTAAATTAAATAAAGAACAATATGTGCTATATGAAGCTTGGAATAAGTGTAGAGGCTGAGTACAGTATTTGTGGAAGGTCATTAGTTACTTTAGTTATGTCTATAGAAGAATGGAGGAGTTACCAGACTACATAGGATAAATGACCTCGACCCAAGGTAAAGCAGATAACATGATTAAGGACAACGCAGCAACCCGTTCTTCCTGGAAGCTACTATATAATGTTTGAAAGCTGATATCAGGTATCTTGAGACATGGACACATTCCTATATTACTACTTCACTTGTCAACACTGTTCATCTTCTTTTTCTTCACTATCTAAAGCGGTCTACCTCCAGTTTTTAAAAATGTGGTTGTATAGATCGATAATGGCTGTGCTCAAACATGGACATTAGTATAGTGTCTGAACTTATAGAATTTATTTTTCTATCAATCTAATTGTTGAAGGATGGAGAGAAATGGAAAGAAGATGACTGTACCGAGTGTGAGTGCCAGAATGGTCAGATCACCTGCTTCGTTCCATCCTGTCCATCATGCCCATTAGGAACTCTGGCGGTAAAGGAAGGTGGAGAATGCTGTCCTCGGTGCAAACAAGGTATTGGTGTTACAAGTAATAGTTGTAGTTGTCTTCTGGATTTGTGTCAGTAAACCTATAGGACAACAGTCAGCTTCTACCCAAATTGTAATGGGTGCTAGTAAGTCAAATAGGATAGAGGTTTGGTTTAGTGTCTATTGGGCTTGTGAGGATAGGGCTCCTTTTGAGTACAAATTAAATAGGCCACCTATAGTACCTCCATGCATCATCACATGTTGGTCTGGTGTTCAGGCAGGTGTGCAGTTGCTTTCTGTTTGCATAGTAGCCGTATATATATATATGTAAGGAATATTTGGCTGGTGAACTTTTTTAAACTTTTGTTCCGATTGTTTGCACTGTCTTACATCTAAATTGAACTATGGTATATTGGGATTTCTTGGAGCAGTGATAACTGATAAAATACATCTTGGACAGTAGACTGTATGAAATATAAAAAAAACATCTTATTTGTGCTTTCTGCTTCATTCCAATTCTAGAGCAGTGTAACCCAGACTGCTTAACCTGCTCTCAATCTATTGACCACTGTGACATCTGCCGTGATGAAGCTCGCTTGTTGCAGATGGGACGCTGTGTGTACAGCTGCGACCCTGGATTCTATCTGGATGGCAGGACATGCTTAGGTAATTCATGTTGTAACTGCTGAAAAGAACTTTGTTTTTTTCCTGTTTCCTATTACAGACGCTGCATGTGGCTGAGGTTTCTTTCAGTCTCACCAGTATTTTGTATTCTGCCTTAAGCTGTCGAATTTTGGCAAAAATCTCCTTTGAGTATATTCTACAGTTTTCATCCAAATACTATTTCCTTAATGGGGTTGGTCCATCATGTACTTTGGTGGCTATCGCTGTCTCTAGAACATGGCCCTCAAAGTGAATGAGGGTGTACTGCGCAAGCATGGCCACCCTCTATTCACTTCTATGGGAGTGCACCTACTCGGCTATTTCTGGAACCCCAACAGAGTTGAATGGAGAGGTGGGTGCGCTAGCACAGTGCAATCTCAATTCACTTCTATGGGAGTTCTGGAAATAGCCAAGCACATTCACTGAGCTCTTTTCGGAACTCCCATAGAAGTGAATGGAGAACACACCGCACATGTGCTGTGCACTCTCCTTTGCTTTGGAGGCCCTGTTGTAAAGATAGCACCTATCACAATGTGCTACCAGAGTGCGAGATGGGCAAACCCCTTTAATAAGTTCCTTAACTTAGACAATATATGTAACATAACCTAGTACTTTCTTCACATTTTAGTTGTTTGTTATGGGAATCAGTTAACTGACACAGCCCTAATAACTCAGCCATCATTATAATTCACTGATGTAGTCCATATGCATCCTGGAAGAGTTCAAATGTGGTGTAAAGGGGTTGTATGATTCATTTAATTAGGTGGGAACCTATAAAAATAATTTTCAAAAATGCTATAGATGCCATATAAGAACTGCTATCGCTTCTCCCCCCCCCCCCCCCCCCCCCCACCGCTGCAGCTGTGACATTGTGTTTTGGCTGCAGTGATGACATGTGACTGCTTTATCCAGTCACTGGCATGAGACCACTGAGGCCAGTGACTGGAAATGGCATTCACATGTGGTGTATGGGCACGTCACCACTGCTGCCAGGAAAACAAGGCCCGGAGTGTCCAGATTATTACAATTATTAATTGTAGATGAATCCAGATTAATCCAAGTCTAGATCTCTTCTTGAATAGACTCTAGGCAGCCATCGTAAATAGTTTTATCTCTATGGACTAATTACAATAATAATATGTATAATAGTTTATGCATGTAATAATATATGTGTGTGTTAGACTAACACAAAGTAGCAAGTATGTGTGAAGTGAAAAGAAAATTATACATAGTTTTCAAAATTTTTAACAAATAAAAATCTGAAAAGTGTGACGTGCATTTATATTCAGTCCCCCTGAGCCAATACTTTGTAGGACCACTTTTCGCTGCAAGTCTTTTGGGGTATGTATCCACCAGCTTAGAACATCTAGCTGAAAATTGCATTCTTCTTTGCAAAATAGCTTAAACTCAGATTGGATGTAGAGAGTCTGTGAACCTAACCCTGCTTCTCCACAACTTTATCCCTGACCTGTTTGGTGGGTTCCTTGGTTTTCATGATGCTGATTGATCACTAATGTTCTCTAACAAACATATACAGTGGTCCCTTAAGATACAATATTAATTGGTTCCAGGACGACCATTGTATGTTGAAACCATTGTAACTTGAGTAATCGGTTCCAAAGCCCCAAAATGTCATCCAAGATAAGAGAAAATAAAGATTTAAGAAAAATAAGCAGATAACTAAGCCAGATAAAACAAGTCCTGGCATATAACAGTCAGGAATAGCTGATAACTAGTAACTAATCCAGATATTTTACCAGAGAAGTGTCCTTGATTGGTTGGATGTGAGTCTGACATTGTATGTTGAGTCTAGTTTCAACTTAGGCTACTTTCACACTTGCGTTTGCAGCATCCGTTTGAGAGATCCGTCCAGACTCTCACAAACGGATCCGTCATGATAATACAACCATCTGCATCCGTTCTGAATGGATCCGTTTGTATTATCTTTTACATAGCCAAGACAGATCCGTCTTGAACTCCATTGAAAGTCAATGGAGGACGGATCCCTTTTCTATTGTGTCAGACAAAACGGATCTGTCCTCATTGACTTACATTGTGAGCCATGACGATCCGTTTGCATCAGTTTCTTCATGCAGACACCAAAACGCAGCAAGCAGCGTTTTAGTGTCCGCCTCCAAAACGGAATGGAGACTGAACTGAAGCAAAACTGGTGCATTCTGAACGGATCCTTTTCCATTCAGAATGCATTAGGACAAAACTGATCAGTTCAGGACCGTTTGTGAGAGCATGTGACGGATCTCACAAACTGATCCTGCAAACGCAAGTGTGAAAGTAGCCTTATGATGGGTCAGAAAAGACCATTGTATGTTGTAGAAATTGTATACTGCGGACATTGTATCTTAAGGGATCACTGTATTTGGAATAAGGGTTCATTCATTTTTAAAGCTATATCTATTAAGATTTTAGTATTTGAAACATTGTTTACATTATATTTGTGTTTTGTGTGTTTTAAACAGCTTGTAAAGAAAACTGTATAACTTGTAACAATGGATTTGAGTGTACAGCATGTATTGGATCTCTTCTGTTGAAAGAAGGACAGTGTGTGTCATCTTGTGGACCAGGATACTTCCAGAGCCATTTAGTCTGTTCAGGTATATATACAATTTATTCACCAGTTAGTCTACTTCAGTATTTATTGAAAAAAGTATCCTTCTACTCATACAACGTATAGAGCATTGTTTTGAAACCCCAACTGAACATATGAAATGAAACGTACTTATATATACTATATACTTTTTATGCCATTTTATTCTCTGTATAGAAGGAAATGTTAAAATGCTAGAAAAAAAAAACACCAGAGCTTTCACAAGCCGTGTTTTATATTGGTGTTATATATGTTTTATTTTGGTGTTAAATTAAACACCATAGAGACAAAAATGTCTCCTAAAAAAAGCTTCTGTGTCCTGTGTTTCATATTTCCCATAGATCTTCAGCTAATGTGTTACCACCAAACAAATGCAAAAAAAGCCACTTTAATAGCAACAATGCTAAAAAAAAAAACACCATTAAAAAGTAGTTTTAGTTACAGTTTTTTGGTGCAGTCTTTTGGATTGAACAAAGAAGTGGTTATAAAAGAAAGGAAAAGGATCAGTCTTTTTTAAAGTTCCTTTACACATACTGTAGCTTTTTTGTGTCAGTTTTTAGAGGGCTTCTGACCCCCCCCCCCCCCCCCCAAAAAAAAATAAAATAAAATAAAACTACACAAATGCAGAAAAAAACCCACAAAACACTGTGGTGCATTTAAGAATTTCCTATTGACTTAGAGTTAACATCCGACCTTAGCATTTTTAAACACTGCTAAAAACACTGTGTTTTCAAATAAAATTGTGTATGTGTGGAACCGGCCTTATACTGTAGTTTTTGTTGTTGTTTTTTTTTCCTTTTATCCGCTCCTGGATTTGGCTCAAAAACTGTTGCAAAATACATGGCTGAATCCAGCCTAACTTTAGCATATCCAGGAATTACTATATGTATTTTGACTTGATGCTTATTTCTTGATACTTATGGGATTATACCATACCTTGGCATTCATTATGCTTAATTAAAAGCTAAACTCCTGAGGAAAGGTCAGCAGCAATTTAAGGTTATTACAAACTCATGCCTTCATCATTTAACTGGCTTTTCTTATGTGGAAATCCCACTACGAGCATATAGCTTTTCTAATCCTTATCCTAGTTACATGTTTTACTGTTTTTAGCTATTGATACTACTGCACCTTATACAGGATGTTTAGTTAATAAGCATTAATAATGCAAAGCAACAACATGTTCTATGTTATATGTCAGCTGTCCTGTTGAGCTACTGAATCATTATGATTGTGTATGTTTGTGTAGGCAAATGCTCTCGTTACAGTAAGAACATTTTCTTCATTGACACTCATGGGAATACATCCAATTTGCTTTAGTTCAGCCTGGCTGCTCTGATTGCATAATACAGAGCTCGTGGAGAAAGCTTCAAATTTCACAGTGCCCATAATTCATTTCCAACAATCCTTAGAAAAAGACCTCTGGCTAGTGCCTCATAGTAGAATACTGCAGCACTTGTGGGCATTAAGTGTTTTTGCTAGCAAAATTCAGCTCCATGTTTCCCAGAAGACAAGTTCTATGTCATCATTTTTCAGCTTGATAGCCATTATTCCTACATTCCTACACAATATTAATGGACATTGCTTCCTAAAAATAAATATTGGTATCTGTTCTCTGTCCACTCATCCATATTCTCATATATGCAAACACCTTATGGCCAGTTTTAAAAGCAATGTGTCACGTATTTTTTTTCTACCAGTTAAAAATCAGATAGCAGCATATATCTTTTTTCTAATTTGTTTTTAGTTTTGGATTGTACATTTTTAAAATTCTATTTCCTGAACATGATTATGGGGTTACCCATCTTGCTTAAGCTGTTGTTTACAGCATTTAGAGATGCTTTACAGCAGCCACTATGGACCATAGACACAGTGGACAGGAGGTGAAATCATTGGCTTCTGGGATAGTTTTCTAGGTATGCTCTGTGACTTGTGCAAAGATCAGGCGGGAGTAACTAATATTTGCAAATCAACTATTGTGAAGGGTGGATCCTGTGTTATCTACAGTCATGGCCAAAAGTTTTGAGAATGATACAAATATTAATTTTTACAAAGTCTACTGCTTCAGTTTTTATAATGGCAATTTGCATATACTCCAGAATGTTATAAAGAGTGATCAGCTTAACAGCAATTACTTGCAAAGTCAATATTTGCCTAGAAAATGAACTTTATCCCCCAAAACACATTTCAACATCATTGCAGCCCTGCCTTAACCAGCTAACATCGTTTCAGTGATTGCTCCATTAACACAGGTGTGGGTGTTGATGAGGACAGGGCTGGAGATCAATCTGTCATGATTAAGTAAGAATGACACCACTGGACACTTTAAAAGGAGGCTGGTGCTTGGCATCATTGTTTCTCTTCTGTTAACCATGGTTATCTCTAAAGAAACACGTGCAGTCATCATTGCACTGCACAAAAATGGCCTAACAGGGAAGAGTATCGCAGCTAGAAAGATTGCACCTCAGTCAACAATCTATCGCATCATCAAGAACTTCAAGGAGAGAGGTTCCATTGTTGCCAAAAAGGCTCCAGGGCGCCCAAGAAAGACCAGCAAGCGCTAGGACGTCTCTTAAAAGTGTTTCAGCTGCGGGATCGGGCTACCAGCAGTGCAGAGCTTGCTCAGGAATGGCAGCAGGCAGGTGTGAGTGCATCTGCACGCACTGTGAGGCGGAGACTCTTGGAGCAAGGCCTGGTCTCAAGGAGGGCAGCAAAGAAGCCACTTCTCTCCAGAAAAAACATCAGGGACAGACTGATATTCTGCAAAAGGTACAGGGAGTGGACTGCTGAGGACTGGGGTAAAGTCATTTTCTCTGATGAATCCCCTTTTCGATTGTTTGGGACATCTGGAAAACAGCTTATTCGGAGGTGAGCGCTACCACCAGTCTTGTCTCATGCCAACTGTAAAGCATCCTGAAACCATTCATGTGTGGGGTTGCTTCTCAGCCAAGGGAATCGGCTCTCTCACAGTCTTGCCTAAAAACACAGCCATGAATAAAGAATGGTACCAGAATGTCCTCCGAGAGCAACTTCTCCCAACCGTCCAAGAGCAGTTTGGCGATCAACAATGCCTTTTCCAGCATGATGGAGCACCTTGCCATAAAGCAAAGGTGATAACTAAATGGCTCAGGGAACAAAACATAGAGATTTTGGGTCCATGGCCTGGAAACTCCCTTAACCAATCCCATTGAGAACTTGTGGTCAATCATCAAGAGACGGGTGGACAAACAAAAACCTACAAATTCTGACAAAATGCAAGCATTGATTGTGCAAGAATGGACTGCTATCAGTCAGGATTTGGTCCAGAAGTTGATTGAGAGCATGCCAGGGAGAATTGCAGAGGTCCTGAAGAAGAAGGGTCAACAGGGTGTCACGCTCTGGTGTGGGGGGAAAGGCCACACCGAGCGTAAGAAGGATGGGAACAGACAAAACCAGGGAACTGGTCACCTCCTGCAGGGGACCCTAAGACTAGGCCCTAGCTGGCTACCAGTATGAGCTAACCCGGGTGGTAGGAAAGCCCATACGCAGGAACCTAATCTTGATATACCCTAGATCACCCTGCAGTCTAGTGACACAAGAGAGTAACCCGTTCCTCCAAGCATAAGGAGGAACAAGAGACTCAAAACGGGAATAACCAAAGGAAGGGAAAACACTTAACTTTAAGTAGAACTCAGCAACTGGATCTCAGCCGAGATCCACACCACTCTCAATCAGGGATGTAGAAGATATAACCCGCAAGGGATACTGGGAGAGGAAGAGGTAAATAGCAGAAAGCTAATTGCCAAGCGGCAACAGCTGAGGGGAAGGGGTGTGGAGAACAGCACCCAAACCACAGGGAAGCCTGTCAAACATGTCACTTAGAAAGCCGCGCAGAGCGTCTGATTCCAGGCGCAAGCCCACTCGTGACATTACCCCCCCTTTTACGGGTGACCACCGGGCACCCAGGACCAACTTTATCAGGGTGACACCTGTGAAAGGCTTTTATCAAACGACCGGCATTCACGTCAGATGCCGGTACCCATGACCTCTCCTCAGGACCATAACCCTTCCAATGAACCAGATATTGAAGGGTACCACGAAGAACTCGAGAATCAATGATCTTGACAATCTGAAATTCCAAATTACCATCCACCAAGACAGGCACGGGTGGCAAGGGAGATGGCTCCAGAGGTTCAACATACCTCTTCAACAAAGATCTGTGAAACACATTATGTATTTTCAGGGCCTGAGGAAGTTCAAGACGAAATGCTACAGGATTAATAATGGCCGTGATTTTATATGGGCCAATAAATCTTGGACCCAGCTTCCAAGAAGGAACTTTCAACTTAATGTTCCTAGTAGACAGCCACACAGAATCACCCACATTTAGGTCCGGACCATTCATGCGTCTCCTGTCAGCCACACGTTTGTACTTGTTACCCATATTTATCAAGTTATTTTGAATTTTTCGCCATATGGAAGACAATGATGACGAAAAACGTTCTTCCTCAGGAATACCAGAAGTATCAGAACCAGAAAATGTGCCAAACTGCGGGTGAAAGCCATATGCACCAAAAAATGGTGACTTACCAGTGGAGTCCTGTCTGCGATTATTTATGGCAAACTCAGCCAGAGACAAAAACGAGGACCACTCCTCCTGGTTCTCAGAGACAAAGCATCTCAAATAAGTCTCCAGATTCTGATTGGTACGCTCAGTCTGTCCATTCGTCTGGGGATGAAAGGCAGAGGAGAAAGACAGTTGTACCCCGAGCCGGGTACAGAACGCCCTCCAGAATCTGGACACAAACTGAGTCCCACGATCAGAGACCACGTCAGTGGGAATGCCATGAAGTTTCACAATGTTGTCAACAAACACTTGTGCAAGAGTTTTAGCATTGGGGAGTCCGGGTAATGCAATAAAGTGCGCCATTTTACTAAAACGATCTACAACCACCAGAATAACTGTCTTACCAGACGACTCAGGCAGATCAGTGATGAAGTCCATGGATAGGTGAGTCCATGGTCTGGACGGGATGGGTAATGGAAGTAGGGGTCCAGAGGGACGAGTATGTGTCACCTTAGAGCGTGCGCAGACACTACAGGCTGACACATATTCCTCAACACACTTACGCAGACCTGGCCACCAGAATCTACGAGAGATGAGGTCGACAGTGGATTTACTCCCAGGGTGTCCCGCAAGCACCGAAGAATGATGCTCCTCAAACACCTTATAACGCAAATCAGAAGGAACAAACAACTTCCCGGAAGGGCAAGACTCCGGCGCATCTCCCTGGGCCTCAAGCACTTTAGCCTCAAGATCAGGGTAAAGAGCGGATATCACCACTCCTTCAGACAGTATAGGGCTAGGATCTTCAAAATCACCACCTCCGGGAAAACTACATGACAAGGCATCCGCCTTCACATTCTTAACCCCAGGACGGTATGTGACAATGAAATTGAATCTGGTGAAGAACAAAGACCATCTGGCCTGCCTCGGATTAAGTCGTCTAGCCGACTCCAGGTAAGCCAGATTTTTGTGATCAGTGAATACCGTGATTGGATGATTCGCCCCTTCCAACCAATGACGCCATTCCTCAAAAGCCAACTTAATGGCCAGTAACTCTCTGTTACCCACATCATAATTTCTCTCCGCCGCAGAGAGTTTTTTCGAAAAAAAAGCACATGGGCGCC
Source organism: Rhinella marina (assembly GCA_900303285.1). Taxonomy (NCBI): domain Eukaryota; kingdom Metazoa; phylum Chordata; class Amphibia; order Anura; family Bufonidae; genus Rhinella; species Rhinella marina. The sequence continues at coordinate 409,468 of ONZH01006691.1, forward strand.
ATTTACCAGGTGACGGGCCCTGTGATAACACAGCTCCTACCCCCACATCGGATGCGTCAACCTCCACAATGAAAGGTTGTGACACATCTGGCTGCACCAATATAGGGGCAGAGGAAAAGCACTCCTTTACAGCAGAGAAGGCTTGCAATGCTGCCTCAGACCACACTGAGACATCCGTCCCCTTCTTAGTCATGTCAGTTAAGGGTTTAACTATAGTCGAATAGTTCTTAATAAATTTTCGGTAATAGTTGGTGAACCCCAAAAATCGCATAAGAGCCTTCAGATTTTCAGGTCGGTCCCAGTTCAGAACAGCACCGACTTTCTCTGGATCCATACGAAAACCTGAAGATGAAAGCAGGTATCCTAAGAATTGCACCTCATGTACCGCAAAAGCACATTTCTCTAATTTTGCATACAACTTATTATCTCTTAAGATCTGTAACACCTGCCTCACGTGATCCTGATGTGTCACAATATCTGGAGAATAGATTAGTATGTCATCCAAATACACGACTACAAACCTCCCCACAAGATGATGAAAAATGTCATTAACAAAATGCTGGAAGACAGCAGGAGCATTGGTCAACCCAAAAGGCATGACCAGGTTCTCAAAGTGGCCCTCAGGAGTGTTAAAGGCCGTCTTCCATTCATCCCCTTCCTTGATCCTGACCAGATTATATGCCCCCCTTAAGTCCAACTTGGAGAACACCTTGGCATCCACAATCTGGTTAAACAAGTCAGGAATCAAAGGAAGGGGGTACGGATCACGGACAGTAATCCTATTGAGTTCACGGAAATCCAGACATGGCCTAAGGGATCCGTCCTTTTTTTTAACAAAAAAGAACCCTGCTGCCACAGGAGATTTGGAAGGCCTAATATGTCCTTTGGCCAAACTCTCAGCAATATATTCCTTCATGGCCGTTCTCTCAGGTCCAGAAAGGTTATACAGCCGAGATTTAGGCAATTTTGTTCCAGGGATAAGATTGATAGGACAATCGTATTCCCGGTGAGGGGGTAAATCCTGACATCCACCTTCAGAAAATACATCAGAGAAATCCGATATAAAAGAAGGAAGAGTCTTAGTGGTTAAAGCAGAAAAAGATGTATTAAGGCAATTGTCAACACAATAATCGCCCCAATCTTCACAACCTTTGACTCTAGCGCCACCTCGGCAGTCAGGAGAAAACGGGTACTGCAGGATGAAGACAAATGCACATTTTCAGTCTCCCTACCCACTCCACCAAGAGTGAGATGAGAATTCAACGCCCCCTTTTCTTTTCTCTCTTTTAGAGATAGAAAGCATGGACATACATTGATAAAGTGTCCTTTCTGACCACAGAAAAAACACACACCCTTTTTATTACCAAGATGATTGCGGGTGGCTACAGGAGTGGCTCCCCCTAATTGCATAGGTTCATCCCCAGACATCAACCTAGGGGAATATTCACCCAAAGTGTCATAAGAAGCCGGTACACTATGTGATAGTATGTCCTGAGAGCGGGGGCCCCTAGATCGCTCTCTCAGGCGCCTATCCATGCGTACAGCCAGAGACATAGCGGCCTCCAAAGACACAGGAGTTTCCTGAAAGGCCAAAGCGTCCTTCAGCCTTTCAGACAAACCTTGACAGAATTGGCTACGTAAAGCCGGATCGTTCCATTCAGTATTGGTCGCCCACCTCCGAAACTCAGAGCAATAAGTCTCAACCGGCCGCTTACCCTGACAAAGGTCACGTATCTGGGTCTCAGCCAGGGAGATACGATCCGGGTCATCATAGATAATCCCTAAAGCCTTGAAAAATTCATCTACTGACCGGAGAGACTGCGATCCGGTCGGCAGAGAAAAGGCCCATGACTGCGCATCCCCTTTAAGCAACGAGATGACCACACCAACCTTCTGTTCCTCATTACCAGAAGAACGTGGCCGCAGTCTGAAATACAATTTGCACGCCTCCCTAAATAGAACAAAATTATCACATTCCCCAGAAAATCTATCCGGGAGGGGGACCTTAGGCTCCAAACAGGCCTGACACTCAGCACCCCCAGAACCACCAGCCGGTGGTCTCTGAATCTGGTTGCGGATGTCCGCCACCTCCAAGCAGAGTCCCTGCAGCCGTTCAGCCAGTGCAGCAATAGCATCCATGTCAGCACAAAAATGACATAAATTTTTGTTTGTTGGCGGGTTATAATGTCACGCTCTGGTGTGGGGGGAAAGGCCACACCGAGCGTAAGAAGGATGGGAACAGACAAAACCAGGGAACTGGTCACCTCCTGCAGGGGACCCTAAGACTAGGCCCTAGCTGGCTACCAGTATGAGCTAACCCGGGTGGTAGGAAAGCCCATACGCAGGAACCTAATCTTGATATACCCTAGATCACCCTGCAGTCTAGTGACACAAGAGAGTAACCCGTTCCTCCAAGCATAAGGAGGAACAAGAGACTCAAAACGGGAATAACCAAAGGAAGGGAAAACACTTAACTTTAAGTAGAACTCAGCAACTGGATCTCAGCCGAGATCCACACCACTCTCAATCAGGGATGTAGAAGATATAACCCGCAAGGGATACTGGGAGAGGAAGAGGTAAATAGCAGAAAGCTAATTGCCAAGCGGCAACAGCTGAGGGGAAGGGGTGTGGAGAACAGCACCCAAACCACAGGGAAGCCTGTCAAACCTGTCACTTAGAAAGCCGCGCAGAGCGTCTGATTCCAGGCGCAAGCCCACTCGTGACACAGGGTTGCCAACCGTCCAGAAATTTCTGGACAGTCCGTAAAAATAGATAACTTTTTTCCTGTGTCCGTAAAAAAAATAGACATGTCCGTGATTTTTTTGAGGCTAGGGGTACTTGACAAGATTATTTTGATGGATATTATCATGATTTTACAGTCCACAGTAAACGTTGATAATGAGTTATTATCAGTATATTGAACTATACACATGTATTATTCGTCATTTTTATCATTAGTCATGGCTTTACAAACTGTCCGTAAAAAATATTGGCTGTTCGTGATTTTGGGATAAGTTGTCCTGAAAAAAGAGAAAAAATCTGGTTGGCAACCCTGAGGGTCAACACTGCAAATATTGACTTGCTGCATTAACTCATTCTGTTAATATAAGCTTTTGTTACTCATAATATGATTGCAATTATATTTCTGTATGTGATAAAAACATCTGACAAACACACATAAAAACCAGAGGGCAGCAGATCATGTGAAAATATAATATTTGTGTCATTCTCAAAACTTTTGGCCATGACTGTATATACAATGCATTTGGAAATTCTTCAATTTCACTTTTTTCACATTTTATGTTGTGGCCATGTGCTAAAATAAATTTTAAAAAATGAAGTTTTCCCCCCACCAGTCTGCATTTAATTCCCCATAATGAGAGAGTAAGAACAGAATTTTAGAAAATTTAGCAAATTTATTAAAAAGGAAAAACTAAAATTTAACATAGACATAAATATTCAGACCCTTTGCTGTGACAAATTTAGCTCTGGGGGCCTCTCGTTTCTCTTGATCTTCTTTGAGATGTTTCTACACCTTGATTGGAGTCCAACTGCGTTTAATTAGGAATAACCGACACTGTATAGTGGCTCACTGTTATTGCAAAAATAGAAAACGTTAGTGCTCAAGGTTATTGGCTGTCCGAAAGGCCAATTATTGCAATACATAAGTGTGTAAGTATGTCAAATTACGTTGACTGGACATGATTTGGGAAGGCACACCCCTGTCTATACAGTCTCACAGCTGATAGAGCTAAAATGAAGCCATGAGGAGGAAAGAACTGCCTGTAGAGTTCAGAAACAGGATTGTGTGGAGGCACAGATCTGGAGAAAGGCACAAAAATTATTCTGGACTGAAAGTTCCCACAAGCACAGTAGCCTTTATAATTCTTAAACGGAAGATGTTTGAAACAACCAGGACTCTTCCTAGAGCTGACCACAAAACTAAGTAATTGGGGAAAAGGGCCTTGGAAATAGAGGTGACCAAGAACTGAATGGTAACTCTGAGCTTCAGAGATCTTGTATGAAGATGGGAGAAACTTGCAGAAGGTCAGCCATCACTGCAGCACTCCACTAATCTGGACTTTATGGCAGATTGGCCAGAAAGAAGCCCGTCCTCATTAAAGGACACATAAAAGACAGTCAGGAATTTGCAAAACAAAAAAGCACCTAGAAGACTCCAAGACTGTGAGAAACAAGATTGTCTGGTCTGATGAAACCAATATTTAAATGTTTGCCTTCCGTTTCACGCATTTTCTGAAAGAAAACAAGCACTTTTTATCACCTGCTCAATACCATCCCTACAGTGAAGTATGGTGGTAGCAGCATCATTCTGTGGGTGTGTTTTTCAGCGGCTGGGACAGAGAGACTGGTCAGGGTTGAGGGAAAGCTGAAAGGAGCAAAGTACAGATATTATTAATGAAAACCTGATCCAGCTCTCGATCACAGATTGAGCCAAAGATTCACTTTCCAACAAAACAATATCCAACAGCATAGACAATGCAGGATTGACTTAGGGGCAATTCTGTGAATGTCCTTGAGTGGCCCAGCCAGAGCCCTGACTTAAAAACCAATCAAATATTGGGCGATGATTGTCTTTGTAAAGTTTTTTTTTTTGTTGTTTTTTTTTTTTTTTTTTTATCGCAAGGCCACGATATAAAAAAATCTGCAAAAAAAGTGAAAGGGTCTGATGACCCTTTCCGAATGCATTGTATAGGTAATATTTGCCATTGTAATTGTAATGAGATTACCACTGAAAAGTAATCTGTACAGAACATGAACTCTTGATATATAATTAGCCTTGGTGGCCAGTGCAAAATTACAGGATTTTTTAAATATAGGTAATGACTTGGAAAATTAAAATAACATTACTTCTTTAAAAATACGTTAAACATGAAAACTTGTTTTAAACAATAGGTCATTTTCTGATGACACATTCCCTTTCAAGTTGTAAGGAACTGTAATGAGGACTTTTGCTGAAGACCTAAGAGCTTATTCAGACAAGTAGTGTTCACATCTATATGCTGTCTGAGTGCCGAATGGACAGCACACAGACACATGGACACATTAAAGTCAATGGGCCAGTGTACGTCAGATTTTCTCTGCAGAGAAGATTGTAGCATATGCTATCTTGGTCCAATTTTTATGCTAGACACATCCATTCAAGACAGTGGGTGCACTATAAAATGGACATCGCATAGACACCATTTACTGACGTGAAAAAACAGACGACATACTGATGCCATATGGACAGAAAGAAATGGCTAAACAGAACACAGTCAGAGACAATGCTGATTTCACACAGATGGAAAATTGTTTAATTTTAGCAGATGAGTGTTACACAGGCCGATTGTTTGGCCGATAATCTCTTCCCCGTTGACAATTGCTTGCTCAATCGGCCTGCATAATACAGGCTATACATTGCTTGTCTGAGCATAGCACAGTAAAGGCCCTTTTACACGGGCCGATGTGTCTCTCTGCCCGAGCGCCGATCAGCGATATCGGCGCTCGGGCAGGGAGCATTTACACGGCCCGATGAATCGAGCGCCGGGCCGCACGAGTGATCGCTGTATCGCTCGTGCGGCCCGGAAGCTCCATACTGTCAGGCGCACATCGCCTGTTTACACAGGCCTATGTGCGCCCGACAGATTGAATCTTTTGTAGAAACCAAAAGATCCAATCAGCTGACGAACGAGCGTTTTGCTTGTTCGTCGGCTGATTAGGGCCACTTTTACACGGGCCGATTATCGGCACTAGCGTTCCTAGGAACGATTTTTCGGCCGATAATCGGCCCGTGTAAAAGGACCTTTAGTAGGATGGTGTACTAGTACTGTTCCTTGATGATTATCTTGTGTGCTTTGTGTAGCAGAGCTGATAACTTTTTTGAAGCGGCATTGTTTTTGCATCCTGACCTGTGATTGTCACCTGCAGCCCTATGTAAAAATACAGATAATGATACAATGACTTGTGCCAAGTGACAAACTTGGTTCTGTTGCATGTCCTTATATATGTATCAATACTCTAACTTTCTTGCCAAACACAACTTTACCATATTTTCATGACAGTAAATTTATTACATCTGAACCCTTCTAAATCCGAGCTAGTGCAATGAATTTGTAAATGCAGCTTGTCATTGTAAATATAGCTGACATTTGGCTTTAGTGCGTTCAAGAAAAGCCTCTACTGAAAGCTTTCATTTTACAAACCTAAGCTGGCAGTCATCTTGTCAATAGTGATAGAAAAACAGAAATCACCCAAATCATTGTAATTTATTCCTACAGTCTAATAATCTAATAATAAGTTTTTTTTTCTGTAAATTAAAGCACTATGTAGATACCCTAAGAAAATGTAAAAATTGTAATGGCTTGGTAAAGAAGTTATGTTTCAGGGCAAAAACTGTTCACTTTATATTTTCTAAAAAGGAAGTGGTACTTTTAAGAGGTGCAGTGTATCTGATTACACTAGCCTCAAGTAGTAACGTAATGTAGTGTAAAGACATCATAGGGATGAAAACAAGTCTGTTGTCAGAAAATTCACAGTTAAGACAGGCACAATGGCTTGTAGGGCTAGCTCAGCACAATGTAATGATCCTATTGTTTCATTCAGGAGAGAAAGTACTTTTAGTCCATATGCAGATGAGCAGTTAAGTGCACAGGGGGCAGGCCCAAGCCACTCTGTGCTCTGCTTCACCTCCTGCTCCCTCTGTCAGGTGCTTCTTCTTGATTGACAGATCCTGAAGATATGCCATCAGAATAAAAGTACTGGAAAACCTCTTTAAACTTTACCCCACACCAGGAGAAATCTTCCTTTGAGGAACGCCTCATTCATAATACAAGAAAATGTCAGGGAAGAAAGGGATGCTAATGAGCTCTTAACAAGCAAGAAACTGTCAACAAGAAAATGTCATTTACATTGTCAAAAGCAAGTCTGGAGTGCAGAGTGTATAATATAGATACAAATGAGTGTCAGTATTGGAAAAATATAGCAATTTGTAGTACTTATCACCATAACACTTAAGGGGTTGTCCCTATTTGGACTTATGAACCTGAGAGGGGTGTCCCTCTATCAGGACTCCATATATGAGTTATGAGATATAACAGAGATCCATCAACAAGCGGCAGATCTCACTCCCTGCAGGACTCGGCCCTTCCATGTATTACTGGGCTGTTTTTAACATTAATAGAAGAAAGATCCAGCACTTGGAAGAAGAAGATATAACAAAAGGACCTCTTTATTGTAAATACAGTGGGTTCCAAATAAATCCCCCTTGGAACAGGTCAACACGTTTCGGTCTTGGCCAAGTCCTAACTCATGGCATACACTTTGACCTGTTCCGAGGGGGATTTTCTTGGACTGCCTGTACAAGAATTGGTTTCTGAATTTACCTTAAATATGGACTTTTATTATATCATCATCTTCCAAGTTTAATAGCATTAATAGCATAAATTCAGCATTATGTTATAGATCCAGATCATTTTGATTCCTTTTAAGCATGAAGGCACAAGCATGCAATCTTGTCTTACTAAGGTCATGACAAGAGTGTGCATGCCCTGTATATGAACGGCAAACAGAGTCAGCTAAGGATAAACTGATGAAATGATATTATTTCTGATGGGCTAAGCAGTACTGGCATCAAATCCAACATTAATAACATGGTTTGTGTTCTGAGGATACGTAGGTCATCAATATACTCCAGGGGTATTCCCATCTCAGACTTTGAAGGCATATCGATAGGATCTCACCTCTATGACCCTCTCCTATCTCCAGAACAGGGCTTCCAGCTACTATTGGAAGTTCCATAGCAATGAATGGAGAGTGCATTATGCATGCACAGTCACCTCTCCATTCACTGCTATGGGACTGCCCTAAATAGCCAAGCCAGTGCTCTCCTATTTCCAGAACTCCCATAGCGGTGAACTGAGGATGGCTTTGCAGGCGTGGCTGCTCTCTTTTCCCTCTGGGTGCCCCGTCCTGAGGAAGGGAGCCGGTACAATATGTGGGACCCAAATCTGACATTGATGGCATATCCTAGCGATATGCCTTCAGTGTTTGCGATGGAATACCTCTTTAAATCCTAGAAAGTATTAGTAAGACATCATGCACACATCCATTTTGCAGTCCGCAAATCACAGATTTGCAAAATACGGATGCAGTCTGTGTGCCGTCCACATTTTTTTATGGGGACCCATTGACCTCAGTGTACTGCCCTCAATGGGTCCATGGTCCACATTTTGCAGACATATTTTATCTTTTTGCAGAATGGACATATGGATGATCCATGTGCCTTCCGCATCCATATGTCCATTATGCAAAAAGAGCATGTCCTATACGTGGCCACTAGATCTGGACCACGGTCCTATTGAAGTCAATGGGTCCGCAAAAATACGGATGCAACACAGACAGTATCTGTATTTTGCTGAAGCGCAATTTGCGAACAGCAAAATACACACGGTCGTGTGCATGAGGCCTAAATCTGCTTATGTTTTATCCCTGCCTTGAAGAGAGGAGATCCCAATAGAAAAAACTTAATTTAATTGCATTATGGTACTAGAGCCATGCGCTGCTTCTCCCCATGTATTTGAAATGTGGATTAAATTTACCACGGCTAGGTCTCATCTCTAGTAGAGCCCCATAGCAGTGGAATGGTCTGCCTCCATAATGTGTACATCTTCAATGTACATGAACCAGCATTTCATGGGAGCTATACAGACCTCAAGATTGTATGAAGCAATTGCTGTCAATGCGGATTCTTAGTATATCAGTGTTTTGTAAAAAAAAAAAAAAATATGTGCATTCATTCATTATTTCATTAAAGATCTTTTGTACCTGGATATTAACTTCTCCTCCCCTTCTGTCATCTAGTTTGCCATGACTCTTGCTCTGAGTGTCACGGACCTTCAGAAAGTGACTGCATAACATGCAAAGACCCATTACAAGTGAACCGTGGAGGTCACTGTGTGGACAGCTGTGGTCCGGGATTCTATATACAGAATGGAACCTGTGCAGGTAATTCTTGTTCTGAGCAGTTATCTTTTACCTTGTATGACCTCGGTAAGAACAGATATGTCTGTCTGAGCAAGAACTGATCACATTTCCCAAGAATAAATAGTTGTATTAGTAGAGCATGTTGTAACATATGAAAGCTAAGTTAATGTTCCGGGAACAACAAGATATCTACTGATTTATCTTTAGTTGGCATTAATCGAGAATCTTTCATGTAGTGTACAACAGTTTTGCTAACCACAGTCGAAGTGTGAAATATGAGGCTTGCAGCCTTGTGAAGAAACAAGTCAGAGCTGGAATGACTGAACTGGTCATTAGGCGGATGATTTATGGAGGCCGTACCAGACAAATTAAGGAAATTATTTAGTGCATTATTTTGCAATCTACATAGTTGTGTTATATTATAATACTATATGTTATGTTAATATATATATATATATATATATATATATATATATATATATATACAGTACAGACCAAAAGTTTGGACATACCTTCTCATTCAAAGAGTTTTCTGTATTTTCATGACTATGGAAATTGTAGATTCACACTGAAGGCATCAAAACTATGAATTAACACATGTGGAATTATATTCTTAACAAAAAAGTGTGAAACAACTGAAAATATGTCTTCTATTCTAGGTTCTTCAAAGTAGCCACCTTTTGCTTTGATTACTGCTTTGCACACTCTTGGCATTCTCTTGATGAGCTTCAAGAGGTAGTCACCTGAAATGGTTTTCACTTCACAGGTGTGCCCTGTCAGGTTTAATAAGTGGGATTTATTGCCTTATAAATGAGGTTGGGACCATGAGTTATGTTGGGCAGAAGTCAGGTGGATACACAGCTGATGGTCCTACTGAATAGACTGTTAGAATTTGTATTATGGCAAGAAAAAAGCAGCTAAGTAAAGAAAAACTAGTGGCCATCATTACTTTAAGAAATGAAGGTCATTGAGTACGAAAAATTGGGAAAACTTTGAAAGTGTCCCCAAGTGCAGTCACAAAAACCATCAAGCGCTACAAAGAAACTGGCTCACATGAGGACCGCCCCAGGAAAGGAAGACCAAGAGTCACCTCTGCTGCGGAGGATAAGTTCATCTGAGTCACCAGCCTCAGAAATCGCAGGTTAACAGCAGCTCAGATTAGAGACCAGGTCAATGCCACACAGAGTTCTAGCAGCAGACACATCACTACAACAACTGTTAAGAGGAGACTGTGTGCAGCAGGCCTTCATGGTAAAATAGCTGCTAGGAAACCACTGCTAAGGACAGGCAACAAGCAGAAGAGACTTGTTTGGGCTAAAGAACACAAGGAATGGACATTAGACCAGTGGAAATCTGTGCTTTGGTCTGATGAGTCCAAATTTGAGATCTTTGGTTCCAACCACCGTGTCTTTGTGCGATGCAGAAAAGGTGAACGGATGGACTCTACATGCCTGGTTCCCACCGTGAAGCATGGAGGAGGAGGTGTGATGGTGTGGGGGTGCTTTGCTGGTGACACTGTTGGGGATTTATTCAAAATTGAAGGCATACTGAACCAGCATGGCTACCACAGCATCTTGCAGCGGCATGCTATTCCATCTGGTTTGTGTTTAGTTGGACCATCATTTATTTATCAACAGGACAATGACCCCAAACACACCTCCAGGCTGTGTAAGGGCTATTTGACCAAGAAGGAGAGTGATGGGGTGCTACGCCAGATGACCTGGCCTCCACAGTCACCAGAGCTGAACCCAATCGAGATGGTTTGGGGTGAGCTGGACTGCAGAGTGAAGGCAAAAGGGCCAACAAGTGCTAAGCATCTCTGGGAACTCCTTCAAGACTGTTGGAATACCATTTCAGGTGACTACGTCTTGAAGCTCATCAAGAGAATGCCAAGAGTGTGCAAAGCAGCAATCAAAGCAAAAGGTGGCTACTTTGAAGAACCTAGAATATAAGACATATTTACAGTTGTTTCACACTTTTTTGTTAAGTATATAATTCCACATGTGTTAATTCATAGTTTTGATGCCTTCAGTGTGAATCTACAATTTTCATAGTCATGAAAATACAGAAAACTCTTTGAATGAGAAGATGTGTCCAAACTTTTGGTCTGTACTGTATATATATATATATGTATATATATATATATATATATATATATATATATATATACACATAATAAGTTCTTTACTTATCTTGGCAGACCTTTTTGAAAACAGCTTCAGAGTTGAAATGGTTTCTGTATAGTTCTTTTAATTTTTTTAATTGTCTGTTTGATCTGACTGAAGAAAATATGTATACTATTATAAGTGATGGTATACTGCTAGGCTATCTGATCATTTTATGATCCATAGGGGTCCAACCTCTGGCACCTGTTGCTTCCGACCTAATTTTTCCCTTCACAACAGCGCTCCCGGCTAACCGGCTGTGTTGCAGTTATTTGCAGTCAGACAAGAGGGGCACAGTTCTGCAGGAAAAGACAGTGAAAGGGAGGCAGCACTACAACGGTGCTGCAGACCCTTAAATTGGTTGTCTCATTTCAGACATTGGCATATCACTAGGATACATCAGTCTCATATAGGTATGGGTCCTACCTCTGGGATCCACACCTATCTCTAGAAAGGGCCCCCTGAAGTGAAGGAGAGTGCACCATGCACTCCATTATGCACTCCGATAGTAGTGATTGGAGAGCATGCCGAACAAGCACAGTGCTCTTTTCTTCACTTTGGGACCCACGTTCTGGACAAAGGAGTAGATCCCAGAGGTGGGACCTGCACCTATTGAACTTTGATGGCATATCCTAGCATTATGCCATCAAACTGTGAGATGGGCCAACGCCTTTCATTGTCAGGATTGGTGGGTTGAATCCGTAACAGACATAATTTTATGGCATTTCTTAGTGATATGCTATAACCCCTTTAAGCATACCCATGTATGCATTCATTTGTTTTTGAATGTTAGCAGATACAAAGAATTAGATTTAGTCAAATATTAATGGTGATATGGTTGAAACTTTTCAAGTGTAAAAGTGCCCTGGAATTGAAAGTACGGTAGCTAGCTAGCACTGCGAGAGATATCAGGTTTCAGTGTATAAATAGAACATTTATACAATTTACCAATATATTCTGTGTCCATTTCTTCAGACTGTTAAGATATCTGCTTGCAGTCATTTAATAGGAACCTTCATTAGTTACTACTGTTCTGGTTGTGTGATAACTCTGCTGCGTGGCTCTTTAGAAGAGGCTGCCTCTTTTTTTTTTTTTTACCTAACCTGTCACCAAAAATGGTGGCATGGCTTCCCTTCCCTTCATTGCTGGACAGATTCTTGGATCTTCAAATTAAATATTTGCTAAGCAGAAAAAGTTCTTTCCCAACAAGATTCTTTTAACCATTACTATAGAATGTATTAGTGATATGTATAGAAGTAAATCAAGGATTGCTGGAGGATTTTGTTTTCCATTAACTTTAGATTTCTATTCCTCACACATTCGGTCTTGCAAACCTTTAAGAAATAATGTATTTATAGCCTAAGCAAGTGCTGCTGTTTTCGTGAAATATAGGTGTTATTTTATCACACATGGATATTACACTGCCTGTTACCACAGAGCTTCCAACAGATGAAGCAATTACTGTACTAAAGTGCTTGTTGGAGTATTTTCTTCCCAGAAAACGTTTTATATTTATCCCTTCTGCCTTGCTTTATTAGATGTTCCGGCAGTGTTAGTGATCCTTAATTCTTCATGCGTTGGTAATGTTTTAATTCCCTGAATAGCTTAAAGGGGTTATGCAGGAGGATAGTCCATCAGTATCAGATTGGCGGGGGTCTGACACCCACACCCCTGCTGATTAGCTGTCTCTTTGTAGCTCTGGTGCCAGGAATACACAGTTCAGTCCATTGTGTAGTGGATGGCGCTGGTAAGTGCAGCACTGCACCCACTGAAGAGAATGGGAGCAGCACTGCGGTTACTAGCTCTGTCCACTGCACAATGGGCGGAGCTGTGTAGTTGCGGTGCCGGCTTCCTGCCAGAGCTACAAGTTAACAACTCATTGGCAGGGGTATGCGTGTCAGACCCCCACCGATTTGATGTTTATAGCCTGTCCCAAGGTAGCCATAAGGGCTCTTTACAAGGGCCAAGAATTGCAGAGATTATGGCTATGATAGTGTAAATGTAATGCTGATAACCAGATGAATGAACGAAACGCTCATATAAAAAATAAAAATAAAATTTAAGACCCATTGACATCAATGGGTCCATGGTCCACATTTTGTGGACATATTCTATCTTTTTGCGGAAAGGGCATACGGATGCGGAAAGCACATGTTTTGATCTGTGTGCTTTCCGTATCCGTATGTCCATTCCTCTAAAAGACTGAACATTTCCTATTCTTGGGTACAAAATATGGACTACGGACCCATTGAAAAAATAATGTAAATTACGAACCGATTGAAAAAAAAAAACAAAAACCAATGCAACATGGATGTCACACGTATTTTGTAAAAATACACACAGTTGTGTGAATGTTCCCTCCTTGTCGTGTACATTTTAGTGGATCTATATTGCACAAGCATACATTTTGCCATGCCAGCCCAGTTATATTGATATGCATTTTAATACCTTTTTAGCCATTACTAAGATAGTGCGAACAAGATCCTAGCTATAACTGATTAGAGACCGAGAGCCTTTTTATTTTCTTCCTGATCATTATGTGACTGAGTAAGCAGCGCGGTGTTTAACTGAGGAGATTCAGAGGCCTGCCACAGCCACTTGTCTGCAGTAAAGGAGGTAGCGTGAGCTGGGTGAGTGCTTTAAGCCGCGCTGTAGTCCATCAGGCGGGTGAATGAACCGTGCTGCCAAAACAATAATGTCTCATAGAAGTACCTCATTTCCTTCTCTGTGACCAGAGCGGACAGGGAAATCTCACCAAGGTTTACGTGCAGAAAGTACATCCATAGGATGCTGCAAATCTTAGATATCTGGTTCTGAAAGTTGAAACGTCCAATGTCTTTTTTTTTATAGTTTTATTTTAGTACATTTTGCAGTGTATATTTTTTCCGCTCGCAGTTGTTTTTTGTGCTCGCATTCTGTACGTTTTTCAGTCACCAGTTTTGTGTAGGTGTATGTCTCAGGGAATCTTATTGAAATTTCTACTTTTATTTTCTTGATGACCTTATCCTGGCATGCTTACACGTATTTACAGTTTTTTTCATAGATGTACCGTTGAGAAAGGTCCTGTATGGACCAAAATGTACGTCATTTTTTTATATGGCAATAACATAGAATACTGGATATTGTTTGGAATAAAACGTCTTCCTTGTAGAGTGCCATAAGTTTTTCGTTGAGCATAGAACAGCAGTATACCACACTGCAACATTTTGAGGGTTACGCTCCCTTTCTCAAGAGTATACTATACTATAAACATTATCAGTATTGGTGAAGGAACAGAGGAGCCCTGGACTTTATTCTTTTTTGTGAACCTCTTAAAAGCTAATTTGAAACATATTCTCATTTACTTTGTCGTCTACGCTCTTACAGGCAGCATAACTATAACAAGTAACTACAGCTCTCACCATGAGGTAGTGAAGTCACTCATCCCCAATACTTACTAATGTACCAGACAAAATCAGAATCACCATCCAGGTTATCACTGGTACTGCACACAAATCTTCTGTTACGGTTCATTTTAAGTTTCCTACACATAAGTACTCATGCACACGAACCTCTTTAATTTTTTTTCTGTTTTCATGCCGTTTCTTTTTGCAGCCCATATATGAATTTATTGACTTCAATGGGTCCACATAAAAAATGTTCCGTATGTTCCGCAAAAAAATAGAACATGTCTTATTATTGTTCGTATTACGGACACAGATAGGACAGTTCTATTATGGGCCGGATGTTGTGATCCGCAAAATGCACGCGGCTGGTATCCGTGAAATTTGTGGACTGTGAAACAGCCAAAGCTCGTGTGCATGAGCCCTCACTGTGTTTTGTTAGGTTTGACTCCAGTGCATAGACACAGATCAACTGTTGCTCAGACCAGTATGCCACCATCATGTTAGCGGGTGGAGCACTTTCTATGGCGCCTCGCTCTTGCTTCTACCAGATAAACCTTAATAATTCCAAGTCTCTAGTGGCCAGGAACATACATGTTTTTCATAAACTAAACATATTAATTTGAACAACCCTGTATCCAATCCCACATGCATGTGTTGACTTTAACATATATTGCACCTATATCTCTATATTGTTTGTGTGTGCAAGATGTAGACATTGCTAATCTTCAGATCTGTGCCTGCATGTTAGACAGCCTTATGTTGTCTAGAAGGTTTTATAGGGCTGATGTTGTCAAATTATGACATTTTACAAACCAGTCACTTTTTCTGAAAACGTGCTATTTCTTTTTAAAGTGAACGATATTTGGCCAATTTGAAAACACAGAAAATGAATGGATTACAATTGTTATGGCGCTGTTTTATAATGCCCTGGCTCACTCCTCCCTATTCCTCAGAATGGCCATCTGTTTCACGGTTTCGTAGTGCCAAGCTGATACTGAGCTCCAAGTGCACGCTGGCCTTTGTATTCAGCATTATGTATAGATCCAGCCAGCTGTATTTGGTGTTTGTTGCCGTTTTATCTTGCTTTCTTTTTAATGCCCTCTATCTTTTTCTTTAAGATTGTGATCCATCATGCCATGTATGCTCCTCAGACAACAGCAGATGCTTAAGCTGTGCCACAGGCAGAATCCTTCACCAAGGCAAATGTGTGCTGCAGTGTCCAGCAGGTTATTATGCTGACTATGATGGACTGCTGTGTATAGGTAGGAAATATTATTTTGCTTTTGACCTGCAAATTGTCAAATTAAAAGCTATAAACACCTTTGGGGGAATTTTTTAGGATTGCATTTTACTCATTTTATGCTAAAAGTATTTTTTCTTTATTAACCCCTTCCTGCTCCATGCCGTAATTGTACGACATGACAAGCTGAACATTAATGCCCCATGCCATACATTAACAGCATGCAGATTGCAACGGCTCAGGAACAGAGCGGCCACTATCAGCAGCAGGTGTCGGCTGTAGCATACCACTGACACCCTGCTGCAAAGGGCGAGATTAGTGTTTGTGCCGATCCTGGGCGTTTAACCCCTTGGTCCGTATCGATCATAGAGTTTTGCAGAGGGACCGATCTCCCTGCCCTTTTGGGCTCCTGCGATGCAAGGTCCCAATAGTTGCCCTGGCAGCCTGAGGTTTTGGGCTCCTGCGATGCAATCACAAGGTCCCGATGGTCACCCTGGTAGCTGGAGTCCTTACAAAGGTCTCTGGGCCTGCCATGTACAGACACCTGACCGTCCCTGCCAGAGGCAGGGTTTGATCAAGCCCAATGTCAGTGTAAATGCCATAAAAAAACAGTATTGCTGTTTTTGCAACCTCACCTCTCAAAATAATGGTGTGAAAAGTGATGAAAAAGTCAAATTTACACCAAAATGGTACCAAAAGTACAGACCATCCTGCAAAAAAACAAGCCCTCACACAGGCATGTTGATGGGAAAATAAAAAAGTTATGACTGGTGATGCAAAGAAAAAATTTTTTTTTAAAGGGAACCTGTCAGGTTGAATATGGCTTTTTTAGCTGCAGGCAGTATCTTATAAAGCAGGTAAAGCTGAGTACATTTATATATAGTTTTATGGAAAAAGATTCAGTAAAACTTGTATTTCATTCATTTAAATTCCTGCTCATTTTGGGGTTTGAAGTCAAGGAGGCGGTCATATCAGTGATTGACAGCCTTCCCTCTATGACTGTGTATACAGAGATAGCTGTCAATCACTGACTGAAGTCAAGGAGGCGGTCCTATCAGTGATTGACAGGTCTCTGTATAAACAGCCATAGAGGGAAGGTTGTCATCACTGATAGGACCTCCTCCTTGTCTTCAGTCAGTGATTGACAGCTATCTCTGTATACACAGTCATAGAGGGAAGGCTGTCAATCACTGATAGGACCTCCTCCTTGTCTTCAGTCAGTGATTGACAGCTATCTCTGTATACATAGTCATAGAGGGAAGGTTGTCATCACTGATAGGACCTCCTCCTTGTCTTCAGTCAGTGATTGACAGCTATCTCTGTATACACAGTCATAGAGGGAAGACTGTCAATCACTGATAGGACCTCCTCCTTGTCTTCAGTCAGTGATTGACAGCTATCTCTGTATACATAGTCATAGAGGGAAGGTTGTCATCACTGATAGGACCTCCTCCTTGTCTTCAGTCAGTGATTGACAGCTATCTCTGTATACACAGTCATAGAGGGAAGACTGTCAATCACTGATAGGACCTCCTCCTTGTCTTCAGTCAGTGACTGACAGCTATCTCTGTATACATAGTCATAGAGGGAAGGCTGTCAGTCACTGATAGGACCTCCTCCTTGTCTTCAGTCAGTGACTGACATCTATCTCTGTATACACAGCCATAGAGGGAAGGCTGTCATCACTGATAGGACCTCCTCCTTGTCTTCAGTCAGTGACTGACAGCTATCTCTGTATACACAGTCATAGAGGGAAGACTGTCAATCACTGATAGGACCTCCTCCTTGTCTTCAGTCAGTGATTGACAGCTATCTCTGTATACATAGTCATAGAGGGAAGGTTGTCATCACTGATAGGACCTCCTCCTTGTCTTCAGTCAGTGATTGACAGCTATCTCTGTATACACAGTCATAGAGGGAAGACTGTCAATCACTGATAGGACCTCCTCCTTGTCTTCAGTCAGTGACTGACAGCTATCTCTGTATACATAGTCATAGAGGGAAGGCTGTCAGTCACTGATAGGACCTCCTCCTTGTCTTCAGTCAGTGACTGACAGCTATCTCTGTATACACAGTCATAGAGGGAAGACTGTCAATCACTGATAGGACCCCCTCCTTGTCTTCAGTCAGTGATTGACAGCTATCTCTGTATACACAGTCATAGAGGGAAGGCTGTCAATCACTGATAGGACCACCTGCTTGACTTCAGTCAGTGATTGACAGCTATCTCTATATACACATACATCATAGAGGGAAGGCTGTCATCACTGATAGGACCGCCTCCTTGTCTTCAGTCAGTTATTGACAGCTATCTCTGTATACACAGTCATAGAAAGAAGGCTGTCATCACTGATAGGACCGTCTCCTTGTCTTCAGTCAGTGACTGACAGCTATCTCTGTATACACAGTCATAGAGGGAAGGCTGTCATCACTGATAGGACCGTCTCCTTGTCTTCAGTCAGTGACTGACAGTTATCTCTGTATACACAGTCATAGAGGGAAGGCTGTCAATCACTGATAGGACCTCCTCCTTGTCTTCAGTCAGTGATTGACAGCTATCTCTGTATACACAGTCATAGAAAGAAGGCTGTCATCACTGATAGGACCGTCTCCTTGTCTTCAGTCAGTGACTGACAGCTATCTCTGTATACACAGTCATAGAGGGAAGGCTGTCAATCACTGATAGGACCTCCTCCTTGTCTTCAGTCAGTGACTGACAGTTATCTCTGTATACACAGTCATAGAGGGAAGGCTGTCAATCACTGATAGGACCTCCTCCTTGTCTTCAGTCAGTGATTGACAGCTATCTCTGTATACACAGTCATAGAGGGAAGGCTGTCATCACTGATAGGACCACCTCCTTGTCTTCAGTCAGTGACTGACAGCTATCTCTGTATACACAGTCATAGAGGGAAGGCTGTCAATCACTGATAGGACCTCCTCCTTGTCTTCAGTCAGTGATTGACAGCTATCTCTGTATACACAGTCATAGAGGGAAGGCTGTCAATCACTGATAGGACCGTCTCCTTGTCTTCAGTCAGTGATTGACAGCTATCTCTGCTATCTCTGTATACACAGTCATAGAGGGAAGGCTGTCAATCACTGATAGGACCTCCTCCTTGTCTTCAGTCAGTGATTGACAGCTATCTCTGTATACACAGTCATAGAGGGAAGGCTGTCAGTAACTGATAGGACCTCCTCCTTGTCTTCAGTCAGTGATTGACAGCTATCTCTGTATACACAGTCATAGAGGGAAGGCTGTCAATCACTGATAGGACCGTCTCCTTGTCTTCAGTCAGTGACTGACAGCTATCTCTGTATACAAAGTCATAGAGGGAAGGCTGTCAATCACTGATAGGACCTCCTCCTTGTCTTCAGTCAGTGATTGACAGCTATCTCTGTATACACAGTCATAGAGGGAAGGCTGTCATCACTGATAGGACCTCCTCCTTGTCTTCAGTCAGTGACTGACAGCTATCTCTGTATACAAAGTCATAGAGGGAAGGCTGTCAATCACTGATAGGACCTCCTCCTTGTCTTCAGTCAGTGATTGACAACTATCTCTGTATACACAGTCATAGAGGGAAGGCTGTCATCACTGATAGGACCTCCTCCTTGTCTTCAGTCAGTGATTGACAGCTATCTCTGTATACACAGTCATAGAGGGAAGGCTGTCATCACTGATAGGACCTCCTCCTTGTCTTCAGTCAGTGACTGACAGCTATCTCTGTATACAAAGTCATAGAGGGAAGGCTGTCAATCACTGATAGGACCTCCTCCTTGTCTTCAGTCAGTGATTGACAGCTATCTCTGTATACACAGTCATAGAGGGAAGGCTGTCATCACTGATAGGACCGTCTCCTTGTCTTCAGTCAGTGACTGACAGCTATCTCTGTATACACAGTCATAGAGGGAAGGCTGTCAATCACTGATAGGACCTCCTCCTTGTCTTCAGTCAGTGATTGACAACTATCTCTGTATACACAGTCATAGAGGGAAGACTGTCAGTCACTGAAAATTAGTAAAATACAAAAAAAAACTACTCCCAAAGATGTTCATAGCCTTTAAATAGTTATTTTCCCTTAGTCAATTAGAATACAGATATGAAAAGCATTAGCACCAATGATAATAATGATTGTTTTGAAAAGTAAGATTTTAAATTAGTAATGCAACAGTCTGTGCTGCCGCAGATAGATTATTATGATGTCTAGACTTATATAAAACATAATAAGGGGCACATTATTTTTGCGGAAAGTTAAAATGAGTATTAATGAATGACTTTGAGTTAAAATACAGAGGAACTGCACAATGAGTGGTTCCCCAATGTAGTTTTATTATCCTTTAGAACCTCTTAGCACTGCCTTGAAGTCTGCTCATGGAAACAAGCTACAGACAACTAGGAAATGACCTATAACCTCTCGACAGACTGCTTACTATTCTTATTATTAACATTTTCCTTTTCTTGATCCAGCCTGCCATTATTTTGATGATGGTAACCCCCTCCACATTTACCATTCTGCTTGTCTGTCGTTGAATTGTGTAATATGATGTACACAATATCTTTGCATTGAAACCTTGTACATTATGAGTTTTCACATAACGAAACACAATGACAAGTTGTCAAGACAAATTGTTTCCGTGCTGTAGAGCCGTGAGTTGTTAATGAGCAAATTCTCAGTAAATCTAACGCATTGCACTAGAAGTATTGTACTGGAATTTTTAATTGCCCATTTGTAGACTTGTATCTTGATCGTATTTCGGTTTCTTGTTTCGGCATCTAATTAGAACAATAGGTTAGGTAGCAACATGTTAAGATTCCATATACATTATGCAATGGTACTTTATAGGCTGAGTGCAAGCACCACTGACTGCATTTTAATGTATCCCAGGCAGACAGATAGCCCATATTGGGAATATATAGCGGTACTATTTATCTTGCTAAATTACAGATTTTCCTAGGCATCTCAATTACAGTCAGCTTGTTACATTACTGGTGGAAAAGTGGCACAAAGAAATCAAATCGGCAGAGATATGATTGTGAATGACAAGCAATAAACAACAGCTATTACCAGTAATGTAAAGTCATCTGTCACAATGTAAGTGACAATGTGCAGTTAGCAGAACGGCAAGTGATACATGAAAAGATGTTCGGTGCCGCACTTATTGTTCTCGCCTTGAAAATTTGTGCAGTGATCTTCTTTAGAATACATGCTCAGTCTGCTTAGATCAGATTTCTGTGTCAATATACTGAAAGAATTTGTTTTTTGGACTTCTTGTCCGTTACACCAGGTTATTGTATCTGGTCTTGGATGACGCTTTTCTAATATCTTACTGTATGTGGCAATTGTCCTTGCATAGTCACCTGTGGGTATAGCACTAGACATTCTTTCAACTGTGCAACCTGGTCCTTTATCTATCGTTTTTACATGGCTAAGTCTTAATTTACCATAGTTTTACAACACATTTAGTCATTGGGAATTGAATGGTAGTCCACAGAACTATTTCATCCATGAAACATCTGTTGTTTTATTCTTTGTTTCCCCAGCTTGTCACAAAGATTGTTCATCATGTTCCGGACCACTAGCCAACCAGTGTACATCCTGCTCACCTCCGCTGGCCTTGTTGAAAGGGCAATGCATCAGTAGCTGCGGCATAGGATATTACTTTGATGGAAACCACTGCAATGGTATTTCATTCTTTTGTATAGATCTTTAGTCAATTTTTTAAAAATGTTTAAGCCCAGTAACTGTCTTAACTCCCAGCTTTTGAGACATGACCATACTTTTCTTGAGAAACATTTCAAATAAGTTAATAGACGCACCATGAGTGGTGACCCTCTGTTCAGTGCACCTGGATTCCCTTGTATTATCCCCACAAGCTTTGAAATTTCAAGAGGACGGTGTTAGAGGCGGATGAATAATGCCCCAAACAAAGCTGCCTGGGTTTCCTTAAAGAGGGTGTCTCACTTCAGCAAGTGGCATTTATCATATAGAGAAAGTTAATACAAGGCACCTACTAATGTATTGTGATATTGTCCATATTGCTTCCTTTGCTGCCTGGATTCATTTTTCCATCACATTATACACTGCTAGTTTCCATGGTTACAACCACCCTGCAATCCAGCAATGGTGGTTGTGCTTGCACACTATAGGAAAAAGCGCCAGCCTCTCTGATGGATGGGACCACAGGAGCGCACATAGGCTGGTTCTTTTTCCTATATTGTGCAAGCACGGCCACCGATGTTGGATTGCAGGGTGGTCTGTAACCATGGAAACAAGCAGTGTATAATCTGATGGAAAAATCAATCCAGCCAGAAAAGGAAGCAATATGGGCAATCACAATACATTAGTAAGTAGCTTGTATTAACTTTCTCTACATGAAAAATGCCACCTGCTGAAGTGAGACAACCCCTTTAAAGGGGTTCTCCGGAAATGAAGAAAATGAAAATACTTACATATTACTTTATTATAAATATATTGTCAAATACTTTTCATTAGTTATAATGGCTCGTTTTGTCTAGGGAGCAATCATTAGGAGAAATAAAATGTCCGCCGTCCTATTGGTACACACAAAACCTGTCCTAATTACACAGGAGGACAAGTTACTTCACAACACTGAGCTAAAGAGCTGCCTCATCCTCTCCTCTCTACCTGTCAGGGATTATGGTCCTGAATACAGCTAATAAAATGAATCTCTAGGAGCTCATAAGGAGACATGAGGTACAGAACGGAGGGTGGGGGTAATGAGCAGCAGCTTTTGTATGCAGTCTCCATTATCACAGTCTGTCCTCTCTGTACTTCATGTCTCCTCATGATCTCCATTCCCACAGAGATTCAGCTGAAGATCTTATCATCTGTGGAGGATGTGGCAGCTCTTAAACTCAGTGTTCTGAAGTAACTTGTCCTGCTGTGTGATTAGGATAGGTTTTGTGTGCACTAATAGGAAGGTGGCCATTTTATTTCTCCTAATGATTGCTCCTTGGACAAAACGAGCCATTATTACAAATGAAAGTTATTTGGGAATATATATATAATAAAGTAATATTTAATTATTTTAATTTTCTTAATTCCCGGAGAACCCCTTTAAGTTACTGCCATAAGCTTTAAAATCTCAAGGGGGGAGGGTCTCAACGGTGTTATGGGTTAGCAATAATGCCCCAAAGAAGCAATTATCAGGATTAGAGGGCCAGACTTTCACAAGAAAGGTATGGTTATGCTTTGGGGCACCTATCCTGCATCACAGATTATTTAGGCTACTTTCACACCAGCGTTTTTGTTGGATCCGTCATAGATCAGCAAAAATGCTTCAGTCATAATAATACAACCGGTCGTATTATCTTTAACGTAGCCAAGACGATCCGTCATGAATTCCATTTAAAGTCCTGCTCTGCACCACATTGAGGACAGTAAAACGATGCTTGCAGCATTATTCTGTCCGCAATGGGGATGCAACCAAACGGAACGGAATACATTCTGGTGCATTCCGTTGCGTTCAGTTCAGTTTTGTCCCCATTAACAATGAATAGGGACAAATCGGAAGCATTTTCCCCGCTATTAAGATCCTATGACGGATCTCAATAGCAGAAAGGGAAAGCGCAGATGTGAAAGTAGCCTTACTTTTAAACCAGTTTTGGAGGTGACAAGCTTCCTATAAGCCTTTCATATTGTGTAGGTATCATGTCTTATGCCTTTATAGAAAGATGTTTTTAACTTCTACATAGGAAATGTTTCCACTTGGATGAAAAGGAAAGTTAAATTAATTTTACAATCATTTTATTGCATTAATGTATCTCTAAATGGTTGCAACATTTTACGTACCCTGTAAACCTACATTTACTTCTAGTCTCCTGAAGACAACCTTTTTTAAAATATAAGCAAGCCGGAAGCCTATCAGTCATCTGACTGCTGCAGGCCTGACTTTGGCAGTGACCTGTTGTAATCCATGTCTTGTTTGCAGACACTTTGGTTGCAGTTCTGTCACAAGTCACAATGATCGCTGGAAAGTAATACAGAAGCAGTGCACAAAAACTTTTACAGCAGTTTTTAAACGTGATGTTTGGCTGTATGTTTTGCATGTGTTTAAACTGTAAAACCCATGTGGCAAAAAAAATGTGAAAAAGAATTAAAGCTGTTACTTCTTAGGATAGGTCATCAATATCAGAGCAGCTTCATACTAAAAATCATGTTATTGACATCACATATATTAGTGCAGGTTCATTCAGTCATTGTTTGACATGCAGCAGACTGGGGGAGAGACAAGTGTACCACTGCTAGTGCTTGCTGTATTCACCACTCCCTGGTCGTCTTCCGGGCCCGTGCTGCTCTTTCCTGACGGCATACAGTGTCAGTATGTAGTGCATGTACAGTAGGTGTGCACTGTGACCTGATATTGTGTGTCATCAGGTCACATTGTATTATAGGGCCCGGAAGACGATTAAGGAGTGGTGAGTACAGGAAAAGCGCATGGTCAAAGTAGGAGAGGTGAGTTAATTTATTTTATGTCTAATCTGAGGTCTGATGAGGTTTGGGGGTCTGATCTGAGGTCTGAAAGTTTGGGGGTCTGATTGGGGGCTCTAATATAGATTAGGGGTCTGACCTGAGGTCCTATAAAGATTGGAGGTCTAATGGGGGGAGTCTGATCTGAGGTCTGATAATGTTGGGGGGGGGGTCTGATTTTGGGGTCTGATAAAAATTGAGATTCAGAGTCTGATTGAGGGGTCTGATCTGAGGTCTGATTGTGGTGTCTGATTAAGTTCTTGAGTCTGATCTGAGGTCTGATAAAGATGGGGGTCCGATCGAAGGTCTGATGAAGATTTGGAGTCTGATGTAAGGTCAGATGAAAAATATTTTTTCTAATTTTCCTCCTGTAAACCCTAGATATGTTTTATAACCAGCTGCATCTTATAAAGCAAAAAAATACGGTATATAGTGGTGACATATTTTACAGTGCTTTACAGACATTATCATCACTTTATACTGATGTTAAACAATATAATTCCATAATTGATTTTATCTAAATATTAAAAGATCACAACAACATTTAATTTACTCTAAATGAAGACAAACTTTTAGAGACACTGCAATTTTTTAAATAATTCTGTATATCTACAATAATAATAATGTCACTAAAATGTTTTCTTGAAAACTGTTGCATATCTCAATCTCATTTCTGCAAGTTTCCTACTAATTATTGAATCATTGCCAGAGTAAATTAGAAAAAATAGCAAGCAAAACTGCTCTTCATTTAAAGAATTAAGCCTCATTTATCAGTGAATGAATTTCTTCATGTGCATGATGAATTCATTTCATTCTAAGTGGCACTAAAAACAATTATGTTGTGAAATAAGCGTATTCATCTGAGCTATCATGTAGCTCTAAACCAATCAAGCCACATATACACATTTCTTAATTGCTACCTGTCATGTAAAGATTGATTATCTGAGACCTAACCCTTGGGTAAGAGAAAACTGACATATTCTATTTTACTTTACTGACCCATGAAACAATCTGATTCAGAAAATGATTTTGCAGCATCAGAGAATACCATTTATCAAAAGTAGGTTGAGATACATCATTAAAATGCACATTGGTGTACATTCATCAGTCATCTTCATGTAAATCAGGTTGGCTCTGAGTTGGAAATTGCTCAGCAGTTCTTCTAGATTACGCACGATGGCTCAGTGGTTAGCACTGGTGCCATGCAGTGCTGGGGTCTTGGATTCTGGGTTCTAGGAGTGTTTGTTTCCTCCAGGTACGCCAGTTTTCTTCCCACATTCCAGTCACCTACTGATAGGGAATTTAGATTATACTGTAAGCTTTAGTGGGGACAATGAGTGATGATAATGTCTGGAAAGTCCTATGGAGTATGTCGCCACTATATAAGCAAGTAAAACAAATATCTTAAACTGGCCATACTCTTAAGATTAAAATCGTCTGAAATGGCCGGTCTCAGCCATTTTGTCTGACCATAAGTTAAAAAGCATGCGTGAATGCACATTTTTGACAAATCTGACCTTTTTTTTAGTCAAAAATGTGATTGACCAGGTTGGAAAATTTCAACTGAGTCTGGCTGATCATCTGCCATTGTGCTCAGTGAATTAGTTTTTTTTTTTAAAACAGACTCCCTGTTAGGCCAGTTTAGCCTGTCATGTTGCTCATAGGATTGTTTGTACAAACACAATGTGGCCGACCATGGTCTCATGTGTATGGCAGGTTTTAGTTAGAAGATCCTTCAAAGAAAGTTTGGACTTGCAATAGGTACCTTGATACAAAGCGAAAAAGTATCAAATGTTAGGAAGTGGGATCAAGAGATGCTGGTGATAGGCACTAAGGGATCAGACAAAACCGTGGGCAGGGACAGGCCAAGGCCAGGCAGAGTTTGTACAATCCGATAAACAGTCTGAGGTCAGGCCGGGCAGTAAGTGAAATCTGGGAAACGGACAGACAAACAGAACAGCAGACCTTTGAAAGACACCAGCAGACTAGAAGCTATTGTTCAGAAAATCTCCCACAGGGGAAGGTGCGTTAACTACCCCTGGATGACCAGCCTGTGAGAAGAGTCTGCGAGTCAGGAAGCTACTCTGGCCGTGCCTACATGAGAAAGCAGGGTGCTGGTGGGCACAGGACTCCACTATAACACTTTTTTGCAGTCTTTTCTTACATTTTTTTTACAAATATCACAGAATGGATCCCTATTTCATATGTTTTAATTTACTTCAGAAAACAAGCAAACTGGAGTGGGACTTTAAAATAAATGTATCCCTGACATTTAAATGATGTGTTTATTGTATGAAATAATTCAGAAATGTAAGGTATCCTGTTCTCTGCTTCCCTTTACATCTTTAGCTTGCCATCCATCTTGTCGTGTCTGCCTGGGCCCAGAAGACTCCCACTGCACACAGTGCACAGATCCAGAGCATTCACTACAGGCAGTTCAGGAGTACAGAGGAAAGCCTTATGGGAGTTGTGTGCCTCAGTGCAGGCAGCACTTTTATGTGGACGTAACAGGAATATGCCAAGGTAAGCCAGTTACTGCAATGACCTGATTGGAAATGTAATTGGTAGGTGCTACAGGCTGCCTCAACAACATTATTAAGTTTGTCAATACAAACTCATGCATTCACAAGTCGTATGAACACCTAGCTTTCTGTTCTTAACTTACTGTTAGGGTAATGCAGTACAGTACACCCAGTAAACAAGAATTAAAGGGTTTCTGTCACCAGTTTTTTCGGTATGAATCAGGCTGACATTAGAGATGTGCTAATGTCACCTGATTCCAAATATATATCTGTTTTATTTACTGATGCCCCCATTTTTATATAAAATGAACTTTTATTTTATGCTAATAAGGCTCCTAGGTGCAAGGGGCGTTACCTCTGCTCCTAGAGGCTCTGTTGATTGACAGGACCAGGCAGAGAAGAAACACTCAATTCACCATAGCTTTTAAGGACCTTCAATGATGTCATGACCATGTGATCAGTCACATGGTTTAGGAGGAGACAGGCTGTTTGTGTGATCCTAACCATGTGACTGATCACATGGTCATGACATCATTGAAGGTCCTTAAAAGCTATGGTGAATTGAGTGTTTCTTCTCTGCCTGGTCCTGTCAATCAACAGAGCCTCTAGGAGCAGAGGTAACGCCCCTTGCACCTAGGAGCCTTATTAGCATAAAATAAAAGTTCATTTTATATAAAAATGGGGACACCAGTAAATAAAACAGATATATATTTGGAATCATTATTTTTATATTTGGACATTAGCACATCTCTAATGTCAGCCTGATTCATACCGAAAAAACTGGTGACAGAAACCCTTTAAATAGTTTTTACTTCCAGTAAACCAGAATATCTCAAAAAATGTACATTAAATGGGTTGTGCCATGAAAAGTATATCTACATTTTTCATACCAGCACCTGCATCTGAATTCGGTGGTCGCACACGCTCAGTTTAAATAGGGCTGGTGACGGTTGACTATCTTTTGGCAGTTTCAGGGAATTTGCTGCAGCAGATAGAACGCACCCCCTGAGAATGGTCGTGTCCCTGAGCTGTCAACGTTAAATAAATCTAGCAGAGCAATTGGAGCAATGAGTGGGGAAATCCCTGGTTCCATGTGAGGTACAGGGCTGGTTCTAGCTTTATAAGAAAGGTATTGTCATATACTATGTATATAATATCTGATTTTCATTTTTTACATCAGTCTTGGCATAACCTATTTAATAATAAAGTGCAACTAAAAAGCCACATTTAGTTAGGCTGGGTTAACATCACGTTTTTCCCATCCGTTTATTGTGTACAAAAAACATATATCGTAAACGGATCCCTCAGACTGATGCCATACAGTGGCATCCGTTCACTATAGACTTCCATTGTAAAAAAAAAAAAAAAATTGTATGTTTATTTTACCGTACTGTGCAGTATAAAAGAACGTGGTGTGCTGTGTTTTTGTATCCTTTTCTTTTTAACATATACGTCAAACGGAGGCATAAAATGCGAAAATGAGGCAAAATGGAGGCATAAATGTGTGAAAATGATGTGACAGGGTCTATTTAAGGGATCTAGCTGGAGCTTTTCTTTTTTTTTTAACGCTTGTCTGATTATGGGGATTTATGGGTTTTATGTAGTTGAAGAGGGTAAGTGCACACAGAGTACTCTATCTCTACGCTGCAGAACACGGCATCGAGATGGACTACTAGACTTTCTGTTGAGCCGACTCCTGCAGCGAGGAGAACCAGCACACTATGTGAGTACTTGTCTCTCCTCTTTCTAGTGATCAGTGGCCATGACATATCGAACGCAGTGACCTTTCAACTTTATTCAATTAGCCAGACATCTAAGCCAATGTGTAGAGGAATCATTTCTGATGATTGCTATTACTGGTATAATACTTTTGTTTTTTTTAAGCACAATAGTATTTTATGTAACATATATTAAACAATGAATAAACTGTATTTGCATTCATAACTAATATAAAAAACTCATTCCATTTAATAAATGGGTTGTCTAGAATTTTGATATTGATGGCTAAATACTGCAGCCTCCTCACATTATGACAAGCACAGTGCCGTACATTGTATAGCGACTGTTCTTGGTATTGAATGGGGCTGAGCTGCACCTAGATGTCACCGGCCTAGGAAGAAGCCACAGCACTGACCAGAGTACCTCAGCCACTTCAAACAGCTGATCAGCCGGTGTGCTGGGATTCGGACTCATGACGTTCAGATATTCATGACCTGTCCTGAGGATACAGTTATTCGTTGTTGTCAGCAATGGAAGACACTGCCTTTTCATTGCAGTTCTTTCTACCAGTGCGATGAATGAAAAGAACATTATGGGGACAGTATCATGGCGTATAGAGCAGTGGTGTAACTACAATTGACTGGGTCCCATAGAAAATTTTTGACCTGCCCCCCCATCCCTCAAGCAAATTTTGCAATCCTCAACTCACGTGCAACCTCCTGTGGCTAGTCAAGATCGCTTTCTCAGACTAGACCCAGCAGCCACTCCATCCATTTTCTACAGTGTCACTGTATATAATGTCATTGTATGATGCTATTGACCCCTGACAATAAAATCTTTTAGTCTTCCTATTGAGGGGGCCCCTTGTGGGTCTGGGCCTGAAAGCAGCTGCTTCTCCCATAGCTACGCTCCTGGTATAGAGGAAATGGGAGATACTGGAAAGAGAAAGAAAACGATACTCCTTTGACATAAGATAGCCAAGGAAAGCTTCTGTGAAAGGGATCAAGATTTTTACTTCAAACAAACCTTTATACAGAAACAAGACCCCAAAAGCCCCTTTGCAACATAAGAAGAAGACACTAGTTTTATAAATAGCACATAGTAGGTGGGGGGCTGTTATGAATTTTTTCATTGAGGCTCATGAGCTACAAGTTAAGCCTTCCCTTATATTGAAATTAAAGGTGTTGATCCTAAAAAAAACCTTTATTAGGGCATTCTGAATTAATAGTTGACAGTTCCACATTTGAAACATCAATCGGTAAGCCACAGTGGAAAGCTTCTACAGACTTCAATGGGCAATTTGTGATGCTTAATTTCTCCTGTGGTGGTGCTCCAGGGAAATTGACCACTTGTTGCTGAGTATCAAATATCAATGAACTGGCAACTCTGTTTTTCCTTGTATGATTTTTAAGACAAATATAGCACTGTTTTAATTAAAACACTCATATGGAGTCTTTAAGCTGGCCATACACATTTGGCCAGTTTTGGCCAGTCCTGTGACGTGTACCTTGTCCTCCTGACATAAGCTGTTTGGGGAAATAAGAGTTGGGTTACTGGAATCCAACTGTCCGATTCTTTTGTTTTTGGGGAGATAATCTGCTAACAGAGTTGTCTGTCAGCAGCTTCCTCCCCGCTCCATATTCACCACATATGCATGCTTAGCTGAGCTGAGCATGAATATGTATGGGAGAATCGGGATAGTGTTCTGCTGACAGTTACTATATCTCTTGAGTATGACCAGCTTTATTAATCAGATAATTCTAGAAGTAGTAATCAGATTAGGCAGGAGTTTCCCTACTTCAGCTCCCTTTTCTTCTTATTTTTATTCCAGTCTGTGTAAGTTCAGTATATAATGAGCAGTTATGTCTTGAAAAGAGGCATCACATTGACCACTGACACACTCAAAGGTCAAATAATAATTCAAGATATAAAGGAAAAATTGCAGATGCCTATCATGAATCTAAATAGATGTAGGTGATTCCCTGAAGCATAAGTCTGGTTATCAGCAGTATATTGAATAATTTGCAGACAAAAAAAAAACTGATAAAATTCTCTATCCATATAATTTTTTCTAGGATGTTTTCTCAAGGGGAGTTTCAATCAATTCTTGTCATAAATAGATGATTTGATATGCTTGTATTCTCTGTTGAAAGCCTTAGGCAATTTATAAGATTCGAAAGGGCATGCCATCTTTCAGCCAGTTTGCCAATAGTGGTGAATACTTCAGTCTAAGCTTTAATTTCCATATTATATGTTCGTGGATCACCGCAATACAAAAAATTCCCTCCTTTAAAACATAACTTTTACTAAATAATTTTACAAAATACTAAAACCCCCCAAAACAGTAAGTTCAATAAATCAACATTTGATACTCCACAGACCAGGACATAGGGAATTAGTTCATCGTTCGGGCCAGTGCACTGTATTGTGCATTGTCCAATCCTACTTACGGCCTTGTGACAAGGACGTGAGCCGACCACGGGTTGAGATGATATTGTCAAACATGCTGTGATAAAAAGAGCTATCACTGATATGTTCCTATTACTATCACTGCCTACAGGCAGAGCACCCACCCCGAAAAGGGCAACACCACCTCTCAGTTGCTAAACCCTCACTTAATTCCTATAGTGTGCCACTTTGGTGTTCCGACGCATTTCCCAGACAATTAGCCGACCAAAACATATGATAAACAAAGTGGTAAACAAAGGGAGAGTCACTTCAGTGCACAATGGCACCGATAGATGCAGGTAATTAAATCAAATGGAAGCGCCTCTGATTCAAATAGGCCACCTCCTTTTATATAAAATCTCAATTATTGGCCTCCCAGTTCCTGTTTTCATGCGTTTGAACATGGAATGCACGATCAGTAGATGATAATGCCGTTCTTTCAAATCCTAAGAAAGCTGAATACCTTAATATTTTCATTACAGTATGTTTGACAATATTATTTGAGCACTTGGTCAACTCTCCTCCTTGTAAGTGGGATTGGACCATGCACAATACAGTGCACTGGCCCCAATGATGAAATGATTCCCTGCAGTATGTCCCGGTCTGTGGAGTATCAAATATGGATTTATTGAACTTACTGTTTGTATTTTATAAAATTAGTTAGTAAAAGTTATGTTTTAAAGGAGTGAATTTTCTGTATTGCGGTGATTCAGTAGTGCATTACCCTCCACAAGGTATCTGTGATTACGGTGTTTTTCCATATTATATGTTACCAGCAAAGCAAAAAGAATTGCATTTTCACAAATGAACCCAATTCAGTTCGCAAATCTGGTTCAGTTCAATAGAGAATATTGGGAGGAGGAGAAGCGGGGAGATATGTGTGAATGCATTGTAGGTGACTAGATGTGCAAAGACAGCGTAGTATGACTTCCAGATTGGCTGACTATGATTTTGTCCTCAATTAAAGTAGGGAGGTTGCTCTGGAAAACAAAGTACTATTTCACCTGGAAAAATTGTCCCCTCAAGCCTGACCCTTCCCTGCCTATAACACAATGAGGCAGGTTTACTAATGCTGTCTAATATTTAAATGCTGTAAACTAAAAGCCCCTATACATATTAGTGTATTGTCTGCCAAACTAGCCCTGTCTAATGTGTCTGGAAAGGATCAGGCAAAGTCAATATTTTCACCCCATCCTTTTGTTCTCCCGGGAGATAAGCCGTTATCAGAAGTGTCTGGCAGTAGTTTTCTCCCTTCTCCTCATTGAATGCACATACATGTTTAGTCGAGCTGAACTTTTATATGTATGGGGGAGCTGGGAGGGAAGCGGGCCAACAGCTATTGAACATGTATGGCTGCCCTTATACCAGGCAGTTTGAGATGTACCAAATTTATCACAGTGATAACTTTGGTTCATCTTAAAGAGCCACTTGTGAAATGCCTGTTTTAATAGCTTCATGCATTCCCCATGTAATAACAATTCTGGAGCATCTATTCCTATGTCTGTATGTTGTGCCATTCCTTTATTATTTCTACTAGACGTTATGAATGAATTGCTAGCAGTCTGTAGTAAAGGAACAGAGGGGAGGTAACCAATTAAGGGAAGGGGGAGGTGTCCCTGCACAGTATCACTCTAGCCAATCAGTGCTGCTATGTTCAGACTGTGCAGGTACACACCCCAAACTGGTTACCTCCTCTCTGTTCCTTTACTGAAGACAAATAGCAATTCATTCATAACTTCTAGTAGAAATAATAAAGGAATGACACAACACAGAGACATAAGAATAGATGTTCCAGAATTGTTATTACATGGGGAATGCATGAAGCTATTAAAACAAGCATGTCAGGAGTGGTGACAGGGCCTCTTTAAGATGAACCAAAGTTATCACTGTGATAAATTTGGTACATCTCAAACTGCCTGGTATAAGGGCAGCCATACACGTTCAATAGCTGTTGGTCCGCTTCCCTCCCAGCTCCCCCCATCCAGTGGTTGGCTTTACTTTGAAGCAAAATGTTGGCATATGTTGTCACATTTAGTCTACACCCCCTTCCATCTTTGTGTTCTTCTGGGGACTTGTGAAGAATAACACTTTATTGATGTCAATATTCTGGTAGTTCTCCAAAAAAACTCTATCTTTATTGTTATTCAGCACTTACATAATAAAAATGGAGTTACTGTCTTGGTTGTGAAAATGCAGAAGTCATGTTTAATTGAGTTGCTAAACTAAAGTTTCTTGCCTTATATTTGTCAGTGATACTAGCTGCTCGACTTACAACACTGGGCTTTTATGAGCTGCAGACTTTAGGTTTAGTGGCTCTTTAATGTGTCATCTTTGGTAAGTGTGCTTTGTTTTACACCAGACAGAGTTTTATAGACGTCATGCAGGCTGGTTCGTGCCCTGGCAGTTTAATGAATGCACTGTATGGATCGCACAAAAGAGCAACTGTCCAAATCTCTCAACCTTGACAAAATGCAGATTTGGTATACTGTAAAACCTGTAGGATGAGAATGATAGGTCGATGACAACACATTCTGCACCATAATTTTATACTAGGCGAGATAATTACACCCTGAACGCCTCATTTGACTTCAGTGCACAGGAATGAAAAGATGGTGAAAGCTGTAAAACTCATGAACTGAATATAGGGACACATCTGTGGATGTCTTTTCCAAAATGGCAGATTACTGAATATTTCTGTATGTTTATAAAATTAGCATTTTTGATTCATTGCAATTTGTTTGTAGGGCATAAAAAATGATTCAAGAGAAAGGAACATTTACACGTAAAATACCTGCTTCTCATATATTTCATAAAAATATCTCAGCGAATCTTGTCTTCAGAATGGGCAAGAAATTCTGCACCATTCTATGCTCTGCTGAGCAAACAGAATTGTATATAACATTAATGTACTGTTATGTATACAATATACTGCTGGTATTCTTATCGCGTGCGGATTCAATGACTATAAATACATTACAAAGTAGATGTCCTGTAATATTAGCAATAAAATCTTGAATTACTGGTAAAGCATCTGCAGTGCTGCCTTCTCATCATTGCCTGCAATTTGATTCCTACCATCTGAAATCTCGAGAGAAAAAAATGAAGATCAGTTTGAGGACTTCCAACATCCATCCATTGGCATGCTGTTGTACTCCTTATTTTTGAGAAAATTAAAGAAGCGCTCCCACAAAAATGTTTATTCTCTGACCTGTTAGAAAGATACATGATTTAAACTGAAAAGTAATCATCTCACCAGTGACTGTGTTTGTGAGTTATAACTTTCCTTCTGATCCTCAGCTGTGTCATGTGACCAACATTCATCTCCAACTGACACAGGACAGGAAGTTACTTCTCTATTCATTCCTGTGAGACTATAAGAAATACTAGCTTCCTGTCCACACATAAGATGCGGTGTTATTTGGAGAGGCAGAGTATTGGTCACTTGACACATCTGAGTATCAGAAGGGAGGTTATAACTCACAAATACAGTCACTGGTAAGAAGATTACCTTCACTACAGTTTACATCATGTACCGTTCTAACAGGTCAGAGAGTAACATTTTTTTGTGGGGGTGCTTCTTTAACTATTGTTAGTAATACCAATCAGTTTGCAACATTGTATTCTGGTTAGAATAATTTATACCTAACCACTGGATAGGTGATAATGCTAGACTGGGGGAGGGCCACTGCTGAGATACCCCACCAATTTTCATAACAAGAGATCCTGTTTAGGGACAGCTTGAAAGGGACAGCAGTCAAGCATGCATCCTGTTGCTCTTTTGAAACTGTTCTGGGGAAACGGGTTCCAAGGTTCTCGCTATCATTGGGGTCCCAGGGGTCAGGTAGGTGATAAATGATCCAGGCTTGAATACCCCTTTAAGAAAGAGGAATTAAAACATCCATAGCTTTCTCATCTTTCATTTAATGAATAATTTATCAACAATTTTCAGCATTTGATCAGTATACTATACTCTGCCAATGTGTTTGATGTTAACTGTTTCACATTCTGTAAGTTATGCACTCTGGGTACATTATTTAATGTCTACCTTGATTTCAGAATGCCACTCCACGTGTCAAAACTGTATCGGGAAGGACCATTTAAACTGCACAGACTGCACTGCTCCTAATGTTTTGCACTATGGAACATGTTTGCCACAATGTCCTGAAGGATTCTATGGCAAGGAAGCAGCTTGTTATGGTTAGTAAATCTTGAAGCTATAAATGGGTTACTGATAAGACCTTTTTAGATGCCTTTTAGGACTACATGGTGGTATCTAAATCAAGAGCAGGGTTGCCAACCAGAATTTATCTTTTTTTCTGGACAACTTATCCAAAAATCACAGACAGCCAACATTTCTTACGGACATATTGGAAAACTGTAATGAATATTAAAAAAGAAAGTAATTCATGTCTATAGTTCAATATACTGGTAAGAACTAATTACCAGCATTTACTGTGAGATGTAAAATGATAATTATCACTGAAATATTCTAGTCAAGTACCACCAGTCTTAAAAAGAAAATCATAGGCACATATTTTTTTCCACGGACACAGGAAAAAAATTCCTATTTTTACGGACTTTCCAGAAATTTCTGGACGGTTGGCACTCCTGGTTAAGAGCCACTTCTTTAGATTAAAAAGGTTTGATGATGTTATTTTAATTTTTCATCGCACTATCTATATATATAAAAAAATCACACTGATCATTAAGCATAATAATATGCCAGCACTTCCTGTTCAGCAGTCATCTCAATATTATCACAGGCAGGATTACAGTGAAAGGTAACACCTGTGTATACACCGCTCAATAAAAATAAGGGAACGTTTAAGCATTGCATTCTAAGTCACTTCGACTTCAGAAATTGAAATGTCTAGTTAGGAAGCATAAGTTATAGTGAATAGATTCCACCTGCTTTGGTGCAAATGAAAGTGACAACAGGTGCACTAGAGACGCCACAGCAAGACAACCCCCAGAAAGGAAATAGCTTTGCAGGTGGTGGCCACAGAAACTTAGGGAGTCATTTATTAAGACCAGCGTTTTAGACGCTGGTCTTAATAACCCCTTGTGCTAGCAGTGGATCCGCCAAAGTTATGTAGAGGCGTCAACCTCTACTTAACTTCTGTTCCTCCACCACCGGTCTAAATGTGAGTCACTTTCCTTGCTGTCTTAAATTTTGCCCATTTTCTATGCCTAAAACAGATGTAAAAAATGATAAATGAGATTGGCAGCCGGTCCATCCCCTTCCCCACCCACGCCACACCCCCTTTTTTAGACAGGGTTTAAGAGGTGAAAAGTCAGATTGCGGTGCAGAGATTCATTGCACCGCAATCTGTGCCAGATATACACCAAAAAAAAAAAAGGGGGGGGTAAATGACCCCCTTAGACTTTCCTTGTCCTTCCCTACTTTGGAGTTTTGATATTTTTCCCTGTCACTACTGATAGAATGAGGTGGTAGCTGATGGCTTCCCCCATAATCATGTATAGAAAATACAGTAAAAAAATTGACATGTTGTAAAGTGTATCTCCAAGTACTGTTTACAGCTAAGGGAAGATGGTTTCCCCATAGTCATGTACAGAAAACAGAACTAAATATAATAAAAAATTTAGTATAGCCACTGTATCTGTACAGCACTCCCTGTTGTTTTTTCGAATTCTTATTTCTCTACCCAGCACAGTAACATCTCTGAGGGAGGTGCACTTGTTCCATCCTTCAGCTGCCACAAGCTGTATCTACTGTTAGAAGCTGGGACTGTTACAGGAACACAGGTGCAGCAGAAAGAAGGTGTTGAGAAACCTAAAAAGTCACAATTTATGGCACACATATTGTGTGAACTATAATCTGCAACTTTTTTTTTACGCCACAATAGCGGCGTTTATTAGCTTACTAAATGTCTCTGTGTCTTTGTAACTAGTTCTGAATACTAAGTATAGCTCTTGCACACAGTACATGTTATCCTGTTCTTCTGTTGCAGCTTGCCACCCGTCCTGCAAAGAGTGCAGTGGGCCTTCTGAAGCTCATTGTCTGACATGCCACCCTCATGCAACTCTTACTGCCGGAATCTGCAAGACTTCCTGCCCTGATGGGCAGTACCTGAATTTAGTGGGTTATTGTGTTGGTGAGTGTGTTTTTGTAAACTTCCTATTTAGTGGCAGCACGCTTACATAGAAATGAACTTTTGATTCCACAGAGAGGTTTAACCACCTAACTGTTTTGCCTGAGTCCAGTTCTGGAAGTAGGAAAAGTAGCTAACTGTTCTGCCAGAGCTGGGCTCGGGCAGAAAGTGGAGGGGGAGGGCTGCTTTAGATGCTGCTATCTCCTGAATGGTAGCGGCTAGAAACATGCAGCTGACATTCAAGGCTTTCATACAAGACCAAAATGACAGCTAAAGTCCAAGCAACAGAGGAGAAATCAGTGTTAGAAATCGAGCTGGGAATAACCGAAGGTAAAACCTGCTTTTATTTTCACTTTCAGCTTCATTCACAGCATCCCAAATTCTAACAGTGACATCTTCCCCTGTACTGAACATATTGCTGTAATTCTGGTATTGGCTGAAAGCTTGGAATGTCAGCCTTCAAACAATACCTCTAGCTGGTAACAGATCAGAAATATGAGCAGTTAAAGCAGCCATCCTCCTTCCCTGTCATTGTGGAGGAGAATGAGGGAGAAGCTGCAGAGCTGACAGGCTGCAGGAGGAGAGAAAAAACAGTAAAAATATATAGAAATGTGACATTATCATCATTGTAGTGACCCACATAATAAAATTATGTCATTTTTACTACACTGTGAAAGTTGTAAAAAAAGTTCCACAAAATAATGTTAAAATTGCTGTTTTTTTATCTTTCCCCCTAAAACTAAAATAATAAAAGTTATTAAATACACAATATATACCACAAAATGGTTCCTAAAAACCTACAACTAATCCCGCAAAATAAAAAATAAAAATTTAGAAGAAAAAATGTAAAAGTTATTACTGCTAGAACACAAAGGGGGAAAATATTATTGGTTCTGAAGGCTAAAATTAATGATGTCACTAAGGAGTTACAAATGCAGTAGTGTCCCCTGAGTTGTGAGCCAACAAGATTTACTTCAGACACACATTAAAAATCTACAATAAAAAAAACTTTGGGAGCGTTTTTCCAATTTTAATGTGACTGTTAGGAGGTTAAATATGTGTATTTTTCATGTGTTGCTAATGCTGCTTACATACTAAACAGAGTTTACGAATATGCTAACATATAACTGAGCATTAGAGCTTTTTGAGCACTATGTAGGTTTTCAGAAGAGGAGATAGAAGTGGTTGTAAACCTCTTCTGATTTCCCTTCAGCCGTCTTGCTGCTTACACAGCGGCAAGCAGCAGCAACACGCTACTGGATGATTGATTATGGGGTCTCTGCAACAATTCCATGAAGGAAGGTCCCTGGGTACAGAGGATGCTGGCTAACCTGCCTCTATACGTAGAAGTCATCTCAGCCACCTGATGCGTCTATAATAATAAACTGGGCAGTTTGTTATAATCTATCCAGTTTTATAGAAACATAGGCCGGTTGAGATGCTGCACGCTGCTTATCTACATGTTTTGCAGTCTACTGTATCATGTGCCACCTCTTCAAGGGATGGGGGACTAGCAGCCCACCTCGCCAGGACCGAACACCCTACTTTTCTTAGCCAATAGCTAATGTACTCAAACGATCACTAATAAAGGTGCACTGCGGCGGTAATGCAATTGACAATATATGGCTAAACCCTCACGCTGATGTTAAAATGAGACTTTTGCCAATATATTCTTATATCCAGAACATACCGGAGCCCGAGCACCGCGTCAAGGTATCTCAGAGTGGCTCGGGACCTAACGCTAACCTGCCTAGCCATATGGGCAATTGCGGAAGGAGCATACAGGCCGACACACAGCAACCAACTCCTAGTTACCTCCAGCGTGAGATCACACATGCAATGGGAGGAGGGAGGAGACTATGAGCCCCACCTGCCAATGACTCATGTGACTCAGGCTGAACAGGTGCACCAGAATGTTACCATAAGATGTAAATAATGGTACATTCAGACCTGGAGTTGCCACACCTCCAGGTGTAAATGTCCAAATACAATCACAGAAAAAAACCTGGTCTAAAATGGCAGAAATTGCTCAGACCCCATATGCTGTTGCGCATATCAAACCGGGGGAGCAGTTCCTGCACATGTGATCCGTTGCTAACAGCAATCCCCAGCAAAAATGCATACAATGGAGGATGCCTGCAGCGGACCACATGTACCACAAAACCATCCTACACAAGGTAACAAATTATGTGGATGTGGCGAACTATATACTCAAACAATCACTAATAAAGGTGCACTGCGGCGGTAATGGAATTGACAATATATGGCTAAACCCTCACGCTGATGTTAAAATGAGACTTTCGCCAATATATCCTTATATCAAGAACATACCGGAGCCCGAGCACCGCGTCAAGGTATCTCAGAGTGGCTTGGGACCTAATGCTAACCTACCTAGCCGTATGGGCAATTACAGAAGGAGCATATAAGCCAACACACAGCAACCAACTCTTGGTTACCTCCAGCGTGAGATCACACATACCATGGGAGGAGGGAGGAGACTGAGCCCCACCTACCAATGACTCATGTGACTCAGGCTGCACAGGTACACCAGAATGTTACCATAAGATGTTAGTAATGGTACATTCAGACCTGGAGTTGCCACACCTCCAGGTGTAAATGTTCAAATACAATCACAGAAAAAAACGTGGTCTAAAATGGCAGTGCTCAAACCCCATATGCTGTTGCGCATATCAAACCGGGGGAGCAAATCCTGCACATGTGATCCGTTGCTAACAGCAATCCCCAGCAAAAATGCATACAATGGAGCTAATGTACCATTCAACTTTGAATAATTTAATACAGTCAACCACTCTCTGACCAATAAAAGGTCTAACTTTTATTTCCTATTACTATTAAAATTATTTTGGAAACAGTAGGGACGTTTTTTTATTTTTTTCATAGTGATCTATATTATGGGAATATTAACACTTATGATTTAAGATTAGACCATTTTTGGAATACTTGCCTGCTTACTCATGCATGAGTGGGAGACATATGCTTATGTTCTCTCATTATTAGCTACTTACATTTCTCTTGATAAGTCTGATACGTTTTGACTGGAGTTGAGCGAACGTGCTCGTAACGAGCACTGTAGTGCTCGGATCCCCTGCACTTGAATGGCCGCAGCCATCCGGATCCGTCCTCCTCACCCGACTGCAAGTCAGTGGGGACGGATCCGTTTGGTATGACACACTCGTGTGTCATACCAAACGGATCCGCCCCCATTGACTTACAGTCAGGTGAGGACGGACCGGGATGCCTGCGGCCATTCAAGCGCAGGGGATCCGAGCACTACAGTGCTCGTTACGAGCACGTTCGCTCAACTCTAGTTTTGACCCCTAATACAGGTTCTTTCCTTCATTTAATTGTTTCTTTTTTTTTGAAACATATAAAATAGCAAACCTGATTAAAATCAGAAGTAATTCATTCTGCACAGTGCGTTTGTGCACAACTGCTAATGTGTTGAAGCATTATTTCATGGGCTTCCCAGCAAGTATTGATTGCAGTATATTCCCCTTGCTCTCCAGAGACACGCAATGTTACATCTATTGCAGTACACTCACTAATCTATTTCCATCCATGTTACAGCATGCACTTCATCATGATGGACAACAACCTGCAATCACTACCTATCCGTCAATTTTAATGGCTTGCTAGGCATACACATTGGAAATGTAGTGTCAATTGCAATCCTAATTTTTCCTCTGTTCCTCAAGGAGGTGACAGTGGAGAGACAATCCAATTGTTTGTTTTTTTTGATGAGTTTGTGTTTCCTTGTATTGTATTTTCCCAAGTACCATGTACTTCTGAAATAAGTGACATACATTTCCATTCTGTTTGTGGTCTCAGAACTTGTAATACATGATATTTGGGACAAACATTCTAAGACAAATACAAAAATATGCCTTTTTACGGAACTTCTATTTTATAATGTAAAGGCGTTATTCCTAAAAGGATATCCACTGTGTTGTCAGTGGCTCTTGGTTAAAGAAAGTCACTATAAGTGACTGGCTTAGGGGTATATTTGGAATAGTAAATTGGATAAGGATGACTACATTAATCTGGTCAGTCCACACATTGCAGTATACAGTCAGAAGATCACCATACATGACGCTCATTTACAATCCTGCCCAAAAAGTTAACTCATTGGGGCAGATTTATCATGAGGGGAACTTCTAAAGTCAATTTGCAGGAGTCTGTGTTTGTGCCAAATTTGTCAAATGTCGCATATTTCATAAATGTGGTGCAGTCTAACACTTCTGTCTTGAGATGTTACTCCATCTTCTATGCCAACTCTCTACTGGAGTGAGATTTCAACTATTTTTTGAAGTTGATAAATCTGGCTTAAGTCAGCTTGACGGGCTAATCCAACGCACTTTTCAAAGTGGTGTGAAACACAAAATGTTGCATTTTTTTACACAAATGATCATAAAAAGTCCCTAATTTTTTTTTAATCTATTGTTACTTATCTTACTTTCTTACCAACATAACAATTATGATCTGCCTATTGTTTTTGTTTTGTGACAGTATTATATTATTAATAGGTCCTAAATGTGCTGATTCATTTTTTTATTCTATCTTTGTAGCAGTCAGAATTTCTTGTTTGTTTTGTTTTTTTTTAAATTGCTTTAAATACAGAGTTAAAGGGGTTTTCCAGGAGTTAACTACTGATCTGATCGGTGGGGGTCCAACACCTGGGAGTCACGCTGATCAGCTGTTTGAGAAGGCACTGGTGCTCACTTCAACTCTGGTGCAGGGGCTGAAGTGAGCGCCGACGTGGATGAGTCTGCGCTCAGGTGTGTGGCTATTTCTGACGCTGGTCACGTGACGCTGGCCACGGCACGTGACCCATCAGTCTGGCCTGTTGGCCACAGGTTGCCTGTGATTGGTTTTCCTTGCCACACTAGTGTTTCCTTGGATTTTGTGAATTGACCTCGGCTTGTAACTTGATCTTGACCTTGTTTGACCCCTTTGTACTGATGCAGCCTCCTGGCTTTTGATCTTGGCTTCCTCTTGTTCCGGTTTTGCTTACGTTTTCGATTTATTGACCACTTGGTATCTAACCCGGCCTGGTAACATTTATGCATCGGTGTTGTCTGTCTTTGTTGTTTTTCTCCCATTGTTCTCCTTTACTTTAAGGCCATCATAGCGCCGATGCTGACATACCGGCTATGCTGCTACACTAGGCAACACTTAAACAAACAGTTTTACCGGGCTCTCTATATGGCTTCTGATGAAATGCGAGGCTCCACACGCATAGAAACGCGTTGAGCCACTAATTAGGAGAGCGATAGCACTAGCCTTGAATTATAGGGCAGTGTTTTAGTTGACTATTAGGTTATGCTATTTGGCGCATACTAAGTATTAGACCCTTATG
This sequence comes from Rhinella marina, assembly GCA_900303285.1. Lineage (NCBI taxonomy): Eukaryota > Metazoa > Chordata > Amphibia > Anura > Bufonidae > Rhinella > Rhinella marina. The sequence continues at coordinate 451,915 of ONZH01006691.1, forward strand.
GTGCAGCCCTAAATAAGAATAAAGGGTGTTCTTGGGGCATATATAAGTGACTATAGCTCCTCTAATACTGGGTCTGCACTTTAGGAAAGGGTGTTTGGCGTGTATTGTATGCCATAGTGTCACAGTGCTGCCATAAAAATAAGAGTGCTTTTTTGGGGTACATATAAATGATTACAGCCCCTCTAGTACTGGATTTGCACTGTGATCAATTTTATCTTGTTGTGCAGTGCTGGGAACACGTTACTGTGTGGAGAGCAGTGATATATATCTGCCCTGGATTCGTGCCCAGTATCTGTTTTAGTACAGGTGTGAACCACATGCCCCTACCTTCATTTATTTTTCCTGATATGTGAATTAAATATTTTTTGTTTTGATACTTTTTAACGTTCCTCTTAGTATTTGGTTTTGTATTTAAGCTTTGGAACGTGTACCTGTCATTAAGTTCTAGTTTACCCTGCACTTACGCTAAGCTAGGGACCGCTGTCCAGTTGTGCACCATCAGTTAGGATGGACCATGCAAGTAGATAGGGATAGTTGTGTGGTGGAGTTTAGGGCTGCACTATTCCCTACCTATCTCATGACAATCTACTAATATACTTATTTGGTAATGGACTTTATCTCACTCTTCCATCACCGGAAGTCTTGTAGTTTCTCCTTTTTTCCAGATGTATTGACTGCACTATGAGCAATATGCACTTTCCCTTCTTCACAGTACTTGGCAGACACAGGCCTCCCCCTATGTCACATCCATGGTCACATGAATGCAAATTCTGAGTGCAGGAATACAAATACATTTGAGATGTTGTTCTTGTCTTCTCTCCCGGCCTTTCCCTAGGTAGAGGAGTGATAGAGGAGAAGAGACACTGAGAGAAGGAGGGCTAATGACACAGAGGGAAGGCCAGATACATGGCAGAAGGGAGGAGTTGACTGCAGGAGATGCTAGGAACTGTAGTTTTGGGCACTGTTTGTGAAGCCTTAGATCAGGAAGTAAAAAAAAAAACTTGGAGACAGGCAATGGGTAGTCCATGGACATTAAATTTATTAGAATTAATTATGTCCATGCAGGATTTTTTTGAATAAAAATACCATAGTGGCCAAATAGGGCGTTTGCAACTTTTTATATTTTTGCACCACTCGTGCCAGTTTTAAAAAGTAGGTGTAGCTATGTCAAATAGTTAGTTTCTCTCCAGATTTATCACTAAAACTGCAAAAAAAAGTCACAAATTCTCTCCAGTAAGTGGGTGGCATGGAAAAACTGGAGGTGCATTTATACTCAATAGTGTTAAGGTTAAAGATGTGCCACATTTAACTGACAACATCCACGGTTTAATAAATTTGGCATAAAGTATGCTAATTGCAGACTCAAACAATACTGACTTCAGATATTATCCTCATGATACATTTTAGCTATGTTTTAGCTTAATGTTACTCTAGTTTTTTCTCAATACATAATAATATGCAAAGGGGAAACTATTGGACTCATGGCGTGACCACAAAACATATACATAAAAAAGTCTAAGGCTACATTCACACGAGTTAGTTTTTCATGTCCATTTTTCAACCATTTTTGCATCAATGGGCGTTTAACCATTTTAGAAAGTTTAGAATTTTTTCTTGTTATTTATATTTCAGTATAGCTTTTCTCCTATTTCTTATTTCTTATTCCAAGTCCAGCCATCCTTTTTATAGAACATACTGTATATTTCCAAAGACATGAACAAAAAATTCTTACTAGTAGAAGCCTGAAGTACATGGGTAGACCCGGACTATTGCATTTATTTATGCATTAATATTGTATGAAATGGCACCGCAAATTCACTATGGATTTCAAAGTTTAATTTCTCTTTGATGAAAATTAGAAAAAAGTTAGAGTTCTGAACTCAGTTTCTTAATGTAAGAGTTACTACTTTGAGATTAGTAGTGGATTGCAATTCTGGATATTGGTACAATTGCACATTAGATATATGAATTACACAGTTTAAATTGTTAAATTACTTTTTCATGCTCCAAGGCAAAGCAGTTTTTGCTATTGCTATTATTTTTTTTAGTTATGGCTCTAAACTTTGTTAGTCCTAATAAGTGGTATTTTACAAATGAAGTGGATTTCTACACGTCAATATTTGTATTTCATTTCATTAATTTGCTGTGGCTGTTTGTGGGAGTATAAACCAACACATTTCTGTACGGGCAATCTACTAATACACTGCACATCTAAGTGGTTGCATACTGAAATACATTTTATGTTCACACTTTACTGCTCTGAAATCCGTCATTACGCCTCTAGTAATATGCAGCATTACTGCCATGTGTGCTGGCTTAGAAATTTAACGGCGATATTTCTTTTCTATTCTACATCTGTAGGGGGGAAAAAGAGAATGAAACTGAACACTTTAGTTGTGACCTGATAAACAAGTTTCATTAACCAATTCCAGTATATTTTTAAGGGAAAGTTATTTTTAAGCTATTGCTTTAACAATCATAGGGCAGAATATCAGTGGTTATATTAGTAAAGACATGGGTAAATGTCCTAGGATGATAAGTATTTCAGCTCATAGTATTTGAACATTGAGGTCACTGTAGCACTTGTTCCTAAAATTCAATTACTCTTTTGTACACTTGTGCAGTCAACCGTTAAATCATAAACTTATTTTTCATTCTGATGTATTTCTAACTAATCATATAAATTCCTAGCATAATGCATTCTTTTCAGAAATGTTCTTCTGAAAATCCATCGGAACTACGCAACAGTAGTCACATTATTGTAAATGTATCTATACCTTTAATAAGATGTAGTTATTATATTTTTGTTGGCTTTTTTCATCTTTTAAGGCATATATTGTAGTGTTTTTATGAAAGCAGTAATCAATGCAGTTGATAGCTGTTGATGTTAGCTAACTGTAACAAAGTGGATGGATTCAATGTATCACTTGAACAGATTTGACTTGAGGGGTACTCCCAAGGACATTATTTAAGTAGCCCTCTTGATCTTTACCTTTTAATCCCTGTACCGGGATCTGGTGTCCGCAGATGAACTACTAGGTTGCTAACTCTTAGAGTAGTGTCTTTTTAAGTGACCACTGATCCATGGGGTTCAGAGACACTGGGGCAGAACACGAAAGAATAAGGCAAAACTGTAGTCAGGGAAAGGCCGAAATCAGGGTAGTTAGAGGTTGTGCAATCCAACACACAGCCTGAAGTCAGGGTGGGCAGCTTTGGGTCAGTACGGAGATCAGGCAGAGTCAAATCCAGAAGTCAGGTCAGCCAGCAAAGAGTTAAATCCAAAAGTCAGGCAAAACTTAGTACATTGACAGGCAAACAAACTAATGGCACAGCTTTGCAGTACACTAGAGAACTATAACCTATTGCTCATGCACCTTTTTCCCTAGGAAAAAGTGCCTTAAAAGGATTCTGTCACCAAGATTTTGCCTATTAAGCTATTTACAATACTGGATTCAGCTGATCATAAGGATTTCAAAAACGTTATTGTTAGAGGTCATAGATGAAGATTTGATGCTAAAAAAACCTTTTTTAACAACTGCCATTCACTTACTTAAGCAGCCCAAGGGGATGTGCCCAGCGCCGTTGGAGCCCGGCCACGCCGATTCCGTTGGAGCCCAGGACCGCCCACCTCATTAATATTCACTTCACTGCTTCAAGCAGTGAAGCTCCGTCATGGCTGTAATCCCGCGCAGGCGCAGTACCTCAAGCGGTCTGCGCCCGTGCGGTCTGTGGGCATCGGCCTCAGAGGATGTTCTGCACATGTGCTGGCTCTCTGCGCACTCCGCTCGACCCGGAAAGGAAGGAGTGCGCAGAGAGCCGGCGCATGCGCAGAACATCCTCTGAGGCCGATGCCTGCAGCCCGCACGGGCGTAGACCGCTTGAGGTACTGCGCCTGCGCGGGATTACAGCCATGACGGAGCTTCACTGCTTGAAGCAGTGAAGTGAATATTAATGAGGTGGGAGGTCCTGGGCTCCAACGGAATCGGCGTGGCCGGGCTCCAATGGCGCTGGGAACATCCCCTTGGGCTCCTTAAGTAAGTGATTGGAAGTTGTTAAAAAAGGTTTTTTTAGCATCAAATCTTCATCTATGACCTCTAACAATAACGTTTTTGAAATCCTTATGATCAGCTGAATCCAGTAGTGTAAATAGCTTAATAGGCAAAATCGTGGTGACAGAATCCCTCTAAGCATCGCAGTTTCACCAACCATTGACTGGGGAAGATTAGAGTGTGTGTACTGACACTTTTAAGAGCCAGAGAGAGTATGTGCATCCTACTGTAGTGAGAGGCAGTGTTGTCAAGAAGCAGGTCTGAGCATGCATGGGAAGAAGATCAGTACTACCCTAGCGGCTGGGCAGGGAAAGAAGGATAAAGGCAAGTTTGTACTGCCAAAGACCTGGAGCAGTGGAGCGGAAGGCAGTACAGCAGTAAATAATCAAGTTTAACTTCTATGGGCTTATGACTTATGTATGTTCTTACACAGATTAGGGGCACATTTACCAAAGTTGTTCAACAGTTTTCTGTCATACAAAAGTTGAAAATTTTTGCCCCTCAAAATTTTTTACTTTTTAACAGCCCCCCTCTTTTAATTTTTGAAAAAAGTAGGCAGAAATTCGTAAAAGTCAAGGTGGCCACCCCAGCCCAAAACATTTATAATAATTTCAGTTTTTGGCACACAAGATGCAACAAGTTTATCAACAGGTGCCTCTCAATATATTATGTGCATACTATTTTAATAAAATTGGCATTTGCAATTACAATCTTTAGTGTACATGTCCCACTGTCAGTAAGCCACTGTTAATCACTATTTTACTCTATTATTCCATGTTGGAAGAATAGTAATGTACTAACTAGATTAAAGTGGTTGTGCAGTGCTAGCATAATGATTAGCTATCCTCAGAATAGGTCATCAATATTAGATCAATGGGGCCCAACTCCCCTCACCACTGCCGATCAGCTGTTTGAAGAGGCCACAGCGCATGTGTGAGTGCTGGATCCGCTTTACCGTTTAAAGGTGTTTTACCACGAATAATATTCTACAGTTTTCAAACCAGCACCTGATTCTGAATACTTTTGTAATTATATGTAATTAAACGTTTTCTATAGAGTTATTCAATAAAACATATTTATATATCACCACCTGCTGTTTGTTTGTTTTTTTTTCTTATTTCTTTAACCTGCTCACTGAGAAGGCCACACATGCTCAGTTTCATCTTTCAACTGTCTCCTGAGCTGTGATAGGGAGAGCTGAGACACGCCCCCTAAGCTGCAGCAGAAAAGACACTCCCCTTGAGCTGTCAGCTAATTCTAGCAGAGTGATGAATGGGGAGATATCTGGATCCATGTGAGGTACAGGGCTGGTTCTAGCTTTGTTAGAAAGGGGTTGTCATGTACTACATGATGTCTGATTTTCATTTTTTACATTAGTCATAGGATAACCTCTTTGACTGCACATCATTTAGCTTGTTGCAGCAGTGCAGTGTAACTACATATGCTCATACTGTTTACTTGAATGGGCCAAGCAGTTCTAATTACACTGCTACAGGTTCACATCAGTGCTATTTATTTCCATTCTTCTGCTTTATTATATGACAGAAGAATGAAAATAATGGAAGTGCCGGATTTAGCACATAACTGACAGGAAAGGAGAATAACAGATCCCAATGACTATAATGGAATCCAATAGGTTTCCATTCGGGAATACTTTTTTTTTTTAGAGGAGAAAAATGTCCTGCATATTTCTGATGAACTCTGAAGACGAAGTTCGGAAGCTCTGAACGGAGCCTCCAAAGCAGATGTGAATGTAGCCTTAGACAGCATGTAGTTAAACAGTGAAGCAGTACTTGCACGAGTGCTGCAGCCTCTTCAAACAGTTGATCAGCTGGGGTGCCGGACCCCCGAAGTTCTGATATTGAATAGATCATCAGTATACTAGCACTGCACAAGCCCTTTAACACATAAACCTGTTGTTTTGCTGCCTATATGGGATTGTTGAATATAGTCCCTGTAGAGGGTTGACTCTATATTTTGAAGTGCATTATAGTGGAAATTTTTGGTTTTAATTTTTCTGTATTCAGTGTCAATTATTGGGGAATATTTTGTGTCATCCTTGTGGTACTAGGGATCAACTGCAAACAACATATGAACAACACCAAATTAATGGCAAAAAACATGCCTTAAACTGTTCCATTTTTATCAAAAATCTAACTTTCACTGTCAACTCTTGTGATGACATTCCTTTCTATATTGATACACTGTAGCTTGCAAAATACATATTGTGAAGAGAAAGATTACAGCAATCTAGCTACATAGAATAGTCATGAATGGTCTGTACTTAGTATACCTATAGCTTTTTTAACGTCCCACAAAATAATCCCTTGTAATGAGCGAGTTACATACCACATGAACAGTACGTGTCTAGTCATTTGTATATAATCATATTTTTCTTGAAAACTCGACACTTTTTATCTTTTAGATTCAGACTAGTGATGTTAAACTCATCCATGTTCTAGCTGCAAATCACTCATGAGTTTTAAAATGGACCTCACAGGGATGGTGTCCACGTGCTGTTCGCTTTTCTCATAGACCCATTCACTTTTGTGAATGAGTCTTGTGGTGAAACTGGAGCTGATGATCCATGCCGAAAATCGCTCTTGTAAATTGATCCATTGACTATCACTGGTCAGTGTTCAGTCTGGGTGCCATTCATTAGACACTCAGACAGCACCCGAACATGAAATTTGTTCATCTAAATGAGCCCTTAGTTTATTCCTGCACATGAATGACTATTCTGAAATAAAGGGTTTCAGAGTACTAATATTTAATATAGCTTTCATAGTTTTTCATTTTACTTTTGTTTTTATTTTATTTTTTTACTTTACTTTTGTTTTCTTTTTTTCTTGTTAGATTGTCATCCCCAATGTCAGTATTGTGTAGCAAATCTGCATGACACAGGCAGTGTGTGTTTGAAGTGCCAGTACTCTAGATACTTTTTTCTTGGGGAGCGTTGTCTACCAGAGTGCCCAGGAGGATTTTACGTAGAGGGCAGAACTTGTAAAGGTAAGATTCACATTCACTTCATCATACACAATATGATAAATAGGCCATTAAAACCACCAACTAAGTACTATAGTTATGGTGGAAATATGTGCTCATGTCTTTTTTCAGATAATTTTCATATTGTGTAGGGACAGGGATGTACTTCCTTGGGTAAAGATGTTTCTTTAATAATAATGTTTATTTATATAGCGCCACCATATTCCACAGTGGTTTACAAATTAATAGGGTTCATGTACAAAACAAAAGTAACTGGCTAATATACAACTGAAACACTAGGAGTCAGGGCCCTGCTCGCAGGAGCTTACAATCTATGAGGAATTGTGGGTGACACATAAGGTAGTTGGTTGTGATAAGTAGGATTCGAGACATTATTGAACTGAAAGCAGTGGGGAAGGCCGATCTGCTTTGGGTTTTGGACTGTTAGAGGATCAAGTTCAGGCCAGAGGAGTTGGTGGGGGAGAGGTTTAGTCAGGGAAAAGTCATTTTAGGTAGCTTGATAAGCCTGCCTGAAAAGATGTGTTTGTAAGGCACGTTTGAAGATGGAGAAGTTGTGAATCTACCTGATATTCCGGGGCAGAGTATTCCAGAGAGTAGGTGCAGCTCAAGAAAAGTCTGGAAGACGGGAGTGAGAGGTACGAATTATGGAGGATATTAATCTTAGGTCACTAACAGAACGGAGAGCACGAGTAGGGTGGTAGACGGAGATGAGAGAGGAGATGTATGGAGGGGCAGCACTGTGGAGAGCTTTGTGGGTGAGAAGTTTTAACTGTATTCTGTGGTGGATGGGCAACCAGTGACGTGACTGGTTTCTTTACATGTATATATATTTAATTGTGTGCAATATATATATATATATATATATATATATATATATATATATAAAGAGAGAGCTATACAGGACTTTAAAGACTAGTGTAATAGTTATCAGACTGGAAAATCATTCTAGTCTGTTATGACTTCCTGTGTCTGGGATTCTTGTGGTAAACCCTTTGTGTTTCTTACAGGTTGCCACCTGTCCTGTAAAACTTGCAGCGGCCCAGGTCTGAATGCTTGTACATCCTGTGAGGATGGTCTTGTTTTGTCTCACAGTGGGATGTGTACACAGTCATGTGCCCAAGGATACTACCAGGATGGAAACGTATGCAAAGGCAAGTATGGAAGTCATATTAAGTCTTGTTATAAGTTAGCCTTAAAATGTCAGCTTTTTCATACAGCTATCTAATACCTGTGCTTTTGATAGTGACAGTATTGCTACAGTTATACAGAGCAATTACTCCAATTACCTGGAAAGTTCATAAAATTCCAATTAAATTTTATGCACTGTCAAAATAATTTCTGCTTGGTAAAATAACCAACTCCTTAAGTTTTTACTTTGGGTGACTTCAATAAAGGATACAGTATTGTTAAATAGAATGTGACTTCTGCTGAGAACAGTTTTTTTTGCCTTCCGAGAACATTGCTATGTATTGTCAGACAGAAAGACATATTTATTACCGCGTAGGCTTTTTTTTTAGGTTTGTCCTTCTGTGAACTATTAGTTCTGAATTGGCACTAGCAAATGGGGAGTATGAATATAAGAGGAGCAACTAGCTCTTACAGCAGTGAAAGAAAAACTACGACTTTTCTCACATAAGGGCAGTTTCAGCAAAGATTTAGAATTCCACTGGATGACTTATGAAAGACTTCTATAATTGTATTTGATCTGTGACTGGAGATAATTGATATAGTGTGTTTCTTGGCTCCAGTAGAAAGAAAGTTATCCTTTGCTTGGTCTATTAGTTCACTTCTTGAAATGAAAAGCCTTAATGCAAGTGAAAGCGGTTCTTTCAGAAGTGATGTAATCATGTAGTTAAAGGGAGTCTTTCACCTGTTTTTCACCTATATAACTAACCGCACTGCACCACAGAAGATTGCATACACATCCCAGACATACCTGTGTGCACTGTGTGTCTGTATTACATGTCCAGGAAAAGCACTTTTATTCTGCAGGAAAACAGCCCCAAGTGCCCAGCTGAAAGTGAAACTAAAAACAGCTTTCTCTCCTGACTCGATTTCTAACAGCTATATCTTCTGATATACTGGATATAATGCTGTGATTTTGGTATCATTTTAAAGCTTGGAATGCCAGCTTTCATAGAAGGTCTATTTTTCTATCTGCTACCAATCCCAAGATATGAGCAGCTAAAGCAGCCATCCCCTCTTCAGTCTGGTTTGCTCTGGGCACTTGCAGCAGCAGAGCTGGGCACTTGGGAGCTGTTTTCCTGCAAAATAAAAGTACTTTTCCTGAATGTGGAATACAGACACACAGTGCACACAGGTATGTCTGGGATGTGTATGCAATCTTCTGTGGGGCAGTGCTGTTAGTTATATAGGTGAAAGACTCCCTTTAAGGCCAGAATCGTAACAGAAAGGACCACTCTACACAGAAAGCATCTACATCTTCTACTCTTCAGCAGAGGAGATATAATATTCTCCATGGATATATTAAGCGATTGCTGCCCCCATGATAAGTACATATCCACTTAAATCATACTTTATTATGGAAAGATGATTCTTTGTACTAAAATACAGGGTGTAGAGAGCCTTCTTGGCACAGCGTTGCTAAGAAGGTCTTCAGCATTTTACTGAGCGCTGAAGACGCCTGTGTCTAAAATACAGAGGTTTCCAGCCGACTATGATCATGTGCTCTAGCTATTACTGCCCATCACCCCGCCTATCCGACTTGTTGGACTGAAGACAGACTCTCCTTAGCAATGCTGTTAGGACTTTGCTAAGAACACTCTTTAAAGTGAAAGGACAGTTACACTTTAAATAGTCTGGAACTATGCCTTTATAATAAGATTTAATTATAGATGTTTGCAAAACAAGTTTGATATATATATATGTGTTTTCATTTACTCTATCCATCTCAAGACATTTGTATAATTACTCTGTGCAGCTTGCAATAGCCAGTGTTTAACTTGTGACTCAGCGGAAAGGTGTACCGCATGTAAAGACCCGAAGAAAGTGCTGCTGTTTGGAGAGTGCCAATATGAAAGCTGCACCCAACAGTACTATCTTGACTACACCAGTGGTACATGCAAAGGTAAGGAGAAAATACAAATCCATAGATGGATCCACTGAGAGTACTTTTCTAAATGTGCAATGTTCTTCTGGCCAAAGAAGCACAGAAAGCTGTATGAATCAAAGATTATAGCTACTATTTGAAAGACATTCCTGTACAGCTAGAGGGTAGAGAGAAACACAAACAATCTTAGAGCCCAGTGTAAAAATACAAGCAGAAATTAACTGTTACTTTTTCGGCAAAAGGCAACATTGTACGACACCCAAGGGCCACAAAAAAACTTGAAAGTTATTACCATGTGAGAGATTTTTGGCGAATCCAAAGTATTTGCCATACCTGCCCGATAGCTACATGTTCCACTTTCTGTTTCTCCGTCTTTGTTCCATCTGTCTTATAACTAGCTGTCTACAAGAACATACAAAGGACAGTTAGCCATCACATACTATAAGATATGCATCACAGGGTCTAAAAACACAATGCAACAGCAAATACAGAATATATGGACTGTAAATTTTACCAGTGCTATATCCACGATATGAATTAGGGACTTAAAGGGGTATTCCCATCTCACAAATGTGGTTTGTATAGTTAGATATAGCCGTACCAATATTATTACTAATAGAATGTATTTATATAAAATATACAGTTTAGAAGATTTGCCTCTTTGTATATCCATTCTCCCACACACATCAGTCAGGCCGTTGCCCCTAGTTACGGCCACCTCGGCCATGTAGTAGTGGTGGTCAGCTGGCTCATGTTCAAACCCGCTCTGAGGTAACTGCTGTATTGTGTACGCACATTGCATGAGCATGCGGAGACACATCTTAGAGTTGTAGCATTTTTGCCTGCATTTCCAAAACACAGAGAAACAGATCCTGTTCCAAGATCAATTCATCTCTATGGAACAGGATCCGTTTATAAAGTCTGCGTTTTGGACGGATCCTGACCATTGCGTTATTGACTGGTAGCGTCCAAAACACAGATGTGAAAGTACCCTAAGATGTGCCTCCGCATGCTCATGCAATGTGCGTTCACAATACAGCAGTTACCTCAGAGCAGGTTGGGACAAGAGCAAGCCGGCCACCACTACTACATGGCCGCGGTGGCCGTAACTAGGGGCAACGGCCTGACTGATGTGTGTGGGACAATGGATATACAAATAGGAAAATCTTCTAAACGGTGCATTATATATAAATACATTCTATTAGTAATAATATTGTTATGGCTATATCTAATTATACAAACTACATTTGTGAGATGGGAATACCCCTTTAAATATATTTTTATCAGAACTATCTATCTGTCTATCTATCTTATATCTATATATTATCTTTATCTATCTATCTATATCTATCTATCTATCTATCTCATATTTATGTATCTGTCTAACGTGTATAAGTATTTTAATAGTATAGTTAATATGTTATAATTTTTTTCAGTAGCAAGGTAAACAGGTTGGAATTTGCTGACCTGCCTGTCAAACATTCCACCAGCATGAGATTGTGTAAAACATAAATTAGCACTGTTAGTTAAAAAATGGTAAAAATATGTTATAGAACACGGAAGCACAGTAATTCCAACTTGTCAACTATGTTATCTAAAAGGAAAATTCAGTATGTGGAATAAATTGTTTGTGGGCGCACTAAAATGTAATTGTTGAAAGGTTATTTTTCCCATCCTTAAAGGGTTTGTGTCACTTTTGCAAATGGCATTTATCATGTAGAGAAAGTTAATGTCAGGCACTTACTAATGTATTGTGATTGTCCATATTGCTTCCTTTGCTGGCTGGATTCATTTTTCCATTATATTATACACTGCTCGTTTCCATTGTTACGACCATCCTGCAATCCATCAGTGGTGGTCGTGCTTGCATCCTATAGGAAAAAGCACTAGCCATGCTCCTGGGCACCATAGGCGCTTTTTTTCCTATAGTGTGCTAGAACGACCACCACTGATGGATTGCAGGGTGGTCGTAACAATGGAAACGATCAGTGTATAATGTGATGGAAAAATTAATCTACCTAGCAAAGGAGACAATATGGATAATAACAATACATTAGTAAGTGCCTTGTATTAACTTTCTCTACATGATAAATGCTATTTGCTGAAGTGAGACAACACCTTTAATGTGGTTGTCTGGTTTCCTATATTGATGACCTATCCTGAGGATAGATTGGAGGGGTGTGAGAGTGCCAAACATTTTGCATGTTATTGTAATTCCATATATATATAAGCAATAAATAAGACTTTCATACAACTACTTTAGTCAAAATCACAATTGCAAAAAATTGCTCTGGGGGTGTTAAGAATTGCTCTTAGGTACTTGCTAGTACGCTGCCTACTGCAGAGTTCATCACAGTAGACAAAAAACTTTTATTTTCCATCACCACAAGTGGGGATTACTACTGAACTGTAACATACAGAATCGATCGGGATATAGCTGTCAGGTTGTGCAAAGCCAAGAAGTACACATTTCATTTCTTTTACCTTGATTTAATTTTCGTGTGAAACAAAAACATACTTGAGTTCATTTTTTTTTTTTTGCATTGTTAAAGACCAGCAAATCACCAAGTCCTTTTCTGGGAAAATATTTAGTTTTTTTTTTTTTTTTTACTTGCATGCACAAATCCTGCCTAAAATGCCTGAATGTAACACATGGACAGAAGTCTACACTTGCAGGCTGCCAGAGGTTTATATAGATAACAGTGCCATCTTGGGGAGCAAGCTGGTACTACAGTTCAGTAAAAAAATAATAATAATAAATAAATAATAATAATAAGGATGTACAAAATTGAACTTGTTCTCAGTGTAGAACATTAAAGTGTACCTAACCTTTTAACAAACTTTGCATTAAAGGGGTTGTCTGGGTTCAGAGCTGAACCTGGACATATCCCCATTTTCACCCAGGCAGCCCCTCTGTTATGAGCATCGGAGCATTTCATGCTCCAATGCTCTCCCTAGCCTTGCGCTGTATCGCACAGGGCAAGGGCTGCTTTATATTTTTTTATACGCCTCCGCCTAGCAGTGTTGCTGGTGATGTCACCGGAACTGTTGGGCGGGCTTTGGCAGTACCAAAGGCTAGTGCAGCTCTAAAGCCTGCCCATTAGTGCTGGTGATGTCACAGAGCTCACTTCTAGGTAGAAGCCTCCACCTAGATTTACCCATGGAGAGCCCGGTACATCACTGGATATAAAAAAAAAGCCTTTATCTTTTTCAATTCAGTTCAGGACAAAGGAGAGCATCATGAAATGCTCCGATGCTCACATCAGGGGGGCTGCCTGGGTGAAAATGGGTATATGTCTGGGTTCAGCTCTGAACCTAGACAATCCCTTTAATTAGTAGTACAGATTTTTAACAGTTTTCTCCTTTGTATGCTAGATCCTTAGTTTGCAGTTTTCCCAGATCTCGTGGGTGGAGATTAGCTGCCATCCACTGCACACAAAAAAGGAGAGGATAATCTACTCACTCAGAACCAGCCCAGGTTGATGGAGCACATTACAGAGAATTACTGACCTGTATGGATGTGAATAAAGCACTTAGGCTGAGACATAAATAATCTATGCCATCTTAATTGCTGTGCCTGTCTTCGAGTTCCTGCTCACTCCACCCCTCTCCATAGACTTGTATTGACAGGTTTACTGTGACTCTCCACAGAACTGGTCCATCTTGGACAATTAGAAGGGAAATTTTAAACAGAAAAGCATCGCCTGATACCAGGAGAACTAGACATTTTTCTATATTAGGATATATTACAAAGTGTCTTATGGTCACTTGTACTATTGATTTCTGCACAATTTGTGAAACGTTAGCAACCATTTAAGTCATTATCTGTTCCAAGTCAATACGTGCTGTGTCAGTGCTGGATATTGTCCATTCACTTCAACAAAATTCTTTTTATACATTACACTGATTATTATCATTCACCTCTAAATTTATCAGTACACTAATGGAATCTGACCACTGCTAGTTTGGGCTACTGCTGTTATTTTAGTAGCTTCCATACTTCTAATTTTTAAGCAATGCATATATTATCCTTTCAGAATGTGACTGGAGCTGCAATGCATGCAAAGGCCCCTTGAACACGGACTGCTTACAGTGTATGGAACACTACAGCTTACATAACGGTGCTTGTGTCGAGCACTGCCCACCTTCATATTACAAGCACGGCGACACATGCAGAGGTTGGTGTCAATCCGCTATTTTCTGTAACTGAGTTTATTTATTGTGTTCCTTATTTGCACTATTTTTGTGGTATAATATTTTTATAGGTCTTTACTTGCAGACTGTACTGCACCTCTATTTGTATTTTTTATTTCCTTTTGTTACCTTTTCAATGTATTCCACCCCAATTCACAAAGAGAGTCATCATTTCAGTCCTAAACGGTAGGGTCAGTTCAATAGGGAGCCAAAAGGCTATGGATACCTGGCAACAAAGACCTGTTATTTGAAGAAAATTGTGAGATTACCGTGACTCAAGAGTGATATCAGTGTTTCCCTGTGGGAGACAAGTTGCAAGCCACCTTGTAAAAATAGAAAAAAAAATGTTAATAAAAGCACAGTCATGATGCTTTTTAGTAGTATTTGTGACTTTTTTTGACCTCTGGAAACATTGACATAATACATTTGTAATGTTGTGATTTCATTTAAGAATGATTTAGAGTTATTTATTTAAGAATTGTGAAAAACAGACAACTGGTTGTAAAACCAGTCCTTAAAGGGGTTGTCTCACTTCAGTAAATGCCATTTATCATGTAGAGAAAGTTAATACAAGGCACTTATTAATGTATTGTGATTGTCCATATTGTCTCCTTTGCTGGCTTGATTCATTTTTCCATCACGTTATACACTGTGATGAAGTGATGAAAAAATGGCAAATTAGCCATTTTGACCCTTTTTTCCATTACGCTATTCGCCATATTGGAAAAAATATTTTTATATTTTAATAGTATAGTGTTTTCGGTCGCGCTGATACCCATGATGTTTATATTTTTGTTATTTATGTATTTATCTTTTTATTCTATGGAAAAAGGGGTGATTTATACTTTTATGGTTTTTTATATATTTGTTTTTTTGTACTTTTTGTTATGATTTTGAAACTCATATTTGAGCCTACAAAATCCAATTTTTTTGTTTTTAATTCTGAAAATTCATGGATTTTTTTTTGCATCCATTTAAATGTCAGAATTGCTCATTTCTTATGTTAGCCTGCTGGCTACAATAAGAATTGCAGCTTTAATGCCCTGGGTCTCTGCAGCGAGACTCTGCGTATTAAAACCAATTACCGGCATCCTAATTTACCGCAGAGGATGCCGGTAAGAAGCCTGATCTCACTTGATCACAGCATCTAAAGGCTTTAATTACCACGATCGGCATTAGGGGCTAAAGGCAATTTCTGACCTACACATCTTTCTGCCAGTTAAAACCAGATAATGACACATATTGTAATCTGTTTTATAATCTGTTTTCTGATTGTCGATTTTTTTATTTTATTTCCTGAACATAATCATGGGACAACCATCTTGTCTGAGCTGTTTTAGTAGCATTTAGAGATATGCTTTACAGCAGCCACTATTGGCCATAGACCAAATAGACTGAAGGGGATTCATTGCCATTTATTTATGAGTTTTCCAGGCACGCTCTGTGACCTGTGCATAGGTCATTGTACAAGGAAGAACATAAGATGTCGCCATCACCTATTGTGCAGATCCTGTGTTATCTATATATAGGTGACATCTGTCATTGCAATCCTGCATCTAATGATACTGAGATGACTGCTGAAAAGTGATCTGTACCAGAAAGTGGCATTTTTTATTAGGCTTCGTGGCCAGTGCGAAAACTGCAAGATTTTAGGATTTTTTAAAAATATAGATAGAAAAATGGAAAATTTAAAATAACCACCAAAAATTTAATTTAAAACTTTATTTAAACAATAGGCCATTTTCTCATGACACATTCTCCATAATCGCTGTTTCAAAGTCCCTTTACACAGGATGATACAGCAGCAGGTTGTGTTCCTTCCCAACAGTCTCCTGCTTGTCAGTGGAGGAGACAGCAGAATTTGCATGCATCTATCTCCTCCACAGTATGGTGAGGAGCGAACGATAATGCCATTGCTCATCCCCATACTGACTAGTTTACACAGCACGATCTGCAGTGGGCAAACAATAATTTTTGTGACCGCACAAATGATCTATTACCCTATGAATGAGTGTTTTGCTCATTCATCAGGAACCAACACCTATTGTGTTAATAGCCCCTCAGCTCGGTTCTTTTCAGAGTACAGTTGTCAAGCTGTTAGCCATTTTATGGTAGATTTGAGAATAAGACTTCCCTTGTTGTTGTGTTACCTATTGAAGGGAATTAGAGCACAAAAGATAGGTTTAATTATCTGTAATGTGTATATATAGCGACCGTAGAACAATGTGAGAAAAGTGTTGCAGTATGTTATAATTTTCACTGCTAAATTTTCTTGAATTGGTGGACCATTTCATTAGTTTACTCTGTGCTTTAACACGATCCATTAGCTACATACCTACTGTCTATTTTCTGGACAACTTAACACAAAATCACACTTAACATTTTTTATGGACATATTGGAAAACCATAATGACTGATAAAGATTATAAGTAATAAATGTCTATAGCTCAATATACCAATAAGATCTCATTACCAGCATTTACTGTGAGCTGTAAAATGATGATAATTACCACCAAAATGTTCTAGCCTAGTACCACGCGCCTCAAAAAAAAATCACGGACACTTTTTTTTTTTCACGGACGCAGAATAAAAGTTACCTAACTTTATGGACTGTCCAGAAATTTCTGGACAGTTGGCAACTGTCATACAAATTTGTTTGAAAGGGGTTGCCCAGCCTTTTCTAAGTGATGGTCTTTCTTAAGGATAGGCCATTACTATCTGATTTACAGCTGTCCTACGCCCTGCACCCCTGACGATCAGGTGTATCTCTAGCACCGTCAACATTGTAGTAGACAGAGCTTCTCACTGCTCACATTGATTTGACTTGTCACTTCAGTGTCTTCCACAAACCAAACCAATCTTTTTCTATTTCTTTTATGTGCTAGATCAAATTTACCTCAGATTTATCATATGGCAAGTCTCCTCTCTGCAGCTATCCCATGTGCTATATTACTCCTTCTTGAGCTCTTCTACCTGGCAAATCACTCATTGAGCTTTCCTTCAGCTTTACGCTGGTCTCATCTTTTCCCAGTCCTGCAATAATGAGCAGGGAGAGCAGTACCTAGTAGATGATGGAGAGCTGAAGTCTTACATAAATCTATAATTTGTTTTGGGTTTCATTTATCCTACTCAAAGAGCACTTTCACATGGTCAATATTTGGTCAGCATATTTCATCAGTATTTGGAAGACAAAACCAGTAGTGGTTTAAAAAAAAAAAACAGAAGGGACACAAATCTTCCCATCTCTGTAGGTTCCACTCCTGGTCTTGGCCTAAAAATACTTACATAAATACTGGCCGTGTGAAAGTGGGCAAAACAAGCAATGATGTGGGTTTTTAGAAAAAAATAGTCTGAAATGATATTGTTTGCAGCATGTGGTCTAGAGCACGTAGCACGCTTTTTATTTGAATCTACCGAGTCTCTAATTCAGAAAACTTGGGCGTACATATACCATAGTAAAGATCAGAATAATTGCTGTTGCTTTAATGAGTTTAAATATTTCATTCATTTCCAGTTGCAGCAGTTAGCCGCCGCATCACTTCATGGCCTTCTCCTTCATTGCTCACTGTGTGTTTGACAACTTGAGCAACCTCCTCTATACAGCCGACACTCTTGAATTTGAATTTGCATACATTTATTTACTGCACGGAGAAGTTATGGTGTTCCCTTTTTAGAAATAAACATGAAATACTAGATTCATGGACATTTTTACCTCCTGCAGATATAGCCCAGGCTGACTGGCAATCCATTATTTATTAACTCTTTACTGATGACCTTTTACAGTATACGTCTTCCTTCTCCGCTTCCTGCCTGGTCATGAGATAATCAGGTCATCACCATCTGCTATATAAATATTAATGCATCCTACTGTCATCTACATTCTCATTTCTCTTCTACTTCTCGATTATTTTCATTCATCTTAACATCCTCCTCATATGGCTATTTCTTCTTTGTATATTTATCATTTTTTAATATGCTTTAGTTCTGCTTGGTTCTTGTCTCCACCCCAAGTTGTTTTCCGTGCTGGTTGTAAATATATCCCCCGTGTGCTGCAATAATAATCATATGCTGTCATCTTATTATGTGATTGTGAGATCCATGTTAAAACAGTCCTTGAGACTGTGCCAGCAATGTATTCTGCATAGATTCAGCAAGTGTATAAAATTGCAAAAAATGTTTCTGAGCACGTCTCATTCTGCTAAGCATTTAACCAAACAATGTAAAAGGCCTATTAAAGTCCGGCTCCATAAATATTTGAGTTTATTGCTCCCTAGTCCTGGTGATAGTCTCACAGTCTGTTCATTGCACACCAATTCAATTATGTACAATATAAAATATTAGTCCTTGATCACACTACGTCAGAGACCTACAAACTGCAAAGCGCTCTTGGTGTACACATTAAACATATTTATATGGCCCATTCACCAAAAGCCATTGTGGCCTTCATCAGGCTGGTATATATTAACATACCTAATTTTAAATCTGTATAGGAAAGCGAGGTAGATTGCACCTTCCTATAAATAGGGTTTTTCTTTACAATGGAACCCTATATGTGATGCTTTACAGTGGCAAATGTTGAAGATATAGTCAGGAAGTCTTCTCCCTCTAATGACAGGCTCAGATGCAATGGGCATAGAGCCTTATACTGTCTATAAAAAAACTTCCATGACCAAGCTGCTAATTTGATGTACAATTTTGTTACCACTGTACCAATGTCCTCAAAATAATATGACGATAGGAAAATTGTGGGTAAAACTTGTTATGGCAGTGGGCTTCTTGCCCACTATGCTGTCCCAGGGATTCAGAAGCCCAGTCCCACCAGCATCTCTCTCTCCCTGCTCGTCAGTCCCAGTCGTCAGCGTAGTCCTGCGTCTCCCATCCGCAGGCTGCTTTTTACCGGCCATGCCTCTTACTGCCTGTAGGGTTCTTTAAGAGCCAGCATGCACAACCTCTTCCTCCCCAGCCTATGGCTGGTCACCTTATGGTATTTGAGGCACCTTCCCCTGTAAGACGTTGCCTGAGAAATAGGTTCTAGTTTGCTAGTTTCCTGAAAAGGTGTGCCATTTGTTCATTTGCCTGCTCCATGTACCAACTTCCTGCCTGATTTCTGAAATTGACCCTGTGCTGTCTGACCTGACTCTTGTCTGATCTCTGTACTGACCCTGAGCTGCCTGCACTGACCACAAGTTGGTTTTCAGATTGTACATTCTTTGCCTACTCTGACTTTATTCTGTCCCTGACTGGTCTTGCCTGATCCCTCGGTCCCCACACTGGTGTCAGCAGTCACTTGAACAAAGATGACTCCAAGAGGTACCGGACTGGTAGCTCCCCTGCAGTGAAGTCCAGATCCCAGTGAAGACCTGGTCTTAGGAGTAGGCCCATACCGAATCTGTTCCAGTGACACAGTGAATCCACATCCACTTCATTATAAAAGCTCTATGTGGTTCTTATCATTAGGGGTGAGCGAATCGAACTTCGAATCCAAGATCCGAAGCTGATTTGTTGCAAAACTGTCTCCGTGCAGAATTAAAATTGTTGGGTTTTGCGGAGGCAAAATTTATTAAGTCCAAAGTCGAGCAGGACTTTAGTAAACAAGTTCTACAAGTTTAAAAACATTTTAAAACAGGAGTCACCTTTTGTACCGGTTGGTATCTTGGTACTGAAGCCGACTTCAAATTCCTGTTTTAAAATGTATTTTTAGTTGTAGAATTGAAGTCTGAAGTTATTCACCGAAGTCTTGTGTGACTTCAGACTAAACAAATTTTGCCTTCTCGAAGCACATACATACATTTTAATGCTGTACGGAGACAGGTCTCTGTACAGCATTAAAAAGAAGTTTTGCAACAAATCGGCTTTGGATTTTGGATCCGAAGCTTGATTTGCTCACCCATAATTATAATAGATGTGTGTGTGTGTTATTTCCTCCTTTAGAGGGGAATATAAATAGTAATATCTTTGTGTATTGCAGAGTGTGGAGCACACTGTCACTTCTGTGTTGATGTCAATCACTGCAGTCAGTGCAAAGCCCCATTTTATCTTTTGGATGGACAGTGCGTCACGGAGTGCGGTCAACAGCACCATGTGTACCACTCTGACCGGAAATGTCGCTGTAAGTATACCATAGCAAATAATAATTTCTCACTAATTTTGAAAAATATCTTGTTCACAACTAAAAATATTTATTTTGATTTTTTTTTATACATGTCTTATTCATTTACCCTGGTACATTTTGATTAATACTAAATTGTGGCTTAAAGAGGACCTGTCACCACTCCTGACATGCCTGTTTTAATAGCTTCATGAATTCCCCATGTGATAACGATTCTGGAACATCTATTCTTATGACTATATGTTGTCCCATTCCTTTATTATTTCTACTACAAGTTATGAATGAATTGCTAGCAGTCTGCAGTAAGGGTACAGAGGGGGGTGGTAACCAGTTGGGGGTGTGTACCTGCACAGACTCACTCTATCCAATCAGTGCTGCCATTTTCAGACTGTGCAGGGGGACACACCCAACTGGTTACCTCCCCTCTGTACCCTTACTGCAGGCTGCTAGCAATTCATTCATAACTTCTAGTAGAAATAATAAAAGAATGTCACATCATAGAGACATGAGAATAGATGTCCCAGAATAGTTATTACATGGGGAATGGATGAAGCTATTAAAACAGGCATGTCAGGGGCGGTGCAAGGTCCTCTTTAATTATGTATACACAGTAGTGTAAGCTTCATGAATTATATTACCTTTATAGCCTGCTTTTCTGGATGTCTGGAATGTGACAGTTCCCAGCGTTGCAAAATGTGTGACAATAAGACGTTTTTAAAGAATCATCACTGTGTGCATCATTGTGGACATGGATTCTCAGGAAACAGTAAGACAAGGAGATGTGAAGGTGAGAGAAAAATAAACATGTGTAATTCTTGTGTAATTGAGTGGTATGGTGCATGGTCATGTTATTACCTATAACTGGTCACCTACTCCACGGGGGATGGATAAATTATCCTGTATAATACCCAAAATAATAAAATGAAATGTTCTTCACTACACTTGTATTGAGCCACTGGTTTTATGCACATAAATAGTAATCATATCTGTAATAAAAAGGCATAATCACTTCTAGGCACATTTTAATGCAATTCACTATAACAAGGTCACCTACAAAACAGAATAAAAAGAATTGTAAATGGTGTACTAACATTTTGTTGAAGGGGATAATAGACATAATAATTATCTTAAAGGGGTTGTCCGGGTTCAGAGAAGAACCCGGACATACCTGCAATTTCACCCAGGCAGCCTGCCTGAAGAGGACATCGGAGCATCTCATGCTCCGATGCCCCCCCCTTGCCCTGCGCTAGATCGCGCAGGGCAAGGTCTCTTGTTTTGAAAATACTCGCTGCCGGGCGGGTACTTCCGCCCGGCAGTGAGTTCGGTGACGTCACCGGCCTTAATGGGCCGGCTTTAGCGCTGCCCTAGCCGTTTTACTGGCTAGGGCAGCGCTGAAGCCTGTCCATCAGCGCCGATGACGTCACCGACTCACTGCCGGGCGGAAGCCTCTGCCCGGCAGGGACCGGTACGTCACCGGAACCCGGCGAAATTCCTTTGCCCTGCGCTAATTAGCGCAGGGCAAAGGAGGGCATCGGAGCATAGGATGCTCCGATGCCCTCTTCAGGCGGGCTGCCTGGGTGAAATTGCAGGTATGTCCGGGTTCTTCTCTGAACCCGGACAACCCCTTTAATGATCTAATCTTAAGCAATCATCAAGAACATATCTCTGTGAGGAAAGTTATTCTGTACACACTGGTCACTGACTGAGTCAGTGGATTCCTAATCATTTAGATTATGTGGCAGTTCCTAGGATAGATCCAGGCAAAAATACCTTCAGGCTTTATTAAATCCACAGATTAAAATCCAAGGTTACAACACAGGATCCCCAGCAACAGGTCTGCACATATCAGACCCTGAACTGTCCATCACTCATGATGCTTTCCTAGAATCCACTTTCAAAATGTAATCTGATCACATGACGGCAAGTCACATGACCAGATGTCCACCTCAATTAGAATATTCTGGACATGCAAGGTACCCCAAATAAACACAAATCCTGATTAAACATAAATTAAATACCACAAAATATAGCAATAAATACTTGCCAAAACACAGTGTCGATATCTCCAAGAGGACAAATCATATAAAAAAGAAACCTCATTGATAAATCCAGTATTTTAAACTATGGCCTTCACTTCAGGAGAGGAAATTCATGTTTAAAGTCACCAGTCTTAATAGCCCCCTTCACTGGCAGTGGATCCACTGAAGTTATGAAGAGGCGCCGGCTTCGGTGCATCCACCGCCAGTCTAAATGTAAACCAGCTTCCTTGCTGGCTTAAATTCAGACACTTTTCTATGCCGAAAATAGTTCCACATGGTAACCCAGCCTTCCTAGTAACCTGAAAAGCAAATCCTCCTTGCTATTGCACTACGGAGCAATGAGGAGTGGGATTTATCTTGGTAGATTTAGTATTCTGTAGTCTGTTACAGCTCCACACGGTTGTAACCAAGTCTATTTTGTATTATTAGTAACTAGGAGATGGCTTCAAACAAAATAGCCACACTAACTGTAGACAAAAATTATATAGACTAAACCCAGCCCCTTCCTCATATACTTCCAAGCTTACCTGCACTAGCATGAGAAGGAGGGGTAGTAGACATGGCTGCAGCTTGAGAGAACAGTGCACTGCTTTTATAGTTTATTTTTCATAATCTGCAATTGTGATATCTGACCTAAAAGAGCAGATAACAAAGACATATAAGTAGATTGATACATTTAGTTGCTTGTTCTTTTTTGTTCCCCTTTAAATTTATTAATTAAATGGGTTTTCTGAGACTTTAATCCTCAGGATAGGTCATGAGTATGTTATCGATGGGGGCCGACATCCGGGTCCCCTGCTGATCAGCTGTTTGAGAAGGCAGCAGCGCTTACAGTAGCGCCTCGGCCTTCTCTCAGCTTTTCCTAGGCCAGTGATAACACGTTTATCAGTCACATGGCCTAGACGCAGCTCAGCCCCATAGAAGTGACTACCAAGTACAGCCATTATAACATGTACGGCGCTGTGCTTGGAAAGCATGGAGAAGTCCACAGCTTTCACAGGAGCGCTAGTGCGTTTTCAAACAGCTGATCGGCAGCGGCCCTGGATGTTGGACCTCCACAATCAGCTACTGATGATCTATCCAGGGAAGGCTGTCGATTACTGTTAAGATTGGTTACTGAACTCAGAAAGAGCACAGATTTTAATTAATAGATAACAAGCTAAACTGAATCTTTTCTCATAAAACTATTTATCAATCTGTTCAACTTCTGCTCTATATCATGCTGTCTGTAGATTGCACTGCATTTCATGATGACAGGTTCTTTTTAAACTCACCTTTCTAAACTCTCTCTAATCCAACATCTCCACACTGTCCTCTCTGCAGCCATGATGTACGGTAATTGTTTTTTGTTTGCACCAGTGATGTCCTGTATACCTCATGTGACCAGTGCACACAATCACTAGCCTCAGCTCTATAGGACAGTGATTGGCTGCATTGGTATATGGGACGTCACCACTGCAGCCGATAACATTACGCTTTATCTAAGGGGGCTTGGGAAGGTAAGTGTAAGATTTTTTTTTTATTATTTTATCAGCCTCACTACAGTTTACCCCAGAAAAAAAATGGACAACTCCTTTAAGAGCAAGTGGGTATCATTATAGCAAAGAGTGCTGTAGAACATGGAGACTTGAAATAAAAGCCTTGCACAATGAGCCATGTGAAAAATACTTTATAAACACTAGTGGCACCACTGTGGTGCTGGTAGTATAACAAGGGGCAGAATTTGACTTGTCCACATAATAAATATGTGTCCATGCAATTAAAGCTTGCACTTGCATTCCGCTCTTAATTGGTCATATAGAATTATAATTTAATCCTACTACATATACAGTAGTAATGAGCAGCAGGATAATGGTAAAAATGACACAAGTTGTCTAGTATATGAGTGAGGCTAGAAAGATGAGAGAGCCAAGAAGCCTGTACAGGGGAAGTCACTGCTTTCAATCACAAAGTAATGAGTGTTGTAATAATTACAAATTCTCCTTAACTGAGCATTCATTTATGATAGTATAATGATTATTATTCGTCACATTAGTTACAAGTTAATTCAAAGTTATGTTAGAATTAATGATCATCGATTTAGTGTAATTACATTGTTAATGTTCCTGTGTGTCTTTGCAGCATAAAACAGCCCAGAGAATACTGTACTGTACATAACAGGATATACCTTTATCTTTTTTGCAATTCAAGACATCAACCAACACTGCTAAAAATGCAAGCTCACATGTCTAAAGCAAAGATACCTAGTGAAACCGTCCCAAAGGAATGCCTCATAGACCAAGTCGTCATTCCTATTCAACTACTGTAGCATATAGAAGACAGAGTGACAGAGTGATCTTATTAACATACAGCAGGTCACAATATGACAGAATGAATGGCATTCTTGCAGAATGCAACAATTTGACAGGATCAGCGTGCACTAAGTACAGGTGCACAACCACTGAACTGGAATGGAGCAGATTTTTTTTCCTTCCCTTCTTATAGTAATGTTATCTATATCCTTACATGCATAGTAAAAATTGCAGCCAGTGTGAACCTAGATCATATATTACTGCACAGTATATCAGTGCAATATGCCAAAGATATAAAAGATTAAAATTCAGTAATTCATTTTCTAAGATACAGGAAAAATAGACATTAAAGGGGTTATCCCATTTTAGACAATGTGGGCATATCACTAGGATATCCCCTCATTGTCTTATGAGTGCAGGTCCCACTGCTGGGACCCGCACCTATATCGAGAACGGAGCGGGGAGCTCCCCGCTGCTCCCATAGAAATGAATTGGAATGCGCCGCGCATGTGCGGCCCCTGCTCCCATTCATTTCTGTGGAGCCGTCGGAAATAGCCAAGCTAGCACTCGGCTATTCTCGGCGGCCCCATAGAAATGAATGCAAGGCACCTGCGCATGTTCAGTGTGCCCTCCTTCACTTTTGGGGCTCCATTCTCGATATAGGTGCGGGTCCCAGAGGTGAGACCTGCACCTATAAGACAATGGGGGCATATCCTAGCGATATGCCCCCATTGTCTGAAATGGGATAACCCCTTTAACGATACAAACATAAGAATTTTAAAAAGAGCAACAGAAGCTCAAACCACAGGTCTGACACCTTTTGTTGGATCTCACCATTCACTGCATCTTTCAACGTGAGACTACCATCATTTTGTAGACAATCATCTTGGCTATCTCATATATAAATTAAACTTGCAACTGTTTAGCATATGATTAGTTATGCAGATTCTTGTCATTTAACTGCATTCTAAATTTTAATTTTTATTATTTTGTTGGTATTGTGTAAATCCACCTTTGGCTTTCAACATTGCCTGAATCCTTCTGGGCATACTCTCGATCAGATTCAAGCAGGTCTCGACTGAAATCTGTTCCCAGGTCTTTTCCCAGTGTTGATGCATACTGGTTGACTCACTTGGGTACAAATACTGCTTTTTCTTCAACTCTACCCACAAGTGTTCAATTGGGTTGAGGTCTGGGGACTGTGGGGGCCAATCCAGCACCTCTACTTCATTGTCATTGAACCATTTCTTCACCAATCTTGACATATGCTGTGAGTGCAGCTGCAAATGAAAGTAAAAACAGGTTTCACTCGCGTTTATCCCCGACTTGATTTCTAACAGTGATTTCTCCTCTGTTTCTTGGACTTTAGCTGTTTTGGTCTTGTATTAAAGCCTGGACTGTCAGGCCAATTGCGTGTTTCTATCTGCTACCATTGAGGAGATATCACCATCTAAAGCAGCCCTCCCCCCTCCAGTCAGCTACTTTTCACACTGCTGAGCTGGACTTGAGCAGAACAGTTAGGTTGTTAAAGGGAACCAGTGTAGCAGTGTGTTTCTGACAATTGTTTTGTTCCTGAAGGCAGATGTGGCAAAAGCTTTGAAAATATTCCTGTATCCCCTGCCTCTGCGCTTCTCTAGTCAAGCTTGAAGTCAAGGAGGCAGCGGCCTCATTGCTTCAAGTCAAGGTAACCCCCTTCCCTGCTCCTTTGCTGTGACTGACAGCACTTATGCAGAGAGTTCGGCAAAGCCAGCCAAACTGCCGGCTGAAAGTCACAGCAAAGGGGCAGGGAAGGGGGGGGCGTGGTTACCTTGACTTGAAGCAAGGAGGCCGCTGCCTCCTTGATTTCAAGCATGACTACAGAAGCGCGCCGTCAGGGGATAAAGGGACGTTTTCAAAGCTTTTGCCACCTCTGCCTTCAGGAACAAAACAATCGTCAGAAACACACTGCTGGCTACTATAAGGTACTGCTGGCAGCTTCAGATGGTTTTTGGAGGTGACTGGTTCCCTTTAACGTAAGTTATCGACCTGTCTTGTGGGCTGTAAATATCAGATTGTTGGTAAAAATTGTATTGTCTGTGTACAACTGTAGCAGTAAAGCGGACCATAAATTTTAGATATCTGGGACAAAATGTTGCTTGCTAATTGTGTTTTCTGGAGATATATTCTTGTTTTCAATCCTATAAAGCACATGATTGATAGAAACGCTGCCTTATGTTAACAGTAATCATGTGAGACCTTGTGGCATCATATTTTGGATTGGAAAATCCTACCACAGTAGAACCCAGCCCATAAAATGAGTGCTTTTCCACTATTTGACTGTGACATACACTTTAGATATGTCAGCCCAGCTCGTTTAAAGAACTCCCGCAAAAAATTTTATTCCATGTCCTGCTAGAAATTACATGATGTAATCTGTAGTGAATGTAATTTTCTTACCAGTAGCTGAATTTTTGAGTTATATCATCCTGAAGTTTCTTATCTGTGTCATGTGACTAGGAATTAGACCCACCAACTCACACAGAGACTTATGTGTGGACAGGAAGTCTAATTTTCTATGCATTCCTATGGGAGCCTCACTTTCAGTCTCATAGGAATGAATAGAGAAGTGACTGGCTCTCTGTCCTGGGTCAGTTGGAGGTCAGGGAGTTGGTCACATGACCCAGCTACAATAAGAAGAGAGTGGAAATTCTCAATT
Organism: Rhinella marina; assembly: GCA_900303285.1. Lineage (NCBI taxonomy): Eukaryota > Metazoa > Chordata > Amphibia > Anura > Bufonidae > Rhinella > Rhinella marina. The sequence continues at coordinate 479,368 of ONZH01006691.1, forward strand.
TCAGCCTCTGATAAGAAAATGACATTCACTACAGATTATATCATGCACCTTTCGAACAGGTCAGAGAATAAAAATTTTTGCGGGAGTTCTTTAATTGACATCGATTCCTCATGACCCCTCATTGAGCCAAGCGCATTTGTGTTCCCAGTGGAGAGAGGGGAGCAAGCTTTTGCCAGACTCTTCTGGAGGCGGCTTACCTCCCTTGAAAACAAAAGTTTGGCTATGTTGAAATCCAACATGCCCCATCTGTTTTTCACCCAACATCTGTCATTTGGGCGATCCCTGCCAGAATGTCAGCAACATTTATCTAATGTCTATAACCACCTTGAGACTAGCTTGAATAGACTGTAATTATCTATTAGTGTAACTTAAACATAGTTTTGTCACAAATATGCTCCCTACTTTTAATCTGTAGTTCCACAGTACTTATGTTAACATTGTTTTTTCCATCTATTTCAGTTAACTCACATCCCCCAGTTCTCCTAGTGAATGGCTCTTTCACAGTGGGGATCGGCACAGTAAGACCATTGGACCGCTCTTTTATGAATGTTGAGGATTTGGATACCGAAGTGGCTGGTCTTACATTTCATATTGTGACTGCTCCAGCCAATGGTCGGCTTGTGAAAATAACTCATGGCAAGGAGATTCATCTAAACAAGGACACGCACTTCAGCTGGAAGGATCTGATTGAGCAAAGGGTGAGATTTAAGCACAGCAAAGAGAAATCAAGGTAAGGAACTTTTACTCAAGTATTACCCTCTAATAATGCTTGAAACTCCGGAAACATGCTAAGATTAACCCCTGACAACTGTCATGGTGTTTTTATGGCTGCCATTTAGGGCCCGTTCACATGACCGTGTGAACGGGTCTGAACCTATTCTGCAAAATAGGTTCCTATTCTGCCAAATAGGTGCTGGCCCGTTTACTTCTATGGCCGGCACGGGATCTTGCCGAGCCGTGGCTCTGCAAGAAAATATAGAACATGTCCTATTCTTGTCCACAATAGCGTAGAAGAATAGGCATTTTGAACGGGGCGGGCGGCCGTGTGTTCCGCAATTTGCCGTGTGTTCTGGCGGGCGGCATCCGTGGTATACTACGGCCGTCTGAATGGCCCCTAAAGGAACTTCTGATATTGCCTTCCAAATTTACCATAATTTATTTGCCAGCGACTGGTATAAATTATAGCATAATTTTATGCCAGCACATAGTAGATTTGCTTTTCTAGTGCATGGACTGCTTGAATACATGTAATTCATTGTGCCTCCCGACTTAATAGCAGGTCAGCGTGGCACAAGAGGTGTATTGAGCAGGGCCACCAGCTGATCCTGCTACATTTGCGACTGTTGCCAGCTGTGTAATACAGCCAGCATCATCTCACTATGACTAGAATCAGAGACAACACCAATCCTGATCATTTAAGCAATCAGATGCTACTGTCAGTACCAGTCGCAACATCTGGGCTGTTAGACAGAGGTAGGGGCCTCCCTCTGCCCTCCAATCGGAACCCCAATGGCGAAATCAAATGGGTCTGTTCAGTTGCTATGACAGGCTGGGACCTTGTGAAGCCCTCCAGTGCTGTCATAGTGAGCTGCCTGCAAAGCCATGCCCAAGGCATGGCTTAACAGGCAGTCTGTTGGAATCCCATAGACTGCAATAGAAGTGCAGTCTATGGTAAAAGTGATCAGAAGAGTGCATGTACAATATAAAAAGCAATTAATGTTATGTACCCACAAAATAGTACAACTAAAAAAAACTCCACGTTGTCTTGCAAAAGCCAATATACACATGGCTATGTTGACAGCAAAGGTAATAAAATGTAAACAAAAAATTGAGGTGGCTCAGGTTTGCATGAATCAGTTGTCAGGTTCAATTTGGTTTCAAAAAAAGTTTTATTCAAATCAGAAGTTCCCCAGTTACCCTGAAAAGTTGTGTATGACACTGTGGGGTGTACACCAAGACAGCATTAGTAATGTCAAAGTGACAGTGACATATATGTCTATGGGTGAACGGATTGCTGCTTAAAAACATACTGTGCTGTCAGAATTTTTTTCTTAATTAGAAAACAGTCCAAAAATCATCCCTTACTGGGAGATGGGCTACGTTCACACTTGCGGTAGCCTTTCCCGGCAGGTTGTTCCGGCAGGGGGACAGCCTGCCGGATCCGTGCTACCGCTGGTCCACCGTACCGCTGGAAGTCTGCTCTGGCCCCATTCACTAGAGGCGGCTGGAGAAAAAATGCGTCGTAGTTTTATTCCGTCCGCATCTCGGCATGTTTGCTGTGCTGCGGCAAGTGTTAAAGTAGCCTTATTCTGATTGTCTGATTGGAGCCGCAAAGGAATGAGGAAAATTGGCTTCTACATCACAGTTTGGATCAACTTGCAGGATAACAAGCTGAACTGGATGGACGGATGTCTTTGTCCAGCCTTACAAACTGTTACTATGTAAGATGTCTTGTAAAGTGGTGACTACCATTTTGAGCAATTTGAAACAAATTGCTAAAGTTCTTGATTCCTTGTAATAATTTTTTGTGAAATTTGTAATGAATTTGTTTAGAATCACTTCGCTCATCTCTATTATTAAGCTTTTACAATGCCCTAGTTTTATGAAGTGTGTAAAATGTCTCTGCTGAAATTCTATTAAAAATGTTATATTCCTAAATCAGTTAAAGTGCATTGTACAGTTTTGTAGACTTGCTTGATCGTGTTATGTGGCTTCTAATAAAATGCTCAATAACAAACAATGTTCTGTTAGTATGAAAAATGCTAAAAAGTATTATTAGTTTATACGCTTTGTGCATATACACTTAGCAATGATATTTCTGATTGATGAAAAGAGTGCAAATGGTTCTGCTAATTCATACACGTACACAGCAATATTAGCTGACCAGTGCTCATGCACTCTACCATGCAAAATATAGATGCCAGACTTGTACATGTCGCCATTTTCTCCCTACCTTCACTAGAATTTACGGCCATACATATGCGCACAGCAAACAGATAACATCCTTGTTCTGTCTGCATTTTCAGACCCATAGAATTGAATAGGTCCTGATGCAATCTGCAAAAAATGTGGATCAGTTCTGGACCAAAAATATGATCGAGTGCATGAGCCCTAAATGTGGGATTTATCTATATTTCTTACTTTCATGTAGGAAAGGCTTCTTTTCACTAAAAGTCAGTGATGGACATCTCTACTCGCAGCCAAAGACAATCAACATACAAGCTGTGTCTACGAAGGTAATGTTCACTATGATCATATACACCCATGGTGCAATTAGCAAAGTATATGGAGTATCATTGTTTTATCAAACCTTGGGCATTGCTGCTACCGGCAATAATGTGGTTGTCGTCGTAAGACATGGATGATGAATATATATAGATGTACAATATGTTAGGCTGTAGCGCTGGTGCTTGTAATCTACTTTTAGAGATCATATTGAGACACAATAGCTATATTCTGGAAGAACCAAAAGGGGTGTCTCAGTCATCCAGGTCATGGTACATCAGGAGTAATAAGTCAGAGCAACTGTTTAGCTTCAGTCGTGCAAATGCAATCAACGTCTTACCTCCATGAGGTTCTTGATCTTGTGTTGATTATGATAAACTGATTACACTGGCTGAAGCATGAGTCACCAGTATTTAGTTTCTGAGATTCCTTGTACAAGTCATCGTAATTGAGGAAGCCATTCAGATAACTAACGAAATGTCTTCAAGAAACAATAGAAGTCCAGTTGCTCTGACTTATTACTACCACCAATAGGGGTGAATGCCTTGGGAGTTCATAAACTGAGCACCTTCACCACACCCTCACAGTGATTTACAGCAAGAGCTAACAACCCTCATCAGAATTCACTAACTTGTTACCTGGTCCATGCTAATATTTGGCCCTCATTAAGTGGTGTTATGTGGGCACACTCTAGTGGTATCACACGGACTCTAGCTTGTACTGTTTTTCATTAGTTTTTCAGGTTTGCTGGATGTAAGGAAATGACAACATGTATTATAGCTCCCGAATACAAGTAAGAATGTGTACAGCAAGCATATAGTGAGGAATTACTGGGAAAAAATAATTAGTCTAAGAAAACACTTTGTCTGGAAGGATCCTTCTATTTATACCTACTTTATGTCTTTGGACAGACTTAAAGGGGTTGTCTCACTTCAGCAAATAGAATTTATTATGTAGAGGAAGTTAATAAATACAAGGCACTTACTAATGTAATGTGATTGTCCATATTTCCTCCTTTGCTGGCTGGATTCATTTTTCCATCACATTATACACTGCTTGTTTCCATGGTTACGACCACCCTGCAATCCATCAGTGGTGGTCGTGCTAGCACAATATAGGAAAAAGCACCAGCCTATGTGAGCTCCCACAGTCTCGGCCACCAGAAAGGCCAGCACTTTTTCCTATAGTGTGCAAGCACAGCCACCACTGCTGGATTGCTGGGTGGTCATAATCCCTGGATATGAACAGTGTATAACGTTATGGAAAAATGAATCCAGACAGAAAAGGAAGCAATATGGAGAATCACAATACATTAGTAAATGCCTTGTATTAACTTTCTCAACATGATACGTGCCATTTGCTGAAGTGACACAACCCCTTTAAGTATATACTACATTTGGAATCATTTGGTTGGTGATGTATAGTTGTACTGTTTTTTGTTTTCTTGAATGATATCTTGTATCTTTTTCTTCTTTCCCTCTCACGAAAGGCACCATACATCCTAAGAAATGAAGAATTAGTGGTGGGCAAAGGTGAAGTCGGATCTATCAGTGGTTTTGTCCTTGATCTAAGAGATGATGATAATCCCCAGGATGTTACAGTTATTGTTCTAATGGCTCCAAAATATGGACAGCTGGTGATTCCCCCAGGGAACACGCCCATCCACAAATTCCGACTCGATGACATTACAAACAGAGCGCTTCACTATATCCATGATGGCTCTGAAAGTCAATCAGATGTCATTGTTTTCCAGGCAAATGATGGCTACTACTTCCAGAACATTCTGTTTCATGTCAAAGTTGCAGAGAAGGTATTTATTCAAGAAATGTATATTTCTATTTGATACAAGTATCTTTAAAGGGGTTTTCCGGGAGTTTTACATGGATGGTGTGACACCCAGGACCGCCACTAATCAGCTGTTTGAGAAGGCCCCAGGACTCACAGTTGCGCCACAGCCTTCTACAGCTTTTCCTAGGCCGTGTGATGTCACATTCATCAGTCACATGGCCTGGGCACAACTCAGCGCCATTGAAGTGAATGAGGCTGAGCTACGATACCAAGCACTGCTGCTATACAATGTTCTGTGATTTGTCTGCTTAGAGAGGGCCGAGGCGCTACTATGAGCGCCGCTGCCTCCTCAAACAGCTGATCGGCGGGGGTCCTGGGTGTTCGACCCCCACGATCAGATACTAATGTCCTGTCCAGAGGAGAATCAATAGATTTCTATACAAATCTGTGGCAAGGAGACATAATAGAAGCTTCATGCGTATAAACCAGTACAGACAGAAAGTGGTAGTGCCGCCTATAGACCGGAATCACTTTCATTTGTAATCTCTCTGTCTCTTCCATTCACATAATGCAGGCATATCATGCTGCCCTACTTAAAGGTAGAAATTGAGGTGGCTGGGAGTGTCCCTGGACATGGAAACACCGTCCTCTTCATTGTAAATCTAACAGCTAAGCAAGTTGAAAACATATAATTTATTCTAATATACCCTATTTATTAGAAATGTGCTGACTACATTAAGCAGGGATTGTGTTATTAACATTTTAAAGATTTACAATTTTTTTAAGTAAATATCCTGAATCGGCACATTTATTATGGTCGAAATCTGAAGTTAAATACTGCTTCTTAATCTTCTCTATTAACCCGTTGCTTCCCTTAACCACAGATAAACGGAGGCATACAGCTCGTATTAAACTCAGCTGTTTGGGTTCCAGAAGGAGGAATGCTTCAGATATCAAATAGACTCCTCCAGGCTAGGGCCTTTGGCGTGGCCGACTCTGATATCCTATACACCATTACAAGTGATCATCCAAAATTTGGTAAAGACTAAATACCATTCTCTGTTTTCAACTTTATGTATGTAGCATGCTCTGTACCTATTATTATGGCCACCTCTTAGTAATTGTCTCTTCTTTGTATACAGTTTGAAGCAGATCTTTTCCTATGTAGAATATTCATTCATCTATTGTACCTTATGTTTTGTCATATCAGTTACTGTGTGTGCCTGTTACCTGTAAACTACATAATATTAACCCCAAAATGTCAGGATTACTAGGGAATTGGGATGTCTGAATCTCTCAGTCCAGGTAACGTTCATTACATTGTAAGTGAAAGTATGTTTTCACTGAAGAAATGGAAACACATTTGGCACACAAACAGCTTTATGCTGCTTGTATATAGTACGGTCCAGGGTCGGACTTGCTCACCGGTCTCAGAGTATCAGAGGATTCTCTGGTAGGCCTAGGGTCTGAAGACATACTAGGCATCAAGGAGAACAAAACATCTGGAGCTGTCTTTGGAGCCAATCACTTACCACTAGGGTCTATTATTTTTATTTAAAACCTTACACTTATACTTTATTGATGATATAGGGGTTGTCCCTTAAGAATAATTTCCTCTAGTAGACCCATAGAATCCAAGTTCGACACTGGTGTAGTCTGGCCACAGGATCTACATGCAGATTGCTGATAATTTCCAGGCCGCACCTGTACTTGCCATGCGAAACATTAGTGTAAATGCAGCCCCACAAGTACTGTGCAGCCCAGCAATTGTTAGTAATCTGCATGTGGATGCAGCTGCAGGTCTGCACAGTATATGGGCACCTTACAAAGATCTATAAATTCGACTAATTTCAGGTGACGTTGTCCTTCTGGCTCCTATGTCGGCTGACGGTCCAGCAAATAGTTGGCAGCGATTGCCTGATGGGCGATTTGCGACCCCGGCCAACTCTTTCACACAGCAGGACATCAACGAGGGACTGCTTTGGTACAGGCATTCTGGATCCCATTTACAAGGACGAGATGCATTCAGTTTCCAGGTACAATTTCAGAAAGATTGTTTGATATCCTGTGTTTATGGATGTAGCAGTGTTAAATGGGTTTTATCATCAGTGAGTTTACTCGCTTACGTCTCTCCTTTTCCACAGATTTCTCTGGCTGTGGGTGGGACTTTAGCATAGTCTCCTGACATGCCCTCGCCAGATGCACGCTCTCATATCATGGGAAGTTGAAGTGGCTTCCTTAAGCTCATATTACATGGTGTAAGGGATCTATCTCTCACAGGAGGTCGGCAATGACAAACTTATCGTCAAACAGGGGTTTCCAAGCCCAAACAGTGCTTTATTTGTCACACAGCACATCACATTTCCAAGTTTGGCATCACTCGGCACCATGAAGTTGCAGCTTCACATCACAACTTGTTACATCAACACGAAACAATAAGCCCTTGCCCGGCTTGGCACTCACTATACAGAGGTCTCCCTAACTCACCTCTAAGTCAGTGTTCACACTGCGGTATTCAGCTTCGGACATATAGCCTCCTAGCTGTGACCAATGCAACCCACCAGTCCTCCTGGTGGAAGCAGGAAATATCTTGGGGGTATATGGTCCAGCAGTGCTCCTGACTCTGACCATGCGACACCTCTTTTCTTTAGGTGTCGCTGGGTCCCTCCAAACTCTTTCTCAGCCTTGTGGCTGCCCAGCCAGAACCTCTGCAGGCTCCCTTCTCAATTTCCTCTCTCTCAGGCTTCCTGAGCCTTGTGGCTGCCCAGCCCTCCTGGCTAGGACCACACATGTTCTCTGCAGGTCTGTTCCCTGGGGCGTAACTCCTCCTCTCGCACACTGAGGGTTGCTTTATCCCCAAGTGCTTATCGCACCTGAACTCACCTCAGACCAGGTGATCGTGGGGAAAAAATAGCAAATCATACCATACTTCTTCTCTAATAGGTTTCCTGCACCATTCTAGAAGACACATACCTTCCCTCTTCATATATGAGGCCTGTCACTGCCTCACAACAGGCAGATAATCTTTCAGATCATCACTAACAAGCATTCTTATGGGCGCTCATTAGCGATGATCTGGCAGTGTAATACTGCTGCCGAGGATAGGTCATCAGTATAAAAGTCTCAGAGAAGCCTTTAAAGGGTTTCTGTCACCAGATTTGGGCATACTAAACAGGATGGCATTTGCAATGTGCAAATGCCACCTGATGCCCAATCTGGTTTTCTTACAGTAATCAGATGAGCTGTTTTCTTAAAAAAAGCACTTTTATAATATGTAAATTAGGCGTACTAGGTGCAAGAGGCGTTTACCTTGCACCTAGTAATCGCCGTGTTCCTACCTCTAGTGCCGCCTCCTTCTTCCTGATTGACAGGGCCAGGCAGCTTGCTCGATGAGCTGCCGGCCCTGACCTCGATCGAAATCCCGCGCCTGCGCCGTGTAGGCTAAATTCTGCGCAGGCGCAGATAGTTCACCCGGCCGCCCGGCTCCTGGCCCTCTCACTGCGCCTGCGCCGTGCGGAGTAAAAGCGGCGCAGGCGCAGTGAGTTCCGCCGGCTCCCGGGTCTCACTGCGCCTGCGCCGCTTTTACTCCGCACGGCGCAGGCGCAGAATTTAGCCTACACGGCGCAGGCGCGGGATTTCGATCGAGGTCAGGGCCGGCAGCTCATCGAGCAAGCTGCCTGGCCCTGTCAATCAGGAAGAAGGAGGCGGCACTAGAGGTAGGAACACGGCGATTACTAGGTGCAAGGTAAACGCCTCTTGCACCTAGTACGCCTAATTTACATATTATAAAAGTGCTTTTTTTAAGAAAATGGCTCATCTGATTACTGTAAGAAAACCAGATTGGGCATCAGGTGGCATTTGCACATTGCAAATGCCATCCTGTTTAGTATGCCCAAATCTGGTGACAGAAACCCTTTAAAGAACAATTCTAACACTATATCAGGCAATTGCAGGCCCTAGCATGTTCTATCTTTATATTAAATAGGATTTTCAGCCAAGGTGTAAGATGATGTAGTAGTAAATTAGTTTAGAAGTATGTAATTATTAACTTAGTATTAAGTTAGTAATTATGTTGTTATTTTCAGAAATATTATCTATTCAGCTGCTGCGGACAAGTGACAGGGAAGTACGTGGTTGTCACTTTGATTTAGCTTCTCAAAAACTAATGATAAAGCTGTCTATTACTGATTGAGATTCATGTCACCGTTTATAATAAGTTTCTGAGAAGATAATCCGAAGGTGACAACTATTATAGATGCACTTCCTGTTGTTCAAAAAAAAATAATTACTACACATAAAAGCAGACATAATTACCAAAACCTGGCCACTGTTCAATATTGTAATGTACTAATATATGCCAGTGTTACATTTGCGGTGTAAATCCTCTTTAATTGTGTATACACAGAAATATATTTGTATACTTATATGCCAAGAATCATTTTACACAGTGATATCCTTGGCGAGGAGATGAACATCTGTTTATTCCAGGAAGTTGAGCACGTAGAATTCATCCTAGTGATCATTACAAGGACCTCTTGATGATTGCACCCTCGCAATCCATCAGTACAGGTGATTAAAGCAATTTGCAGAGTAACTCACTAGATAACACAGACTGATAAGGAGTGACCTGGGAACGTTTGATGCAGATGTAAGCAAATCTTTTTAACGCTCTTCTAAATTACCACTGTCTTGTCTCTAAATGAACTCGCTACCTACTACTCTCCGAGGGAAATGATATGTCTGACTAAGAACATAAAATCTCCTTGTATTACACACCTGGTACAGCACACAGATTATTAGTTCACTGGTTAAAGACTGTATGCCTAAGGGCTTATGTTGTAATGTAGAAGTAATATGACGACATACTGCTATTGGCCAATACTGTACCCTTCTGTTTCATTTTATAGGGAGGCATGGATTCCTATAGTGTTCAGTCATGTGCTGTAACACTGATGTGGTCTCTAGAAGTGTTGCTTCTAGGGGGTCATACAGTGGCTTATGAGATATACATTATATATATATATAGAGAGAAAGTGAGATAGATACAGGCAGACAGATAGTTTTATGGGCACGGGGAAGCATCACTCACCGACTTCTGTATTTGTGGATCCAGTAGCCCATATCCGCTTGACCAACAGCAGCGGGCCCCGCCACCGGTATACCTTGTCTCACCTTCCTCTGCGAGTTGCGGCGGCCTGCACTTGTCTGCTAGGCTTTTAAAGAGTCTGTATACGCATCCTAATCTTCTTCAGCCAATGGCTGGCAATCCTGGGGTGCTTAAGGCACCTTTCCCTAGGGGAGGGTATCTGAGCAATAGGTGTCCTAGCAATCGTGTTCTTTTCTGTTTGCCTGTGTACCGACCTGCTCCTGATTCCTTACCTGACCTGTGCCTGATTACTGTATTGACCCTTTGTTTTCTCTGACATGTTTCTTGGATTCACATGAACTCTGCCTGCCATGATCTTGGCCTGTTACTGACTATGAGTTTGCCTGATCACTTGGTGTCCAGCGCATGCGTCTCTGACCCTCTGACTGGGGCAGCTATCATCCACATTAGGACTATTACAGGAGGTAGCGGCCTGGTAGATCCCCTGCAGAAAAGTCCAAATGACTGTATAGGGGTTAAAGAGGGAATACCAGGGTACTGCCAAGATAGCTGCCACCTCACACCTAAATAATAAATCCCTTGTTGGTTAATTATGGAAATTCCTGCTAAATTAATAAGAGATAATAATATAATTATTATGATTTTCATTTCATGTGGCTCTGATTGAATTCTCACGTTCATTTTACAGATTACAGATCATCTTTTCATTGTTGTTCTTCTATTTGTATTCATGTGTGTATATAATGCAAATTATTTTGATCTCTTCTCTATTGAGTAGCAGTTCTAGTATATGGCATAATCTAGACATCAGTGCGGTTGACTGACAGCTTTAGGCTGAATTCACACACAGAGTATGAGGCTTCATGCAAATGGCCATTTCGGTCCACAAATAACGGATACAAAAAATAAGGACACCTTTCATGTGCATTCCGCATTTCTCTCTCGTCAATAGAAGGGACTTTTCTCATCCGTAGTATGAACCAAAATAGTACATGTCCTACAATTTGTACTGTCACACATTTGAAAGTGTCTGGTGTCTAAAACAATAAATGCTTCGCAAAGCATTTACAGCAATCTTTTTGGTGCACATTGTATTGAAACATCCATCAACTTTTGTAACCTTACAGTATGTTCTTTTTCCTGTGTACAGATTTCCAGTGCATCAACCAATCATGCCCCCCAAGACAGACACACTTTCAATATTGGTATTTTACCCAACCACCCAGAGGCACCGCAGCTTTCTCCAGGATCCTCCCTCCACATGACAGTAAGAAATAACCAAACTGTATATTTCATAAGCTTTTTTCTATTGCACCATCAGACCATTGTCCATTGAGGTTCATTAATACAATAATACTTATAGTAGACTATAACCACTTTAGCTATGATGTATGTCCCTGCAATATTAAAGGGAACCTGTCATCTCCGAAACACCCCCTGAACTGGAGTAAGCATTGTATAGTGTAAGTGATGCTGAATTTGAATATGTAAGTTTTATCTTCATACTCACTTCCATTCTGACACTGTGCTCCCACAAACCTGCAGTAAAATGCATTCACAGGACTCGTCTTTGAGTCCTCTCCATTAAGTGAGTGAGCACTGGAGTCCAGTGAGTGCATTTTACTGCAGGTTTGTGGGAGCACAGCGTCGGAATGGAAGTGAGTATGAAGATAAAACTTATATATTTGGATTCAGCATCACTTACACTATACACCGCTTACTGTAGTTCAGGGGGTGTTTCGGAGATGACAGGTTCCCTTTAACACATATGAGGTCATTTATCAAACTGGTGTAAAGTAGAACTGGCTTAGGTGTCCATAACAACCAATCAGATTCCAGCTTTCATTTTCCAAAGGAGCTGTCAAAAATGAAAGGTGGAATCTGATTGGTTGCTATGGGTAACTAAGCCAGTTCTACTTCACACCAGTTTCATAAATGACCCATATAATATATTGCATAGATTAAAAATGACACGTGTCCATCAAGGTCAACCTTTCTTGGATCAGTTATACAATAATTGATTAATTATAACCCTCAGTGCCATTTGCTATAAAAAAAAGCAGATGTCCCTTTTCTAAATGCTGTATGTTTATGCATGTGGGACTGTACTTAATAATCAGTCACTACTTATAAAGTAACATTTTCATATAGGACTGTTTTAAAGAGAACCTGTCAGAACAAAATGCATTGTAATCTGCAGGCAGCATCTTATAGACGGTGAGCAGAGAAGGTGAGCAGATTGTTATATATTTTTTGGGGAAAGATTCAGTTAAACTTGTAATTTATACACGTACTGTAAATCTCTGCCTTTTTGCAGCCCTATAAAAAAAACTTTCGGTACAGGAGGGAGGTGTTATCTGTGATTGAGTGAATAAGTATGAATAGAGAGATAGCTGTCAGTCCATGATAACTCCTCCTCCCTGTACCTATAGCTGTTCTCAGGAAGTGAAAAAAGATATAAATATATAAATTATGGGTTTTCCTGATTCTTTTCCCTCAAAACTTTACATCAATCTGCTCAACTTCTGCTCTATAACATGGTGCTTTCAGATTGCAATGCATTTTGTGGTGACAGGTCCTCTTTAAATAGTGTCTAAATATATCTAATACTCACTAGTCCAGGGGTACCCAACTATTGGACCACACTCCGAATCCGGACCGTGGTTGCTAGCTTTCTGGATCCCTGTCTGCGCCACTTCTCAACTATATCTGCCTTCTTGGAAAGCACATACAGTTGAATACAAAGGTGAAGCAGGTATCCCTCAGCTGTCCATAGTTCGGTGCTGGCAGAGTCAATGTAGTGACATCGTCGTGAGGGTTGAGGGGTGCATTACTGTGTGGGGGGCCATTATTGGGGGCATAATCTATGCCACTGTTTGTGTGGGGGCCACCTAGGGTGGCCTAACTATGAGGGGACATCACTGTGTGTGTGGGGGACACCTAAGGGGGCATAACTCTGAGGGAGGCATCACTGTGTGGGGGGCCACTTAAAGTAACATTATTCCGTTTGAGTGCACTTGAGGGGTAGCACTGTGTGTTGGGTCACTTATTGGGGCATTTTACTATGTGGGGCCACTTAAGATGGCATCGTACTGTGGGTTAGGCACTTAGATGCCATCATACTGTGCAGAAGCCACTTAAGGGGGCATCACTCTGTGAGGAGAGATTATACTGTGTGAGAGGAGTTCTTAGAGGACATCACTTTGTGTTGGTGTCACTTAAGGAGGCTTTAAGGGATCATCCTACTGTGAGGGGGTACTTAGGGGAAATTCCACTGTGAAGGAGACACTAAGATGGTTTTTGTTGGGGGAACTAAAGTGATATCATACTGTCCGAGGGGCACTAAGGGATATCTTTATTGTTAGGTATCACTAAGAGGACATTCTGTGTGGGGAGGCACTAAGGGTGCACTATTATTGTGTGGTCAACGGAAAGATTCAAGGATTAGGTGGGATTAGAATGGAGAAACCGACACTCAATTACAGATGCGCGTCGTCACGGGAAAGGACCAGGTCCCCAATAGTAGAATAGATAATCCCACCTAGTAGAATAGATAATCCCAGCAGACGCTTCTTGGTTTTTCCATGGTATGCTTTTTATTTCTCGTAGGGTATATATATCCACAAACAGAAGATATGGATTGTGGATATATATACCCTACGAGAAATAAAAAGCATACCGTTGGAAAACCAAGAAGCGTCTGCTGGGATTATTTATTCTACTAGGTGGGATTAGAAGCATGGCTTATTGTAAAAAAAAAAAATAGCTGCAGCTCTACATGCCAGTGGTATTGTTCCTCCTTACATTTTTTGTAGTTTGGACCGTCACCCTACAGCAGACCTAGCTATAAAGACCTTTACAAAAAGTGCTTGAGTACCTTGCTGTAGTCATACACTGCTTTACAATGTGCAGTTTTGATACCTGACCTGTCACTGCTGAGAAAAGAAAACACTGCTGTCTGAATGGAGAAAAGCAAGTGCCATGAAATTGGATGTTCATCAAATCCACATATTTTGCAGGCTCTTGAAGACCGGATAACAGTGATTGGGTCCCATTATCTGTCCTTTGTTGATTCTGAAAGCCCTAGTGAAAAAATAGTTTACAATGTGACTGTTCCATTACAAGCACATGAAGGTAAGGAAACAATCTGGTGGAAATGTGGGGTTTTCGTCTATACACATGTGACAGAAATCTTTTTATTTCTTGAAATGGCAATTACAGTTATGGCAGACACCTAACATTAAGACTTTTTTTCCAGTTATGCTATTGTCATTTTTTTAGTGTCATTTTAGTGACATGGGTGAAAGGACACTGGTTGTAACTGGTTGGGACTGTAAGTGTAAATTAACCTTTGAAGATCTTGTACAGTCGAAGTTGTGTTACTTATCAATACATTCCTTTTTGCTTTCAAAGTTCTTTACACTGCTAAGTTCAAATCACCTTACGCATTTCCTGCTTGTTCGGTGTCTGTGCTAAGCTTTTTCTGATTATTTGCATTAACTATTCCAGATTGCATTAGATGTGTAGCTTAGATGGTTGCACATTCACAGTGTATTCTTTAGTCTCAGATGTTTTGTTGGCCCATAGCAACAAGTTGTTCTCCTAAAAATGATGCACTTGATCAGCAGCATTACTCAGGCAGACCTAGGCCATGTTCACACAGTCGATTTTCCGCATGGATTTTGGGGCGTTTTCCAAACCAACTTTGGACAGAATCGGCTCTTAGTCTACCTCCTATTGATTTCCTATTCGGAAATCTGTGCTGCAGTTCATACGGAACGTTTTCTTAAGCACGTGAATTTAAATTCCAAGCTGTAGGAAAAAAGAGCTACACGTTCATTCTTGTTGAAAGCAATAGGAAGCCTAAAGACCATATCTAAATCTGCATTAAAAACTGCATCAAAAACAACTTTAACTGGAAATCCTCATACAAAACAGCATTGAAAACAAGTGGGATTTGGGTTTCACATGTAACTTGTTTGCTAGTACAACTGCGTGAACATTTCTTTAGGCATCACACAACATCCTCCAGCCACAGAATGTATCCATGGATTAACATTTTCACCCCCGCCATCCATGTGATGCAGGAGAAATGAACATTTGACAGGCCAAGCAATGCTTTTCTCATCTTTTAACAAGACTGAGATCCTAGACGTCCTGTTCTTAGCTGAGAGAGTGGTGAGGTTTTTCTTCCTCTGGGGGTCATAGACTGTTTTGATGTGTTGTGTTGTAATAGTGGTATTATTGAGAGGACAAATGCACCACCACCTCCTCCACCCTGTCTTTTTATTTTTTATTTTTTTTATTTCCAAAAAGTTTTATTGTTTTTATCAAACAGGGTAAAAACAAACAGACAGCCGTTAGTCTCATATTATACAGGTAGTATAACCTACAAGGCTACTCAATATCAATTCAAGAAAAATGAGACAAGAAGGCTAGCAGTACAAACATAAGAAAACATAATAACAAAAACAAAGGAAAAAAAAACGAAGGGACACAGTGTAAGTGCATCCCCAGTGCGCTAAATCACATGGGTATTCAGTACAATATTTGAGGTACAATCAAAACAGAAATCATGAAAGGATGTCCAGGTGGGTGCCGTCCAGTCCAGAGTATAAAGGTACATCACATACAATTAAAACCCTATCTAGGTGTGTGCAAGGGCATATTCCCGGTCAGCTGGAGTACCAAGCACTTGTGGTCCAGGCCTGCCAGGCTTTTTCAAACTTAGAGCTAGGGAGTCCCTGTGAAGCCAACATCTTCTCATACATACATGTGGTATTCACCAGTTGGACAACTTCCGAAATCGGAGGAGTGGCAGGGGATTTCCAGTGTCTCGTGACTACTAACTTTGTTGCCATAAATATATGCATCACTACCAGTCTAAACTGATGCGGCATATCATTGATGTTGATAAACAACAATGCCAAATCAGGAGATACAGACACCGTATGGCCAGTAAGATCTTTCACTAATGTGATCACTCTCTGCCATAGTGGGAGAACCTTAGGGCATGACCATGGTATATGCAAAATAGAGCCTCTTTGCCCACAGTTTCTCCAGCACATAGGAGAGGAGCCTGGGTACATTACCGACAGTCTTGTAGGGGTATAATACCACCTCAAGCAAGTTTTGTAAATGGCTTCTTGGTGTGTAACACATCTAAAAGCTTTGTTGGCGGCTTGAAAGGCGGATTGCCATTGAGAAGAAGAGAAAGTCATATGTAAGTCATCTTCCCACCGAACTAATGGAACGGGTTTAATCCAAGAGGATCCCTGAGCCATCATGCCATAAAATAAGGAAATACAACCCCTTTTGGGGATGGAGTAGTGGTAGTACCGCAATGCTGACGCAGGTATGTATTTTGAATTTCCCTCTGTCTTCCCTATAAGGGACCTAATTTGGAGGAATTTGTAAAATTCCCTGTTGGGTAGTTGGAAGGTGTCTTTCAAATGTTGGAAAGACAAGATACCATTCCGGTCTCTCATGTCCTGTGTAGAGGAGATTCCCTTTGTCATCCAAACATTTAGATCTAGATTTGGAATTAGATCCGTTAGACATAACAAGCTGATGGCATTAGGGGGGGACATCTCTCTTGTCTGAGGAGCTACTCATATAAAAGCTCCAGGCTTTAAGTGAGGTTTGAATTGCCGGTGATGGAGATAATCTCGGGTTGGCTCCCCAAGCAATATCCACTAGTGGGGAGCGGAGAGTAGAGACCCCCAAACGAGTTTTCTCTATATGCACCCAGTGTTTATCCGGAGAGTCTATCCACCAGTGCGCAAGTTGGTCCAGTAAACTGGCCCGGTAGTACAGCTTCATATTTGGCACTCCCAGGCCCCCTAGCTGCTTGGGCAAACTTAGAGTTCAGTATGCTACTCTCGGGCGCTTGGATTCCCATATAAATGCCATCATCTGTTGTCTCGCCTTTTCAAAAAAAGAATCTGGGATATGAATTGGGAGGGTCCTAAAAAAATATAGGAGTTTTGGCAACAGTAACATTTTATAAGCTGCGATTCTGCAAAACCAGGAGATCATATAAGAACTGATACTCTGTATGTCTTTCTGCACGGCATCCAACAGAGGGGGGAAATTGTTATGATATGTTTGAGAGGTTGGGAATGTGAGTTGTATACCTAAATATTGTATACTTTTAGATTGCCAATCCAAGGGGAATTGGCGCTGTAAGGATTTTAAGATCTCTGGGTTAACCCATACAGGCAAGCATTGAGATTTATCTACATTCAGTTTGTAAAAAGAAACCCTACTAAACCTATCTAACAGGTCAAAGACCTTCGGTGATTTGATGTTCCTGACGAAATAACTCAGCTAGCGGTTCAATGGATAGCACAAAGAACAGAGGGGATAGGGGACATCCCTGTCTGGTGCCGTTGGTAAGAGAGATAGGGGTAGACAATGAGTTATTGACAAAAACCTTAGCGCAGGGGTTGGAGTATAAGGCCGCTATGGCTGAATAGATCGGGCCAGAGAAGCCAAACTTTTTCAAAACTGAAAAAGCATACGGCCAACTTATCCTGTCGAACGCTTTCTTAGCGTCGAGAGTGAGGAATATAGAGGGGATCTTATCTGTCTCCACTGCATGCAAGAGAGAAAGTAATCTTCTGGTGTTGTCTGGGGCCTGCCTCCCCGCCACAAATCCTGCTTGATCTATCGCAACTAAAGATGGGATGATTTTCAGTAACCTATTATTATAAGTATTTTTGCGTATAGTTTGACATCACAGTTCAAAAGTGAAATCAGTCTATAGCTCGTGGTTTGCAGGGGAGATTTGCCCGGTTTGGGCAGGGTCACTATAAGGGCTTCTAACATTTCAGAGGGAAAAGAGCCTGATTGCATGGCGTCCGAGAACACCAGAAGAAGATATTTAGTGAGAAGATGGGAGTATTTCTTATAGTATAAGGAAGAGAAGCCGTCAGGGCCTGGGGCCTTGTTAAGGGACATGGATCGAATCGCCTCTTCTATCTCCTTCAAGAGGATGGGCTGATTTAGTAAGGCCAGCTGATCAGAAGATAAGTGGGGTAGGTGGATGCCGTCTAGAAAGGAGTCAATGATCTCCTGGTTTGGCTGAGGTGTGAGGGGATTACTTTTCAGATTGTATAAATCCAAGTAATAATCCTTGAAGGCGTTTGCTATATCCCTAGGTGCCGTCACCATCGCCTTAGACACTGGATGGTGTAGGCAGGGCAATCTCGATTTTAGCGCCAGATTTGAGTCTTTTAGCCAATAGTGCGCCAGACTTGTTGTTTTGAGCATAGTATTGGAGTTTAAGACGCCTCATTGATTTCTCATATGCATACATGAGGAGACCTCTCAGATGTAAGCGGGCCTTAGAGAGTTCTGACAGAATCGTGTCTGAAACATTCTGTTTGTTTAAAGATTCCAATTTCTGGATAGTGTTCATAGTGGTTTGGATATCCTTATCTCTTTGTTTTTTCCAGATACTACTCTGTTGAATGACTACTCCCCTCATGTATGCCTTATGACAACTCCACAAAGTGTATGGGTGAACATCGGGAGTGTTGTTGATATCAAAATACTCTTTTAGAAATTTCTCTACAACTGCACTGACACTCGTATTAGAAAGGAGGTATGTGTTAAGCCTCCAGACATAGTCTGAGGTCTTGGGGGGCCTTCATGTAGAACCAACCTAACGGGTGAGTGGTCAGACCACTGGATAGTGCCAATTTCTGCTTTTACCACCTGTTCAATCAAAGACCTCCCTACCCAGAACATATCAATCCTGGAATAAGTCCTATGGACGGCAGAGTAATACGTGAAGTCTTTTTCATTAACATGATGGAGACGCCATATGTCATAGAGGTCGTGCGCCCAAGCAAGCCTAGCCACATGGACTCTGCGAGAAGAATGCCTTGCAGTTTACTCAGAAATCTGCGTAGGAACCTTTCGGAATGGGAGTTTGGTGCGTAAATATTTGCAATTGTGTATTCAACATTATTAAGGAGGCAATGAATTATAATGTATCTGCTCATCGGGTCTATCCATGTCTGTAGTACTTGCACAGCTATGGATGATTTAAAAGCTATAAGGACCCCTCTCTTTTTTTGGTGAAAGAGGAGAGGAATACATGCGGGTAATCCTTGTGGCTAAGCTTAGGTGGGTTCCTGGATGAGACATGTGTCTCCTGTAAACAGACAACGTCACAATTCTGCTGTTTCAATTCTCTCCACAATGTGGCCCTTTTAAATGGACTATTCAGACCTCGCACATTCAGAGACAAACATTTAAGTACCATGGTCTTTAGTAAGGCAAAGATGAGGACTGATGCAACAGTGTAGTAATTGTACCTGGCAGGGATAGATTAATGGCACTCCCTTACCAGCGTCGGACCGGCACCCACCCGGATACATAGTGATTCGGACATCATATTCAAACAGAAGATAACCTAAAAAAAGAACACTGTTAAATCCAAAACATAAGAATATGTGCAGCGCCCAGAAATCCTTCGTAAGTATAAGGTCTGAGATGCACAACATAGTGGGGGTAAACCCGTCAACCAGTATTGACAGTCAAATAATCAAGTGGGGGAAACCACCTGCTCCCTCTCCCACATTGAAGCCAAGAAGGATAGAAAAGAAAGCGCAAACAGGGTTGAGTGGATAGAAGATGACAGCAATGGATGAAGATTAAGAGACATGGGTAGGGGAGATAGTGGCCCAAGAGCAGATGCAAATTATTAGCTCAGGTGGATGGCACCATGTGCCATTCGACGTCCACAGTCGATGGAGTTGTCTTCTTTGACGATAAGGGATCTTCATCTGTAAGGACACGCCATTTAGTCAGGAGGGCTTTCCCAGCTTCTATAGATGAGGCCACATGGAATGTCCCTTTTCTGTTAATAAGGATCTTCGTAGGAAAACCCCATCTGTATGGGATAGAGTGCTGACGTAGCAAAGCAGTGAGGGGGGCCAACCGCTTGCGTGCCTGCAGAGTGGCTGCTGACAAGTCCGTGAACAATTTGAGGTCTTCATATGGTTCAGGTAGCAGCTGTTGTTTGCGTGCCGTTTCCATAAGCTTCTCTTTGACATGGTAGAAGGTATACCTAGCCAATACATCCCTGGGGATATCATCTGGGAGGTTTAGAGGCTTCGGAACCCGGTGAGCACGATCTATGCTCAGCTCATATTCTGCACAAGATGGAAGGAGCATTTTAGTGAGGGTTTGCAGATCTGTTTTAAGTTTGGAACCCGGAACAGTCTCCTGTATATTACAAAACTTTATATTGTTCCGACGGCTCCTGTCTTCATACTCCACTAGCTTTGCTTGTAGGGAATCTACTCTGTCATCCAATAAATTGTGAGAATCCACCAATTCATTTTGGGCTCCAGCAAAGGACGCCATCTTTGACTCAATATGAGATACTCTGTCCCCCAGATCATTGACTACGGAATGCAACGGTGACAACAATTGAGAGAAGTCCTGGTGTAATGAGGCCCTTAAGGCCAACAGCATCTCTTTCAGGGTGTGCTCCGATGCAACCTTGTCTGAAGTTTGAAACTTCGAGAATACATCTGCTCAAGCGACATATTAGGTAAATGAGCAGTACCTTCAGAGTCCATGCTTTGCAAGCGTTGGCATTGCTTCTGAGGGCTGGACAGGGCCTCTGCAGTATCGAGTCCTGGGGTGGAGGTGTGGATTCCCCGCTGAGGTATAGTGGAGGAGTGGCGGGTCCTTCGCTGTGCAGGCTGTTTACCTGTCCCGGCCTCTTCACCCTCGGCACCGGAGGACAGAGGAGAGTCCCACTCACTGTGTAAGGAAAACTGGTGGGTGGTTTTAGCAGTGCCATCTAAGTGGTCGGCCTCCTGAGACAGTGTTGGCGCTGGGCCTTCACGGGTAGCTGCAGGGGCATGGAGCCTTTAGATTTGGATATTTTCTTCTTCCCTGCTTGTTTGCCCGCCATGACTGAGTAGATTGTCTCGCTGTGAGCCGATTTGTAGTCGCTAGGCGGGAGAAAGGAGCGGTGAATCTCGGAGCTCACACACTAGGCGGCCATCTCGCGCGCTGGCCAAGCCACGCCCCCCTCTTTTTATTTTTTAAATCAGATATTTTATATTCAACACATTTTGAAAATTGTACAAACAATAGGGATTTGTGCAGCTAGCCGATAGTTGAGTCCCAGAATCCCCCATCCCTCAACCCCTAGCAAAGAGACAGTCCCGGCATTCTTAAAGAGGCTCTGTCACTAGGTTGTAACCTATGTATTTAAATACATAGGTTACAAGTCCTAGTGACAACTTTTAAAATCATACCTTTCATGCAGAGTTCTGCGCAGCGGTCGCGTAGAAATCTAAACTTTAAAACATATGCAAATGAGCCATCGGAGCACCGGGGGGCGGCCTCTTTCCTCTGGAGCACCGCTCCCCCGGGCCCGAGGCACGTCCCCTGTCTCTAATCACGCCCCCTCCTGTACTTGATAGACAGCGCTAGACTGGTAAGTCTAGCGCTGAACTCCCGCGCATGCGCCCGAAAATTTTCCCGGCGCATGCGCAGTAGCGCTTGCAGTGTCTACACTGCAAGCGCTGTCTTCTCTTCTGCGCATGCGCCGTCACCCCCGGGACTAGCGAAGTGACGGCGCGTGCGCAGAAGAGAAGACAGCGCTTGCAGTGTAGACACTGCAAGCGCTACTGCGCATGTGCCGGGAAAATTTTAGGGCGCATGCGCGAGAGTTCAACGCTAGACTGGTAAGTCTAGCGCTGTCTATCAAGTACCAGAGGGGGCGTGATTAGAGACAGGGGACGTGCCTCGGGCCCGGGGGAGCGGTGCTCCAGAGGAAAGAGGCCGCCCCCCGGTGCTCCGATGGCTCATTTGCATATGTTTTCAAGTTTAGATTTCTACGCGACCGCTGCGCAGAACTCTGCATGAAAGGTATGATTTTAAAAGTTGTCACTAGGACTTGTAACCTATGTATTTAAATACATAGGTTACAACCTAGTGACAGAGCCTCTTTAACATAAGTATCATACCTCCACCCTGTCTTGATTTTTTTTGGTCTGTGTATGATGTTATTATTGGAACAATTCAAAGTACTCTTATTTGTGCATTTTGCAGTAGCTTTTCGAAGTGCTTGCTGTGATGCTGTTTGGATTTTTTTTTTAACATACCCTCTAAAATTTATCAGAACACCTGCAATATTTCCACATCACTTTCTCATAAAGCAGCCAAGTGATGACCATATTTTTGTACTTTGACATGACCACCAACCTATGGACCATCATTTTGATGGTTATGGCCTTACTTTGTATTCTTGACATTCTTGTAGCTGTCAGCAGTTTTTGAAATACTCATACTATCTGATGGCAACATTCAGTCCAAAGTTACATTTTGTCCCTTTTCTGATGCAATCTTTGTTTTCCTTGATGAAATGAATGTGAAAGAAGAAAAAAGTGGGTTCAGACTACATTTTTGTAAATGGGTTTGATAATGTACAGACTACTTGAAGCAAAGTAGATTTCGAAAGGCTTTGTTGCAGTGGAGTTGAGAATATAAATTGCCTGGAAGCACCACCTAATAGCAAGGATTTATGGTATATCATTCTTTATTGAAGTTAATTAACTAGCTGCCTAAAATGTTAGAGATTAATAAAGTTAGGCAGGAACACAGCAGGGAGCTCACCAGATAAGTCATTCAAGTGTCAGCAGAATTACATTCTCCTCACATATTACTGTCAGCTTTAAACTCAGCAATATTGCATTTAACTGGATGGGTTTGTTGTAGTGAAGGTCCAGAGCTCAACCTCACATGAGGAGCACATTTAACAAAATGTCAAGCAGGAGAACAAGCCGTGACCAGAATAGTGCAGTCTTATTAATTATTAGCCATTATTTACTTTGAGATAATGGTTCTTGGGTGATAAACCTGGATATTTAGTGGTTTGGACACTATAGTAAAAACCCTATAACTGCCAAATTCAGTATAAATTCATTACTTTGTAAACTATATACTTTATATATATTTATTTATTTTACTCTCTTATATAGCGCTGACCTATTCTGCAGCGCTTTACAGACATTACCATCAAGCTGTCCCCAATGGGACTCACAATCTATCTAAGTTCCGTATCAGAGTATGTATGTATGTATGTATAGATGCATACACATACAGGCATACATGATCTCCAAAAGGCATAACGTTAAAGACTACACATTCCCTTTGCATTTTAAGCAAAAACCATTTTTTTTCAAAATTTACATTTTCAAAATTGCAAAAAAGCACAGGGCCAGAAACAAAACTTTTGAAACCCTGAGGAAGTGAAGTACCTAGTAGCACTCTATTTGGCAAGTATCACAGCTTGTAAACGCTGTTTGTAGCCAGCCAAGGGTCTTTCAATTCTTGTTTGAGAGATCTTCATCCATTTTTCTTTGCAAAATACTTTCAGTTCTGTAAGATTCCTGGGCTGACTTGCATGCATTGCTGTTTTGAGTTCTATCCACAGATTTTCAATGATGTTCAGATCAAGGGACTGTGAGGGCCATTGTAAAACCTTCAGCTTGTGCCATTTGAGGTAGTTTATTGAGGAGTTTGAGGTGTGTTTAGGATCAGCATCCTTTTGTAGAAGCCATCCTCTTTTCAATTTCAGCTTTTTTACACTTAGTGTTATGTTGGCTTCCAGAATTTGCTGGAATTCCATTGAATCCATTCTTCCCTCTACCTGTGAAATGTTCCCCATGCCATTGGCTGCAAAACAACCCCAAAGCTTGATTGATTCACACCCATGCTTAATGGTTGGAGAGGTGTTCTTTTCATGAAATTCTGTGCCCTTTATTCTTATTTATTCTCAACATACCCTTGTTCATTGTGGCCACAGAGTTCTATTTTAACCTCATCAGTCTACAGGACTTTTTTTCAAAATGCATCAGGCATGTTTAGATGTTCTTTTGAAAACTTCTGATGCTGAATTTTGAGGTTAGGATGCAGGAGAGGTTTTATTCTGATGAATCTTGAAGGTCATATTTGTGCAGGTGTTGAACAGCAAAGCAATGTATCACAACTCCAGAGTCTGCTAAATCTTCCTGAAGGTCTTTTGCAGTGAAGCAGGGGTTCTGATTTACCTTTCTAGCAATCGTACAAGCAGCTGTCTCTGAAATTTTTCTCGGTCTTCCAGACCTTCTCTTGACCTCCACTATTCCTGTTAACTGCCATTTCCTAATTACTTTTTGAACTGAGAAAATTGTAACCTGAAAACACTTTGCTATCTTCTTATAGCCTTCTCCTGTTTCGTGGGCCTCTACTGTTTTCACTTTCAGAGTTTTAAGCAGCTGCTTAGAAGAACCCTTGGCTTCTATTTTTTGGGACAAAGTTAGAGGAGTCTGGGTATTTATAAAGCTTTTAAGTTTACATCACCTGGCCTTTCTTAACGATGATTAGTATCAAGCCTTAAAGGGCTTGTGCAGCGATTCATATTGATGACCTATCCTCAGAATAGGTCATCAATATCTGTTGATGACCTATTCAATATCAGCTGTATGAGGAGGAGGTGGTGCTCCTTGCGAGTGCTGCTTCCTGGTTATTATGTGTCGTCTCCTGTGGACCATTGGCATGAGTACTCATCATTACACTGCACTTCCAAGACAAAGTGCAGTGTAAAGGACAGGAAGCGGTGAACAGTGGGGGTCTCAGGTGTCGGATCCCCGCCGTTCTGATATTGATTACCTATCCTGAGGATAGGTCAATATAAATTTTTTTCACAACCCCTTTAACCCTAACAGGCTATTTAAGGTCTGAGCCTGATATCACCCTTTTCCATATAGCCTGAAATAGCATAGCACTGTTAGTCTTCCATTTTGTAGTAATGCTGGATCCAGAGAGCTCAAGCCGGCTGCCACCCAGAAAATACGGCATAATTCAGCCAGAGAAAAACTGCTGCACACATATTTGCCGGGTAGCAGTCAGATCTCCTCCAGACCCCTATTGTAGTCAATGGGGCCTGCGTGCATTCCGGTACCATTCTCTGCCGGAACAGCCTGCTGGAACTACTGACAGTAGTGTGAAACTAGCCTTACCTTTCCGTTACCTACTCTAGTAGTAGTGTTTAAATATTACTAGCATTGTAGATAGAAAATACTTTTTACCATATTCTACCATATATTAACAATATTTTTCAGTTCTGTAAAGAAAAGGAAATTTAGTGTTTGAGTGAGTTTATTTTTTTGTTTAATATGCAGGTACTTTAGAGCACAAAGACAGGCCCCGGATCCCTGTGAGATACTTCACACAAGCTGATATCAATGCTGGAAGCGTTGTCTACCGTCCCCCAAGAGCAGCACCTCACTTGAGTGAGATCATGGATTTCTCCTTCACAGGTAAGTGTAGCTTGTCTCTTATAGCTCGTCTGTTGTTCATGAAGAGTCATCTACAGACTTAAAAAGGAATGTGTCATCAGAAAATGACCTATTGTTTCAATCATGGTTTTTAATGTTAAAAGGTGGGTGTCTGATGCCTACGCATGCTATACAACCCCCTATCCGCTCAGTAGTTTTGCTCCTGTAGTGTCCCCACAAAATAGAATGCCCACTTAGTGCCCTTAAACAGTAGCTATGGCCTCTAACTGCCCCCTACACAGTAGTTATACCCATTTAATGACCCCACACATTAATGCTCCCCCTAAGTGCCTACACACAGTAGTTCTCCTACTTAGTGCTCCCACACTGTAATTCTCCCCTGTAGTTCCCCCACACAGTAATGCCCCCCCTTAGTGCACCCCCACAGTAGTGCTACCCCTTAGTGCCCCTTTACTTTAGTGAAGCAGCCTATGCTGTAAATAAAATAAAAAACATTGATACTCTCCTAGCCCCATACCTCCGATGCACGAAGCACATCCCAATCTCCTCAGCAGTAGGTGCAATGCAGTTACATAATCTCTCCAGCTGGGCTGAAAGATAGCAAAGGCCGAAGACAAGAAGGGGAATGATCCTCTGTCTGTGCACTCCTCTACTCCGCTCAACAGGCACAATGCTACTGCATCATGCCTGCTGAAGAGAGCACGACTGGGGAATGAGGCCTGGTCCAATAGATGACAGATATTAATTACTGCTGAACAGATATAACCTTTGTTTAGGATGAACTATACGCAATAGGTGATATCACAGCTTATCAGCTCCTTCCTGACCTCTGCGCAGGACACAGAGCATGCCTGGAAAACTCATATAGAAAATACTGAGGTCCTCTCCAATCTGTATTGGCTATGAACAATGTGGCTGCTCTCAAAGAACGGTAGGAGGAATTTATCATCCCACCACCATCCCAGTTTTTTGGCATAAAAAAGTCACAAACCCTGGGTTTATGGCATTTTAAATGCCATGGCGCCTAAATCTTGGCGGAAGTAGCATTTCAATTCTATCCTCACTACTTTCTGAAAAAGGGGCACGGTGAGGCAGAGTGTGCCCAAGGTCATCAGCCCCAGCACATTTAGCATAATTTACACCAGTTTTCTGGAGTAAACAATGACTGAAATCTATGCCAGATACAAGCTGGCATTGATTTCAGTTTAGGTACATGGACTGCCAGATGATGTGCCTAATTTATGGCAAGGTGTGAGCCTCGTCATAAAATAAGCTCATCCTCCCGCGGCACAGGGGATATTAAAGAAGACCAAAGTAAAATGTAAACCGCCAGTGTTTGATAAATTCCTCCCAGTAAGTCTTCTCATATTTTAGGCCTAGTGGCCAATGCGAAAACTGCAGGATTTTAGGATTTATTATATATATAGATAAGGACTTGAAAAAAAAAAAATATATATATATATATATATATATATATATATGTTTAACATAAAAACATGATTTGAACAATAGGTCATTTTCTGATGACATATTCCCTTTAATTCACATTTAAATGAAATGTGTCATCAGAAAATTACCTATTGTTTGAATCAAATTTTTTGTTTAACATATTTTTAAATAATTTTTGGTGTTTTTATTTTTTTTGTTTAATTTTCCACGTCAATATCTATATTCTATTGAAAACTATAAAATCCTGCAGATTTTGCACTGGCCACTAAGCCTAATAATAGGTTCCACTTCTTGGTCTGTACAGATCACTTTACTGTAGTTAACTGCTTATCTATACACAGAGGGGATATCATTACAGGCAAGATTAGAATGACAGATAACACAGGATTCACCATTCACAATAGGTGATAGGAGCTTATCTATTCTACCCTTGTACAATGACCTCTGCACAGGTCACAGAGCATGTCTAGAGAACTCTCCCATAGAAGTCAATGCTCCTCCAGACCATGTGTCTATAGCCAATATGGCTGCCATAAAGCAATTTTTTTTTACTGTTGTGTAAATGCTGTTAAGAACAGCTCAGATAAGATGGCAGCCCCCAATGTTCAGAAAATAGAAAAAAATCAGAAAAAAAAAAACAGATTAGAAAAAAGGAGATGTGTTACTATCTGGTTTTAACTGGTATAATAAAATTGTGGTGACACATTTCCTTTAAATCTCAATATTATACATAGGCAAGGCAACATGATAAGTTGGCTCTAATGCAGCTTTTATTTCTGTTCTAGGTCTCCCTGAATCAGTGAATTTCTTCTTTACAGGTAGTGTACAAACGTTGTTTCTTGGTAGTATTAGAAAACGTGCAAAAAAGTAAAATTTGGGCTAATCATTTTTTATTCCAGAAATCAAGGAGAGTGGCCTGATGATCATAAATATCAGATCGTGGTTGTCCCAATATGCCACACAACCATAGATAAGCTGTTTCGGGCAATTGCCGGAAACTATAGAGTGGATGGGCTCAGAAGCTGAAGGCTCCTTCCAGTGTGTGGTGACCATGCCAGGATACCGAAGCTTAGTGAATGGGAATGGGCTGCAGTTTGCTGGAAACTGTATAGTTTCCATCACTGGCGTCTGCCCGAAACAGTTGATTGGTGGGGATGCTGGGTGTCTGACCTCCACCAATCTGATATTGATGACCAGTCCTGAGGATAGACCATTAATATCTAAGTCCTGGAAAATCCCTTTAAAAGCATTTAAGGACCCATACATATTAAATAGATGCACATCATTATTCTGTCACCGTTTGATGGCGTGGGTCCCATTGCTATGGAGAGCCATGGTTACTTGTTATACCCATCAGTTTCCTCTTGTATAATGTCATAGGTCATCAATATAAAAAATAAGTAAAAAATCAGACAACCCCTTTAAGTACAGCAATGCTCTAGGCTTTTACTATCCACTCTTTCTCAGGCCGAAACTCATGGTGCATTGAGGGTCTAGTGATGTTATGCATTATATATGCAGCTTTGCAAGTTGGCAGTAGCCCATCTCCTGCAGCAAACATCATCTGTGAGATCGTCGCCTGGGAGAAAATTTGAACAGGGTAAATTAGGAAGTGTGAACACTGGACATGCATTTCTTCAGGAGTATACTTTTTGAGAAGCCCTTGGTGTTATTCAGCTTGAACCTATCCTTTTTTTTCTCCAAAGCAACTTGCAAATCACTTCTGCTTCCACTTTCAGAAATCATAGCGCTAAATGTGAATAAGGTTCTCTCCATATTATGTGCGTACACTACATTATCATCTAGATGTATTCAACCTGTTCAATTGCCTATATCTACCATCGACTCCCACTGAAAATAGGAGTTTAATGCAAAAAAAATGTATACAAATAGTTTATACAAAATATATTAAGTCACTAAGGCATTGATATATTCACACAGTAACTATACATTTAACAGTATATAAGGATTATGGACATGTATCAGTAACATATTTCCCAGATGTGCTGTATAAAGTGCTTTTGCTAGCAGCTGCTGAGCTGGATTTAAGCAGAATAATTTAGTTTTCAATGTGCTCACCCGTCACATATTAACATGTGAACTAAAACTGAAGTCTGGAGGTGGCATTGTGGAAATACACTGACTGCTGCTCTGTGTTCTTGCTCTCAGTTTCAGATGGGGAGTTCACCACAGCGGAAATGCCATTTACCATCCATTTGCTTTCAAATGAACAGCAACCTCCCGTGTTCCAGATCACTGGTCCGCTCCTTGAGGTGACACAAGGTGGAAGAGTTCCTATCGGTTAGTAGCCTGCATTTCGCTTCTCAGACACTTTTACGGCTAAGATGGGAAGTAAGTTATCAAGCATCAGAGAAATCCAGTTATTTCAGACGATTATATGAAATTAGGTCTGATACCTTCCAGATCAGCAAATTATTTATAATGGCCATTATGGTGAATTTCTATATGCACTCAAGGGACGAGCAATTAAACTAATGGAAGTAGATGAATCTTCAAAAATCGTCGCTTATTCAAAAATGCCGATATGGAGGTTACCATGGTAGCAGTCTACCCATAAATTTAAAAAAAACTTACCTTATCTAACTCTTTAAAAAGTACTTCTGCATTACATGGAGCTAAGCATTCTGTATACAGCTACTTCGTAGTAGAGCACCCTCTTTGTCTCCTTCATATAAGAATACATTACAGCATGTCGTGACTCCAATAGTGTATCAATATCTGATTGGTGGGGGTCTGACTCCCGACACCCCGGCAAATTGACTGTTTGAAGAGAGCTGAGTTGCAATACCAAGCACAGCCACTATACAATGTACGGCGCTGTGCTTGGTAAGCTGTGAGGCGCCTCAGTCTCATCAAACAGATGATTGGCGGGAGTTCCGGGTGTCGGACCCCCCACTCATCAGATACTGTTGACCTATCCTGAGGATAGATCTTCAGTATTAAGCACTCGTAAATCCCCTTAAATTTTTAGTTGACTTAATGCTATTTTTTTTAATGAATGTACATTTTAAGAATCTTGAAATAGAAATTGCCTATCATTACAAATTCCACACTCTGGATTTTCCAGCTCTTAGAAATTGAAGACTTATCTTTGACATCCTCGCCAATCAGGTGTTTGAAGGGGCCGGTTGTGAGTTGTCACAGGTCCGAAAGAGAGAGCACCAGTGCCCCTTCAGACAGCCGGCCCGATGGGGTGCCGAAATTCAGACCCCCAGTCATCTTTCTCTGTCATTTGTAGGGATGCAGCTTGCAGTGAGTGATACAGACACAGCTCCAGAAGATCTGTTATATGAAGTGGTGGAACCGCCTCATTTTGGTGTCCTTATGAAATCTGAAGATGGCATACAGACTGTTATGACTTCAGGTAGACAAGTGTAATTTTACATACAAACTGGTCACTTGTTGGTGGAATGACACATGCACCTTTTTTATGGAAAATAGTGTATAGTATTACACCAGACACATTAGCAAGAAAAATAAGTCCACTATGTCTAGCTAGTATCACCAAGTACCGTATACCATATGTGCCAGTTTGTAAAACTTGGTGCAATTGTGGTATTTTTGAATCTGCTAGATTCCCACATTTTTGGTTGACATTTTTGGCAGATGATACATTTACTTATGAAGATATCAACAGAAATGCTGTGCATTACGTGCATGATGGCTCGGCGACAACAGAAGACAGCATGGAGATTGCAGTCACTGATGGAGTGACTTCCACCACAACTCTTCTGAAAGTAATAGTCACGTTGGCAAATGACAATGGTCCTCGCCTTGTCCCCGGTTCTCTGTTGTCTATTACGGTGCCCAGCAAAAGCTCTGTTGTCATTACAAACTCAAATCTTGCTTATACGGTATGTGATTTCTCTTTTTTTTTTTTTTTTTTTTTTTTTTATGTGATTGACATTTTGATATTAATAATAAAGAAATATAGACATTTTTTCTTGATGAATACTTGGAAGTCATTAGGTTTTAGCCTTACTATAGTTCTCCTCTGTGGTTACCTACCAGAAAATATTTTGAAATTGAGACAGATTCAGGGGGAGTTCACATCGCCATTTATTTTTGCGTTCTTCTGATCCATCAGAAGTGCATAAAAATAAAGAAAAAAATGGATCCTGTAAAAAAAAAAAAATCCTATGCACATTTGGTATCCATTTGAGCCATTTCCGTCTGAGATCCTATATTTACAGGACTTTTTTTTTCTTGTCTAAAATAACAGATCTCAGAAGGAAATGGCTCAAACGGATGCCAAATGTGCAAATTGTGGGACATTTGATAAATTGGACATAAATTATAGCAACGCAGAATCCTTCAAAAATGAGGGTTATGGGCTATGAATTTTTATATAGTTACAGAACTATTTCTGCAGGTAAACAATGCCACGCTAGGAACTATTAGCTTAGGTAGCAGGAAATGTATCTTCCATGCCTACCATAAGTACGTTTTCTTTATGAATAACGAAGTTGACATGGCAGTGAAATTCACCAGCTAAGCTTGCTTAAAGGGGTTGTCCGGGTTCAGAGAAGAACCCGGACATACCTGCAATTTCACCCAGGCAGCCTGCCTGAAGAGGACATCGGAGCATCTCATGCTCCGATGCCCCCCCCTTGCCCTGCGCTAGATCGCGCAGGGCAAGGTCTCTTGTTTTGAAAATACTCGCTGCCGGGCGGGTACTTCCGCCCGGCAGTGAGTTCGGTGACGTCACCGGCCTTAATGGGCCGGCTTTAGCGCTGCCCTAGCCGTTTTACTGGCTAGGGCAGCGCTGAAGCCTGTCCATCAGCGCCGATGACGTCACCGACTCACTGCCGGGCGGAAGCCTCTGCCCGGCAGGGACCGGTACGTCACCGGAACCCGGCGAAATTCCTTTGCCCTGCGCTAATTAGCGCAGGGCAAAGGAGGGCATCGGAGCATAGGATGCTCCGATGCCCTCTTCAGGCGGGCTGCCTGGGTGAAATTGCAGGTATGTCCGGGTTCTTCTCTGAACCCGGACAACCCCTTTAACTTGTAGCTGCATAATGAAAAAGATGGTGTTTTTGAGGTTGTGGCTTTGAAGAAATAGGACTTCT
The DNA here is from genome assembly GCA_900303285.1 of Rhinella marina. Classification (NCBI taxonomy): domain Eukaryota; kingdom Metazoa; phylum Chordata; class Amphibia; order Anura; family Bufonidae; genus Rhinella; species Rhinella marina. Next base: position 511,344 of record ONZH01006691.1, read on the forward strand.
TAATGTGATCTGCAAATGAATGTTACATACTCTCTGGCTGCGTAATGCAGTCTTTGTAACATTTGATGCAAATAATCCTCACAATTACAGTGGCTGTCACTTGTGAGATTGCCAATTACGGTAGGTATTAATCAGTGCATTACCTTCCAGTTTTATACTTTTGAGTCAGGCAAGTGCAGACAGTTTCATATAAAAAAAGACTGTTTCTGCTCGGCATGTGAAGCTCCATAAAAGAGAGTAAAAATCAGAATCTGCACTTCTCCTTCAATTAATGAATACTCAATGGTTAATGGACTGACTGAGATGACTTTATTTTGAATGACACAGAAGAATTTGAGGGTTTTTTTTACAATTCACACCAAATGTTATCCAGAACTAGTTCATTCATGATCCAGATGAAGTTTAAGAAACTGAATGTTTAGTATGGAAAGTAGGACATCAAGGTTGAAGATGATCACATTCTTCCCCTAAATTTCATATTCTAGTGTGCCCTGTGACAAAAAGGGCCTATTATGTGCTCGCTTTGTTGGATGACCCAGTGCAAACACAGCATAATGGACTTTATTTTTCCTCATCAGGATAGTCATTCCCAGGACTCTAAAATCAGAATCCAGCTGGTCTCCCTGCCAATGTATGGTGTTCTAACAAAGGCCAAGTCAGGACAAGTGGCCGAGGAGCTATCAGAGTTCTCCTTTTTCACAATGGAAGATATCAACAACAGGAAAATTAAGTAAGTTGCCTTCTCTGTATCAGAAAGCAGTCCGTGAAAACATGTACACCTTTTTATGACATATTCTCTGTATTTTTGTATTTTAAATATTCATTATGAGCATGAGGGTTACATCTAAATCTTTTGGAATGATTAGAGAAAAAATCTGGAAATGAATGGGCATTAAAAGACTTATACTTTACATTTTCTAATGTAGGTATTCCACAATATCAGAGATAGACAACCAGCCTCTCACTGATCTCTTCCACTTCACTGTGTACAATGAGGACAATGACCGTCTGGATAATCAGATATTTACAATCACCATTACACCAGCCAGTAGGAGTCTTACTGTAATTCAGTCTGGTGAGCACATAACGGTAGGTGTTCTATGACAAGAGTAAAATATCTAATCACATGTATTTTCCTGGGGTTGCATGCACCAGAAGGGGTTGTCCAGGCCCCTGATATTGATGACCTATTCTCAGGATAGGTCATCAATATCCAATCAGTAGGGGCTGTGGCAGGTTACTGCAGCTCAGCTTCCTTTCACTTCAATAGGAGCTAAGCTGCAGTAACCCCGCACAGTCATTACACTTTGAATGGAGTTGTCTGCTTCCTGCTCCACTTAAAGTCTCTTTCAGGCGAGTGTGTCCTGTGCAGAAATCATACTCCGTGTGTTAGCATGATTTCCCATTTCACAGGAGCACATGGCATTTTACTGATTTATAATGCTCTGTGTCTCTGCATGACCTTACTTCTACAGATTTACACTGACAGCATTATGTCAGAGACCCGCTGCATTATGTCAGTATAATTCTGTAGAAGTAAGGTCATGCAGAGACACAGCATTATAAATAAGTACATATAATGTAGTGTGCTCCAGTGAAAAGAGCCGTGTCCATCACGGGAAATCACACTCGCACACGGAGCGTGATTTCCACACAGGACACACTCGTCTGAAAGAGGTCTAAGAGTTAGTCCTGGTGCTGGAGGCTGCAGGAACAGCTGATTGGTGGATATAGTGTCAGATACTTACTGAATGGATATTAATGACCTATTCTGAGGATAGGTCATGAATATCAGAAACCTTGAAAACTCCTTTTAAATTAATATATTGCCTATATACAGTACAGACCAAAAGTTTGGACACACCTTCTCATTCAAAGAGTTTTCTGTATTTTCATGACTCTGAAAATTGTAGATTCACACTGAAGGCATCAAAACTATGAATTAACACATGTGGAATTATATACTTAACAAAAAAGTGTGAAACAACTGAAAATATGTCTTATATTCTAGGTTCTTCAAAGTAGCCACCTTTTGCTTTGATTACTGCTTTGCACACTATTGGCATTCTCTTGATGAGCTTCAAGAGGTAGTCACCTGAAATGGTATTCCAACAGTCTTGAAGGAGTTCCCAGAGATGCTTAGCACTTGTTGGCCCTTTTGCCTTCAATCTGCGGTCCAGCTCACCCCAAACCATCTCGATTAGGTTCAGGTCTGGTGACTGTGAAGCCAGGTCATCTGGCGTAGCACCCCATCACTCTCCTTCTTGGTCAAATAGCCCTTACACAGCCTGGAGGTGTGTTTGGGGTCATTGTCCTGTTGATAAATAAATGATGGTCCAACTAAACGCAAACCGGATGGAATAGCATGCCGCTGCAAGATCCTGTGGTAGCCATGCTGGTTCAGTATGCCTTCAATTTTGAATAAATCCCCAACAGTGTCACCAGAAAAGCACCCCCACACCATCACCCCTCCTCCTCCATGCTTCACGGTGGGAACCAGGCATGATGAGTCCATCCGTTCACCTTTTCTGCGTCGCACAAAGACATGGTGGTTGGAACCAAAGATCTCAAATTGGGACTCATCAGACTAAAGCACAGATTTCCACTGGTCTAATGTCTATTCCTTGTGCTCTTTAGCCCAAACAAGTCTCTTAAGCTTGTTGCCTGTCCTTAGCAGTGGTTTCCTTGCAGCTATTTTACCATGAAGGCCTGCTGCACACAGTCTCCTCTTAACAGTTGTTGTAGAGATGTGTTTGTTGCTAGAACTTTGTGTGGCATTGACCTGGTCTCTAATCTGAGCTGCTGTTAACCTGCGATTTCTGAGGCTGGTGACTCGGATGAACTTATCCTCCGCAGCAGAGGTGACTCTTGGTCTTCCTTTCCTGAGGCGGTCCTCATGTGAGCCAGTTTCTTTGTAGCGCTTGATGGTTTTTGCGACTGCACTTGGGGACACTTTCAAAGTTTTCCCAATTTTTCGGACTGACTGACCTTCATTTCTTAAAGTAATGATGGCCACTCGTTTTTCTTTACTTAGCTGCTTTTTTCTTGCCATAATACAAATTCTAACAGTCTATTCAGTAGGACTATCAGCTGTGTATCCACCTGACTTCTGCCCAACACAACTCATGGTCCCAACCCCATTTATAAGGCAAGAAATCCCACTTATTAAACCTGACAGGGCACACCTGTGAAGTGAAAACCATTTCAGATGACTTCCTCTTGAAGCTCATCAAGAGAATGCCAAGAGTGTGCAAAGCAGTAATCAAAGCAAAAGGTGGCTCCTTTGAAGAACCTAGAATATAAGACATATTTTCAGTTGTTTCACACTTTTTTGTTAAGTATATAATTCCACATGTGTTAATTCATAGTTTTGATGCCTTCAGTGTGAATCTACAATTTTCATAGTTATGAAAATACAGAAAACTCTTTGAATGAGAAGTTGTGTCCAAACTTTTGGTCTGTACTGTATATGTGTGTGTATATATATATATATATATATATATATATATATATATCTTTACTAGAGATGAGCGAACGTGCTCGAAACGAGCACTGTACCGCTCGGCTCCCCTGCGCTAGCATGGGCGCTGGCAGCCACTTCCGTCCTCCTGAGGACGGAAGCGGCTGCCGGCGCCCATGCGAGCGCAGGGGAGCCGAGCGGTACAGTGCTCGTTTCGAGCACGTTCGCTCATCTCTAATCTTTACACATTGGCCTACTTTTTAAAGGGATTATTTAGGATTATGATATTGATGGCCTCAGGATAGGCCACCATCATCATATGCTCACGATAAGACATCATATTCCAAAATGACATGTTCCTTTTAATGTCTACATTCTATCTCTCTCTATCTGACAAACTATTCTAAGCATTTGCTATATGACAATGAAAAAAATTTTTTGCTCTTGTTTGAAACACATTTTAAGATTCTGATAAATTTACAGGTGGAAGAAGGAGGGAGAATTCCTCTATCTGTACGTAATATACTGCCTCTTGAATCTGTAGCATTTGTTCCAAGGCTAAAAATCCATGTTGTCTCTGGACCAAGGTTTGGTTACCTTGAGAACATCAAGAACGGTAAGCGATAGTTTGAAGTGTATTTTCTTCTAATATCTGGTGTCTATTCTGATGTTGTAGCAGGAATGAGAAGAGATTGCTTCAGACTTACCTCAGGCTATTCTGTATATTCCTTCTGTGACGTGCTAATGTTTAGAATGAGCTGAGTGAAGATGGATGTGCTCTGTGAGGTGAAGTACTTTATATTGCTGCATAGGTGCCTTTCTGTGAAGTCAGCTGTATCTGATTTTTCATCTGCATTCCTCAAAATGAATAAAAACCCATAAAAAGTTAATGTGTGCATGTCCAAGGGATTCTAGACTTCAAATATGTGTTTTGCCGATTACATCATTGCTATAGTATGTGGGTTGCAAGTTCTGCAACCCACAAAGTTGACTAGACCACAGAGGTGACAGCACTACTAAACACAGTAGCTCCGTCAGATGTTTTCTCTCCTGACCTAGCGCTGTGTATATATTGCAGCTCACCCAACTTCACTTGATTCGGCTGTGCTGCAGCTCCCCACATAATGCTGGGTCTGGAGATGTGTTGTCTAGAAAAAAAGCTGAAGGGTCCACCATACTTTCATTGCAGTTAGGCTTGGGGGTCTCAGAGGTTGGGCAACCACCAATTAGTAAGTAATGGTATATCATAGTGATAGACATTTATAATGGTTATTTGGGGTTTACTGTATATTATTCTTGATAGGAAATAAACTTCTTAGATGAACATAAGTTTTATTACTTTTCACAGTGTTAAGGCCCTTTTACACGAGCCGATTATCGTTCAAATAATCGTTCAAACGTTCGGATTTGCACGATTATTGTTGTGTATAAACACGGGTAACGATTTAACGACGAATGAGATTTCGTTTGCTTCTCGTTGATCGCATCTTTTGTCCTGCCAATAAATTAATCGTTCATCGTTCGAAAATCTTCCAGTTTAAACGAAAATCGTTTAGTCGTTGGCTGATGGTAATGGTAATGCTTATGGCAAGGAGCAAGGAACGATCGTAATAACGATTATAAAACGACCGAAAGTACGAAGATTGTGAACGACTTCTCTTTCAGTGTAAACGGTATTTACATTGCATCGTTCGATCGTTCATCTACGATCGCTAATACGATTTATCTTTCCGTGTAAAAGGACCTTTAGTGTTAATGGCATTGTATGACATAACTGTGACAGTGCCCTTGCACTGATAAGTAAGGTGTTCATGGTGGTCTGTTCCTGAATACATCCTGTAGTAATGAAATAATACAGGCAGAAATACATTCTGAATTATTGACTGTATAATGTAATCTCTTAATAATATAAAAATGAATTTCTGTCCGTCTGTCTGTTCTCTATGCGCGACCAAACTACTGGACCGATTTTCACCAAATTCGGCACACAGGTACATCAGGTGTCCGGGAATGTTTTAGACCAGGTCTCATCTCTCTAGGACATACCGTTCCTGAGATATTCCCAAAATATGATCTCCATTAGCCAACATTACAACTGGGAACTTTGGTTTTAAACTCCAACTGCCATTCTCTGCAAAGCCACACAGGGAGGGCAGGTTTCCATAACAACCAGGTAATTATCAGCAGCTGAGGATCTCATCCATTTCTATTTACTGACACTGTTAAAGGTATTCCGGTTACCATAAATATAACTTATGTGTTTTTCTATTACTACAGTTCAGTAGTAATAAAAGATGTTTTCCTCCACTGCTGCCTATTGCGTGGGCTCATAAATAAGCATGGTATTGACCTTTAATTCAGGCCACCCTAAAAGAAGTACTTAAAACCCCCGCCCCAGGTCTCACTAAGCCACACCCCCAACTCTGTCAGGCGATACCCCCTTTCACTCCGCAGCCAACAGAGATTGAAAAAAAAGGTAAAAATCAACTTCTGTCAGCTGCAGGGATGGGTGGGAGGTTGACTTTCTTTCTGCAACAACACACACAAACATTAAATAAAATAGATTAAATACACCCATGCGAAGCGTCTTGCTAATCCACGCCCCCGACTCTGTCAGGTCACGCCCCCTCCTACTCCGCAGCCAATGGGAATTGAAAAAATGAAGGTAAAAATAAACTTCTGTTTGCTGCAGGGGTGGGAGGGTGAATTTCTCTCTGCAACGACACACAAAAATTTTAGATGAAATAGACTAATTATAGACTACAACCAGTCGAAGTCTTTTGCTAAGCCACGCCCCGTCTCTGTCAGGCCACGCCCCCTCTCACTCCGCAGCCATTCTGCAACGACACACAGAAACATTAAATGAAATAGATTAAATGCACCTATACGAAGCGCTTTGCTAAGCCACACCCCGACTCTGTAAGGCCACGCCCCCTCCCACTCCGCAGCCAACAGGGATTGAAAAAATAAAGGTAAAAATCAACTTCTGTCAGCTGCAGGGATGGGTGGGAGGTTGACTTTCTTTCTGCAACAACACACAGAAACATTAAATGAAATAGATTAAATACACCCATGTGAAGCGTCTTGCTAATCCACGCCCCCGACTCTGTCAGGTTACGCCCCCTCCCACTCCGCAGCCAACGGGGATTGAAAAAATAAAGGTAAAAATAAACTTCTGTTTGCTGCAGGGGTGGGAGGGTGAATTTCTCTCTGCAACGACACACAAAAATTTTAGATAAAATAGACTAATTATAGACTACAACTATTCGAATCGTCTTGCTCAGTCACGCCCCCAACTCTGTCAGACCACGCCCCCTCTCACTCTGCAGCCATTCTGCAACGACACACAGAAACATTAAATGAAATAGATTAAATCACCTATGCGAAGCGCTTTGCTAAGCCACCCCCCCAACTCTGTCAGGTCATGCCCCCTCCCACTCCACAGCCAACAGGGATTGAAAGAATGAAGGGAAAAATAAACTTCTGTCAGCTGCAGGGGTGGGAGGGTGAATTTCTCTCTGCAACGACACACAAAAATCATAGATGAAATTGACTAATTTTAGACTACGACCATTCAGTACTAATAAAATATGTTTTTTTCCACTGCTACCCATTGCGGGTCCCCATAAATTACCATGTCATCGACCTGTAATTCATGCCACTCTGTCCCCCGCCCCAGATCTCGCGAAACCACGCTCCGACTCTGTCAGGCCACGCCACCTCCCACTCCACAGCCAACGGGGATTGAAAAAATGAAGGTAAAAATCAACTTCTGTCAGCTGCAGGGGTGGGAGGGAAGTTGGATTTCTTTCTGCAACAACATACAGAAACATTAAATGAAATAGATTAAATATACCCGTGCAAAGCAATGTTTTCTTCCACTGTTAACCATGGCGTGTCCTCATAAATTACCATGGCATTGACCTATAATTCTGGCCACCATCAAAAGAAGGACTTAAAACCCCGCCCCAGGTCTTGCAACATCACGCCCCCGACTCAGTCAGGCCATGACCCCTCCCACTCCGCAGCTAATGGAGATTGAACAATTGAAGGTAAAAATAAACATCTGTCAGCTGCAGGGATGGGAGGGAGGATGACTTTCTCTCTGCAACGACACACAGAAACATTAAATGAAATAGATTAAATATACCCGCGCAAAGCAATGTTTTCTTCCACTGCTACCCATTGTGTTTCCTCAAATTACCATGGCATTAACCTATAATTCAGGCCACCCTGAAAAGAAGGACTTAACCCCCCCCCCCGTGTCCCATTAAACCACACCCCCTCCCACTCCGCAGCCAATAGGGATTGAAAAAATGAAGGTAAAAATCACCTCCTGTCAGCTGCATTGACTTTCTCTCTGCAACGACACACAGAAACATTAAATGAAATAGATGAAATATACCCAGGCGAAGCCAGGTCTTTCTGCTAGTATTACATAATAGCCACTTGCGTTTATGTGGATTTCCTTTGGATACTTCAGTTTCCTCCCACACTGCAGGTTATTTGACTTCTATGTAAATGTCCTTAGTATGAATTAAAGGATTTAGGCTGGGGGCCCCATTGGGGACAGGAAGTGACGAGATTAGTACAGTCCTGCAAAATATGTTTGCAGTATATAACAGGACATACGTGTGTATAACAGCTATATATCATTGAATGAAATGTTATTTCTAAAACTTTTAAAACAGGAGGCCGAACTTCTCTAGGAGGTCAGGAGGGCTCTGAATCTTCGTTTTCAATTCAGGACATCGTAGAGAATTACATCTACTATGTACAGAGTGTCCATGACAGTGTGGAGCCGAGTGTTGACTACTTTAGTTTCTTTATGACTGATGGATCGAGCCAGTCTGAAATTCACAATATCACCATCACCATAGAGGTTGGTATTCTAATACAGGTGGTGTTCAGTTCTTAGGAGGTGCTTTAGTAGAGAAGACATGTTGGTTTGTTGTCATTTTGTCTTCTGTTTACTACATATAAGAATTCTATTGTTCGCCCTGGCAGATCCCCACTTAAAGCCAACCATACAAATAATTTCAATGGGAATGTATGGAGAATGTATATGAGAGACCACAGGCTCTCCCGAAAAGTTATTTGTTGGAGTGAAAAAAGATAAAGGATCATGTCCACAGAAATTAGCCCTTGTCAGAGGAGTCTTCCAGCAGCTTTGTCCCATCTTCACATTGAAATGAACATGCTTGTTTGACTGAGCATGTCCCTGCACAGCACTCACTCCCTTCTGCAGAGGCTCCACTGCCACCAATGAGCGCCGGCAGACAAAAATAAGCAATAGAGCATTAGAAAAATCATGCATTCCTAGTACAATTTCTGATTGAACACACTGCCACCAATAATTAAGAATTATATCTACAAGGAATCATATTGGTGGCACAGCAGCATGAGAAGACAGGGCTGTCTCATCTAGACCTGTCAATCAGAGGGCAAGGGGGAGTGTACTGAGCACATAGCAGTAGCAGTGCTCCAAGTGCTACTCCTACCCCTCAGTGCTCCAACTGCATAAAAATAATAATACACAATAGTACACAATTCTTAGCAGCTGCTTAAAGGGAACCTGTCACCTCCTAGACCGAAATTAAACTGTTAGCAGTACCTTATAGTACGTTGTAGTGTGATGCAGATAGATATCTTCATAGGGGCAAGCGATGCATCTAAGTATGTAAAATCCATCTTTTATTCCACCAGCGCGCGCTTTCCTGAGTCACTCCTGAAGTCAAGGGGGCAGCGGCCTAGCTTCTTCAAGTCAAGCTAGCCACTCCCCTCTTGTAAGTGAGTGACACCTCCGGCAGTTCACATCAGCGGCGCTTTCCTCATTACTGCGCATGCGCGCATCGGCAAGCGCGCGATCCCGGCTCCGGCTGTTCACATCGCCGGCGCTTTCCTCTTTACTGCGCATGCGCGCATCGGCAAGCGAGCGCGCTTGACGATGCGTGCATGCGCAGTAATGAGGAAAGCGCCGCTGATGTGAACTGCCGGAGCCGGGATCGCGCGCTTGCCGATGCGCGCATGCGCAGTAATGAGGAAAGCGCCGCTGATGTGAACTGCCGGAGGTGTCACTCACTTACAAGAGGGGAGTGGCTAGCTTGACTTGAAGAAGCTAGGCCGCTGCCCCCTTGACTTCAGGAGTGACTCAGGAAAGCGCGCGCTGGTGGAATAAAAGATGGATTTTACATACTTAGATGCATCGCTTGCCCCTATGAAGATATCTATCTGCATCACACTACAACGTACTATAAGGTACTGCTAACAGTTTAATTTCGGTCTAGGAGGTGACAGGTTCCCTTTAAAGAGGTTTTCTAAGATTTTTTTAACTGATTACCTCTAGATAGGTCATCAGTATCTGATTGGTGGGGGTCCCACAGTATCCCCACGTCCTTCTTGCAGCTTTTTCTAGGCCAGTGACATCACGTTTATTGGTCACATTGCCTAAGCGCAGCTCAACCACATTGAAGCGAATGGGGCTGAGTTGTGATACCAAGCACTGCCACTATACAATGTACGGCACTGTGCCTGGTGATAATGCTGACATGCTCTTTAATTTCTTTTGTCACAATGCTGCTTTGCAACCTGTCTGATTTAAACTATTAAGTCCACATACATGGATTTAATATAAACTTTCATTTTTCTTTTTCTTATTACAGGGCAAGAATGATGAACCTCCCCAGATATTTTTATTGCCTGTAAGTGTCCATGATAATGCAGGAGCAGTTATAAGGAATACCTCCTTAAGTGTCCAAGACATTGATACACCAGATAATGAGCTCATTTTCATTGTCACAAAAACACCTGCTCATGGTAAGTGATTAGTGATAAACTTGGGGACAGGCACCTCCGTATACAGTGTTGTGGCTGTGCCAGGGTACTACAGCACAGCTACCATCCAAGTGAATGGAACTGAGCTGCAGTACGCCCAAGCCACAAAATACACAGTATACAGATCCTTCTGCTTCTACTCTCTACAATGTATAATGTCTGGTGCTATGGCCGCTAAAAACAGCTGACCATTGGGGGGCTGAGGATAGGCCATTAATATCTGTGGCCCAGAAAAAACTTTTAATGTTTTCATAAATTAAATGAAAGGGCTTTTCTGGGATTTTTACACTGATGTCCTATGCTTAGAAAAGGTCATCAATATCAGATTAGCAGGGGTCTGACACCCCGCACACCTACTGATCAAATGTTCTGCAGTTACTCCGGTCCCAAAAATAGGCACCGGAACTACACAGCTCTGTAGTGGATGGGACTGGTTACCATTCACGAAGCATTGCAGCAACGGGCTCTGTTCTCTACAGAGTGGACAGAGCTGTGTAGTTCTGGTTTTTATTTCTGGTACCTGAGGTACTGCAGAACAGCTGATTGGCAGGGTTCCCGGGAGACAGACCGCCACCGATCTAATATTGATGACCTATATTAAGTGTAGGCCATCAATATAAAAAACCCAGAGTAACCATTCCACTCTACGTGCACTGAAAATTTCCGTCACAGTTACTATTGCATTTACTAATTACAGAATTAACTAGTTACTTGCCTGCTGCTAAACTCTTGGTGAGATATAAGGGCACTTTTACAGAGCCCAAGAGAGCGGGCAATGTTGAGAATGAGGAACGTTCATTCCTACGATTATTCATCTCCATATAGTTTCATTGTTCATCGTCAGAAAATCCCTGTCTATATAGGGCAGTGTGCTGGTGACATAGAAGGGTTTTTGTGCTTGACAATCACCTGAAGTGATCAGGCACATTTACATATTCTTTTCCGGTAATTGGCCCAAATGTTCTTTCCAGATAATTGGTCCAATCCTTGGGATGTGTAAAAGAGCCTTAACTCTGCTAACAGCAAAGTTGTCATACCTTCTCTTTTCTATGATTGTGCCTTTTACATAAATGTATATATCTTATCAGATAATATCTCATATGCATTCCCATAGGGCTTTTACGCAGGAGGCAATTCTACTCTGAGCCATTGGATAATGGGAGGATCCTGGCCCAAGGCTCCTCTTTTACTTATCAGGATATATTAGATGAGTTGATTGTATACATACCAGAGACTGGGGCTACACATTCAGATGAATTCATGTTCTCGATCTCAGATGGCCTGTACACTAGTACTGGAAGATTACAGTTTACCATTGAGCCACAGACAAAGGAACCACCAAGGCTGGCTGTAAACAGAGGCCTACAAATCTCAGCAGGTATGTCTAACAGGGAGAAGCCATCCGTAAAGTAGAATGGCAAAGAGGAAGGTGGGTCAAACTGATAGAAGCCTAAATATTTCTACTTGTTACTAATAGTATTGCATGTACTGTAATATATATATATATATATATATATATATATATATATATATATATATATAGATATTATCCTTTTTAGAATATAGGTGGTAAATGAAGACTGTCTTTTTTGCACTAGAGAATATAAATAATACCTGGCTGTCTCATGTGTTCATGAATGAATGATTGAACATATTAAATAGTTTGATAGGTAGTCTGATACTGTATTGGATAAGCCTTTCAATATTGTCTGTATTAAGGCTCATGCACACGAACGTATTTTTGTTCCGTTTTTTTTTTTTTGTGGACCGCATGCGGAACCATTCATTTCAATGGGTCTACAAAAAAATGGAAGTTACTCCTTGTGCATTCCGTTTCCGTATGTCTGCATGTCCATTTCACAAAAAATTTAACATGTCCTATTATTGTCCGCATAATGGACAAGGATAGGACTGTTCTATTTGGGGCCAGCTGTTCTGTTCTGCAAAATACGGAATGCACACGGACGCCATCCGTGTTTTTTTGCGGATCGGATTGTGTGCATGAGCTCTTAAGCTTATTATTCATCCAGGTTACATTCATTTCAACTGGTGGATCATCATTAGTCAAGTGGAATGTAGTAGGCTTGTTTTGCTAGCAGTTTCACTCTGTGTTCTTAAAGAATGGTAAAAATATTGGACTAACTATGGTAAACCAAGCCTCATGACTTTGACTATAGTGTATTATATGTGCTATAGAAGTAGCCCCATGTCCTTAACTTTTCTCTTGGCTCAACATATTACAAGGTTAGTGTAGGTGAAATGAGCAGCTTTGATACTGTGTTAGAAGGTGTTTATGCTATATGTGTCTATATGGTTTTGATGTGAATTGCAGCCTAAGGGTTTTGCTAGCATGTTGAAATTGATGTATTGTGGAGGGGTTGTCCAAGTTATGAAAAAAAATATATAGTACTGTAAATCTGATGGGCAGCAATATATAACTAAGTTCAGCAAGTTTTAGGCAAAAAAAAATCTATATTTCCTCATTTCCCTGGTTCTCTTCTGGTCTTTGTTTACATGCAATAACAACAATCTCAGCCCCTCCCCCCTTCTCTGCAAAGGCAGTGAATACAAGTGCTGAGTGACATGTCTGCCTGCTGGAATACTCAGCAGCATGTTGTATGTGTAGGACTACAAGTCCCAGCTGTACAATGACACTGCTGATACACACAGGAAATTCCCCCTACCTGTTCTTGTACAATACAATTCTTCTATAGGTCCTTGCCCAGCATTTGTCTCTTCTCACTGCTGCAGCTACTATTTGTTGTAAAGCCTTGAGCCCTCAGTGTGTTCTGGCTGAAGGGGTTAATGTTTTATCTGAAGGAATCCAGGGAGAGAACAGATAGCAGCCGGCAAAGAAAGGGGGCGTGGCCAGTGACGTCTCGTGTACAGACTGTTATCTGATCTCTGAGGCTTGTGCACGAAACATCACAGACCAGGGAGATAAGCTGACATCACAGGTCATGTGACCCTCAGTCAACTCTGAGAAACCAGCAGCTTTAGAAACACAAAGTATATGGGAAAGTTGTTATACCTGACAAGTTAGAAACATATAAAGAACAAAAAAATAACTCGGACAACCCCTTTAATAAAATTTTCAGAGGGTTAAAGGGGGTTGTTCTCCATGCTTGTGCCTTCTTTCAGTCCATCCAGCATGGGCAGATAGTCCCTCTGATGCAAACACTTGGTGAGTTATTACATCTAGTCAGAGGCGTAGCTAGAGGTTCAGCACAGGGGGGGCGAAACATACTTGAGTGGGCCCCCCACTTAGTGGCTTCCCAAACGCACGTTTCCAACTTCACAGGCACATACTACTAGTTGTGGTTATAATATTGTATTAGAAAGATGACTGTATAAACTGCTAGATCATCTATGCTGTTAAGTACAGTACAATAGACTTTCTACATACCCTAGTCTAAATACTCTACCACATAATGCAGTAAAATATAGGATTAATAGGAGTAAAAAAACAAGAGGACTCCTATGTTAAAGGAAACCTGTCCCCAGTTTTTTTACATCACTAAACTAACAGTCCCCTGCCCCCATCAGATCTCAGATCAGCGTATTGTGCCCCATCAGACCCCAGATCAGCGTATTGTGCCCCCATCAGACCTCACATCAGCCTACTGTGCCCCCATCAGACCTCAGATCAGCGTATTGTACCCCCATCAGACCTCAGATCAGCAGAATGTGCCCCCATTAGTCCTCACATCAGCCTACTGTGCCCCCATCAGACCTCAGATCAGCGTATTGTGCCCCCATCAGACCTCCGATCAGCGTATTGTGCCCCCATCAGACCGCAGATCAGCAGAATGTGCCCCCATCAGACCTCACATCAGCCTACTGTGCCCCCATCAGACCTCAGATCAGCAGAATGTGCCCCCATCAGACCTCAGATCAGCCTACTGTGCCCCATCAGACCTCAGATCAGCGTATTGTACCCCCATCAGACCTCAGATCAGCAGAATGTGCCCCCATCAGTCCTCACATCACCCTACTGTGCCCCCATCAGACCTCAGATCAGCGTATTGTGCCTCCATCAGACCTCAGATCAGCATATTGTGCCCCCATCAGACCTCAGATCAGCGTATTGTGCCCCCATCAGACCTCACATCAGCCTACTGTGCCCCATCAGACCTCAGATCAGCGTATTGTGCCCCATCAGACCTCACATCAGCCTACTGTGCCCCCATCAGACCTCAGATCAGCCTACTGTGCCCCCATCAGACCTCAGATCTGCGTATTGTGCCCCCATCAGACCTCAGATCGGCGTATTGTGCCCCCATCAGACCTCAGATCAGCGTATTGTGCCCCATCAGACCTCAAATCAGTGTATTGTGCCCCCATCAGACCTCAGATCAGCGTATTGTGCCCCCATCAGACCTCAGATCAGTGTATTGTGCCCCCATCAGACCTCAGATCAGCGTATTGTGCCACCATCAGACCTCAGATCAGCGTATTGTGCCCCCATCAGACCTCAGATCAGCATATTGTGCCCCCATCAGACCTCAGATCAGTGTATTGTGCCCCCATCAGACCTCAGATCAGCGTATTGTGCCCCCATCAGACCTCAGATCAGTGTATTGTGCCCCCATCAGACCTCAGATCAGCGTATTGTGCCCCCATCAGACCTCAGATCAGCGTATTGTGCCCCATCAGACCTCAGATCAGTGTATTGTGCCCCCATCAGACCTCAGATCAGCGTATTGTGCCCCCATCAGACCTCAGATCAGTGTATTGTGCCCCCATCAGACCTCAGATCAGCGTATTGTGCCCCCATCAGACCTCAGATCAGTGTATTGTGCCCCCATCAGACCTCAGATCAGTGTATTGTGCCCCCATCAGACCTCAGATCAGTGTATTGTGCCCCCGTCAGACCTCAGATCAGTGTATTGTGCCCCCATCAGACCTCAGATCAGTGTATTGTGCCCCCGTCAGACCTCAGATCAGCGTATTGTGCCCCCGTCAGACCTCAGATCAGTGTATTGTGCCCCCATTAGACCTCAGATCAGCGTATTGTGCCCCCATCAGACCTCAGATCAGTGTATTGTGCCCCCATCAGACCTCAGATCAGCGTATTGTGCCCCCATCAGACCTCAGATCAGCCCACCCAGCCACATAAGATTAAAATAAGAAAACCTTTCTTACCTGTCCGGCGCTGCGGCTGCCCTCTGGTCCGGCGCTCCACTGTCTTCCCTGGCCGGTGCGCACTATGACCTGACGCTGCGTGCATAATGGAAGTGCTCACTTGTATTCGCCTGTTAGTCATCCTTGCTGGGCCCCCCTGAGTCACTGGGCCCGGAGCCGTCGCCCCCTCTGCCCCCCCCCCGGTAGCTACGCCTCTGCATCTAGTTCAGAAGTTATGGCTGTGACTGTTATCAATCCTCCTCATGCACCATTGGCCCTGTAGCTACCCACATCAACATCCTGTTTGACTTTGGTCACATAACCATCACAACCAATGACTGGCTGTGTTGGTGATGTTTTCACATGGCCCAGTGAAGTGACACGTCAACGCTTTGACCAGTCATTGGCTGTGGCAGTCACGCGACTCACATCATACATGATGTTGATGTGGATAGCTACGGGTCAGCAGTGCACGAGGAAGATCGATGGAGCCAGAACCCAGCAACAGGGATCAGGTAAGTATGCTCACCACTGGGGGGTCTGAAATGAAGCACAACAGAGGTTGGCCACCACTTTATAGGTAGATACAACTGTATCTGGTAGGGATCTGCACAGAGTGACATGAACAAATGGCAGACCTTTTGCCCTGGGGTACAGGATGCGATAGCATGAACATGCATGACGAAGGTCTTCTCATCTCAATGCTGGCTAGTAACACATTTTTTTTATTTTTTTTTAAAGAAACCACGCTGGAGTTTGTGGACTTTGAAACTGAGTTTGTGCTAATAATTTGCACTTCTTGCTTGGAGCTAGTGATTGCTGTTTTCTAATGACAGTTTCCATATGTATTTCTATCTAGGCTCAACAGCTACAATCACTGACCAGCATTTAAAGGGAACTGACATGGATTCAGATGGTGCCAAGCTAAAATACGTCATCAAGAGAGATCCAGCCGTGGGACAATTACAGATGTCAAAGAATAATAACTTGGTGCCAATTTCTGTTAAAGGGCCAGTTACCAGCTTTACTCAGATGGACGTTAATAAAGGTAGATAATAACTTTAGCATAACTTATGCAATAAAACTAAAATGTATACGTGTAAGTTATATGGTACTATTTCTATAACCCGTCTGTCCTTGTAGGATACATTCTGTATAAGCACAGTAAAGGAGAATCAGGAGGAAGTTTTTCTTTCAAATTTGATCTAGTTGATTCAGAAGAGAATACACTGATTGACCAGTCATTCTATATTAGTATATTAGGTAAGTGTACTCTGCGTTTCTGTCATTTCAATAAATCTTGCTGTAAAATCTGTAATTTTCACCATGTGGGAAAACACATGCCTGTTGTAGAAATCCGACCGTTTATAGCAATGTTGTTCTGCCTGCCTTTTAGAAGACAGACTGCCGCCATCAATTACTGCCAACAAAGGTCTCACCTTGGATGAGAATACTTGGAAAAAAATCACTACACAGCAACTGTCAGCTACAGATCGAGACAGCGAGCCCAGAGAACTACTCTTCCGCATCAATAGGCAACCTAGCCTTGGGCATCTGGAGCACATAAGCTCCCCAGGTACTGGATCACTAGTAACATCTCCTAGATTCTCTGTGACATTGGAAGGAATGTTTGTTTAAGGGCATCTGATTTCTGATTATCCAAAGTGTTTGTAATACAGAACAGTGATTCTGTACATACACATAATTCACTACGCCAGCATAAAGGGATTCAAGTTAATTATGTTAGCTAATATCCACTTCAAGTGAATCATATAGATGGCAGTATCTTATTTGAATATTTGACTATAAAACACATATTTAACGCTTTTAACTGTGATATAAAATCTGCTATTGCTCTCCTTGAAGGTCTCATGTACATGACCATATTTTTCATCTGTGTGTTATCCACATTTTTGGCAGCTACTACACTGACTTATTCATTTCTAAACACATCCATGTTTTTTTGCGGTTCCCTGTGACTGTTCCAGAAATGATTGCGCATGTCCTATTGTTGCCCATTTTGCAGAGTAAAATAGCCCTTTCTACTAATGGGAATGAGAAAAATATGTAATGCACATGGAAGGTATTCGTATTTTGTGGATCTGTTGTTTGCAGACTGTAATATAGACATCGTTGAGTGCATGAAGCCTTAAAAGGGGTTGTCTCATCTCAAATATTGGTGGCATATGGCTAGGATATGTCACTAATGTCAGATAGGTGCTGGTCCTACTTTCTAGAACAGAGCGAGAGAAGTCCAGGAGAGCACACTGCCCATGCACGACCAGCCTCCATATATTTCTGTGGGAGCGCCAAAAATGCAGAGAGGTGTGCTCAGCTGTTTCAGGAAGTTCCATAGAAGGAGAGCACACTGTGAGAGCACACTTCTATGGAACTGCTGGACCTAGCTGAGCCTGTGTTCAGCTATTTTGAGCACTCCCATAGAAATGAATGGAGCGTGGTCACACATGTGCAGTGCACCCTTGTTCTCTTTGGGAGCTTCGGTCTAGAGATGGGTGGGGGTCCCAGAAGTGGAACCTGCACCTATACGCCATTGGCGGCATATCCTAGCAATATGCCACCAATATTGGAGGAAAGACAGCTCCTTTAAGCTAAAAAGTCTGCATTGTAATCTGGCACATGGTCTGTTCCTTGCCACAGTTACAAAAAAAACAAATCCTTGCTGTGACTGCTGTCCCCCAACTTTCTCATATATTACTAATACTTCTTTCGGGGGGGGTGTAGTGAATGTTTGTATCTGTTTACTTTCACAACCTTTATGTTGCTTTTAACAGAAAATTATTTTTAAAGGGTATTAATGTGGAAAATGAGAACATAAAATTCAAAAGAAAAAGTAGCGAAAAAAGAAAAGCTGTTTCAGATTTCTCGAAAATGCACCACAATTGAAAAAAAAAAAACACCACCAAAAATGCATATATACACTTTGATCTAACATTTGGAATTATGTAAAAAAAAAAAAAAAAAAAAAAGCAGCAAATCCTTAAAACAAAACTACCATAAAAAACTGTGTGATTCCCAGCCTTATTCAGATTTGATGCATGAGGCCCTAAGGCCAGAGATACACATTCAATATCTGCCAGATGACTGTCGGGGCTGTCTCTTCTGATTCCCCCATACATATACACATTCGGTTGTGCCAAACGTGTATGTTTATTCATCGGAGAGAGAGAGAGGAGAAAGCTGCTGCCAGACACTTCTGGTAGAGTTGGCTTAATGAGTAACTAAACTTTTATACAAGTTGCTTTTTTTTTTTTTTTTGAATCAGATAATTTTTTATTAAACATTTTCATACAAGCTGTTTTTAAACTCTTCTAAATAGCACCAAAATAATTTGTTATATAGTGGAATATACTTTATTAATGAATTATATTGATTTACCAATGTGGTATAGAGAGCCTTGAGCTGAGAGGAACACCGGCACAGGCAGGAGCCTGCTCCGCTCAGCTAAAGCCTGGCAGAGCACGCTGGTACAGGGCACAGGGTACCGATGTGCTGCGCCAGAATTAGCTTGGGGGAGCGTAGACAGGACAGCGTGCAGAGTTCTCTACAGCAGCAGAAATCCATACACTGTACAGCACTGACAAGCCAGTGATGTACGGGAATGATGATTTTAAGAAGCAGTACTATCATAAACTTTGGGTACCTTTTTTTTAGTTGCAAAACAACATAATAAATATTTTGGGGCTATTTAGAAGAGTTTAAAAGCAACTTGTATAAAACTTTAGTTACTCTTTAACTACTGGGAGAACAAAACAGTCGGGTGAAAAAATTCAATCAATGCTTCTCTCCTTGGACGTCATCTGTTGGGGGAGAGTTGGGCGCTCCCCATACACATTAGGTTGTCAGCGGGATATAAATGCAGCAAAAAAGTGTCTGTATGCAAATACCTGAGGTTCGGGTCTGAGCTAAGTTGTGATATTACATTGTGAATGAATTCTACAAGCTATATATTGATTTCTATCTCTGTGCTTATTATGTATGAGTTATTGTACATGGTATTATAATGAAAAAAAGATTGACAGCAGGAATTCATGGTTGATTTATTTCTCCTTTTTTCCAGGCATCAAAATTAGCAGCTTCAGTCAGGCAGATCTGGAGTCGCGAAGTATTCAATACATTCACACTAGTGCTGATGAAAAACATGCCGATGACTTTACCTTCACCGTCTCAGATGGAGTCAATGAGGTAGAAGGATTTTTGGTTTTGTCAGGTTCTCAGTTTACAGGACATTTGTGCGTGCTCTGAGGTAAACAATAGGCCTAAGGCAGATTTCCCAAGGCACACATATTGTCTTTACAGTTCCAGTGTTGCTGGGTCTCATCATTGTTTATTTGGCTGCACAGATTAATCTCATCCAATTCACATTCTCCTCTAATGCCTACAGCCAACATACAGAGGATATGAGTCTCTTTTTGATTTTTTTTTTATTATTTCATTTTGAGCCTTTTCTTTAATAAAAAAAAAGTTTAATAGTTGGAAGGATCAGCACACGAGAAGATACAGTACTGGAAATAAATAGATTTCTATGGACATTACTTGCCATCTGCAAGTACAGTTTCAGTCAGATTTGAATATTCTTCTGCCTGTTGACATTCTCTTGTCAATTGTGGCCAATATTGCAGGTTTAATATTGTACTGCTTGGTGTAAAAAGTGTCAGATGATAGTATTAGCAAGAAATAGATGAAGAATTATTTTCATCCCTTGTCTAAAAGCCTCAGTAGAGATTTCCACTGAGCTTAGGGGCTGTTCACATCTTATTTTAGCCCTCTGCTGAGCTTTCTGCTTATGGGATACGTTCAGGGACGTAGCTATAGATGGTTCAGAGGTAGCAGGAACCTGTGGGGGCCAAAGATCATTCTGCAACAAGGTAGGTGGGGGACCCTGTTAAAGAGTTTGCTCTTGGGTCCAGAAAAAGTGCATCTGTCAGCAGATTGTACCTGTGAAACTGGCTGACCTGTTACATGTGCATTGGCAGCTGAAGACATCTGTGTTGGTCCCATGTTCATATGTGCTCACATTGCTGAGAAACATGAAGTTTTAATATATGCAAATGAGCCTCTAGGAGCAACAGGGGCGTTGCTGTTACACCTAGAGACTCAGCCCTCTCTGCAACTGCCACGCCCTCTGCACTTTGATTGACAGAGCCAGGCGTGTAAATGTTATCATGCCTTGCACTGACATCTCCTTAAAGTGTTAAGGACTTGGCACTTGAAAAGAGAGCAGATCCTCTAGGTGTAATGGTAACGCCCCCATTGCTCCTGGAGACTCATTTGCATAAATTTGCACACAGATGTCCTCAGCTGCCAGGGACACATGTAACAGATCAGCAAGTTCCATAGATACAAATCTGCTGACAGATGCCCTTTAAACTTACGTTTCTGGATACTCAAAAACAATATACATTTCTCACAGTGGATCCATTCACTTCAATGAAGCAAATGGGTCTAATGAATGAGTCTAAGAACAAAATTTGTACTTCGTTACTATCTCCCCCAAAATGACGAACACAGATGGAAAGCAGGTGAAACTGAGCCCACAGTTTAAAGGGGTTGTCTCACTTCAGTAAGTTGCATTTATCATGTAGAGAAAGTTAATACAAGGCACTTACTAATGTGTTATTATTATCCATATTGCCGCCTCTGTTGGCTTGATTCAATTTTTCATATTATACACTGCTCGTTTCCATGGTTACGACCACCCTGTAATCCAGCAGCGGTGACCGTGCTTCTACACTAAAGGAAAAAGTGCCGGCCTCTCTGGTGGCTGGGACCATAGGAGTGCACTTTTTCATATTGGCACTTTTTTCTTTCCACCGCTGCTGGATTGCAGGGTGGTCATAACCATGGAAACAAGCAGTGTATAATGCGATGGAAAAATGAATCCAGCCAGCAAAGGAAGCAATATGGACAATCACATTACATTAGTAACCGCCTTATATTACCTTTGTCTACATGATAAATGCCATTTGCTGAAGTGAGACAACCCCTTTAATCTTTTGGACTTTTGTTTGCCTCATGGAAGTGAATGGATTTGCTGAGGGCTACATTTTAATACTATTGCATATCTTAGCAGCAGATGGCCTAAGTATTATGCAAACAAAGCCTTCTATCACAACCGTATGAAAAAAACTGCATCTGGAGAGAAAATAAGTTTACCAAAATCTTTCCTCCTGTTACTTGTGTATTACTTTTCCTGCTTATAAACATGAATGAGGTTTTTTATCTGCTGGTGGTGTTCACACTATCTCTCTAATATCGTTTGTATATTAGGTATCTCAGACCTTTTATATCACCATCAATAAAGTGGACGACTCTTTACCCGTGGTGCAGAATTTAGGAATGAGGGTGCAAGAAGGTGTTCGAAAAACTATTACAGAGTTTGAGTTGAAAGCTATTGATGCCGATACTGAGGTATGAGGATCTTCAGTTCACATGCTTTAGTTTGTTGTCCTTTTGGATGTTGGACCAGTTGCATAACCATATTCTTTTAGACTAATAAGATTGTATAATTTAGCACAAAGCCTGTATGGAAATAGCATTGAGGGCTCTTGGCGATTATTTGGTTAAGCCATACAGTATTACGGTTGAGTTAAAGCGTTCTGTCGTATCTGAAACAGGCAGAATCAGTTACATTCACCATTGTCCAGCCACCTCGTTATGGAGTGATTGAGCGCAGCACAAATGGTCAGAGCTACCGCCAGACATTTACCTTCACAATGGATGACATCTACCAGAATCGTATCAGCTACAATCATGATGGAAGTAATACTCTGAAGGACCGATTCTCCTTCACCGTATCAGATGGAACTAACCCTTTCTTTATTGTAGAAGATGGAGGGAAAGAGGTATGCCATTTAGAATGTGAATGTTTTATCACTTTTTTTTTAAATATCAGGCATAATTTGCCACCTAGGTTGATTTTTTTTTTTTGCTGTTAGATATCAGCTTTATTCCCTCACCACATTGAAATCTTAGCCAAGACTGCATGGTTATGGTGGGGTCAGCAAAAATAGCTTGCAGCCAACAACTACTTTGTACGTATGTCCAGGTTTAGAGCTGACAGGCATCACATCCAGGAAGCAACCCATGAGTCCAGGGGTGTAGCTATAGTGGAAGCAGCTGTTGCAGGGCCCCATCTCAGAAGGGGGATCACCGTAGAGGAGGAATGAAAGGTTTTATTGTCAGGGCCCCCTCAACGGTATTATGCAAAGACATTATATACAGTGACAGTATAAACCGTGACATGACATATGGTATATATGTGGAGGAAGTGGTTGCTGAGGGGGCGCTCAAAAATTTGCTGTGGGACTCAGTCAGTTCTAGTTACACCTCAGCATAACAGTTTATAGTGATAAGGGGAAGATTGGGTAGATTATTACCAAAACAAATCAGAAAATACACTGCACTGCGGAATATGTTGGTGCTATATAAATAAAGATTATTATATTATTATTATTATTAAATTTCAAAAACTATTTCATCGGTTTAATAATTTACTATAAGCATGAATTACAGAACCTATAACTATTGGAGGCAAACTGGATTCACTGCTGTCCCGCTTTATCAGGAATACCAAAATCCACTTTAACCAGGATTGTCAAAATGGATATTTGTTGTTGCAAACGTGTGCAGGAATCGTAAAAAATGTAATTACTTTATGGTTTCAGATTGTTACTGCAGCTCCTCAGAGATTTAAAGTAGATATCCTTCCAGTTGATGATGGAACACCAAGAATCATTACCAATTTAGGACTTCAGTGGTTGGAATACATGGATGGAAAGGTAACGTTAGCTAACTCTTTAAGAATCGTGACTTACTTTTGTGTGTTTTAAATACCTTTAGTGTCCATGACCCAATTTCTTGAACTTAGTGGAGTCTTGAAAATTTGCTTTAGGTTGCTTGGTTTAAGAGCGCATTCTAAAAGTCCTTTCATAGATCATACCCCATAATGAGAAAGCGAAAACAAATGCAAATTTATTAAAAGGGAAAAGGAAAGTATTCAGACCCTTTACTATGACACTTGAAATTTAGCTCTGGGGCTTCCAATTTCTCTTGATCATCTTTGAGATGTTTCTATGCTTTGATTGAATTCCACCTGTGGTAAATTCACCTCACTGGACATGATTTGGAAAGGTACACCCCTGTCTATATAAGGCATCACAGCTGAAAAACAAGCCACAAGAAGGAATGGACTGCGTGTAGCACTCAGAAACAGTTTTGTGTGAAAGCACAGATATGAAGAAGAGTACAAAAAATTCTGCTGCACTGAAAGTTTCCAAGAGCACTGTGGCATTATTTTTAAATGGAAGAAGTCTGGAATAACCAGGGCTCTTTTTTGTTCTTAAATCTAAGTGTCGTGTCTGGAGGAGACCAGGCACCACTTATCACCTGCCCATTACTATCCCTACAGTGACGCATGTTGGTGGCAATTTCATGCTGTAGGGATGTTTTTAAGCAGCTTGGACAGGGAGACTGGTCAGGATTAAGGGAAAGCTGAATAGAGAAAAGTGTCCTTGACCTCAGACTGGGCCGAAGGTTAACCTTCCTACAAGACAATCCCTAAGCAATCAGCCAGGTCAACACAGGAGTGGCTTAAAGGGAACCTGCCATCAACTTTATGGTGACTGAGGGCAGCATACAATAGGGACAGAAATGCTGATTTCAGCAGTGTGTCACTCATGAGCTAAATGTAAGCTGTTGCAGAGAACCAGCATCATTATCATTGCAGCCTAGGACTTGAAAAGAGTCAAATCTACCTGAGAAGAGTCATGGGTATTCCTGCTCCTCCGCCCATCTTCTGATGATTGGCAGTTCTCTCCTAGAGAGAGAGGGAGAAAACTAGGTAGAAGCCTGTCAATCATCAGCAGGTGGGCGGGGAGAGCAGGAATTCACGACTAACCATGACTCTTCTCAGGTGGCCATGACTCTTTTCCAGGCCCAGTCAGCAATGATTGTGATGTTGGTTCTCGGCAACCATTTACTTTTAACTTCAGACCGTTGAAATCATTTCACCTATCTCTACTTTATTCTGCCGTTAGTATGGGCAGCATAAAGGTGATGACAGGTTCCCTTTAAAGGCAACTTGATTTTCTGTATTTTAGCACAAGGCCACAACATAATAGAATGTGAAAAAAATGAAAGGTCCTGAACACTTTCCAAATGCACTGTAACTTTGGTTGCTTATGAATACTGGATGATTCCCGATCTGTAATAGGCTAAATGTATCATAAATTTTTCCATTGATAACTTTAGGTGATTGCACTTGATTATACGTTTTGCTAGTTCATCTTGTGATCAGTGGCACCTTTACTAACGAATGGTCCTATGAACACTCGTTAGCGATTATCTGACGGAATCTTGGTCTGTGTAAAGTGCCCTTAAATATCTGATCAGTACCAGATACTGGTTGGCTACTTGCCAATTAGATACTCATACCGTATACTAAGGGAATACGCTTGTATTGTGGGAAAACCCTTTTGACTAGTTGAAAATAAGGCCATTTACCCCCACCTTTCCTGACGAAATGCTTTTTTTTTTAGTAGATGTGTCTTTGAAAGCCCCAACTTTTTTCGGTGATATGAGGCTTTATTTTAGTATTTTTGGTTTTCATACCTGGGTAATGTAAAAAAGGGGAAAAAATACATAGTATTTGAAACTTTTTTTAATAGCACAAAGTGCAACTAAAATATTTTTTTGATTATGCCCCTCTCCATTTTGATATAAAAGAGGTATGGGTTATGGGGGTGGGGTTACAAATGTGACATGTGTTGGCTTTTTTATTTTTAATATTTAAATTTTTTTTATTTTGTCTTATTTACACGGGATATAGCACCTGCAGGCTTTAACAAGGCAGTTGATCCTAGAGCTGATCTGGGTCTGCTAAGATGACATGAACTGCTAAGTTTGCAAGGGCATTCAGGAACATACTTGTAGAGTTATATGCTGATCTCCTAGACCAGTGGTGGCGAACCTGTGGCATGGGTGCCAGAGGTGGCACTCAAAGCCCTCTCTGTGGGCACCCGCACCCTAGAAAAAGTCTATGATGTACCAATATGCCTTAGACCTTTTCTGCCATTCATTAGCGCAGGGCGCACTATGAACAGCACAGGCAGCGCACTGAATGTAGGCAGGTTATTATAGCTAAATGATAAAGTACATGGAAGATATACTATACTGGTATTCAGGTTCATGCAAGTTTCCTTATAGCCATAGAGACATGGTTTTGTTAGAAGTTGGTTAGGAAATGGCTGATATCCTGAAATACATACAGAAGTCTTTATGTGTACGAACAATTTTGTTTAGACACATGGGCCGCAGCAGGAAAAAGAGGTGAATAAGGGACACATTACTGCTCTTGTAGTGTTCCTTTAAAAACACAATAGGTGTTATAAATCATGTATCATCTTTCTGTATTAATTGGTGTTACTGTGTTGATATTACTTTCCTCCAATGCAAAGCTTTCTGCGTCCAACGTGCATTTTAATGTAATCTCACTTAGTGAGAATCAGCATTATTTGCATTATTTCCAGGCTTCCAATTACATTACAAAGAAGGAACTAATGACCATAGACCCAGACACAGATGACAAGCAGCTTACCTATGAAATTTTAAGTGGGCCTACACATGGCTATTTGGAAAACAAACTGAAACCTGGGTTACTCCTCACTTCATTTACACAAGGTACGCTGTTTTTTCAATAAACTAATCAGTCTTTCTTCATAAAAAAACAGGTTCAATTCATAAAATTCTTCATAAAATTAAATTGTTGACCTATTAGAGCATGTGCGTGTGTGCTGGTAGTGGTGTAGCAGAAAGATAGTGCATTAAAGGGGTTGTCCGAGTTATGAAAAAAATATAGCACTGTAAATCTGATATATAACTAAGTTAAGCAAGTTTTAGGCAAAAAAAATCTATATTTCCTCATTTCCCTGGTTCTCTTCTGGCCTTTGTTTACCTGCAATAAAAACAATATCTGCCCCTGACCCTGCTCTGCAAAAGGAGGGAATACAAGTGCTGCCCTGAGTGACATATCTGCCTGCTAGGATACTCAGCAGCATGTTGTATGTGTAGGACTACAAGTCCCAGCTGTACAATGACACTGCTGATACACACAGGGTCTTCCCTCTACCCAGGGGCGGACTGGGAACTTAATGTGGCCCTGGAAAAAATACTAAAAGTGGCCCCGTTTTGTAGGTGGGTCCAAATTGATGGAAGGCAGGGCCAGCAATACCATATTGTGGCACATTATACCACCTCCAACAGAGCCAAATACCACAGTCCATCACAAAATACTGCCAGCAGAACAAAAACTTCCACTGGTCGGCCACGAGGAGGACTCAGGCGGCCCCATGGGCATCGGCCCACCGGGAAATTTCCCTGTAAGGTCTATGGCCAATCCACCCCTGCCTCTACCTGTTCTTGTGCAATACTCTACTAAGATCTTCTCTAGTCTGTAATCTCCTGTGCCCAGCATTTGTCTCCTCACTGCCTGCTACTACTGTAGTAAAGCCTTCAGCCCTGAGTCTGTGTGGCTGAAGGGGTTAAAGTTTTATCTGAAAGAATCCAGGGAGAGAACAGACAGCAGCAGCAGCCAGCAGTGCAGGGGGCGTGGCCAGCACAGTGACGTCTCGTGTACAGACTGTTATCTGCTTGTGCACAAAACATCAGCAGAGCAGGGAGAGGAGCTGACATCACAGGTCATGTGAAATCTGAGAAAGCAGCCACTGAAGTTAAAGTAAGTGCATTGAAAAAACATTACATTTGCCTAGTTAGAAACATACAAAGGACAAAAAAATAACTTGGACAACCCCTTTAATGCACAACCAAAACATCCAAGTGTTGGAAAATATATATAAATTGTAACATTAGTGAGGAAAACCTAGCTTCTCTCAAAACAAGGAAGAAATTGATATAGCTGGAATTCTGGGAAACAAATGCATTAAAAGAAAGTTAAGACCTTTTTTTAACAAACAAATCATGCACCCTCAGACACATTCCCTGGGTAGTGTTGTGTAAATCTCTAGAAATATGCTTTAAGTGGAGTCCTCATGATGTATAATGACATTTTACTGGGCTATCCCTCAATGTCTCTCAATTTTATTATGGGCAATACATTATTCCCATTCCCATTATGCTTTGTATTGTATAATTTACAGTACTGCAGGTGTTTCACATCTACACTTTAGCAGTGATGGTGCCTGATTTATCCTTGTGGTTTACTGCATTTTTAATAAACAATAATACATTTCCTGTTCAGATGTTACGTTTGCTGGAAATCCACATACTTCATGTGTCCATTAAAAGGTGTTTCTTTTTCAGAGGACATAAACCTGGGCCTGATACGTTATATTCTAAATGAAGCCAAGTACAAGGAAACCATGGATAACTTTAAATTTCTCGTAAAAGACAGTAAACCCAATGTAGTCACTGACAATATGTTCCACATCCAGTGGTCGCTGATCAGCTTTACCCACATTAGGTAAGTCAGTCAGGCTCTGAATCCTCATTTCACTTTCAAAACTGCATATAAAGTTGAAGTATCACATTGTTAAAGGGACTTTACAGGTCTTCTGTATTGATGGACTATCCTCAGGATGCCGTGACCTCTTCCGAGGCCTATAACATCAAGTTTATCTGTTACTTGGCCTAGTTGCAGCTCATTCCCTTTCAAGTGAAGGGACCTGAGCTGCAATTCCATGCACAGCCATTATGCAATAGATGGCGCTCTGCTTGGTAAGTTGAGTTGAGGCCGCGGTGCTCACCAAACTGCTGATCGACAGAGGGTGCAGTGTGTTGGAACTCTGCTGATCTGATACTGATGACCTATCCTGAGGATAGGTCATCAGTTATACATACTCAGAAAACCCCTACAAATAATTAAAAAATGCCCTGTTAATCATGGATATCTATTGATTCCAGTGCTTGTTGGCAGTTATCTACAGCCAACACTTGCCTGTAGGTAATAGGGGGTTTCCTAGTTGAGACACTTCCTCTGTTTACACATTCAAAATCATTGTATTTGTTTTGGCCTAAAAAAGCGTGAGTGCCTTTGAGTGTGGCTTTGGGAAAATACGGCCCTGTTCTGTGGAACAGTATGAGTATGCCAATACCAAATCTATATAATTTTTGTTATATTTTTACTAGCTTTTTAAAAAATGAAAACCTTTGAAAAATGTTCTTGCATTGCCATATTTTGACACCCATAACAGAGTTGTTTGAGCGCTTGTTTTTTGTGGGGCAAACTGCAGTTTTGATTGGTACCCTTTTAGGGTATTTACAAATTTGTTATTCATTTTTTTTAGCCTAAAATAAATACAATGCAATAAAAAATGCATCAAATATGGCAACACTGAGACTCCTGCAAAAAATGTGAATATTGGTGAATCAAACATGGCAACTCCCAAGAATTGTTTGTTTTTAAGTATGGTAATTAATCATGTGATGTGTGTGTTTTTTAACTGGGATGAGTGAGCTGGTCATGAATAAGGCTTTTTAACTGAAAGATGTAGGGAGTGGGCTGCTGTATATGGACTTTTTGTATTTTTCCAAAAAGTAAAGTGTGGATATTTTGGGACTGTTTCAAATGCTGGATTTGTTTTGCTACATGATTAGCTTATTGTCAGGGAAACAAAAAAAGAAATTGTTCTTAGTAGACAACGCCTCCAACTTTGCAGGATTTAGAGACAAAATACAGGTACATACAAATGTTTAATCAATAAACGGTCAACAATATACAATGAATTCTGAAAAGTCTTCAGACCCTTTATCACATTTTGTTATGTTGCAGCCTTGTGCTAAAGTAAACAAAACTTTAAGTTTCCCCCATCAGTCTGCACTCAATACTCCATAATGACAAGGTGAAAACAGAATTTTAGAAATATTTGCTAATTTATTAAAAAGGAAAATCCAACATTTCTCATGGACCTAAGTATCCAGACTAGAGATGAGCGAACGTGCTCGAAACGAGCACTGTACCGCTCGGCTCCCCTGCGCTCGCATGGGCGCAGGCAGCCGCTTCCGTCCTCCTCAGGAGGACGGAAGCGGCTGCCTGCGCCCATGCGAGCGCAGGGGAGCCGAGCGGTACAGTGCTCGTTTCGAGCACGTTCGCTCATCTCTAATCCAGACATTTTGCTATAAAACGACATTTAGCTCTGGGGGCCTCCCATTTCTCTCGATCATCTTTGAGAGGTTTTATCTTGATTGAATTGCATTTGATTGAATTCTCCACCTGTGTTAAATTTGGTTGACTGGACATGATTTGGACAGGATTGTGTAGAAACAGATGGTACAAAAAATTCTGCTGCACTGAAAGTTCCCAGGAGCACAGTGGCTTCCATAACTCCTTGAAGTAGTTTGGAACAACTAGGGCTCTTCCTAGACCTGGCTGCCCCACCAAACTTGTAAGTAATCAGGGGAGAAGGACCTTGATAAAGGAGATGACTCAGAACGCAATGGTCACTCTGGCTGAGCTCCAAAGATCCTGTGTGCAGATATGAGAAACTTCCAGAAGGTCAGCCATCACTGCAGTATGCCACCAATCTGTGCTTTATGGCAGAGTGACCAGAAAGAAGTCTCTCCTCAGTAAAAGACACATGAAATCCCGCCTAGAGTTTGCAAAAAAAGCACCTAAAGGACACTCAGACTGTGAGAAACATAATTCTCTGGTCTAATGGTCCAAGGTTGAACTTTTTAGTTTCAGTTCTAAGCATTATTTCTGGAGGAAACTGAGAACTGATCATCAACTGCTCAATACCATCCCTAGAGTGAAGCATGATGGTGGCAGCATCATGCAATGGGGTTGTTTTTCTGTGGCGGGGACAGGGAGACTGGTCAGAGTTGAAGAAAAGCTGAATGGAGCAAAGTACAGGGATATTGTTAATGAAAACCTGATCCACAGTGCTCTGGACCTAAGACTGGTCTAAAGTTTCACCTGCCAACAAGTCAAAGACCCTAAACACAGGAATAGCTTAGGGACAACTCTGTGAATGTTCTTGAGTGGCCCAGGCATAACCCAGACTTGAACCCAATCAACCATCTCTGGAAAGAACTGAAAATGGCTGTCCACCGACGGTGCCCATCCAATCTGACAGAGCTTGAGTGGATCTGCAGAGAAGAATGACAAGAAATCCTCAAATCCACGTATGCAATCCTTGTGGTGCTTCAACTAAATACTGAGTAAATGTCTGAATGCTTATGTCAATGCAAGATTTTAGTTTTTCCTTTTTAATAAATTAGCAAAGATTTTGAACCTTCTGTTTTCACTTTGTCATTAAGGCGTATTGAGCATAGAATGATGGGTAAAACTTGATTTTTAAAAATTTTTTAGCACAATGCTGCAATACAACAAAATGTGAAAAATAAAAGGGTCTGCAGACTTTTCGAATGCATTGTATTGAATACCCTATGTGATATGTCAATGTAAGCCTTTACTATTTCTATTCTCCTTCATCTAACTCACCAGAAAGCCCTGTTCACTCTTATAAAGCTTCCATTTATAAGGTCACAGTATGCATTTTTGATATTTTCATCAGTTACATGTCAACGAAATAAGATAAGATGCAGAGAACAAGCAAGCAATTTAATAGAAATGTTTGTTTTATCCTTTATTATGGTTGCCACTGTTTTTTTCTTCAAACTGTACTTTGTTTTAAGACAGTGCTCCTATTATTTCTGGACTAGACTTTGATGTGTTAAGAGAAAAATGTTATATAAAGGGGTATTTAGGTAATTTCAAGTTATTTCCTATCCACAGCATAGGGGATAACTATTAGATCAGTGGAGGTCCTACTACTGGGACCCCCACCGTTTATGAGAATGGGGGTCTCATATCCCACACGGCCCTTTGAAATGTGCACTGCCACTTCATTCAGAACTGCCGGAAATAGCTGAGTGCTGTACTCAGCTATCTCTGGCCATCCAGTAGATATGAAAGATTTGGTAGTATGCAGGCTTAGCCTTTCCCTCCGTTCATTTCGGGGAACAAAATATCTGTTCTTGTGATTGAGGGAGTCCGAGCTTTAGAACACCAGTTGGTCTAATAGTTATCCCTTATTCTATGGATAGGGGATAAATTGAAATTACAGGAATCCCCCTTTATTTATGGATTGCCTGGGTAAAATAGGTGAAGGAGCTGATTAGATTACAGATGTACTCCTCCACGAAAATTTTCAGTTTTGATACACATTGCTCTTCATTGTTGCTAAGTGATGTCTAAGAATATATGAATTGAGATTTTAGACTATGCTTCAAGATTTTATTCCCATAGATTTACATGGAAAGGGGGGGTTTGTGACATCCAACACTCAATAGGTTCCATATACTGTTCTACTGCTTAGAATTTATTTTTCCAGAGGATCAGTCACTAATGTGTATATTTCTTTGTGAAAAGCTACAACGTAAGTGAAAAAGCAGGATCCATAAGTGTTAATGTAAAAAGGACTGGAAATCTTAATCAGTATGCGATAGTCCTATGCCGGACTGAACAGGGATCTGCCACATCAAGCTCCAGTGTGAGCTCTGGACCAGGACAGCAGGACTATGTAGAATATGCTGGCCAGGTAAAATATCTTCATCATTTATTTACTTTTGTACCTAGGTGCTAAAACCTTACAGTCTCCACCTTTTATCATCATCTCAGTAGTTGGTACAAAATTCTGAGCTTATTCATTTCTTAGTATTTTAGTATAATGTTTAGAGCTCCATTTTACTGATATAGCATAGCTATAGATTAAAAAATAACAAGCTGCAGTTGCCAGCAGAAGTGTAGTCGTTTTCTGCATAGTGTTATACATAGTACTCAATGATCACATCAATAAGCTCCTCTAGAGGCATGTGCAGGCAGGTAACAGATCTAGTAAATATATTTCTATGGAGGGGATTTAATTTAAATACTCTACAGAGTTTAAATAAAATCTCAAAAAATTGGATTTCAATGGTGAACCTTCATTTTAATCTAATTGTATATAATATTCACTTTTGGCAAACCTTCAAAGAATTATTGAACCTGTTTTAAAGTGTTAGGGATTGTATACTGCAATTTCCCAAACTACTCTATTCTTCCCTTTATGAGTAATGACTGTCTATGCAGAATACAGGACTGTGTTATCATGTTTCTAATGTAAATCGATCAGGTGCAGTTTGATGAGCGAGAAGACAGTAAAGCCTGTACCATCATCATTAATGACGACCAGGTATATGAGAATATTGAACATTTCACAGTGGAGCTGAGCATGCCGGCCTATGCCCTTCTGGGGCAGATCACTAAAGCCACCGTTAACATTAATGACACCGAAGATGAGCCCACTCTACAGTTTGATAAGAAGATCTACCGTGCTAATGAGAGTGCTGATGTCCTGTCTGTACCTATTGAAAGAAAAGGTTTGCTTTATAATTTTTTCTTACGTCAGCAAATATTATCCTACATTATGTAATTATAGGGCCAAATGTAAATCTATGTAAGACTGGAATAACACATGCAGTTTTTTTTTGTTTTTTTTTTTTGCTGTTCTTGGCGCTTTTTTCTTTTTAACGAAACACAGGAGTGGATCTAAAAGTGGGGGAAATTCAACAAGTTTATTCTAGTTTCCTGAGCAATTGGGTGGCTGGATGTTGGGTGCCCAACTGTCAGAGGTTTCTGAGTACCCAGTAGAGAAAACAGAAGCAGTTTCTATCTCTCCTGTCATATATGATTTCCTATCCACAGCAATCAATTAGCACTGTGTATTGCTTAACTGCCGTAATTGGTCCATGGGGTCATGTGATCACCAGGATCACATGACTGATCACAGCACTGGTCATTAGACCCGGCATAGCCCTAAAAGGGTAGTCCGGCCTTGGAGTCGAAAAAACCCTATAATCCGAACCTGCGAACCTGAACAACGCTGCTCCGTTCCAAGTTGCTTCTGGTTCCATGACCACTGCAGCGAATCACAGGCCTCAATGGTCACATCAGCTTGAATGTTACATGACAGCTGTGAGTTACTGTTCAAGCTGATATGACCACTGAGGCCTTTGATTGGTCGTTACCTAGCCAATACCTGGTCCAATGCAGCCATGAATGGAGCAGGGGCTGGACCGCAGGCAGGCAGGGGCGGACTGGGGACTTAAAGTGGCCCTGGAAAAAATACTTAGTGGCCCTGTTTTGTATTTGGGCCCAAATTGATGGAAGGCAGGGCCAGAAATACCATATTGTGGCACATTATACACCCCAACAGAGCCAAATACCACAGTCCATCACAAAATACTGCCAGCAGCACAAAATACATTCCCAGAAACTTCCACTGGCCAGCTGTGAGTAGGGACCAGGTGGCCTCCTGGGCATCGGCCCACCGGGAAATTTCCCTGTAAGGTCTATGGCCAATCCGCCCCTGCAGGCAGGTGATTCTGCTTTTATATGTTCAGAGGCACAGGTAAAGATGATAGGAGTTGTCAGCTTCAAGGCTGGACAACTCCTTCAATGTCACCCATACAAGGTTGATTTATTTTTTTTGTAACGGTTCGAAGGCGCCCTCTGGAGGAGAAATAGCAAATGTTCATACAATCTAATTCTCTAATATTTTGAGGACATTATCACACAAGACAGCAATGTGACTCTGTAGGTTAAGATACTGAGTAAATAAATGTTCCAGGGACATTAGATTGAAATATAACAGCCCATGGTTAATGTCTTATTTCAGTGTCAGCAAATTATAAGAATATGAACACAGCTATGCTGCCAGATTCTGATGATCCAGCATAACCACAGTGCATATTAGTCTATTACATCTGGAAATAGCTGTGTGATCTGAAATACCTTGTAACAAAATGTATACTTAAAATAATCTCTTCTACTGTCCCTTTGCTAGCGGTCTCTGGAATTATGAGAGTTCTGTGTCATGTCAATTATAGAAACCAATGATGCATCCATATATTTTCTGTAATGACTATATTACATTCATTATTAGACAAGTAAATGACTAGATTTGCTAAATGAGGTTCTGTAGCATTTACAATTTAATTACCGGTACTTCACTTTGCTGCTAGAGTGTGCAAAATATAATTAGGTCACAATCAGTTACTTTCCACTGCTCTAATGAGACATCTCTTAGAGCCTTTTGTCCATCGAATGCAGGATCACTCATGTCCTTACATTATTAGAGCTTTGATCTCGTACTGACCAGGAAAATTGCTTGTCTATTCACCCCTTAAAATATGCTGATAGAAAGCTGCGTGTTATGGGAAATTAGTATTTCAGGATTGCACTGGGTGGAAGAACATTGCTTGTGTAAAGTTAATAATTATTCAGAACTACAGGTTAGTCAGCATTACACTGCAAAAGTCCAACAAAATGACAGTTTTTTTGTAAATTTTTGTTGAAAACCTTGAGGCTTTCACTTGTATGTCCCCTTTTTGTTCACACAAGGCAGTTTGGTGCACTTTTTGAGGTGTGCATACAAAAGAAAATAAAAGTTTGAAGGGATGACTTCTCTGTTTTATCCCAATGCAAAATGTGTGCTTAATATTATTTTAGACACTTATATTTAAAAATCTGATATTAAAATAACGTTAAAAATATTTTAAAATTGACATTTTGTATTTTATAATCAAGATAAGTACCAAAAGTGTAACTTACTTGTAAGTATATCTTTAATGAAGACTTTAGATTGGAGAGGCTAAGGCTACTTTCACATTAGTGTTAGCATTCTGCTATGGCGGACAAGATTAGGCATTTTTTATGGGGTGCCGGCCATGTGTGTTCCGCATCCGTGCTATTACGGATCTGCATTTTTGCGGATCCGCAATACCACGGCCATCTGAACGGCCCCTAAAGCTAATGTGAAAGTAGCCTAAGGCTAGTTTCACACTAGCACTAAAATGTTCAGATAGCGGAACAGCCTGCTGGAGTTCATCACATCCATAGCTGGAATCTACCGGAGCATCGCCAGTCCCTATTGATCATAATGGGACCCGGCGGGGATCCAGTCTTTATTCAGGCATTAGTGCCAAGATTTGACTGGACAAATACAGCTGCAAGCATTATTTTTGTCCGGCCGAAAAAATCCCAGTACTAATGCCAGAAAGAGGTCGGATCCCCGCCGTGGATTATAGTCAGAAGGCTCTGGCAGGGAAAGGTAGTATCCAGCTATGTTGGATACAATGAACTCCATTAGGCTGTTCCTCTGCCAGAACAGCCTGCCGGAAGATTTTAGCGCTAGTGTGAAGCTAGTCTAAGCCCTTTACCCTGTTTTAAACTGCAGCAGTGATAAAAGTGACAAAACCAGTTCCCTTCAGTCCAACACTAGACACCACTTTTATCAGGGAGATTTAAGAATGAAGAAGTTGGTGATTGAGTAGGTCAGAACAATGACATGAAGATTCAGTTTATGAATTTATTTACTGGTTTTTTAATTGTTTCAAAACCAACTTTGTTATTTTCAGCTGCATTAACCCCTAAGAACTCCATTTACATGTGATCCCCATCGTAAGTCCTCATACTGGGGCACAAACTCAGTCCCTCTCTATATAGACCTTTGTATGTATTGTAGAAGCTCTATACAGAACATGATATTACAATATCCCCCAGACAAAACGGAAGCGGTGTCTCCTTCAGAATTCTCCTATGGAACTTTCCCAATTCTGTATTCTGCAGAACCCACATCAGTAAACAGCCCTGTGATTGCTTCGCTGCGTTGCTTATTTGTTTGATTTCTTATTGTCTGCATCCCGGCGACTGTCACATCTTATGGAAATACCTAAATGGAAGCAGTCTGAATCCGCAACCCATTATAGATATCTGCACTGCTAGCAGAGACCTGTTAATTTAACAATACGCTTTGTTCTTAGACATTAATATCCGGCACTTGAAACACTACTTTTGTTTTTTAGCTTTTGTTATGATTTTTTTCTGTGCAATTTCTTTTGTGTCCTTGTAGCTTCTTATCTGGACCTGCTACTAAATTACATTGCATTGTTGTGCTTGCTCCTATTCTGCACTTTGTTTCCTACCTTACAGAGTGTAATAGGAAGCAAAGATAGCAATCTTACGTAGCCGACTAGAAAGGCTTTTTTATTACTTTTAATGTGCAGTTTCAATAGGATTTCCACCCAACTTGTAAAACATTGGCTGTGTATTAGTAAATGTGAAGTTCTAGCAGCAGCCAAGGTTTTATAATTGTTTTATTGAAATACTGAATTATTGGCATTTTGTTGCAGTGGCCATTTTTGCAGAAGTGACAAGAGGAAGTACATCTATAGAGGTCACCACTTTTAAATTGACTTCTAAGCTACTCATAGGAAAACTGTCACTTCGCTATTGATTGAAGATGCTGAGAGAATGGAAGATTTATTGTCTGTTTTGGAGGGGCTAATTCAACAGTGACAACCAGTGTGGCTGCATTTTTGCAAAAATTGCCACAGCTGAATATTATAGAGAGGTAGTCTGGTTATAAGATGCTCGACTAGCTGATCCATTCATTTTAGGCTATGGGGCACCCATTCTCCTGATCAGTGGGGGCCCCAGCTGGACCCCCACCAGTGTCATTGTGATAACTTCCTATAACTGGAAAACCCCGTTACAACTCTGACATCTCCATAAGTAAAGCAAACATAAGTAACAAACTTTTGATGTGGCTCCAACTTCTGATTTTCTAATATGTGGCCAATCTTATATTCTTAGTGGAAATCCTCTTTAATATCTGAGACAGGAATAGTAACTGCAAAACTACATCATTATAATCCCAGGTTTATTTTAACAGGTGACCCCGGAAGCATTGTTTCTACCATCTGCTACACAGTCCCCAAATCTGCTAAAGGCAGCAGTCTTTATGCACTAGAGTCAGGATCTGATTTTAAGTCTAGGGGAATGACCAATGAAAATCGTATCATTTTTGGACCTGGAGTTACTATGTCCACATGTGACATCAAAGTAATAGATGACAGTGAATATGAAGAAGAAGAAGAGTTTGAGATAGCCCTGGCTAACCCTTCAGAGAATGCTAGACTTGGAAATATTGCAATTGCCAGGGTTGTAATTGAAGGACCCAATGATGCTTCAACAGTTTTCTTGGGCAACGCCACCTTTACTGTCAGCGAAGATGCAGGTATAAATTTTTTTAAAGTTATAGTACTGCATTATGTTATTGTTGTGTTCGTATGGATGGTGTAGTGTTATGACAAAGCATTTGTACATCTCCTGTTATGGTATATTTGTTACACCAAATGGTTTCTGATCCAGTAACAAAATGTAATATTAGGTTATATGACACCCATATCACCCGTGTAACTGCCTCCTTAGACATCAAATTGGTAGCAACAATTACAACCAAACCTCATGGTCATCTGAGGCATAACTGGATATTATAGCAAGACAATGATATAAATGATATAAAATTAGATTACCATAGTCAAAGTACTTACTTAAAGGGGTTTTGCAGTATAAAAAGATGGTGACAGTGGAATCATACTGACTCCAAAACATAAAGAACTGATATTCACCAGTCCCCCCAACATTGATGTTCTGAGGCTGCCCGAGTCCATGCTGCTACTTCCTGCATCGGTCTTGACATCCTGGAAATGCTCTCCAAGCCAATCACAGCCAATAATTTGCTGAGCAGGTTTTTCTTGCATGTCATGATGGGAGCAGAAAATATAGAGCAGGGGGGGGACCTTGCAGTGTTAGAACAGCAGAGGAGGGGATTATTAAGGTGAGCATCACTTATTTTATGTTTTTAGGCCTGCAGCAATCTTTTTTTTTAGGCTTGAAAACCCCTTGAGTACTAAATATTTAATAAGTAGGGGCAATTTCCATGAGGTTGTTATAAGCAATGCTATTAAAAGTAACAAACTGTTCTTTGTTCATGAAAATTGGAACAAAGGACTATCTACCATATCCATGTACACAACTGGGGGAAAACACATTTCCTTGCTTATATATGTTCTTGCTTGCAGACAAGAGCAGAAACCTACCTAATGCCATAGCGTATTATTTAAATGAATGTATGCATCTGTTGCATTGTTTTCTCTGTTAGTATACTAGTATTCAGTTATGTATTTGATCAACTTTTATTCATATTCACATGTACTATTGTCCAACAGGCTCTGTAGAGATACCAGTGATGCGTAGTGGACCAGACCTCTCTGTGCCAACATCTGTATGGTGTGCCACGCGCCCCTCAGATCCACCATCTGCTACACCAGGAATTGACTACATCCCGAGCTCCAAAAAAATAGAATTTAGACCTGGGAAAACAGTAGAGGCAAGTAATCACTTGAGTGTGAGTTAGGGCGATTAGTCTAATTAATTTGATTAATTCGCTTTCTTGCAGCCAGACAGAATTGTCAAATCAATTTTCATAATGGCACTGTCACTCTGCCTCCTGACCCGCCGCCATGTCATTTTCCTGGCCCACCCCACCGAGTCACTTCCTTGGCCTGCCCCGCTGTGTCATATATCGTGTATGAGGAGCAGGAGCTCCTAAGTCTGCACTGCTCTTCTCTGACTGTCACCGCAGTCAAAAGATTGCAGCAGAGCAATTTTTTGACAGTTGTGTGATGAGGACAACAAATTTCACATTTAATGCCGTCCATCGGCATCCATTGCCATCAGTTAGGTGTGTAGTGAGTTTTTTCTGTGGACAAAAAGCTTTTTCTCTGTGAAAAAAAAGAATTACACACCTAACTGATGGAAATGGATGTCATGCCATCTGATGCCAATGGACAGCATTAAATGTGAAAATCGTTGTTCTGATCAGAACGGATCAGGGCAACGGCTTTCACACAGGAATTGTGTACGTAACTGTGAATATATGTTATTTCTAAAAAGTCATTTCTATAAAGAAGATAATTCTTTCAAGAATTTGTACCTAAGGTATGACCCCCTCTTCACAAAGAGGCCGAACAAGGTGGATGGGAGCTACAGGCCTACTATCATCTCTACATTTTCTGCTAATAATCTTTAATAAAGAAATATTTCCAAAAGCTCTTAAAGTTATTAGGGCAAAAATGCCAATATCTAATAGAAAAAAATACAACTTTATTTTCTTAGTCACGTTAATGCTGCTTTCAAACAAATTAAAAAGGGGCTTTAAGTATTTAAAGAGGACCTATCACCACAAGATGCAATGCAATCTGAAAGCATGAAGTTATAGAGCAGGAGGAGCTGAGTGGATTGATATATATATATATTTGTGGGAAATGATTCAGTAAAACCTGTAATTTATACATCTTTGCTTTTTCCACTTCCTGTGAAGAGCTATATGTACAGGGAGGAGGAGTTATCAGTGATTGACAGCTGTCTCTCCATGCACACATATGCATACAGTGCTATCAATCACTGATAACACCTCCCCCCTGTAGTCATACTGTTCACAGGAGGTAAAAAGTAATGTATAAATTCCAAGTTTTACTGACTCTTTTCCCAAAAAACTATATATTAATCTGCTCACCTTCTCCTGCTCTACAACATGGTGATTTCAGATTGCATTGCATTTTGTGGTGACAGGTCCCCTTTAAATACTGCACCAACAGTTCAGTCATATTCAATCAACTCAGAAGGCAGTTTGCAGAGAACTGAAGTGCTCATCTTTATTGCTTCCAGAAGCATTTCTAGGGTCTTAAAAGTCCCAAGGTATTTATATTACCTACTTGTGTTACTGAACAAAATGCACTATACAAAGTACACAATTACGAATAATAACAATATACAAGATGCAAATAATATTACTAATGGTGCAAGGCTCAAATAATACCTCCACATCATGACAACATATTACCAACACATAGTGACTGAATAATATTGCTATATTTTTAGTGACTAAAAAACACTGTACAAATACAGATTTTACCAATAAGGTAAAGGTAACAGATTTTTCCTCCTAGACATTATAAAGGTTGGATATTTTTTTTATTGTGTGGGAACACAAAGTGCTGTTATTTTTTTTTCTTTTTAGTTAGAAAAGTGGGTATTATAGAGAGAATGGCAGACAGGGAGCCATAGTCAATGAACCTGTATATACTTACTGTATTTTTCAGACTACAAGACACACTGGACTATAAGACTCACCTAGGATCTAAAGGAGGAAACAAAAAAATATATTTTTCATCAGACCTCAGATCAGACCCCCAAGCTCTATCAGCCTCAGATCAGAAGCCCCAACCTTCATCAGCTTCAGATTAGTCCCCCATTAGCCTCATATGAGAACCCATCAGCTTCAGCTCAGAACCCATCAGCCACAGAACAGACCCTATCAGCCTCAGATCGGACCCCCATCAGACATTAAAAAATAAATAAATAAATAAATAAAAAATATATATATATATATAAATAAACTTACCTTGCTTGCTCCGGACAGCACTGCCACTCACCGCTCCTTGGTCTTCTTCCAGCCCACACTGGACTGTGACCTCACTTCGCACAGTGTCAGGTCATAGTGCGCACCTATGTGAACTACGTCCAGACGCTGTACACCATGAGGACACAGTGCAGAGCGGGGCCCTGAAGAAGACCTGGGAGGTTGAGTACTGTGCAGCGCTTCCCTCACTG
This sequence comes from Rhinella marina, assembly GCA_900303285.1. NCBI lineage: Eukaryota > Metazoa > Chordata > Amphibia > Anura > Bufonidae > Rhinella > Rhinella marina. The sequence continues at coordinate 552,296 of ONZH01006691.1, forward strand.
CTCCCTGTGCCTCCCACCTTCCACCTGCATAATAAAAGTGGTCATTAGCATTTGGACTATAAGACACCCTGCCGCTTTTACCTCAAATTTGTGTATCCTTTAGAAATCATACTCCATCTAGTAAACCTTAATTTTATGAGAATATTTCCAAAGACATTCTTCATGTTATAACATTGTATCAGCCTCAGTTAAATGGTCCATATTTCGCCTTACTATGCCAATTAAAATGTGGTTGCAGAGGTCAGGAAAATATTGGGCCTGTTAGTAAAAAAGTAAGTGATAGTGCCCTGGAATATGGCATACGATTGTAGTACATATATCTATAAATGTATCCCTTCCTCTGTGGTGGCAGATAAACCATTCATTTCCACTAATATTCCACATAAGGCAGGTTTATGACCTGATGAAAATGTGATACTGTCAGGAATAGACAGCTCTGGTGTGCTAAGAATTTGCTCAATAGGTAACCTCAGTCCTCAGGCCATCAACATCAAAATCCTGGAAAATCATGAATTTTCCTTATATACGATTTTGCGTGGTGTTACTCTGATTATAGAAGTGGTGTGTGCTCTTCCGACTGTAACTGAGAGCAGAATGTTGCAGTTGTGATCTTGGAGGTTGTGTAGTACTTTGGTGACCCAGACATCCTCCTGAAAGAAGTTGTACACAGACACTTTCCTGCACTCTCCTCCCATCTCCTCATTCTGGGTCGCTCCCTTGTACCTTGTATCCTTACAGTTAAATAGGTAATACCAAATGACAATCCTATTGCACTTTGGGAGATAGTAATGCAAGCATTTCCTGTTGTCCTGTTCTTTTCATTAAGGTCAATGGAAGGCACAGCCTAATTATTCCTTCCAGTTTGATTCAGGGTATGTTCCATTGGGGTCCTTCATCACAAATTCCTCCAAAAACCGCGGACAAAAAGTCCTGCTAAAAAACAGTAAAAAAAAAAACAGACACCCGGACGAAAACTGAACAGACCTCATTATAGTCAGCGGGATCTATTCCCTTCTGTTGGTTTCAATTCTGTGCTAAATCCAGTACTTCTGTTTTCGTTGTTCTGCTTCTCTAATGGAGCAGAAGAGTGAAATTAACTAGTGCAGACGTGAACGTAGGAGCAGAACATAGCTATAGTTTACCATGATATACTCTCCACTCTGTGTCATACCATATAGCTTTTATATAATAAAGCAAGAGTTTCCTTCTACTATTAATACTTTGTGTCTTGAATGTGACTCATAAATGCTATTTGTGAATTCAATGTGTGAGTGATGTCTTGCAGCCCTTTCTTTTATTCTTAGTATATTTGTACATCTGATAAGTATCACAGGTTAGCTTGAAATATGAAATAGATAAGATGTACTACTATACCTAACAGCATATTTGTATGTTGCAGCACTGTACCCTGTCTATACTTGATGATACACAGCACCCAGTCATCGAGGGATTAGAGACATTTGTGGTCTTCCTCAGCTCTGCACAGGGGGCTGAACTCACAAAACCATTTCAAGCAACAGTTGCCATCAACGATACGTATCAAGATGGTAAGATAAGCTTTGTTGACCATTCAGAAGTGGTTAGTATTTAAAGGCTATGTATACATTTGGGGCAATCGTTTTTTTAAGATTGCATTTTCCTCATTTTGGCTAAAAATCTTTTTTCTATTGGTCTTTATTAAAAAATTTTAGCCGTTTTTGACATACAAGGGTTAAAAATCAGTCTGCAAAGTAGCATTTCTCTGTCTCATCAGCTGACGGCTCATGTGAAGTCTTATCTCTGATCTCCTGACCTCATTGGAGCTAAACTATTGTCAGACTGATAAGAATATGGCTTACATGAGTGTTTATCAGAGATAAGGCTTCACATGAGCCTTCAGCTGACGGGACTAAGAAGTGATACTGTGCAAACAGACGGATTTTTGACCCTTATTAAAAGCTGCTGAAAATTTCTAATAAAGACCAACTGAAAAAATTATTTTTAACCAAAATGAGTAAAAAACAGTCATAAACAAAATTGCCCTGTAGGTGCACATACCATTTGAGGGAACTTGCCAGCAGACTTCTACTGTCGTAACTGCATACAGCATGATATACTGACATGCTCCCACATTTCAACGAACTGCATTTTACTATGAAATGCTGCGGTATTTCAGAGAAGATATTGGGACAGATTTACCACTGAAAATGCCCCAGAATTCTGGTGCAATTTGTACAAATAACACTAGTGTACATGCCTTGCACCACATTTATTATGTGTTTTAAACACCTTTATGCCTTTTCCAACAAGGGGGCATGACTTTAAATCCCACATTGTGGCCAAAACATGAACCAGACATTTGGCGCCTTTTTTTTAATCTACTTCTAGTTAAATTTGAAAGTCTAAAGATTTGTCATCCAGTATCAGCCACTGGGATAAATCTGGTGCAGTGTAAAACTGTCTAGTCTAGGTTTACACTGTTTAACCATTAGACAGTATCAGTAAATCTTCTCCATAGTTTTAAAAAGAGGCAGATACAGGGAGAATTGTCCACTAGGTGCATATTCTTCTGCTTCTTCCTGCCTGGTTAAGCTTGATTGACATGTCTCTTCCGATCCCTATGCAAAATACTGTTCATTGTCTGCAGGATTTCATGCTGTAAAAGGTTAGGGCAGCATGAACCTGCTGAAAGGTATCTATTCTGTGTAGAAAGTGCATAATTTTTAAGTCATCAACTTTGTTGCAAACTCTATTGACACAAAACCTTAAAGGAGTTATCCAATACTATTAAATTCCCCCAATATGCTGAGCCCCTTACACTGAATATACTTACCTGGGTCCCTGCTCCCTGCGCTGCTCATGGTCCCCGCACCACCGCTGCTATTTCTCCCCATGCAGGGATAAAAACATCCGGTGTCGGGGGAGCAGCCAATGGCAGACGGGGATGAGCCTCCCTAGCATCGTGGGTGACACTAGGGAGGCTTTACCCCCCGGATACCATGTTTTCATTTCTGCACGGAGAGAAGCAGTGGTCTGGGGACCAGGAGCGCCACAGAGAGCGAGTATATTCATTGTGAGGGGCCTCGGCATAGCGGGGGAATTTAATAATCGGTCCATCATTGAGTAATCAGCGGTACATTTACACCGCCAGATAATCACTAACAAGCTTTCCTATGAACGCTTGTTGGCGATTATCTTTAGGATTCTCAGCCTGTGTAAAGGGTCCTTTAACCTCAATCTCTAACCTGTCTTTCTCACAGAAGAATAGAAAAGGGGTAGGGTGGTTGCAGAAGATGAAATGTCATGCAAAATGCTTCTTAGATAAATTTGAAGAAACGTTTCATTTCATGTCATCTTCTGCTCTCTTGAAATATTTTACAGTTTAATATTTCCTTTGGTTTCCCTCTAGTTCCCAGCATGCAGTTTGGTAAAGACATATTCACAGTGAAGGAGAAGGATGGATTGCTGCATGTTCCTGTCATTCGTACTGGAGATTTAAGTTATGAGTCTTCAGTACGTTGTTACACACAGTCTCAATCTGCTCAAGTGATGGATGACTTTGAAGAGAGGAGAAATTCTGATGACTCTCGTGTTATATTCTTGAAGGGAGAAAAAGTAGGTTTCTTTATTTGTTATGTTCATGTAAAGAATGTTAAATTGGGGTAACTTTTCGGCAGCTTCTTTAATGTCGCCATCTGGGCCAGACTTATAAATACTAGTACAAATAAGACCAGTCTTGTCGCATATAGTAGATCAGGTAACAGCTTGCATTTTTGTAGGGCAGGCTGAAACAATGAAAGCAGTAACCTGCGTGGTTGTTCACCGTTCTACTTACTCATTTGTAACTCTCCTTTTCTTTATGGAATATGATAAGATATCTCCAACATTACCTGTGCTGGAAACATAGCAGCATGTGTGGTGCTTTGCTACACTGCCACCTACAGGATTTTGTCAGTAGGATTGGTGCAGATTGTAACATGCAGAAAGCAGGGTTCCCCTAAAATGGTGATAATGTAGTAGATTATTCTCAGCCAAAAGACATATTCCCCACTGTATCTACAAGCAGTCCTATTCATATGTCCCAGGTGCTAACTAGTGACACAATCTAGCATAAATGGTCTGTTGGGGCCATTCAGAAGGTATGATAAAGCCTGCTATACTGTTTCCCTTCTTCAGGGGTAAGATTTTTCATTTAAAGAAAAACTAGAATATCAGGAAAGTTTGTACAGATATTGTGCAGCCTCCTTGGTACTGCTTCTCACTAGAGTGCAACTTTTCTTCCTTGTGGTGAGGAGCTATTCTGTATAGTGATACTGAGCAAAACTGCAGTCATAGGCCTGAGCAACCACACACGCGACGGCTTATCTTCCAGGAGAATAAAACATTCAGGTGAAAATATTTGAAGAGTTGGGGGCGCACCATACACATTAGAGTGTCAGCAGAACCTGCCATTCTTAGCAGATACAGATGACAATACACTTTTGTTTATGGGGGCCTTAATGTCTATAGCCAGCTTTACTTAACCCCTTAAAACATACTGCCATTCATGTACGGCATTATGTGCTGAGCCCACTCCATACATGGCGGGTGCCTGCTGTAAAATACAGCAGGCACTTGGCTGCAATGACTAGGATTGATGATGAGCTAAAACCGGTCATTTAACCCATTAGATGCTGTGTTAAATAGCGATCACGGCATCTTTGAGGTTAGGCAGAGGGAGGGGGCTCTCTCTGCCTTCCGATCGGAGCCCCCACACAGGGTCTGTGTAAATGAACGTTTGTTTTTTTTCACACATCAGTTCTGTGTTGCGAGAGAGAATCGCAGCATGTTCTATATTCTGCATTTTTCACACAGCCCTGTCCCATAGAAGTGAATGAGGATTCAATGAAAAATGCATTGCATCCAGATGTATTCCAGATGCAGTGCGTTTTTTTCACTGATGGTTGCTAGGAGATGTTGTTTGTAAACCTTCACTTTTTTTTCACGCATGTGAAAAACGCATCAAAATGCACTACACCCTCGTGGAAAAAAACAGACCAACTGAACGTGATCGCAGATAAAACTGTCTGAACTTGCTTGCAAAATGGTGTAAGTTTCACTGAACGCACCCTGAGCCAAACTGTATCGTTCGTGTGAAAGGAGTTTAAGTGCCTCATAGCAAATTTCATAGAAATCAACCGTATTATAAAACAACCCAAAAATGTAGTCACGTAACATTCCTTATTCCCCATGACAGCTGAAAAACTGCTCAATCTTCATCGTTGACGATTCAGTGTTTGAACCAGAAGAGCAGTTAATGATCTACCTAAGCAATCCTCTCGGCAATCACTGGAGTGGAGCAAGAATTGGGAAAACAGATATAGCTACCATTACCATTTCAAATGATGAGGATGGTAAGTGCTGTTGATCCACGATAACTATCACCAACAATTGCATTTCAATATACAGTGTAGTTAACTGTTGTTTTATCTAGCTGCATGATAACGTTTTGGTAATGATATCCAATATATCCCCCCCAAAGCACCCACCATTGAATTTGAGGAGTCCACATATCAAATTAGAGAGCCCCAGGAACCAGATGGAGTAGCCATTTTAAACATAAAAGTAATAAGAAGAGGAGACCAGAACAGGACATCAAAGGTGCGTTGTAGCACACGAGATGGATCTGCCCAGTCAGGAGTTGACTATTATCCAAAAAGCAGAGTTCTTAAATTTAGCCCAGGTAAGTCATTTTGATCTAATCGAAAAGTACTTGTGTGTATGAAAAGATATATTTATGTATAAGTGTGTGCGTGTGTGTAAAATTGGCCAAATGCTTGTAAATTTAGAAGTTCAAGTAGAGGCCAAAGTTCAGTAATTGTGTTTCATTTACTTTCAGAGATATTGGCGCGTTTCAGGTTTGTTTTGGTGGACATTAAATTTTTGCAAAAGTGACAACAGGAAGTATAGCCATATTGGTTGTCACATTTGAAGTAGCTTCTGAACAACTGTTCAGTCAATTAAACTAACAGTCCCGGACTGACCCACAGGGGTATAGGTAAATCTCCCAGTGGGCCCCTGAGCAAGGTGGGACCCTAGTGGCACATAACACTGTAGACTTACTGTGCATATAGATAGGCAGTGTACAGCACCTCAACCTGTCTAAGTTCATGTAAAAACTGGGTAGAATATTTAAGAAACTCCCCAGGTTATTATTATTGACGTGATCAGGTGGCTGAGATGACTTCTAAGTAGAGAGGCAGGCCAGCCAATATCCTTCTTTCCCAGGGATCTGCCTTCTCAAAGTCCCTGCAGGGACTCCCATAATCAATCATCTTGTAGCAGCCTGCTGCTCTGTGTGCAGGTAATATTCAAATTTATCCGTACAGTTGGCCCTTAGAATGAATTTTACTGGTGGGCCCTAGCCACTCCAGTCCGACACTGAACACTAACAATGTTACCATTAGCTTCTGAGAAGATAAATCAAGAATGGCAGCCAACATGGCTGCAAATCCTGTTGTTACTTATAGCTGCTTCAACAAATTAGAAAAATGCAAATATCTCTGTAAGTAAAAGAAACATACTTACCAAATGTTGGCTTCTTTTCTAACATCTCATTTATAAGAATTACATTTTCTAAAAGTTTAGTTTTCTAATATTTAAAAACCGTGAAGCAGATTCAAATCTCATCCATTGCAATTTGCAGGCATTGATCACATATTTTTCAAGGTGGAAATCTTGTCAAATGAGGACAGAGAGTGGCATGAATCCTTTTCACTGGTTCTTGGACCTGATGACCCTGTTGAAGCTGTGCTTGGAGATATAACAACTGCAACAGTGACTATTCTGGACCAGGAGGCAACAGGAAGTCTAATATTACCATCACCACCTATAGTGAGTCATCTATAATTTACTATTATTGCACCTTTATCTTCAGTAAATGCCAGTGTACATTACAAGGCTGAAGCCTCAGACAGTAAATCCGTTTTACTTATACTTGCTTGTTAGAGATGAGCGAGCATGCTCGTCCAAGCTTGGTGCTCGTTCGAGTATTAGGGTACTCGTAAGTGCTCGCTGCTCGGACGAGTATCTCGCCATGCTCGAGGAAATGGCAACTTCCGCATCGTGCTTTTTAGGCGCCTAAAAACACAGCCAATCACAAGCCAGGAGACTCTGTGGTACACCCAGCATCACGTGGGGCCCTTACATGTCGATAGCAGGGGTTGGCTGGCCTGATCAGGTGACTCTGGAATATACTACCGACTGGCCGCGGTGCTCGGCTCAGATGCCGTCTGGATGTCGTTAGGGATAGAGCTGCTGCGTTTCAGGGACAGTGTTAGGGCCTGCATTTAGTTCTCTGTTAGGCAGGGATCACCCACAAAGAACCCAACAGCCCTTCTAAGGGCTAGAAGACATTTTTTTTTTTTTTTTGGTCACTTGGCTGGCTGGCACTAGTAGTGCAGCTATCGCCATGTATAACCCCCTTTTATTTTTTTATGTTATATCTCAGTGATACAAATCCATTGCACACAGCAGTGTGGAACCATTCTGTGTGTCACAGTTCAGTACACTCACTATTTTCTGTCCAGGTGACACTTTCTGTACGTCACCGAATACAACCAAGTCATTTGCTGCCTGTCACGTGTATGGCTTGATCCCAAAAATCTCTGTGCGACATTTGTCTGGGTCGCAGTCTAAATAGCTACCGTCAGTAGGGTGTCAGTTAGCTCTACGATAGTTTCTGCACGTCACGTTCCCAAAAAAACAAAAATCCAAAACAAAATATACCAAAAAAATTAGTTTTTTTGTTGTTTTAGCTGAGTGATACAAATCCATTTCACACAGCTGCGTGTAACCTTTCTGTGTGTCACAGTTCAGCACACTCACTCCAAACCGTATATTCTGTCCAGGTGACACTTTCTGTACGTCACCGAATACAACAAAGTCATTTGCTACCTGTCACGTGTAAAGCTTGATCCTAAAAATCTCTGTGCGACATTTGTCTGGGTCGCAGTCTAAATAGCCACCGTTAACAGAGTGTGAGTTAGGTCTCCGATAGTTCCTGCACGTTCCCAAAAAAACAAAACTAAAAAAAAAAATATAAAAAAATATAGAAAAAAAATTTGTTTTTTTGTTGTTTTAGCTGAGTGATACAAATCCATTTCACACAGCTGCGTGTAACCTTTCTGTGTGTCACAGTTCAGCACACTCGCTCCAAACCGTATATTCTGTCCAGGTGACACTTTCTGTACGTCACTAAATTAAACCAGACTGAACAAGTTTGTGGGTTTCAGTACACCAGGCCCATTTATTTTATTTTTTTTATAGAATACACTTATATACAGAAAATGTTGAACCCCAGGACTAAGGGTCGAGGACGAGGACGTGGGCATTCAATTACTGCAGGGGGCAGAGGCCGTGGTCCTGGGCAGGGTGAGACAGTACCTGCTGATGAGAGAGCTTTGGAACGCCGCAGAGCTACACTCCCTAGCTTCATGTCTCAACTTACAGGGACACGTGGTAGAGGACTGTTGAAACCACAACAGTGCGAACAGCTGATCTCGTGGATTGCGGATAATGCTTCAAGTAATTTGTCCACCAGTCAGTCTTCCACGCAGTCCACCCACGTTACCCAAAGGAGCACTCCTCTGACTCCTCCACCTCAACCTCCTTCCCCCCAGTCTGCCCCCTCCCAGGAAAATTTGGAATGCGATCCGGCATACTCTGAGGAACTGTTTTCTGGACCCTTCCCAGAGTCACAAACCACTTCTCAGGTTGCTGCTGACCTCTTTCCCGATGTCCAAGTTTTCCAACTGTCGCAGTCTGTGGGTGATGATGATGATGATGATGACAATGTTGAGTTAGTGGAAGAAGTTTGTAAAGAGGTGTCGGACGATGAGGAGACACGGTTGTCAGACAGTGGTGAAGTTGTTGTAAGGGGAGGAATTCCAAGGGGGGAGCAGACTGAGGAATCGGAGGATGACGAGGTGACTGACCCGAGCTGGGCCGAGTGAAGACAGTGCTTCTGAGGCGGAGGCGAGTGCTGCACCAGAACAGGTTGTAAGAGGCAGTGGTGTGGCCAGAGGGAGAAGCAGGGCCAGAGCTGGTGCATCAGCAGCAACTGTTTCACGTAGTGAAGCTCCCGTGGCGAGGCCTAGATGTTCGCAAGTCTGGAGGTTCTTTAAAGAAAGTGAGGATGACCGACGGACTGTGGTTTGCAACCTGTGCCACACCAGGATTAGCAGGGGTGCCACCACTACTAGCCTAACCACCACCAGCATGCGCAGGCATATGAGTGCTAAACACCCCACTCAATGGAACCAAGGCCGTTCACCACCTCCTGCGGGTCACACCACTGCTCCTTCCCCTGTGTAGGGGGAAGGAGCTGCCTCAAGCCAGGCATCAAGCCAGGCATGGTTGTGTGTGACAACGGGCGTAACCTGGTGGCGGCTCTGCAACTCGGCAGACTGACACATGTGCCATGCCTGGCCCACGTGTTCAATCTCATAGTTCAGCGGTTCCTCAAGACATACCCCAATCTGTCTGATTTGCTCACCAAGGTGCGCCGCATCTGTGCGCATTTCCGCAAGTCGACCACAGATGCTGCCACTCTCAGGGCAGCGCAGCGCCGCCTACAACTGCCCGCTCACCGACTGTTGTGCGACGTGCCCACAAGATGGAATTCTACATTAAACATGTTATCCAGAGTTTACCAGCAGCGCAGAGCGATTGTAGACTGCCAGATGTCAACTTCCACCAGAACTGGTAGTCAGGTCAGTCAGATTCCTCAAGTCTACAATGAGGAGTGGATGTCTGATATCTGCCAGGTGTTGAGCAACTTTGAGGAGTCAACACAGATGGTCAGCGGCGATGCCGCCATTATCAGCCTCACCATCCCGCTGCTTTGCCTGTTGAAAAACTCACTGCTCAGCATCAAGTCGGATGCTTTGCGCTTGTCACAAGAGACGGTGGAGGAAGATACGTCGCTTGATAGCCAGAGCACCCTCCGGTCTGTTTCTCAGCGCGTATCGGAGGAGGGGGATGAGGAGGAAGAGGAGGAGAATGTCGACGAGACAGTAGAGGGTACCAGTGCTCAGTCCTTAACTCTTGAGCGTGTATGGGCTGAAGAGGAGGACTTGGAGGAGGAGGAAATGGAGAGCCAGGCCAGTGAGGAGAGGGAATTCTTGCGTGTTGGGACTCTGGCGCACATGGCAGACTTCATGTTAGGCTGCCTATCCCGTGACCCTCGCGTTAGAAGAATTTTTTCAAACACCGATTACTGGGTGTTCACTCTCCTGGACCCACGGTACAAGCAGAACCTTTCCACTCTCATCCCTGCAGAGGACAGGAGTATGAGAGTGAATAGATATCAACAGGCCCTGGTGCACAAGCTGAAACAATTCTTCCCATCTGACGCCGCTAGCGGCAGAGGGCATGGTTCTGTGGGCCAAGTAGCGGGGGAGAGGAGGCGAGCAGGCAGCTTGTCCAGCACTGGCAGGGGAACGCTCTCCAAGGCCTTTGCCACTTTTATGTCACCCCAGCAAGACACTGTCACCTGTCCCCAGTCTAGGCAGAGTAGGGGGGAGCTGTACAGAAAGATGGTGAGGGAGTACCTAGCTGACCATACCAACGTCCGTAGCGATCACTCTGCTCCATACAACTACTGGGTTTCAAAGCTGGACACGTGGCCTGAACTGGCGCTGTATGCCTTGGAGGTGCTGGCCTGCCCTGCCGCTAGCGTGCTGTCAGAGCGGGTATTCAGTGCGGCTGGTGGCGTCATCACCGATAAGCGTACACGCCTGTCAACTGACAGCGCTGACAGGCTGACGCTTATTAAAATGAACAAAGCCTGGATTTCACCGGAATTCAAATCTCCTCCGGGGGAAAGCAGCTAAAATTTAACATTACTTATGTATCCGATTCCTCTTCTCTACTCCTCCTACTCCTCCTCCATATCGTCTTTGCCTAACGCTGACCAAAAAAACGCCATTTTTCAGAGGTCCAACTGGCACTCTTTTACCACAATTTTTCAGGAGGGCCCCCTACAGGCCCTCTCTTCAAACAATTTTTTCGGAGGTCCACCTACAGGCCCTCTCTCCAAACAATTTTTCCGGAGGTCCACCTACAGGCCCTCTCTCCAAACAATTTTTCCGGAGGTCCACCTACAGGCCCTCTCTCCAAACAATTTTTCCGGAGGTCCACCTACAGGCCCTCTCTCCAAACAATTTTTCCGGAGGTCCACCTACAGGCCCTCTATTCAAACAATTTTTCCAGAGGTCCACCTACAGGCCCTCTCTCCAAACAATTTTTCCGGAGGTCCACCTACAGGCCCTCTCTCCAAACAATTTTTCCGGAGGTCCACCTACAGACCTTCTCTCCAATTCCAGTTTCCAGTTTTATTTGCGCAAACTGCGTAAATGATTATTTTTGGGATAGGTGTGAAAAATAATATTACCTGCGTATCTATATTGCCCAACATTGGATACGGTAGCAAGTAGAAGACCAAACACATGCTGCCAACAGGGTTCCGCAAATTCCTGGTCCACCCACAAATTCCTGGTCCACAATGTCAAGGAGGTCCAGGTTCTGTTGATGAGCAACAAGTCCTTCTGTGCTGAAATCGCCGACAACGTCTCCATCTAAGAACCTAAAGACCATTGTGGAGAGAGCGGCACAGCTCGCCATCAAAGTGACGAACCCCAACGCCAGACTGCGCAGAGAAGATAACGAATAAATATCTCTGGTTATTTTTGCTAAATAAAAGTTAAATAAACACAAAAAAAAATTGATCTGTTCCTGTGCCTGATCCACCCAAGTTGAATCTGTCCCATCATGAGAAAGTCCCCCCAAGGAGTCCCCACTGTAACTTGCTTCCCATACAACTACCTCACCCCCCGACACCTGTGTCTCGCCATTGTCCACCACCTCCTCAGACAACACTGGTAAATCCCCACTGTCAGCACACTGAAACAGCAAAAGGTCTTGCGAATTGGGGCAGAGAATGTTCTGGGCTAGCACATCAGGGAAGGGGTGACTATGGGGTTCCAGGGAGTACGTGACCACATGCAATATCCATTTATAAGTCATGCCACACTTGATCGAGCTCATAATTGACAATTGTACCGGTTGATGCTAAATTTTTAAGTTGGGGTCCTGCGTCGTCATTCTAACTACATCTGGCTGTTGTCACCACCACACACGCTAGCCCAGGGGGCACTCCTCTGGCTCTTCCAGCGAAACCTCCTTCCCCCCACCCAGCCTGCCCCCCCACCTACAGGCCCTCTCTCCAAAGAATTTACGTCTTTGTCCTATCTTTCTCTCTCTCTCCAAACTATTTTTCCAGATAGCTGCCATATACGGTATTAAACTGAGTAGTATACATAGAAGACATACCACACTTGATTAATCTCATAATTTACGACTGTACCGGTTGATGCTAAATTTTTAAGTTGGGGTCCTGCGTCGTCATTCTAAATACATCCGGCTGTTGTCACCACCACACCCGCTAGCCCAGGGGGCACTCCTCTGGCTCTTCCATCGAAACCTCCTTCCCCCCAGCCTGCCCCCCACCTACAGGCCCTCTCTCCAAACAATTTACCCGGATAGGGGACGTCTTAGATATTGTACTGATGTTTTTTTTTGTTCTTCTTTTAATTGCCTCCTGACCTGTGATAGGCAGACACGTATGGACACGTCCCCTTAGCTGCAGTGGGAAAGACACTCCCCTGGCCAGAGCAAGCTCTTTTTCCGTTTTCCGTGGTCGAAAAATCCATGAAATATAGGGTCCCAAGATAGGTGACGTATACGGTATTAAACTGAGAAGAATCGATACCATACCGGTTGATGCTAGAGTTTTTCTAAATCCATTCCGGCTGTTGTCACCACCACACGCTAGCCCAGGGGGCACTCCTCTGGCTCTTCCAGCGAAACCTCCTTCCCCCCAGCCTGCCCCCCACCTACAGGCCCTCTCTCCAAACAATTTACCCGGATAGGTATTGTAGTATATCAGTATTGTACTGATTTTTTTTTACATCTTCTTTTAATTGCCTCCTGCGATAGACGGGAATCGAACCCGGGTCAACTGCTTGGGAAGCTATGCTCACCACTATACCACCAACAGCCACAGCAACTGATAGGAACAGATACTAAACTTGATGTCAGCTGCAGTGCCAGCATGATCAGTGGTGTCACCTGCAGGCGGTGATGGACCTTCGTTGCACCTAGTTGGGTGCTTCCCTAACATGTGATGGGTATTTGCCTCGCCTTTCTTGGTCTGGGTGAGCACAATTGCCATGAGGGTAACCACCAGGCTGTTGCCTGAGAATTTGGGGTAATGGTGGGATTAGGCAGCCTCAGAGGCATCCATGCATGCTGCCCCTGCTGTTTCCTGTCCATTTCCGTGGTGTTTCCATCATTTTCTGAGGTTTCCAGGTTTTCACCCAGCCTTCCCTAGGCAGAGCCCCGGTCCCCTGCAAAAAATGCTCGAGTCTCCCATTGACTTCAATGGGGTTCGTTACTCGAAACGAGCACCCGAGCATCGGGAAAAGTTCGACTCGAATAACGAGCACCCGAGCATTTTAGTGCTCGCTCATCTCTATTGCTTGTAGACTTAAAAAAACAGATCCTCGTCTCTTCCCCTGGATTGACAGGGTTAGACATCTCGTCTAGCCCTGTCTTCTAGTGCCTCCCTCAGCACTTGCGCAATGGATCTTCTACTGCTCTCCAAGCAGTGCAGATTTCAACACAACAGTCCTGTGTATTGCACTGCATCTTTGAGGGCATACGAAATACTGCTGGCTGTTTCCATATCCTCCTCTTCTTTGATCATATCACAGTACAGAGGGTGAAAATTAAAATGACAATCTATTCTATTTTTTATATCCCATCTACTTGCTGCTGGACTTGGAGGGTTCAATATACAAGGGTGACAAAGGCCAATCATCACAAATAAAAAAAGATCAATGTCAGGTTTTTACTGCTGCCACTAAATGTGCTGAAAAGGGGAAATTAGGAGGCAGCTTTTACATCAACACTCCAGACCTTGCAGTCCTCCTCTGTATGGTGCTAGTAGTTATTTCTTATAACCTAATCTATGTTTTATTTTTTGTTTGCCCATTCACTTTATTTTGTGGAGAAATATTATTCTCTATCTACAGTGGTTAATAAATCTTCTACTATTACGGAGTTGAGAACTGCTCGTAAAATATGAATTCACTATGCAGTTAGATCTGAGTCATTACCTGCACCAGAGGTAATTAAAATGAATGTACTTTCACCTCAGTGTATATATCAATTAGAGAAAAATTGCTAGAGGTTTAGTATGCTGTCTTTCTCATTTATTGCCTATCTTCAGACTTCAATACCATCACAAAATAATCACATTAAATGAGTTTTAGCGACGGTAATTAAAATGGCTGTCAAATTCTGGGGCATGTGCCCTCATGCAGTAGCTAGTTGCTACTTGATGCACATTCTGTGTTGTTACCTCTCATGAAATGTGTCACTGCTCTGTACGTGACTGAATCACGTAGGAGTCCACTACACTATTCATCTGAGGATGCATTATAATGCAGAGGACAGACCACATTTGCCGCATTACTGTGGGGGAGTTTAGAGAGGAGAATTACACTGCTGGAATCTGTGACTCTTAGGATATCCACACATTATAACAGTTGAGTGTTAGTCATGGTGACAGATTCTCTTTAAAGGGGGTTGTCCAACTTCATAAAATTAAGTTTATATAGTTTAAGCCCCACCCAGTGCGACATGTCGAGTGAAGCATACTTACCTGCTCCCTGATGTTTGCTTCTGGCACCATGGGTCCACTGATGTCTTCACTGCACTTCAGTCCCTGCATGAAAACTTCCAGCGTGCATGGAGTCATGTGCACTGCTGCAGCCAGCGACTGGCTGCATCAGTGATACATCCCCAAGCAGCACAGTGATGTTCTGTTTGGGGACACGTCACCACATGGGCCAGTCTCCACACGTGGGGACCAAAGTTTCTTCTGGATTGTTGATTTAATGAAAATTTCCTTACATTGACTGATATGATTATTTTTAGTCTGAAGTCAGAGCAGCCACCAAAGTTGGGTAACTGCATCTGTTTTACGGTTTTGTGTTACATTGTTATATTTTGTTGTTGGCAAACGTGACAACAGGAAGTGAAGGCAAATTTTTTGTCACCAAACAAACGTGACAACAGGAAGTGAAGGCAAATTTTTTGTCACCTCTGAATTCACTTCACAGAGGGTGAGAGCTCCATTTACATGCAGCAATGACCTCTGCTGTACGGGGACGAGAGATTGCTACTTTGATCGTTCGTCCCTATAGAGAATCATTGTTTCTGAGCAGCAAATGCCTGTTTAGACAGCCCGGTCTGCCCAGAAACAATAATTTAGGTGACTGCACCTGCCATGCTTTCACCAGATGAACATGCATTTCATTGGGTGATCTGTGGTACCTTCACACATGGCAGTTATCGTTCCCGAGAACGCTCCTTCCCACAATTGCTCTGATCATTGGCCCATGTAAAGGGGCCTTGAGAAAGTAACAGTCAACTGATATTTTGTCATCGTGGTCAATCATTAGCAAACTTACAGTTTAAGAAGTAGCAGATTAAGAGGTGATAACCAATATTGTTGCATTGTTCGGCCACTGCAACAAAACATACTAATATGTCTGCAAGCAGAAAATAAACACGCTACTGCTCTCTTATTTATTAATACACGGGCCAGGAGCGTAACTAAGAAAAGCTGGACCCGGCATTACACTCTAAAATGTACACTGTTGTGTGCCTGAGGCCTAAATCTGTATAACTGTAGGGAATGTGATAAGATAAAAAAGCATTAGTCTTTAAATACCCCATTCAAGCTTCAAGCCCCATTGCATTGGTGGTCCCTGCCAATCTGTTCACTTTTACTACAGTGATGATGTCACATACATTTAACTGCTGCAGTCAGTCAGGAGCCTCAGTAATGATGCTAGCATGCATGGCATAAGACTAGTGAGGCTAGTGATTGGTTGCAGCAGTTACCTGAATGTATATGACATCATCTCTACAGTACAAGTGAACAAAGATGAGCAGGGACTACCAGGGCATTGATGCTGGAGTGACAGGGTATTTTTCAAGAGTTTTTAAGGCATTCACTGACATGACTACCTTATATCGTTATTATTATTTTTTAATTATAAAAACGTTTGAAAAAACATTGCATTGCCGGATTCTGATACCCATAGCTTTCCGTCTACATAGCTGTCTTAGCACTTTTTATTAATAACATTTAGGGGTACAACTTTTTGACTACTTTTTATTCTTTTTTTTTTTTTTTTTGGAGGTGTGCAGGGTGACTAAAAAATGGCAAAATGTTAGTAATGAAAATTACAGGATTTTATATATATATATATTATTATTATTTTTTACTTTTAGGTTGTATCCCTGGCAGACTATGACCATGTGGAGGAAGTTATTAAGGAGGGCACTAAGAAATCTCCATCTCCTGGGTACCCACTTATTTGTGTCACTCCATGTGACCCACACTTTCCGAAGTACTCTGTGATGAAGGAACGGTGTGAGGAGGCTGGCATTAATCAATCCACTATAGTGTTCAGCTGGGAAGTGGCAGCACCCACCGATTCTAATGGGGCAAGATCTCCTTTTGAGACTGTAACTGATACCACTCCTTTCACTGGTGTCAATCACATGGTGAGTACTTGCTGTAAATCTAAAAATGAAATTGGAGCCAGTGTTCAACTGGTTCTGCCAAATAAGGAAGTGACATGTTACATATCTGAAGTGGTTCACCAGGTAAATACCCATCTACTTCTTAAAGCGAATGTTATCAGAAAACGACCTATTGTTTAAAACACGTTTTTATGTAAATGTTATTCTTAATTTTTCATGTTAATATCTAAATTTAAACAAAAAACTTAACATCCTTTAGTTTTTGCACTGGCCACTAAGCCTAATAATTGGCGCCACTTCTTGGTCTATACAGATCACTTTACTGTAGTTATCTGCTTATCTGTCATTCTAATCCTACCTGTAATGTTATCACCTCCATGTACAGATAAAACAGGATCCACCATTCACAATAGGTGATTGTCGAACCTTATATATTATTTCCTTGTACAATGACCTCTGCACAGGTCACAGAGCATGTCTAGAAAACTCTCCCATAGAAGTCACTGAGATCTCTTCCTGACCATTGTGTCTATCCATGGGGCTGCTGTAAAGCAATTTTCTTAATGCTTTTTAAATGCTGTTAAGAACAACTCCGGGAAGGTGGCCGCCACCATAATCATGTTCAGAAAATAGAATAAAAAAATCTGCAATCACAGAAACATATTAGAAAAAATAATATGTGTTGCTAATTGGTTTTAACTGGCAAATAACATGTTCCGTTGAAACCTTCCCTGTAAAGGGGTATTCCCATCTTAGACAATGGGGGCATATCGCTAGCATATGACCCCATTCTCTGATAGGTGCGGGTCCCACCGCTGGGACCCACACCTATACTGAGAACGGTGCGGGGAGCACTGCACCTGGAGGACCCCGGGTTTCCCGGGGTCTGGCCACCACCAGGCGCAGCTCCCCGCTGCTCCCATAGAAATGAATGGGAGCGCACCGAGCATGCCCGGCCACCGCTCCCATTCGTTTCTATGTAGCCGACGGAAATAGCCTAGCCTGTGCTTGGCTATTTTTAGCGGCCCCATAGAAATTAATCGAGGGTGGCTGCACTTGCGCAGTGCGCATACCTTCACTTTGGTGGCTCCGTTCTCGATATAGGTGCGGGGGGACCAGCACCTATCAGACAATGGAGGCATATCCTAGCGATATGCCCCCATTGTCTATGATGAGATAACCCCTTTAAGTAGTAGAACATCAAAAATGTAATTAAATAGTTTCACATTTATTTGGAAATAGAAATAGAATTGGCTTCCCTTTAAGTAGTAGAGCATGAAAAAATGTAATTAAAATAGTTTCACATTTAAATGATTAAAATATTAGTCAATAGTACTCATTGTTTTCCATATATTTTCCCCTGCCATGCTGACTAGGTGCTGGATAGCATTTATTTCAGCAGACGTTTCCACGTACGTTGTGTTGCGAAAGCAGTGGATAAAGTTGGACATATGGGAACACCACTGCGAAGCAATATAGTGACAATAGGAACTGACAGTGCAATATGCCACACTCCAGTGGTAGCCGGCACTGCAAGAGGCTTCCAGGCTCAATCATTCATTGCCACTCTGAAGTATCTGGATGTTAAACACAAAGAACATCCCAACAGGTAAGTTATATGTACTGATGGTAAGAGTGTTGGTACACATTTGGGGCCTGTACTTGCTATGTATAGCCGAGCAATTAGAAATAATCCATGTGCCCTTTACCACGGATTGGTCGCACATACAATATCATCTATGGTAATAGCCATGTTATCGTGTGGTACATTTTTAGGAAACCTTGCCATTTGTAATATCCAGGTTACATGGAAGGAATTTAATTCAACTAAATTACTGTCTCCTCTACCACTTTATCAGCTGATCTTACCAATAATTCAGATTTATCATCTAGCATGAGCGGATTTATTTTTATTTCTCATTTAAAATGTTATGATTTGAAACTATATGCTATCAAGTTATTACTGTAGATTGTATAAATTACATTTGCAGTGTAAAGTATGGACTTGCCGAACATGGTATGGACAGAGAACTTTACTTCTGTGCTGTAAGTGTAAAAGGTAGAATGACTTAAGTACTATTTTCTTCTACTTTCAGAATTCATATCTCAGTGCAGATTCCACATCAGGATGGCATGCTGCCACTTATCTCCACAATGCCTCTGCATAACCTTCACTTCTTGCTTTCTGAATCCGTTTATCGGCATCAGCATGTGTGCTCCAATCTCGTCACCATCCGTGATTTGAAAGGCATTTCAGGTACTGGGCTTGAAAGTACCATATGTGTGTATTAATATTTGTAGCTTTTGCTTCTGTTAAGGGTGAAGGACTGAGAAATAGTAATAATAACATCATCAGGTAACTGTACTGAGCAAATAAAATAAAACTTAGGGTGCGTTCACGTGACCGTATGTATTTTGTGTTCCGCAAAATATGGTTGACGTCTGTGTTGCATTCATTTTTTTTCAAACCCGTTGACTTAGGGCCGTAAACCACATTTTGCTGCCAAGAATAGGACATATTTTGTCTTTTGTGAAACGGGCATATGGTTGCAGAAAGCACATGGTTCATCCATGGACCACAAAACATATACAGTCATGTGAATGTACCCTAAGTTTTATTTTGCTCAGTACAGTTACCTGATGATGTTATTTTTACTATTTCTCAGTCCTTAAGCAGAGTACAGCTTTTAGTCTTATAACTATAGCTGATAGATATTCTGCTAGATATTCTTGCCAGACTAAATTTAGAGGACCTTGGTCAGGTTTTAAAGCACTTAAATACCCAAATTGTATGCAAATTGAAAGTTACATACTACAGTTATTATAACATATCTACAATTACATTTCTTCATACGTATTTTGGTTTGCAGAAGCTGGATTTCTGGACGAGGTGACATATGACAGCATTGCAGTTGGTCCAGGTTATGACCGTCCTTACCAATTTGATCCCAATGTCAGGGAACCAAAGACAGTTCAGCTGTACAAACACCTCAACCTGAAGAGTTGCATTTGGACTTTTGATGCATATTATGACATGACGGAACTCATTGATGTCTGTGGTGGAGCTGTGACTGCGGATTTTCAGGTATTGAAAATTTCCAGAGATTTTGGTAGTAGATAGTGGTATAATAGTTTAGTGCTGAAGGTAACGCATGATGAGTTATCAAACCTATGAATCTTTATTAAATTCTACACTGTGTTTATTAGGAGTTATTGATTCAGTTCTGCCTTTTAATCCATTTGTATTGACATTTACAATTTTATGTCAGGAAAGTCAGTGATTTTCTATCTATAGTAACATGACTTAGAGCGGGGTAGTTATAGGTATAAACCTTAAAGAGGACCTGTCACCACGAAATGCAGTGCAATGTCCAGGCGGCATGTTATAGAGCAGAAAGAGCTGAGCAGATTAATTTAAAGGGTTTCTGTCACCAGATTTTGCACTATTAAACAGACTGACATTACACATGTGCCAATTTCACCTGAATGTAAAAGTGCTATTTATTTTTTCCAGTGTGCCCCCGTATTAGTTTAAATCCAACTTTTATTATATGCTAATTACCCTCTAGGAGCAGGGGGGCGTTACACCTGCTCCTAGAGGCTCGATGCGCCCACCTCATGTAGCGCCCACATCCTCTTGAGTGACAGGGCCAGGCCAGCATTGGTCTCCTCCTGTCGGCCCTGTCTGCGTTGTAAATTTCAAGCCGGCGCCGTCCCATTCAGTATTCGATGCAAGCACAGTGAGTGAAGGAAGCTTACAGGCTCACGGCTTCCTCACTGCGCCTGCGCTGAAACGTCACAGTGACTATATCGTATTTGGTGCAGGCGCAGAAAGGGAGCCAGCGAGCGTCCTTCACTTACTGCGCCTGCTGTGAATGCTGAATGAGACGGCGCCGGCGCGAAATTTACAAAGCTTGTTTTCTAGAAAAGTAATCTATATAGTAAGGTCCTCAAGGCAAAATTGAATATACCATAAAGTACTGTATTTATTTATAGTTGGCAATATATAAATCAGGAGAAGACAGGTAAAAATATATAATTCCTCCTTTATCGCTAATATACACAATTAATGCCTCAAAATCAAATCAAGTGTGCCCTAATATATATACAAATAAAGTACAGTATTAAAATGTTAAAATAATAGTATTAGTATTGGTAACCTCCAGTCCAACAATGAACCTAGCTGGACTGGAGATTACCAATACTAATACTATTATTGTGTTTTATTTTAACATTTGATTATATATTTTTACTTGTCTTTTCCTGATTTATATATTGACAAATATGAATAAACACTTTGATATAGTCAATTTATGCCTTGAGGACCTTAATATATATATTACTTTTCTGTTTTTTAACTGGTCTTTATCCATATATATCCATATATATCACTGTGTGCCGACCATTACTTGTAAGGCTTCATTCACACGACCGTATGTGTTTTGCGGTCCGCAAATTGCGGATCCGCAAAAAAAACGGATGACGTTCCGTATGGCATCCGTGTTTCCGTTTTTTTTGCGGATCCATTGTAACAATGCCTATCCTTGTCAGCAAAACGGACAAGAATAGGACATGTTCTATCTTTTTTGCGGAACGGAAATACGGACATACGGAAACGGAATGCACACGGAGTACCTTCCGTTTTTTTTGCGGACCCATTGAAATGAATGGTTCCGCATACGGTCCGCAAAAAAAAACGGAACGGACACGGAAACAAAATACGGTCGTGTGAATGAAGCCTAAGAAAGGGATGCAAATGAGCTCTCAACAAGCTCTGCCTCTGATGCCACCAGATGTAAGGCAGCTATCCTATAAGTCAATATTTGACCCTTTAAATAGGCCTTGAGACATAACTTTGACAATAAATAAGCCAACACCTCATCTGCAGACAGCTGTTTCGGGGTGATTTCCCTTCATCAGTGCAGAGAGTACTGGCTTAACTGGGTGAGAGGACTAAACCAGGATTTGGGGGTCACTATCTCTCCTTGGGGACAGAGCGCCTTAGTCTGTGTGGTGCGACTTATAGGCCATACATGCTCCTCTGGAATTGGGAAGAAAGGAATGGAAATGAGCTCTTAACAAGCTCTGCCTCTAATGCCACCAGATGTAAGGCAGCTATCCTGTAAGTCAATTACTTGTGAGATTTTTTTTCTACATCATGTGGCTGGATGAGTGGGTAGTTCATAGTGTTCATTCGATCTCTAAATTCCCCATTTGATCCATGAAGGCCCAACATTGCAGCTTACTGAACTTAAAATATCTGCCACTCATGAGGACAGAGACAACAGGACACCTTTAGATGTCTTGTGGAGTCCCTGCTTCGGTGGGTCAGAGCAGTTTAGGTGGCACAACGGGGAGCAACATAATATTAGGAAGATGTTATTGCTGATTAGTGTATATGAAGTTGCAGCTACTTGATTTTATGATTCTCATACCACTGGAATTTTGAAGAATGTAAATGATGGCTGGCCTTTCAGGGACTTTTATAATTGTGCTTGGGAGTATAATAAAGTGTAGAAGAAATACTTGTTTTTATTGTTCATGTTGTAATTCTTATTTCACTTACATATTAAATTTTGGTAGGTGCGAGACTCAGCCCAGTCCTTTCTGACGGTTCATGTTCCTCTGTATGTGTCCTACATTTATGTCACTGCACCAAGGGGTTGGGCTTCTTTGGAGCACCACACAGAAATGGAATTTTCCTTCTTCTATGATACTGTTCTCTGGAGAACCGGTAAGATGCCCTGCTGATTTCTGATACTACAACATCTTTTATAAAGGAAAAAAAATCAGTAGCATTTAGCTGATAAGCATCAGGTTTAAGGAATTAAAAGTAGCAGGAAATATTATAAAATAATAAAGAAACACTACTCTCCTGTTAAATATTTCACTGCTTTAGTGCCAGTGTGTTGGTGGTCTCCGCCAGTTCTTTATTTTCCTAGTGAGATAACGTGCACAGGACTGCTGCAGCCAAATACTGGCCTCAGCAGTGATGCTAACGTGTACAACGCGTGATTTTATAACATTTCCTGCAGGTTGTTTAATTTTTTTTAATTCGTGGCAAATCTTTTAAGTAATTTATATTGTTTGTTTATAGAGGTATAAATTATGGGAATCACAGTAATTAAATACTATTAATAAAAATGCCAAGTGATGTGAAATTGAAATACTGAGACAGCTACGTACCTTTATCGTAGTGTTGCTGATAAATATTTTGTTCAAGCCTAAAACAATTATTGAATTGAATGTATTTGGTAACATGTACTTTTGTGTTTTAATGCAGGAATCCAGACAGACAGTGTTCTGTCTGCCAGACTTCAGATCATAAGAATATATATTCGGGAGGATGGTCGCCTGGTCATTGAATTTAAAACCCATGCTAAATTTAGAGGTAATTTTTTATGTTGTCACAAGGTGGGTTGTATGTCTGTAAACGGTCAGTTCCCTTGTGGTTATTGTCAAGCTTTCTCGCTCGTATCATTGGGGGACACAGGACCGTGGGTATAGCTGCTGCCACTAGGAGGCGACACTAAGCTGAAAAGTGTTAGCTCCTCCTGCCGGCTATACCCCCTCTAGCCAGGAGAGAGCATATCAGTTTTTAGCTTAGTGTCGTAGGAGGCAGACGTCCCTGCAATGCAGGGCTGTTCGCCATTTTTCTCTTACTTTATTATTTTATTATTTTATTCAATTTTTTCCTACAGGGGACCAGGGTCGCCCAGCCTCCCTGTTCCCGGGGACACCTGGCCAGGGTCGGACTTCCTCCCTGCTCAGCTCCCCCAAGAAGAAAAGAGGACCAGGCGAGCAATGCTCCCCTGCTTCCCACCAGCATGGGGGTCACCTGCATTTACAAGTCCCTCTCTTCCAGACTCCTGCCACTACTGTGCCAGCGTCTGAAGAGGTGACCCTGCTGGGCTTCTCATGGAGGGTGAACGCAGAAGACGGGTAAGTGACCTCTTCAGCTGCAGTGGGTGAGTATTCCCCCCCACCCCCCCAACCCCACCCTCCCCCCTCCTCCTCTCAGCCATCCGGCCACCTACCACTAGGGACTCCCAGATCCTTTTCGGCTCGGCGGGGCCTGTTTTTCCTGGGTCTTCCACTGGGCATGACAAGTCACCAGACTCCCTCAACCGCCTAATCTCCCTTCCCCCCAGAGTACGGTCGTCCCTGACGTGGTGGCTGACGGCTCCAGCCTTGACTTCCGGCCGATCTTTTCTGCCGATCTCGTGGACGGTCGTTACCACCGACGCCAGTCTTCTAGGTTGGGGGGGTTTCCTCCCGCCCTGGACGGTCCAGGGGAAATGGTCTCTGTTGGAATCCAAACTGTCCATCAATGTTTTGGAACTGCGGGCCATTTATCTGGCCCTGCTTCATTGGACCTCCCGGCTGAAGGGATCTCCGATCAGGATCCAATCCGACAATGCCACGGCCGTGGCATATGTCAACCACCAGGGAGGGACCCGCAGCCGCGCGGCAATGTTGGAAGTGACCAAGATCCTTCTGTGGGCGGAGCGTCACGTTCCCTCCATTTCTGCAGTACACATCCCGGGTGTGGAGAACTGGACGGCGGATTATCTCAGTCGGGAGACGGTGGATCCAGGGGAGTGGTCCCTGCATCCAGAGATCTTCGACGCCATTTGTCTCCGCTGGGGTCGTCCGGAAGTGGACTTGATGGCTTCCCGGCTCAACCACAAACTCCCGGTCTTTCTGTCTCGGACTCGGGACCCACAGGCCTACGCAGTGGATGCGTTGGTGGCCCCTTGGGAGACCTTCTCATTCCTGTATGTCTTCCCTCCCATTCCTCTTCTGCCCCGGATTCTTCGCAGAATCAAGCAGGAGGGCATACCGACCATTCTCATTGCCCCGGATTGGCCCCGACGAGCGTGGTACTCAGACCTCATGCTCCTTCTAGGAGACGCTCCATGGCCCCTGCCCCTCAGAGACGACCTCCTCTCCCAGGGACCCGTCTTCCACCAGCATTTACGATCGCTGCGTTTAACGGCGTGGCTATTGAAACCTACATTCTAAAGAAGCGTGGATTTTCAGAGGCGGTTATTCGGACGATGATTAAGGCTCGGAAGCCTACGTCTTCTAGGATTTACTATAGAACTTGGAAATCCTTCCTCTGTTTCTGTAGAGATTTCTCCCTGCCCCCCCCCCCCTTCGTTTTTCCCTTCCTACGGTTCTCTCCTTTTTGCAGAGAGGCTTGGACTCTGGGATAGGCCTTAGTTCACTCAAGGGTCAGGTGTCTGCGCTGTCCGTCTTCTTTCAAAGGCGGCTGGCGTGTATGGGTCCGATCAAGACCTTTCTCCAGGGCGTAGCTCACACCATCCCTCCCTATCGTCCTCCCTTACCTCCCTTATCTTGGGATCTGAACCTGGTTCTTGGTTCCCGTCAATCCGCTCCCTTCGAACCACTCGACAGGGTTTCCCTTCGCTTCCTCTCGTGGAAAGTAGCCTTCTTGGTAGCGATTACCTCTATCAGGCGAGTCTCGGAGCTGGCGGCTCTGTCTTGCAGGGAACCTTTTCTTGTCCTGCACCAGGACAAGGCTGTTCTCCGTCCGGTACCCTCCTTCCTACCGAAGGTAGTTTCAGCTTTCCACGTCAACGAGGACATCGTCCTGCCGTCCTTTTGCCCCTCGCCAGTTCACCCCAAGGAACGTGCTCTTCACAGCCTAGATGTCGTCCGGGCTCTCCGGATCTATTTATCCTCCTCAGACTCCTTTCGTCGCATGGACTCCCTGTTTGTCCTTCCTGAGGGTCCTCGCAAGGGCTTGGCAGCTTCCAAGGTGACGATTGCCCGGTGGATTCGTCTCGCCATTGCTGAGGCTTATCGCGCCCGTGGCAAGACGCCTCCTACCCGGATCACGGCCCACTCGACCAGGGCGGTGGGCGCTTCTTGGGCTCGTTTCCATCAGGCCTCGGGCCTTACAACTCTGTAAGGCGGCGACTTGGTCCTCCTTGCATACGTTCACAAAGTTTTACCAGGTGAACACATTTGCATCTGCGGACGCTGCTCTGGGACGCAAGGTCTTGCGCGCAGCGGTACCTTAGGACCTCGTGTCCGAGTTCTGTTTTGTGGTTCTTTTTTCTTCCCACCCCGTGGACTGCTTTAGGACTTCCCTCGGTCCTGTGTCCCCCAATGATACGAGCGAGAAAACGAGATTTTTGTGGACTCACCTGTAAAATCTCTTTCTCGCTGAGTTCATTGGGGGACACAGCTCCCACCCATGGATTGACTCTTACCGCGAGGGATAGTATTCTGGAGCGGGCGGGGCTGTGGGCCCTAGGCTCGGTCCTGGTTGGTTGGTTTCTCCTTTTATTCCAGTTTTCTTTCCTTGTTTTCTCCTGCTCCTACTGCTTGGGCACAAACTGATATGCTCTCTCCTGGCTAGAGGGGGTATAGCCGGCAGGAGGAGCTAACACTTTTCAGCTTAGTGTCGCCTCCTAGTGGCAGCAGCTATACCCACGGTCCTGTGTCCCCCAATGAACTCAGCGAGAAAGAGATTTTACAGGTGATTCCACAAAAATCTCGTTTTTCTCATTAGGATTAGTGGGAAGATGACATTTTCTTCTAACACATTCTGCTCTTGAAAGTGCCTAGGACAGGGAATCACTCTGAAGTGCTCTCTAAATAGAGTTGCTTCAAAGCCCCTCCCCTCTGAGTGAAAGATGCAGCATCCAACCAGGAGACCACTACAGTTATCACAGAGCAGAGAGGAAGCTGTGAACTACCTTAATTTAGAGGCTATTTTACAGTGAAGCTCTGACCTGCAAGAGCAGAATGTGCAGAATAAAACTTCATATTCGTACTACTCCTGATGATAAAGGCTTCACAAGAGGTTTGTACTGCTATCCTCAGCCCCTTCTTAGTGCGTTCAACTGTATCTTGGTTAAAACTGCTGACAGACTCCTTTTGAGTATTTGAAATATGCTTATTTTAATAATATTATGTTTTTAAGAATAGATTTTTTAAATTAAGTCAAAATTACAATTTCAGGGTTTTACAGTAATGTATTTGTACATGGGATATATATTAAAATGTAAAAAATAATTACACCTTTAATTTATTCCGCAGGTCAGTTTGTCATGGAGCATCACACTCTTCCAGATATGAAATCTCGCATTATGGCACCTGACCACTTGGGTGGCATTGAGTTTGACCTTCAGCCTTTGTGGAGTGCGCAGACATTTGACTCTCCATATCAGCTGTGGAGAGCAACAAGCTCATACAGCAGGTAGAAGATACAAAACAGTATTACTATTATACTTTATTCACTTTCCCTCAGGAATTCTGGGATAGAGTAGTTTGTAACACTATTTTTTTAAAAAACTACAACCCCAAGCTTGATGGACCTTATTATAATTCAGTTAAATATTTTAGGATTCATTGAGATCTTTTCTATAACCATGGCACTATTGTGAAGAGAGCATAACTTGAACATAATTATTGTCTGAATGTTCAAAGTCAAGTGTAAGAATGTATTTCAGTTACAGATCAGGACAGCACTAATTTAAAATTCTATATTTTACTCTCTCTTTCAGAAAAGACTACTCTGGAGAATATACCATCTACTTAATTCCCTGTACTGTGCAGCCAACACAGTCATGGGTCGACCCTGGAGATAAACCTCTAGCCTGCACAGCACATGCTCCAGAAAGGTCAGTAAGTTCCTTTTGAGCTTGTCTTAGGATAGAATAACTAATGTGGATGTCTTCACAAAGCCTTGGTGCATTTGCTATGTATTTAGTTGGTAGCTGCCTTCAGTGATATCACATGAAGCTGCCTACCTTTTTACTTGTAGCGTGTCCATTTCTAAACGACAACTTATTTCTTTTCTTAGGTTTCTTATTCCTATCGCCTTTCAGCAGACTAACCGTCCAGTGCCTGTTGTATATTCCTTAAACACTGAGTTCCAGCTGTGTAACAATGAAAAGATTTTCTTGATGGATCCAACAAAGACTGAGATGTCACTTGCAGAGATGGATTATAAAGGAGCATTTTCCAAAGGTATTTATCCTTTTGCTACTTTTTTTAACATGTTGTATTCAGAATTTACTCTCAATGATAATGAAGAAAAGAAAAAGACAGACATAGAAGGAGAAGTGGATTTGCTAAAGGGGGCCTTATTTCTCGAAACAGACTTAGCTAGAAGCTGAGGGTCAGTGGTCTAAAGGTTTGAATGTGGAGTGATTTAACTTCACTTCAAGGGACACAATTAGTCCTCGTGCACACAACCGTGTCAGTTTTGCTGTCCGTGAGGCGCCAGATGTCTCTTAATATATTTGTCACATCTCTGGCAGTCTGTGACTTCAGCTATATTTCACACCAGTTTCTGGCATACGTTATTGTAAATCCGGCAGGGTGAAGCTTAGCCCCTTCCACTAAGCCTCACGCCACTTTGAGAAGCTTAAAAGTTGCAAATTATGGAGTACATATGTGCACCATAATTTGAAACTTATTTATGCCATAATTGGGTTGATGAATGTCCCTCATAGACTTCCACAAGTCTGGTGCATCCTTAGAAGTAATTTCTAAGGCCTGAAGGTACCACTTTCATCTTTTCACACAATAATACAAGATTAAACACAGCCATCATACCATTCAGGAGTTGGATGTACTGTGGTGTGAAAAATACAGAACAATCCAAGAACAACAGCAAACGACCTGGTCTAATAAAAGAAAATGGAACTGTTTGACCTGTAATAACCATTGTTATAGGGGTGCTTTTTTGCAAGAGGGTTTTATGCACCTTGCAAAATAGATTGCATTATGAGGAAAGAAAATTACATGGAGTTACTGAAGCAACTCAAGACAACAGTCAGAAAGTTAAAGCTTGGGCACAAATAGGTCTTCAAAATGGATAATCCCCCAAAGCATACCTCCAGAGTTGTGACAAAATGACTTAAACGGGTTGTGCAGCCAGTAATATTGATGACCTATCCTCTGGATAGATAATCAATATCTGATTGTTGGGGGTCTGACTCCTGCTGATCAGCTGTTTGAAGAGGCGGCACTCATATAAGCACTCATTTCTCTGCAAGATTACACTGCATGTCTTGTCTCAGAGGTGCAGTGTAATTACAAGTGCTTATTCTATTCACCTGAATGGAACAAGCACTTGTAATTACACTGCACCACTGCTGCAAGCAAGGTAACAAGCAGTGCAATCTTGAAAAGGAAGTAAATACAACTTTTTTTTACATTGAATAAACGCTTTTCAATCAAAAAAATTGCAAAAATAAAATCTCCCCCACATATTTGGTATCACTGCGTCCGTAACAACCTGCAGTTTGTAATTATCATGTAATTTATCCCATATGACGAATGCTTTAAAAAATAAAAAGCCAGAATTGCTGCTTTTTGCTTAGTCACCAACAAAAAAACTGAATAAAAAGTGATCAAAAAGTGTTATGTAGCCCTCAGGCAACGATGAAAAAAATCTCCTGTTCGTTAAGGGGTTAAGGCAATAGCAGTTTCAATTTAGATAATATAGTACTGTAATGTAATGACAAGTTATACAGAAAAATAATTAACCAAGCCATTATACTTATCATTGTTCTGTATCTCACCTGCACACCACTTTTTATACTTACACTAGCAGAAAGACCCGGCTTTGCCTGGGTATATTTCATCTATTTCATTTAATGTTTCTGTGTGTAGTTGAGAGAAAGTCAATGCAGCTGACAGAAGTTGAGAAGTTGAAGTTGGGGAATGGGAGGGGACGTGACCTGAGCGGGGGCGTGGTTTAGCGGGACCTTTGGGGGGGGTTGCTTTTCTTTTAAGTCCTTCTTTTGAGGGTGGCCTGAATTAAAGGTCGATACCATGGTAATTTATGAGGATACGCAATGGGTAGCAGTGGAAGAAAACATCTTTTATTACTACTGAACGGTCATAGTCTAAAATTAGTCTATTTCATCTAATGTTTCTGTGTGTCGTTGCAGAGAGAAATTCACCCTCCCAACCTTGCAGCTAACAGAGGTTTATTTTTACCTTCATTTTTTCAATCCCCGTTGGCTGCGGAGTGGGAGGGGGCGTGGCCTGACAGAGTCGGGAGCGTCGCTTAGCAAGACGCTTCACATGGGTGTATTTAATCTATTTCATTTAATGTTTCTGTGTGTTGTTGCAGAAAGAAAGTCAACCTCCCACCCATCCCTGCAGCTGACAGAAGTTGATTTTTACCTTTATTTTTTCAATCCCTGTTGGCTGCGGAGTGGGAGGGGGTGTGGCCTGATGGAGTCGGGGGCGTGGCTTAGTGAGACCTTGGGCGGGGGTTTTTAAGTACTTCTTTTAGGGTGGCCTGAATTAAAGGTTGATACCATGATTATTTATGAGGCCACGCAATGGGTAGCAGTGGAAGAAAACATCTTTTATTACTACTGAACGGTCTTAGTCTAAAATTTGTCTAAAACATAAGTTATATTTATGGTAACGGAATACCTTTAACAGTGTCAGTGAATAGAAATGGCTGGGTTATTACCTGAGCTCCTCATCTGGCTGCTATGGAAACCTGCCCTCCCTGTGTGTGTCTGTGCAGAGAATGGCAGTTGAAGTTTAAAAACCAAAGCTCCCAGGCTAATATTGGCTAATGGAGATGATATTTTGGAAATATATCTCGGGAATGGTACGTCCTAGAGAGATGAGACCTGGTCTAAAACCTTCCCGGACACCTGATGTACCTGTGTGCCGAATTTGGTGAAAATCGGTCCAGTAGTTTGGTCGCGCATAGAGAACAGACAGACAGACAGAAATTCATTTTTATAATATTAAGAGATATTGTTTCTGTAGACTATTATACCGACTAGAAAGTTTCAGGTTGATTTTTAAATATTACTGTCAGTACAAAAGTATATTCCATAGCTACAGTTACATGATCACGCCTAGTTTTAAGTATCCAGTCTCTTTGTAGGTCAAACCCTGTATGGAAGAGTACTTTGGAATCCAGACCAGAATCTGAATTCAGCATACAAGCTCCAACTGGAGAAGGTTTATCTCTGCACTGGGAAGGATGGATATGTTCCTTTCTTTGATCCCACAGGCACCATTTATAATGAAGGAGCTCAGTATGGTTGTATTCAGCCTAATAAGAACCTAAAGCACCGGTTTCTGCTCTTGGTAAGTTCATTTTCATGCTTTGCCATGCCGAAAGGGACTTTGCTGTAACTTATATTATAGATTGTACAAAGTAAACAGGAAGACAAATTGTGGCAATTTACTAACTTTATTGCACTGCTGTATGCTGTGACAGAGTGTACTTTATTCCCCAATATATGGCATGTCTATTGAGGCACAACTGTTACCAAAAACAAAAAAGAATATGTTTGGTTTTTTAAAAGAAAGTGCCATTTCTGCTAATGCTGATAGGTTTGTGCATGTTATTGTACCATAACTACCAAACATTGGCCAAAATGTTATCTTTTTTTTTTTTGCATAAACCACACTCCTTATTAATAAATTAAGGCATATCTATGTTCGACATTTTTACTAATACAGTTAGGCTACTTTCACATTTGCGTTGTTAATTCAGGTACTGAGATCCGGCAGATTTTGTGATTTTGCACATCAGGATGCATCCGTTCCGTTAGGATGCAGTTGTGTGATATCAAAACTTAAAAAAACTGATCAGGCACTAAATAGATTGAAAGTCAATGGCTGACGGATCCGGTTTTTTAGTCTCTGAAAAACTGATCCTTCACCATTAACTTATATTGGTTTCAGTACCTGATCAGTTTCTTTCAGTTTTTATGACTGGACACAAAACTACAGCTTGCTGCGGTGTCCACTCACAAAACTGAAAGCTGCCTGAACTGAAGACATCCTGATGCATCCTGAACGGATCTCTTTCCATTCAGAATGCATGGGGACAAAACTCATCAGTTTTTTCCCGATATTGAGATCCTCTGCCGGATCTCAATACCGAAAAACCACAACACAAGTGTGAAAGTAGCCTTATCTTGGAATTTCTTTACAGGAAGTAAGAATGTAAAGAAAGTTCATTTGAAGAATATACCTCGTTCACATCTCCGTTTGGAGATACAACAGGCTGATCTGGCACAGAGCAGCCTGCCAGATCCTCTACTTCACTGCAGGATCCCCATTGACTGCAATGGTGATCCAGCTGATCTCCAGAACAGAGATGTGAATGCAGCCTTAGTTTCTATGAGTTCTTGTATTAATCAGCCACCAAGACAATGTCATCTCCAAGACTGAAGGAAAAACCTTTTGAATACTCTATTATACAGTATATGTTATTTCCCTATGTTTTTACAATACCTTCTGTGCTAAACATGCTGTTTTCTACGAACTGTGCAGGACCGAAACCAGCCAGAAGTAACTGATAAATTCTTCCATGATGTCCCTTTTGATGCACACTTTGCTGCAGAGTCATCAGATTTTCATGCCATGAGCAGCATGCCTGGAGTGGATGGCTTTACCATGAAAGTAGATGCCCTCTACAAGGTTAGTTACATTAACAGGGTTTTCCAAATTTTTTTTTTCCTGATGACCTGTCCTCTGGATAGGTCATCAGTATCTGATCGGTGAGGGTCCAGGGCCCCTGCCGATCAGCTGTTTGAGAAGGCACCAGCGCTCCTGTGACCACCGCGGCCTTCTCGCAGCTTATCAAGTACAGTGCCGTACATTGTATTACAGCTGTGCTTGGTAACACACCTCCGCCCCACTCACTTGAATGGGGCTAAGCTGTTCCTAGGCACATGACTGATGAACGCGTTGTCACTCGGCCTAAGGAAAGCAGAGAGAAGGCCGCAGTGCGAGCGCCTCTGCCATCTCAAACAGCTGATTGGCGGGGTTCCCGGGTGTTGGACCCTCACCGATTAGATTCTTATGACCTTTCCAGAGATTTTTTTAGCGAAAACAAAAAACACCAAATACACAATGTAAAAAACACAAAAGTTGCACCACTGTCTCCTAACAGATTACCAATCATAGTACATTGTATAATGGCTGTGCTTGGTATTGTCGCTGCAATTTAAGACAAGTCCCAAATTAGGGGACTTCACCTGGTTATCTGTGGCATTCAAATTGGTTAAGTTCCCCTTGTGTCAGGGGATGTGGTCAACCTAAGGATCAAAGACCTAGACACTTTGCTGGTTAAAGGATACTCTGCAACGCCCATAGAGCCAATTTTATTAGTTGTACATTGTGGTCTAATCAGGAATGAAAATACAGAAGTTCCGACAGCTACGTGTTAAAATCTAAGATCTAAATGTATATGTTCTGAAATATTGCCATGCGTCCTGTGTCATAATATAGTTGTTCAAGCAGGTACTTCCTATTTGTAATTTAAGCAATTTATTGTTCCTATAAATGATAGTTTTGTAATAGGTTAGAGAAAAATAACTGGTTGCATACTTCAAAAAGTTAAGTTCAAGTTCAAAAGTACTGGTATAAAAAGGAGAAGCAGACAAAATGGATGCCTCTTGAAATACAACTGTGTTTAATGAAAATCAGTTTCTCTCACAGTATCATAGCTCAGCATCATTCACTTAAATTGGACTGAGCTGTGCTTAGGCCACATGACCGATGAACATTTCATCACTGGCATAGGGTAAGCTGCGAGAAGGCCTCCTCGGAAAACACCTTTAACCATTTTGCTATGTACGGCGCTGGAGCGATGGGCAAACATGGCGCCCACTCGAGCGTGCAGCGGGCGCCATAGCCAGCGAGTCTCCACTATTTCAAACCGCTGAGACCCACGGCTAATGACCACGACCAGCAATAATGGCAATTGCGGTCATTAAAGCCTTTAGATGCCATGATCAAGTAAGATCACGGCATCTAAAGGGTGAAAAGCTTCTTACCTTATTGGCCGCAGAGGATGCCGGTAATTGATTTCAATATGCTAGTCTCTCTGAAGAGTGGTAGGTAAATCTATGGCACACCAACAAGTGTGTGGAAAGTGATGCTTTTAATTCATTATTATTACTGATGTCTAATCCTCTATGAGCATCCGACCAAAGAGGGAGTGCAGACCCCATTCACTTTCGAGTTTCTATGAAGAGACCCAGGGTATTGAAGCTGCAATTTTTTTTTGGCCAGGCAGTCCAACATTAGAAATGAGCAATTCTGTACCAATATGGATATTTAATAAAGAAAGTGGTACAGAATTTTTTTAAATAAATACAACTTTTTAGCCTCAAACATGAGCTACAAAACCATAAAAAAACCTTTAAATATATATATATATATATATATATATATATATATATATATATATATATATATATATATATATACGTTTGAATCACCCCATTTTATGTAGAATAAAAAATAAATACATAAATATAAACATCAAAAAATATAAACATCATGGGCATCACCACATCCAAAAACGCCCATTCTATTAAGATATAAAAATATATTTCCAATCCAGTGAATGGCGGAATGGAGGAAAGGGTCAAAATAGCTGATTTGCCATTTTTTTCATTGCTTCTCTTACCAAAAACAAAGGTAATAAAATGTGATCAAAGTCACATACACTCAAATCTGGTATCAATAAAAACTACAGATTATCCTGCAAAAAGTGAGCCTCCACACAGCTCAGTAGATATAACGTTAAAAAAGTTATGGGGGTCAGAATATGGTGATGTAAAAAAAAAAATTTTTTTTAGGGTTTAAATTTATTTTTACCTTATTTAGACATAAAAAACCTATACGTATGTGATATCGTTGTAATCGTACTGACCCAGAGAATGAAGTGCACAGGTCAGTTTTGCAGAAAATGGAACGCCGCAGGGACAAAACCCATAAAACGGTGGAGGAATTGCATTTTTTTCAAATTCCACCCCATTTGGAAATTTTTTCCCGCTTCCCACTACATAGTATGCAAAAAATCAGCCCTCATATGGCTTTGTGAACGACAGGGAAGAAAAACGAAAATGCAAAAAATGAAATAACCTCCGGTATCCTAAGGGTTAATACATGGACTTCTTCTGTCCATAATGACATGGCCAGTGCTGTGCATTGACCTCCCATTCCAATATTTAACAAAAAAAAAATGTAGTGTTTGAAATTTGGCCAGAAGTGTATGAATTACCTAAATCTGTTTTTATTTTATTTTGGAAAGGTTGAAACTGGGCACCAGTGGTACCTTCAAGTTATTTACATCATTGGTCCAGAGACAATGGCAGGACCTAGAGTTCAGCGATCAGTCACCTATCAACTGAGGCGCGCCCGCAGGGATCTGGTGGACAAGAATGGCAGGCTTACTCTGGATGAATCTTTGATTTATGACAATGAAGGAGACCAGGTTAAGAATGGCACTAACATGAAGACTTTGAACTTAGAAATGGAAAGTGCTGCAACTGCGGCATCTCAAACGGGGGCTTCGATCGGAAGTGCCTTTGCAGCCATAATGCTACTTATGCTTGTTCTTTTGTCTGTGTGCCTTATCACACAGAAGTGCAGGAAAAACAGAAAGAAGAAGCCACCTAGAGATGCCGCTGAGGAATATCCACTGAACACTAAGGTGGATGCTTCCAGGAAAAACATACACAGAATGGAAAAGAACTTTAGCAAACAGCATTGCACTGTCAGGAACATCAACCTGCTCAACGACAGCAAAGATGACTACGAGGTTAAAAGCGTTAGAATTAAGCAAATGAATCTTGAAGTCAAAGTTCATAATAACTTACATGATGGAACAGAAGTTTGATGACATGTTGGCACATACAAAGTATATTTTGAAAAGGTTAAACCATTTTCTAAGATGTAAAAAAAAGAAACAAGCAGCAGTATTTTTCTACATTAAAAGAAAAGGGAACGTAAATGAACGATGGACAGATGTGCAGTACTAACTGCGACTCAACTGAGCTACCTCGCTATGCCCACGTCTGCGAGATACAAGGGGCTAAAACACATGGCAAATATTTGTTCTTTCCCTCCAATTGCCTAGAAAAATGCACTGCACATAGTCTAACCACTGCCACCAAAGGTCAAAAACTAGATGTTTCATTACCTATAAGCTTTATATGCACTGTATTAGTATTAGAAAAATCAAATCACTGCAGCTATTATTTTGTAATTTTTTTTTATTTAGGGTCCCTATTGTGTCCTTAAAATCATATTCTATATTTTAGAAATGTCATTGTAATCTGCTGTACCTTGGATACTACAAGTATCTTCATGATTATAATATTGAGACTACTATAAGGACACTAGAGACAAGACACTGGAGAAATGATGTTATTTCTATATTGTAGTAAAAGTATGTCCAGTTTTACCAGACTTCCGCAATGAGAAAAAATCATCCATATGTATTACATTCTTAGACTTTCATACAACATATTGCTTTAGGTTTATTAGGGGTCTCAGATATTGAAGATAATTGTTAATAAGCGGGGTTGAAGAACTGACATGAGTGGAGAATTGATAGGGAAGGAAGTGGAATCAGGATTTACTTTTCGACAATTGTTATTGGCTTGGATAAGGGTGTGAGCAGTTAAAGGGTGGAAAGAGCTTTACGGATGATATATGTCAGTAGGGGGGTAATGGAACATCTGCCTTGTTTTTGAGATAGCGATATGAGGTTGCCCATAAGTTGCAGCCTTTGTTTTGTAGTCTGAGCCTTAAAAGAAAACTGTTTATAACATCACAGAGTAAGAAACAAGCAATGCAAAGGTCGGGCTTGAAAAACATTCCTCAAAATGACAGTAAGAACTGTTATTAGCCAATCAGCAGAATCTCACAATCGCCCCTTGCTCATATGGAATTTATTATTCAGCGCTAAGTATGTAGAAGAAGAACATGAAGGTAGAAGATATGGCAAATGCTATTATGTCTTCTGCAAGTTTGAGTATATGAAATATAAATGTATGGAATATGATGTCAATGAAGGGTTTTAGCTATAATGTAAACATGTAGAACTAAAGGAAGGATTTTAAGGAAGAAGTATAGGTAAAGTGCCTGGGATAGAAAGTAGGGACGTATGGGAGAATACATGACAAGGTGCTTGTGTCCATTGATGGCAGAGTGTCTCAGAGAGCGAATAAGGGTACATTCACACTGTTTTCAGAACCATTGAAGTCTTTGGTTCTATTCACACAGCCATTTTTCTAATGGTGCGTGAATGACGGCTATGAAAAAAATAGGATATTGTCCTATTTTGTCCGTTTTGTAATGCCTGTTTTTCAGAAAGGTGGCTGTGAAAAAACGGCCGTTAAAATGAAGCGCTTTGCCATTTTTAATAACGTGAGAATGTTCTTTATTTACAAAGTGCCAACATGCCGTATTTCAGCACAATGTAGTGTACCACTGGTTATAGAGCCCCATAAAAAGCCTCCCAACCTCCTTAGGGCATTGTTTTTTATCATGACAAGTGGCATTCATTTTTTATTTAAGAGCACAGTTGTGGGGATCTGAAAGTCTTTTTGTACTTGTCCTATGCAATTCTAGCACCTTCTTAGAGTTGGTGTGTAATCAGGCTAATACACATGATGGTGGTATACAATGCTAGCTCTGCAGAATCAATGTTCTAATCGACTGCGGGTGCATTCCATATATCATCTACAACATTGTGTTTCTGCTATATCTACTACTGCTTTGGAATAGGATAGGTTTTCAATAATACATTAAAGGGGTTTGATGAAATTAGTAATGGGATTGATCTGCAATACAAGACAAGGGACATAAAACAGAGGTTCTGTTTTGGGGAGAAAAGCAGGCCTTTATCACTAATCTCATACAATCCCTTTAAAGGACATCTGTCAGCAGACATGTACCTATGACACTGGCTGACCTGTTACATGTGCACTTGGCAGCTGAAGAATCTGTGTTTGTCCCATGTTCATATGTTCCGCATTGCTGAGAAAAGTGAGAGTCTCCGCTCTCTCTGTAACTGCTGGCCCCCCTGCACTTTGATTGCAGTGTAAACGTGAATATGCCTGGCCCTGTGAATCAAAGTGTAGAGGGCGGGACAGTTGCAAAGAGAGCGGAGCCTCTAGGTGTCACAGCAACGCCCCCGTTGCTCCTAGAAGCTCATTTGCATACGTTAAAACTTTATTTTTTTCAGCAATGCGGGCTCATATGAACATGGGACCAACACAGATGTCTTCAGCTGCCGAGTACACATGTAACAGGTCAGCCAGTGTCATAGGTGCAAATCTTCTTACAGATGCCCTTTAAATCAGTCTGATAAAAGCACAAACATGACAGGCTAGTACGTCATTAACAGGTGGGAGCATGGTAATTATAAGTGATATTTTAGTCCATTTAGTACAGATTTTCACATATACTGAACTACCAGAGCTTAGATTCCTATATTTTGCTATTCTGTGAGTAGTTAGAACCATTTTAATGCCTTAGATTGTGAAACTACTAACACAACATGGAAACTGTGTGTTACCATTTGTAAGGTAGGCTTCACGGTGTCCACATCTGCCCCTGTGGATGTAATGTTGCCTTTAATTGCTGGGCAGGCTGCTGCTGTCAGTTGTGTTGTAGAATGCTGGAACATGGTGCACACGGGCCGAATGCTCACCTATTGTCCGGTGTGTGAGACAAGTCTGTCTTTGAGATGACTGTAGCCCTTTTATGGTGCTGTAAAACATAATAGGAAAACCAACGTATATACAACGTATATTGCTATTTTATATACACATATATTGTATTTGACAGATGTGCCATTGAACACATTTATATTAATAAAATGAGTTTTCATTACTTTCAACTTGTTGCCATTTTCATATGATTGTGTTGTTTTCTATGTGTTCACAAGCAAATCAGCTTGAAAATCCACATATTAACATATCCCTGGTAAAACCTAGTAACTTACTATCTGTACTGTTTGTTAAACACTCTAAAAATAGAAACATCATATTTTTGTTAATTAAAGGGATTGTTCGAAAAACCCTAAAATGTCAGATAACATCAGGGATTATTATAAAGAAGGCTTAATCACCTGTCTGATACGCAACCATTCCAGCAAATCCTACTAAACTCACTGGCTAATTAAAGGGATTGTTCAGTTAAGGGAGCTTTCCCAAAACCCCAAAAATTTCAGATAACATCAGGGATTATTATAAAATAACAAGGAGGCTTAATCACCTGTCCGCTCCTCCACCATTCCTGCTCAGTCACACTGCCCGGCACTGAAGGTTTCTTGCAGTAGTCCAGGATGCCATCACTGCAGTGCTGGAAACAAAGACTGGTGGGCAGCACTGGAGGAGCGGTGCTGGAATGGAAAAGAAGACAGTTGATTAAGCCCTATTTTGCTATTTTATAGCAATCATTGCTATCTGAAATTTTCAGGGGTGGACATCCCCTTCAAGCCAGCTCTAGAGATTAGCTGATCTCCAGGGTCCGGTTCTAAAACACATAGGGGGGATTTATCATGAGGATAATATCTGAAATCAGTTTTCCTTGAGTTCTCTAATTTGTCAAACATCACATTTGTTAAATTTAACTAATCTACAATCCCTTCAAGACCTTGTGATTTTCCGTTTCCTATAACTTTTTTTTATTTTTCTGTTCACATAGCCATATGAGAGCTTGTTTTTTGTTGGACAAGTTATACTTTCTAATGGCATCATTTAATACTACATACAATGTAATAGGCACCTGAAGAAAAATTTAAAAATGGTGTGGAAATTAGGGAAAAAAAGCTATTCCTTCCATAGTTTTATGCAGTAAGACTGACCTATTACCTTAATTTCCTGGGTCAGTACGATTACAGTTATACCACATTTATATAACTTTTATTTAAAAAAAAAAAAAACTTTGAAAAAAAAGTTTCGTTTTTTTGTTTCTTTTCATCACCATACTCTGACTGCCATAACATTTATATTTATCTATGGAGCTGAGTGAAGGACTATTTTTTGTGGGGTAGTTGTCATTGATACCATTTTGGGGTATCTATAACTTTTTGATAACTTTTTATTCCATTTTTTGAGGGTAGGTGAAGCGACGAAAAAGCTGGCCATTTTTTATTTTATTTTTTTCAATTATGTCATTCACTGTACAGGATAAATACATTTATATTTTAATAGATCAGGCATTATAGGGATGTGGCGATGCCAATGATATTTATTTTTTATTGTTTTATTTTTAATATAGAAAGGGGAGATTCAAGGGGACTAGAACAAACGATCAGTAGATAGCAAATTTCCCATAGACTGTGATGGTAATATATTTCAGTTTATGGGAGAAGCAGTGTTCCTATTCCTATCTGAAGGAACTATCGCCGTGGTAGCCTTGGAACCTTTTGGAGACTACCCCAAGAATGAGCAGCTTTCTCCAATCTCCACACTGTGGCGCCAGCACAACTTTTGAGCGGGCACCATGTTTAATAACCCGACTCCCACTGTACATGTATGGCAAAGATTGGAAACCAAACACTTTTGTCAAGAAATGACACTCCAGTTTTGTGCACTATTCCCCTACTTAAATTTATTGCTGCTCTCAACAGTTAAAAAAAAAAGACTACCATAAGATATATGTCAAATCTGAACAAGCTCATTGTTGTCATAGAATTGCTTTTCTGGTGCACAGACTGCCAGAAGATGTGCCAAAGCATTAAGTGTCCTGCCTTTAAATAAGTTTTGCACATCTTATTGCATTGCACTTCCAGCATACCATTATCGTTTGGTGGAATCATAGTATTATATGAAGTGTATAAGAATGCCAAGAGAATTCTTTTAATCTGATTGGTGTGTTTACCAAGTAGTATACTATCTCTTTCGTTTTTTTAGATGTATTAGTACTGTTTTAAATAGCATTGAGCTGTCAGACTGCATAAAAACTGGAAATATTATAGCAAGACAAGTACATAAGCAACTTCATGAATATGGCTGAAGTCTAGCAAGAAGAGCAGACAGTTAAAGTGGAATAATGCATTATTGCAGGATAGGACTACGTACAGGGCTTAAAGTCCATAACCACTGAAATACATATGTCTGCATCCGACCTGTATACACGAGAACGTAGGGTTCTTAATTAAAAGTATTTGGAAAGTTGCTTAATTTGTTTTTTTATATGCAGTGCAAAATTGTCAGACCCCTTCATGCTCTGCACTGTAAATATTAGGCATTGGCAGGTGGACCTTAAATGGTTACTAACTTTTCACACAACTTTGCATAGATCAATAGTACAAGCAATCACAAGAAACTTTGCATTGTGTCTTGTCCATGAGAAATGTCTAGTTCTCATGTTATCAGCTGTTTACCTCTACTCCACCCTTGTTAACTGATTCTCAGTTTGAAAAATGCTTTTAGGATGCTGCCACACATTCAAGATTTCTGATGCAGTTTTTGAAGCTAAAACCAGGAATAGATTCATAAAACATAATTACTCTTACAGGTAATTTTCTTTTCTTGAGTCCTCCACGACAGCTTTACTATGAGACAGACCTTCCTCCAACCAGACGGGGACAGGAAGAAGAATAAATTTGACTCTCCTCCTCAGTGTCTTACTGGACCGACAGCCTAGAGGGTCTAATCACACATTTGTACCTCATACAACTCCTAATACCACGCTCCCTTCACTTTTATAAATATATATTTCCTTTTTTGGGGGGGTGGGATTATCATGCAGTCATGGAGGACTCAAGAAAACGAAATTACCAGAAAGAGTAATTAAAGGAAACCTGTTATCTCCAAAACACCCCCTGAACTAGAGTAAGCGGTGTATAGTGTAAGTGATGCTGAATCCGAATATGTAATTTTTATCTTCATACTCACTTCCATTCTGACGCTGTGCTCCCACAAACCAGCAGTAAAATACATTGACAGGACTCTTCTTTGAGTCCTCTCCATTATGTGAGTGAGCACTGGAGTCCACTCAGTGCATTTTACTGCAGGTTTGTGGGAGCACAGCGTCGGAATAGAAGTGAGTATGAAAATAAAACTTACATATTCGGATTCAGCATCATTTACACTATACACCGCTTACTCTAGTTCAGGGGGTGTTTCGGAGATGACAGGTTCCCTTTAAGTTTTTCTTTTTCTTCCTCCACAACGGCGTTACTATGACACATACCAATTAAGCTTAATTTAGGGTAGGACAATAGCTTGCAGGACTTTTCTGCCAAAAGCTAAATCCTTATTGCGGCTAATGTCTACCCTATAATGTTTCACAAAAGTATGCGGATTGGACCAAGTTGCCGCCTTGCAGATT
Organism: Rhinella marina; assembly: GCA_900303285.1. Classification (NCBI taxonomy): domain Eukaryota; kingdom Metazoa; phylum Chordata; class Amphibia; order Anura; family Bufonidae; genus Rhinella; species Rhinella marina. The sequence continues at coordinate 594,062 of ONZH01006691.1, forward strand.
TGATCCATAGATGCTTCCGCTTTCCCCCTCCCAGGAAACTGAAACCGCCCTTTATAAGCTTCACAAATAGTTATTTTATAATAAATTATTTGCTTCCTGAAATTGTAGAAATAAGTAGTCTGATTTCCTCCAACTACTAGTGATTTCCAGATATGCTATAAGACTGCGTCGAACATCTAAACAATGGAACCTCGCTTCCGTCTCTATTGGGGTTCTCACAAAACAAGGGAAGAATGATTTCTTCTTGTTTGTGGAATTCCGTAACTACTTTAGGTAGGAATGTTGGGTCAATTTTTAAAATAACCTTATAATCCCAAATTTTTAGAAATGGGGAATTGAACTTCAACGCTTGTATTTCTCCTACCCTGCGGGCTAATGCAATTGCAACCAAAAACACTGTTTTTAGAGTAATGGATTTCAACAAAATGTCCAATAATAGCTGAAACCAAGTAGATGTTAATCCTGACAGTACAGTATTTAGGTCCCATGGAAAAACTCTTGACCTAATAAATGGCCTAAGTCTAGAAGCCTCATAAAAGGAAACAAATTATCCAGGGATTTTCTGCGATTTTTTAGTCAAATACTACACTCATTGCTGAGATATGGACCTTTAGGACGCAATCCTTTATTGAATCCTGATTGCAGAAACACAAGAACCAAATGAAATGAGAAATTTCTGGGTAGTAAATGATTTAATGATTTTCTTTACACTAAATACAATATATGTTCCAGATTTAAGAGTTTATGTTAAAGGTCACAACTTTCCTGCTAGCTGAGATGATATTTATGACCTGATCAGAAAGGCCCTTATTTTTTAGTTCGCTTTTCAACAGCCATGCTGCTAGATGTAGAGCTTCCACATGAGGGTGTAGAATTAGATCTTGACAAAGAACGTTTTTCTCCCAAGGCAGAATCCAAGGAGCCTGAATTGACATTAAGTTTAGTAAAGGGAACCAGGACTTTTGGACCAAACTGGGTCCATTAAGATAGCTTGAACCCTTCCCTCCCTTATTTTCCTCAAAACTCTGGATATTGCAAAAAGAAGCAGAGGATTCAGAAGAAATCGCTTTACTTCCTCTGCATTTAGAAGTTGATGGCTCAGAGACAGACACTTCAGATAATGCAAGATGCATCTTTCCTGAACATCTTTTAATTCCTCTTTTAAAGGGAGTCTGTCACTATACAACTATACTGACAATATACAGCGCTTACATGGCTCTGTTGCACATCTACACATGAATGTAATGGTACCTTTGTTATTTTCTTTAGACTTGCAGATGCATGAAAAACGCAGTTTAATTATAGTCATATGCAAATGAGCACTGGCAAGTGCCCAGGGGCGGAGTTCACTGTGTAGGAGCCCAGGCTGCTCTGTCTTCTTTCATGGTTACTCCTCCCCAGCCTCTGCCTGCCCTCCTTGTATGACACAGGGGAATAGGAGGGCGGGCAAAAGCAGAGGCTGGGGAGGAGTAACCATGAAAGAAGGCAGAGCAGCGGCTCCTACACACTGAACAACGCCCCTGGGCACTTGCCAGTGCTCATTTGCATATGGATTAAACAGCGTTTTACTGCATCTGCAAGTCTAAAGAAAATAATAAAGGTACCATTACATTCATGTGTGGGTGTGCAACAGAGCCATGTAAGAGCTGCATATGGTCATATAATGGTGACAGACTCCCTTTAAAGACAGTACCAAGTCCTTGGCCAAATTAGTAGTGCATTTCCTGCAGATTTTAGAGCTGCCAGCTTCAGTAAGTTAAACATATCGCACATTTCCTAATTTTAGGAACAGGCTTGGGCTTATGAGAGCTCTCTTTCTCACTCTATAACAGCAGAGGAAAAGAGACAATAGTAGGACTCAGGTTAGATTAACAACATATGGATGCTGGCAATCTCTGTAGGTGTGCTACTCACAATTGTGGAGCAGTGAGAGACTTCCATCCCTTCTCCCAGTTCAGACATGACTGCTGGCAGGTGGGAGGAAATTCCTTAGACCCCACTTTAAATAGTCCTACCTTCAGATCAGAGGGGGGCAACATCCGCCATGAACCTCACTCTTCGCGGCTTCAAAGGGCGCCTGACTTCACGTCCTGAGTGTCTCCCGATGCCTAGCAGCACATTATGCCGTCACCCCATTATGCCGAGCCTCCCCCATGCTGGAGGAGACCTGCTGGCATCTCTATAGCCGCCACAAACAGGCCTCCTCCTGACGTCACTGCTAGCGCTACCCTTAGCAGATAGTGGAAGAGATAAGAACTGGAAAAACTCTGTGAGTGTCCAGCTCCCGACACGTGGACTGCCCTGCTGAGGTGCACAGCATGATATGAGCTGCCACATGATTAAGGTAATCATCGGCCTCACGTGCACTCCATAGGCAAAAGTAAAATATAACGCTCCTGCTGCTCACACAGAAACATCTTCATGGCAATGGCAATTTCTGTGTTCAGTGGATGGCAGCTAGGCTCTATCCAAGTCTGAGAGAACTGCAAACTAGACATTCACAATGCACAGAAGAAAACTGCTAAAAATGCCAGATACAAGTGATATAATAGCCAGTAATAGTGTTATTCCTGATACACTTTGTCATGTGCTGGATGGGGGAGGAGAGAACCCCAGAACATACCACAAGCATACAGAAAACAGATGAAGAGACAGAGAGCCAAAACAAATATTTTATTAACAGGTAATGACAAAACAAAACTGGCATAATCCTGGACAAACAGGTAGGGTATAGTGTCAGATGTAGAACCACTGGGCCAAGTGACCGGTTTGACTTAGGGCCAAACCCTAAGGGCGTTATTTCGGTGCTCCCCTGGTTTTCACTCTTTAACCCATATACAGGGATCTGGTCTTTGTCACAGAAAAGCAACCACACTGCTACCTCCTGGGATGGTCCCAGTACACTTGGCCAAAACCTGAAAGACAACAGACACTGGTGCATGACACCAGCACTCCAGGAACAAGGCAGGAACATAGGCCAACAAACAGGAAACCAAACAAACCTACAACATTGGCTCATCTGTGTTTCGGTACTTGGTTTGTGTCTGAACAGTGTCCTCATACTCAGGAACCTATGCAGAACTACATACAGGACACATGGCGAACCCAGGCAGACCAGTACATGCAGACAAAGACAGACGTCTGGACCCCATGCGGAACTGGATGCATGGCGATCACAGACAAAGCTGAACATAGAGGCAACTCCCAGACAGGCTAGACATGGTGAAATAGACATACAGAGACCGTGTAACAAAGTACATACACCTAAACCCATGTGGAATGGGGAGCATGGCGTTCGCAGTCAGACTAGGTCATAGTGACATCAATGAAATACCAGGCGACCACACAGAACAAGGTAGAATGACAAACACCCAGGTCATGAGCATGCACCCTACACACAGCAATCCTGGAGACTGATCTCAAGCACACAGCTTACTGGACTAAATAGCTGGGTAATGAGAGCCCCTGACCACCTGGTAATCAAACACACAGAACAGGAAAACAGTAATTGTACACAGAGCATACAAGTCACAGGAGACAGCCTCAGAACACTGCAGCCAGCATACACGGGAAGAGTCAACCGCAGCAGCCTATACGGCAACAGAGTGTCACAGTGAATTGCACTGTGATACAAACAAGACACAGGGAGTACACAGTTCACAGGAAATAGTTCACTCACTATAAGGCCGCAGCCAGCACGCAGCACCCAAACAACCAGCATACATGGTAACAGCCCACAGCAAGTACACAAGTGTGCATGCACTGCAACAAGTGTCACAGTGCAGTTCACTGTACTATTGATGAATGCAAAGTTTGTTGAAAGGTTAGTGATGATTTAAATGCAATCTGTCACCTCCTGCAAGTCCTATTCAATACACTAATACATTTATAGAACAATTGCCACTGACCTCGGATCAGTCATTTGTATGTTGATACTCACTGGAAATGAGCCCTGGAATGCATTGTGAGGACTTCTCCTGGAGTGCTCTCCATTATGTGCATGCACTCATGAGTGCTCTCATGTATTCCAGGCCAGTCTGTGGGCACACGGTTGAACATACAAATTACTGATTCAAGGTCAATGGCAAGTGTTCTAAACATGTATTACTGTACATAATACAGATTGCTGGAGATGACCAATTCCCTTTGGCACTAACTGCCATACATTTATGCAAAGATGATTTAGGCTCAGTAGCTGAGCTCACACCATCAGCCGTTATCCCCTTAGATGCTATGGTCAATAGTGAATGCAAGATCTAAGTAAGTTAGGGTGAAGGGCCCCACTTTGTAACCCCATCAGCGCCCTACAATGCATCTGTGGGTTGGTTTCTGTGGCAGCTAAGTGGCTAATGAAGGTCCCCAGGGTTGTCACCTTTGAACAACATAAAGAGGCTAAAAATGTTTTAAAAAGTTTTGGGGGAAAAGTAGAAAAAAATTCCCATGTTATCATTAAATTTTTTTTTAAAAAAAACTACATATATTTGGTTTTACCACAATGAACAGAATATAAAATTATAACATTATTTATTAAAAAGAGAATAAAATGTGGTCAAAAAGTTGTACCCTAAAATAGTACAAATGAGAACCACAGCTCATTCAAAATAAAACAAGCCCTCACACAGCTCCATCGACAGAAAAGTAAAAATGTTAACACAATTTTTTTTAAAGTGCTTTTCCATGCAAAAGTAATATAACATTTAAAAAAAAAAAACAACTTTATAAATTTAGTATTAACATAATCGTACTGACCCTCAGAATAAAGTTAAAGGGGTATTCCGGTTACAGTAAATATAACTTATGTTTTAGACTAATTCATCATCAATAATTACCTAATATAATGTAAATTTCACATATTTACTGTTCGGTAGTTATATAAGTAGTTTTATTCCTCTGCTACCCACTGTGTTTCCTCATAAGTTACCATGGCATCGACCTGTAGTTCTGAGCCTTTGTTAGGTCAGGCATGCTCAGTGTGTGGCTATCAATTCTCTACCTAAATGTCAGTGTGCTGCTGATTACTGAGAAGAGGGGGCGTGACTGGACTGTATATCAGGCAGCCAATCAGTAAACATCAACATTCACAGCAGGAAAGCTAGAAATTGTGGGGATTGTAGTTTTGTAGGGAAGATCAGGAGCCATGACACTCAGTGTGTTACAGGCTCACACAGGAGCTAGACAACTGGATTGCAAGGTAACATGAAGCTCTGGTTATATGTATAGGTATGGGTCCTGGTTGGGTCACTGATTGCAGCCTTAATTTTTGAAAAACTGCATTAAGTTACTTTACATATTATATATGTACCTCAAAGATGGCATTAAAAAAACAACAGCCCACGTAAAAAACAAGCATTCAAACAGCATTCAAAGAATGAAATGAACACACACAAAAAAATCTCTGCATGGCAGCTGGGTGGCTAATAAAGGTCCCCAGGGTTGTCACCTTTGAACAACATAAAGAGGCTAAAAATGTTTTAAAAAGTTTTGGTGGAAAAGTAGAAAAAAATTCCCATGTTATCATTAAAACATTTTTAAGCATTCAAAGAATGTGACAATGAAAAAAAAAACACACACCAAAAAAAATCTTTGCATCCTTACCAGTTTTATGGGATCCTAACTAAACTAATGACTAGAAACTATAACTGTAAACCAGTTTCAGAACCCCTTAACAAAATGCTTGGTCACTTTTTTTTACAAAAAATGCTGCTAAAATCTTGTATTGAACAGTTCCAGAGCAAGCCGCTGAGTCCTGAATATTCATGAGCTCCTGAATTTCTCTCCACCCGCACAATTCATATAGAAGTCAAGCTACACTAAGTGGATGATTGCACATGTAAAACAAAAAAAAAAAGTATCATGCTCTACTTTTTAACTTTATAATTGCTCTGTATAACATCTTATTCGCTATATCTACGTTTGGTTTTTCCCTTGAGCTTGGCCTCAGCTTATGTGTAAGTGTTAAAGAATTTTTCCAGCATTCTTTGCATAGTTACCACAGGACTTGACTCTAAATTTCTGATTTGAAAATGATGTAGGATCATCACACACATGAATTTGGCGCATTACTTTTACCTGTAATTGCTTCAGGATTGCTTCAGTATTGTCATCAGGATTGCATCAGGATTTACCTGCGTATTTCTTCCTTCCTTCCTCTCCTCATTATTTATGCACTGCACAGACTGTACTGTGCGTATTTGGAAACAAATCCGCACAAAACTCGGACATGCTGCGGATTTCAAATACTGACGGAAATTATAAGCTCACGTGAATAGCTCTATTCATTAACATTAGCGGCGGATTCCGGTACATTAAATCTGGACTATATACGCATTGCAAATACGCTCGTCTGAAAGCGGCCTTTCTCCGTTTTTTTCTGGCTTTTTCTTTGCACACGCTGTGTTAGCAACTTATCATTTTCTTCATGTTGTTATTCCCTTATAGAGAAAGTGTTGACAAAACACCTGAAAAAAGTATCCTGCAAAGAAACACTGCAAAAACACAGGCACATCTATGTGTAAGGGCCTTTAAAGAACTCTCTTTTTAACCCAAATTACTTTACACTTGTTACTGATTAGTTTTATTTCCAAATTGTTGGATGCTTTAAATAAGGACTCATTCACACAATGGTAGGCCGTCCGTCCACAAACGGCAGGTCTACAATATACGGGAACTGGCTATGTGATTCCTATATCTCGGATGCGGATCCATTGACTTGAACGGGTCCGCAATCTGCAACATGTGCAGTGGAGTGGAGGCATAGATCAGAAACCCGTGGAAGAGATTATGAGGGCTTTTGGGTCTGTGCCTCTGCACCGCAAAAAAAAATGATAGGTTCTATGTTTTTCTGTATGTTGCGGACCCATTCAAGTCGATGCTTCCGCACCGCAATATTGGATTCCCATGGCCGGTGCCCGTGCATTGCAGACCGTAGCTTGTGGTCCACAGCATGGGAAAATATGGCCTACGGTTGGGTGACTGAGCCCTAATATCTTACATGTTGCAGGTGTTCTCTACCACATTTCCAGCCCTTGTGATAGAGTGAATGCACGGCTGACATAAACCAGTGGGAAGAGTTTTAGCATTGCTTCTAGGGCAGAATAACAATGTACTTACGGCACCTATGGTGGCACAAAGAGATATTGCTGCTTTAAACTGCACAAGTCTCTGTTTGCTGACGTACAGTCTTCTGCACACGTCTCTGAGATACGTAAAAATATGAATGTTCATACGCTCCCGATCCCAACTGCATAGTGTGCCTTTAGGGGAGACTCTATATACATGAGTAAACAAGTGGTTAGTGAGGCTTTCCAAGTAGAAGCCATCCAATGTTAAAAATAACAAAGAAGCACTATGTGCCGCCACTGATCACCCGATGCCCCAGTCCCCACTGCTCTCCACTTCCCGGCAGGCCCTGATTGGTTAAGCCAGTCTTTCCTGCATTTCTGGTGTGGTGAGGAAGGACAGGAGGTGGAGAGCAGTAACATAATTTATAAGCCCGAAAAAAGACATCTGTCCATCCAGTTCGGCCTGTTATCCTACAAGTTGATCCAGAGGAAGGCAAAAAACCCCTGTGAGGTAGAAGCCAATTTTCCTCACTTTAGGGGAACAAAAATTCCTTCCCGACTCCAATCAGGCAATCAGAATTACTCCCTGGATCAACGACCCCTCTCTAGTAACTATAACCTGTAATATTATCACACTCCAGAAATACATCCAGGCCCTTCTTGAACTCTTTTAGTGAATTCACCTTCACCACCTCCTCAGTCAGAGAGTTCCATAGTCTCACTGCTCTTAGCATAAAGAATCCTCTTCTATGTTTGTGTACAAACCTTCTTTCCTCCAGACGCAGAGGATGTCCCCTCGTCACAGTCACAGTCCTGGGGATAAATAGATGATGGGAGAGATCTCTGTACAGACCCCTGATATATTCATACATTGTTATTAGATCTCCCCTCAGTCGTCTTTTTTCTAAAGTGAATAACCCTAATTTTGATAATCTTTCTGGGTACTGTAGTCCAACCATTCCAGCTATGACTTTAGTTGCCCTCCTCTGAACCCTCTCCAGCTCTGCCTTGTCTGCCTTGTTCACATGAGCCCAGAACTGTACACAGTACTCCATGTGTGGTCTGACCAGGGGCGTAGCTAAAGGCTCATGGGCCCTGGTGCAAGAGTTCAGCTTGGGCCCCGCCAGCGCTGGTGCACCTAGCTTTTCTGCCGACCAAGTCAAAAATTGAACCACCCCCCCCCCCCATGCCAAATTCTCACCCTAACCTTTTTCCTCCTAACATTATGTATATCACTACAGAACATACAGGGTAAGGCTACATTCACACGACAGTTGCGGCCTCCGATCTGGATATTTTGCGGCTCAGATGCGGACCCATTCACTTCAATGAACACTGTGTGCTGTTCGCATCTGTATGTCCATTCCTATTTTTGTCTATTTGCGGACAAGGATAGGCATCGTTACAGTGGATCTGCAAAAAAAACGGATACCATACGGAACACCATCCTTTTTTTGCGGATCCGCAATTTGCAGACTGCAAAACACAATGTCCGTGTGAATGTAGCCTAATACAGCGCCCCATACCTCTTACATCCAGTATAATACAGCGCCCCATACCTCTTATATCCAGTATAATACAGCGCCCCATACCTCTTACATCCAGTATAATACAGCGCCCCATACCTCTTACATCCAGTATAATACAGCGCCCCATACCTCTTACATCCAGTATAATACAGCGCCCCATACCTCTTACATCCAGTATAATACAGCGCCCCATACCTCTTACATCCAGTATAATACAGCGCCCCATACCTCTTACATCCAGTATAATACAGCGCCCCATACCTCTTACATCCAGTATAATACAGCGCCCCATACCTCTTACATCCAGTATAATACAGCGCCCCATACCTCTTATATCCAGTATAATACAGCGCCCCATACCTCTTACATCCAGTATAATACAGCGCCCCATACCTCTTACATCCAGTATAATACAGCGCCCCATACCTCTTACATCCAGTATAATACAGCGCCCCATACCTCTTATATCCAGTATAATACAGCGCCCCATACCTCTTACATCCAGTATAATACAGCGCCCCATACCTCTTACATCTAGTATAATACAGCGACCCATACCTCTTACATCCAGTATAATACAGCGCCCCATACCTCTTACATCCAGTATAATCCAGCGCCCCATACCTCTTACATCCAGTATAATACAGCGCCCCATACCTCTTACATCCAGTATAATACAGCGCCTCATACCTCGTACATCCAGTATAATACAGCGCCCCATACCTCTTACATCCAGTATAATACAGCGCCCCATACCTCTTACATCCAGTATAATACAGCGCCTCATACCTCTTACATCCAGTATAATACAGCGCCTCATACCTCTTACATCCAGTATAATACAGCGCCCCATACATCTTACATCCAGTATAATACAGCGCCCCATACCTCTTACATCCAGTATAATACAGCGCCCCATACCTCTTACATCCAGTATAATACAGCGCCCCATACCTCTTATATCCAGTATAATACAGCGCCCCATACCTCTTACATCCAGTATAATACAGCGCCCCATACCTCTTACATCTAGTATAATACAGCGCCCCATACCTCTTACATCCAGTATAATACAGCGCCCCATACCTCTTACATCCAGTATAATACAGCGCCCCATACCTCTTACATCCAGTATTATACAGCGCCCCATACCTCTTACATCCAGTATAATACAGCGCCTCATACCTCTTACATCCAGTATAATACAGCGCCCCATACCTCTTACATCCAGTATAATACAGCGCCTCACACCTCTTACATCCAGTATAATACAGCGCCTCATACCTCTTACATCCAGTATAATACAGCGCCTCATACCTCTTACATCCAGTATAATACAGCGCCTCATACCTCTTACATCCAGTATAATACAGCGCCCCATACCTCTTACATCCAGTATAATACAGCGCCCCATACCTCTTACATCCAGTATAATACAGCGCCCCATACCTCGTACATCCAGTGACGTCTCCTCTGATGTAGATCTTCTCTTTCCTCATCTTCTCCTTTCAGACCAGACGCCATTTTTCAGCCATTTCTCATCTCTGCAGTTTGACAGAAAAAAATCTTAGTTTACTACTTTTCCATCATCCTCCCGTCTTCTGGACAAATCATCCTACCACCCCCAGTACTGTGCCACTAGTACCACACAGATAGTGCCCTTCAATAATTATTGGCACACAATGTCCTAAAATAACTGCGCCCAGCAAATAGTGTCCCTGACAGTAATAGTGTGAACATAACGTCCCCCAGAAATAACTGTGCTGATACTGTGCCAGGGTGCCCCCCACAGTAATAGTGCCCCCCACAGTAATAGTGCCCCCCACAGTAATAGTGCCCCCCACAGTAATAGTGCTCCCAAAGTCCCAACTAATAATTCTCTGCCAGAGTGCACTTGTTAGTAATAGTGCCCCCAACAGTATTAATGTCCCCACTGTGCCCCAGAAGTAATAGAGCTTCCAATGTGCCAGTAAGAAGTGCCCCCAATAATGTGCCAGTAAGAAGTGCCCCCAATAATGTGCCAGTAAGAAGTGCTCCCCACCATAGATGCCCCCCAAATTATGTGCCAGTAAGAAATGCCCCAATAATGCGCCAGAAGTTCCCCCCATTGATTCCCCCCACAATCATGTGCCAGTAAGAAATGCCCCCAGTGCCCCCATGTGCCTGAAAAATGCCCCCATGCCATAAAGAAATGCCCCCAGTGCCCCCATGTGCCAGTAACAAATGCCCCCAGTGCCAGAAAAATGCCCCCAGTGCCCCCATATGCTAGTAAAAATGCCCCCAGTGCCCCCATGTGCCAGTAAAAATGCCCCTAGTGCCAGTAAAATGCTCCCAGTGCCCCCAGTGCCAGTAAAAATGCCCCCAGTGCCATGTGCCAGTAAAAATGCCCCCAGTGCCAGTAAAAATGCCCCCAGTACCCCATGTGCCAGTAAAAATGCCCCTAGTGCCCCCATGTGCCAGTAAAAATTCCCCCAGTGCCAGTAGAAATGCCCCCAGTGCCCCATGTGCCAGTAAAAATTCCCCAGTGCCAGTAGAAATGCCCCCATGTGCCAGTAAAAATGGCCCCAGTGCCAGTAAAATGCCCCCAGTGCCCCCAATAGAGCTCCGGTCCTTGCTTCAATAAAAAAAAATTAACTCTAATACTTACCTCCATCAGGCTGGCAGCGATGCGATGCAGGCCTCTTCCGGCCTGTGTCCCGCGCTGTACGGCTCAGGCCGCGCGATGACGCCATCGCGTCGCCTGAGCCGGCCTCTGATAGGCTGCAGGCCTGAGGACGGCGATACAGATGACTATGGAGATGAGCGCTTCCACAATGGAAGCGCTCATCTCCCTCTGCCCCGCCGCCGCCCCCATCTGTGCGCAGGGCCGCACCGCACCTGGCTAATTGGCGGTGTGGCCCTGCAAAGTGGCAAGGGGGGTCCTCAGGGCCCCCCTGGCTTAGGGGTCCGGTCGCAACTGCGACCCCTATAGCTACGCCACTGGGTCTGACTAGTGATTTGTAAAGTGGAAGGACTATGTTCTCATCACGGGCATCTATGACCCTTTTGATGCAACCAATTATCTTATTGGCCTTGGCAGCAGCTGTCTGACACTGGTTTCTACAGTTTAGTTTGCTGTTCACTAAAATTCCTAGGTCCTTTTCCATGTCAGAGTTACCCAATGTTTTACCATTTAGTATGTACTGGTGACTTGCATTATTCCTTCCCATATGCATAACTTTACATTTGTCAGTGTTAAACCTCATCTGCCACTTCTCTGCCCAATCCTCCAGTCTATCCAGATCCATCTGTAGCAGTATACTGTCCTCTTCTGTGTTAATTACTTTACACAGTTTAGTGTCATCTGCAAAAATTGATATTTTACTGTGCAAGCCTTCTACAAGATCATTAATAAATATATTGAAGAGAATAGGGCCCAATACTGACCCCTGTGGTACCCCACTAGTTACAGTGACCCAATC